>CM075855.1:29294035-30042747 GCA_037975125.1 Latrodectus hesperus | reverse complement strand
ATGTTCTGAAGACTGAGTTTTTTTTAAATAACGACGGGCAATAGGTGACTACTAGTTTATGGCCTTCACCACAAGGCCAGAAACTACTACTCATTTGTCGTTTCCCGGTGGGCATCTGTGAGCCATGTCAAGAAGCAAGTAACATTACCTACACCATACATAACAAACCCGTTTATAGGATGGGCCACATTCATACATCATCTCAGAAGAAAGGACAGAGAAACACAGAGAGAAACAAACATTCCTGTATGAATCGGGACCGTATTGTCTGGGAGTAAGATACGCTAACCAATTATCCATCGGTCGGCTGAGCAACGATGTTGATATTCAGAGAAATCTTCAAACTTAAAAACGATGCATACAATATATATATTCTGTAGTTACTGATCTTGACATTCAGCCAAGCTCACAGGTTTTTTGTGGACCTACTTGTCCCCTGAATGCCGTGAGCTCTTGGTTCGTTTGAAGTTAGATACAGATGTTTGTAAGAGTCATATGAACGAGCAACAGATTTGAGCTACTGCTTCATTCACTATTGAAAACTCGGCAGTGTTTACTCCTGGTAGGGCCACCCAAGTTGAGAAGGCTATTCCATTTTACCCAGCTAAAGCCTACAGAGTTAAGTCAGATCTCTTCGGCTCTCACTACTTTCCCCCACCCATCAGTTATGAATGGAAGTCTCTTACGTTTTTTTCCGACTCTCTGAAAGTAAACGGACTTGTGGAGATCGTCTAATATACGTTCAATATACGAGGGTCACTCTGAAATTTTTGAGATACAACCAGGTTTTTAAAGTTATACTTATAAAATTTTAGGTGTGTTCAAAGTAGTCTCCTCCAGCATCAATGCACTTTTGTAGACGAATTTTCCAGATTAAATGCCTCAAGCCAATCATTTCTTCGAATAGATGAAAAAAATGCATTTATAGCCACATTATTTCTTCTTCTGAATGAAAACGACGTCCATGTAAGTTCTTTTTTAGATTAAAGAATAACCAAAAGTTGCACATAGCTAGATCAGGTGAATACGGCGGATGTTCGATCACTTTAATTTGTTTTTGTTTAAGAAACTCAACTGTTAATCCGGCTGTATGTGAAGATGCACTGTCATGGTGAAGCATTAGTCCACTAACATTCAGTTCTTGTAGAATTTCTGGAAGACATTGAGTGGTATACCAGTTTGTTGTTACTGTCTTCTGTCCTTCCAACTTGATGGCTTTGACCCATCCCGTACTTCTGAAGAAAACGGCATACATCACTTTTTACAGTGCCCGTTGTTTTTTCACCATTGTCGGCCTGGGATCATATTCAAAGACCCATACTTTGCTTTCTTGACGTGTTGGAACGTTAAAAAACGGTATGTACGTTTCATCACCTGTTACAATTTTAGAAATGATGCGGTGGCCACCATCATTCAGCATATTAAGAGTTTCTTTACTGATTCTGATACGCTCCTCTTTTTGATGCTCAGTTAGATTATGGGGAACCC
Organism: Latrodectus hesperus; assembly: GCA_037975125.1. NCBI lineage: Eukaryota > Metazoa > Arthropoda > Arachnida > Araneae > Theridiidae > Latrodectus > Latrodectus hesperus. The sequence continues at coordinate 30,041,259 of CM075855.1, read as the reverse complement.
AAAGGCAAACTACTTTTTTCATATCTAATTATTCATAAATGATTTTGTGTATGGCTGCGGATCCTATGTTATGTTCCTTCTGTATCATTTGATAGGTACAGCGATTATCATCCATTAACAATTTTCGTATGGCAGACACATTATCCGGGATGACTGCCGACGGCGGCCTTCCTGTGTGTTCTTCATCCTGAAAAAAATTGCGACTTCTTAAATCTCTAAACCATCTGAATACAGTAGCACGAGCTGGAGATTCATCACCAAATGCTAATTGCAACCGTTGAACTCATTCTTTTTGATTTAATCCTGCTTTGAAATCATAGAAAATCATAGCGCGAAAATGTTCTCGCGTCAACTACATTTTCTCTTCTTATTCCACACTAAACAAATTGAAGTAAGTCAGTAAAAATTCGTCTTCTGTGTTAAAATACTTTGTACTTTAAAATTAAACCGTTATTTTTATTTTGTAAATTCTCGTCTGCGCGTATCTCAAAAATTTCAGAGTAACCCTCGTATTCCTAGGCATGGAGATTAGAAAGAAGACTATTGAAAACAGATACCATAGAGATTCATGATTACATGTTTTTACAGATGGTTGGTTAGGTTCGATTTTCTGGCGCAAGGTCCAAAAAGGACATGCTGCGATATCTTTACAGATGGATCCATGTTTGATAATGAAAACTATGCGGGAGATGGGGTGCATTGTGATTAATTTTTTCTTGCTCCCATTGGGGCTCATTCTACATATTACGATGGCGAAATAGGGACTATCGCAATCGCATTAAAGCAACTGTCTGTTTGGCAGTCTTCTTTCCATCGAGCGGTTGTCTTGTGGGACTCTACATCGGCTTTCTAATCAATTGCAAACAAACAATAGACTGATAACATCCGCATTTAACAGTGCTGAAATCTTGCAAGGTGAAAATATCTTTCCAGCTATGTTTCTTCCCAGTGGATTCCTGGAGATACGGCCGCAGATTTTTTGTGAAAAAAGGTGCAAGGGTCCTTCAGAGATCTTTGAATAGCCTTTCTTTCCATTCAGAAATATTACTGATTAAGGGAAGACATAATGCAAGAATACAGCAGAAGACAATGTGTGATTCTATCAATAAGTCTTAAGCTTTCCTGATTAAAGGGCCAAAAGTTATCTTGATCTTCCTAGAATTGCCAGCGTGCCACTTTTTCGGCTTTTTATAGATCATTACAGTTTGCCAGCGTATTTGTATCGGTTTAAACTTTGGAATTCTCTCTCGTGTCCTTTGTGTAAGCAAGAACAAATTTTAAAGGCTAACCATCTAGATTCGTGACCTACACTTGTATTTGTAGTATGTACTGTCTAGAAATATTAAAAGGAGAAAAACTAATGATGTCACAGCAAATTTTATAACCTATATTCTAATTAGAAATCTTGTAACAAAATTTAGAACCATTCACTTATTAATTTTACAATAATAAATTGTTCTTTAGTTTTAAGTTTCATTCACCTGATTATATGACTTTTCTTTTCAAACATGCATTTCCTTTTATTGTTGAGTCATTTTGTCAGTGTACATATTTTTATGCACTACTGAAACACTAAGTTTTAATAAATTGATAATGTGCAATAAATTCGTTTTAAAATACTTCCCTTACCTAATCGACATTACTGTTTTATTTTTTTAATATGAAATTTAAAATATGCTTAAATGAAAAAAATCCATTACATTTCCACTGAATTTATTCAACAGTAAATAAAATCTAGATACAAATCGATGCAACTGACAAATGACTATAATAAAATTGAGGCAGAGAGAGATAAGACATTTTTAAACAGTATATAAGGAATGGTTAATATGGTATATATATATAATAGAACAAATATAAAAAAATAAAGGAACATAAGCAAGAAATACTAGATTTCATATAATTAACAGAATTAAATAAAAATATTTCTTATATCATTAAACAATCTAAATAATTATTAAACTAAATAATATTAATAATATAAAATATGAAACAAACATACCTGTCAACTTTATCTAAAAGAAAGTCTGTTAATTGGCTGAAATAGGATACCAAATATAATGAAGCATAAAATTAACTGCATACATTTAATATAATAAAGCTTATTCATATGTGTGAATGTAATCATAAGATTTAGTAATTTAATTCCTTAAATAAAGTAATTTAGAGGCATTTGTAATGAAAAAATATTCCATATTTTGCAGTAAAATATTTCACGTTTTAACATGCCATTGAACTTGTGAAATAATGCCACTTGATTAAATTATTTAATATTACTAAAACCTCTTATCTTAATTAAAAGGTATATAGTTAAAAACGCATTTTTAGAGTTAGAGAGAGAATTCAGATAAAAAAGTTTTCTTATTATTCATTTAATTCAAATCTATCACAAAGATTCAAAATTTTACTAATGTACAAATTTTTATTCTTCACAAACGATAAAATAGACCATAGGTAAGACAATATATCGATTAAGAGATTTGAGAATTATTAGTAAAAAATTCAACAATTTTGTGGATAGTAAAATCAATAGAATTTTTTTCAATAATCATAAAAATTACAAAAGATATTTTTCTCAGCAATAAGAATTACACTTTTACAAATACAATTTACCAATATCTGAAAAAGTTGGCAGGTATGAATTATTTGTTGCACAATATAATTGCATTTTCAATGCATTATTTGAGCAAAATAATTTACTAAAATGAAGCATCTCAAAAATGAAAATAATAAACAGTATTTTATGTGTATTAGCGCAACTACGTTTATAGAGATCTGTAATATTCTCATCAGAGAAGATAGATGTTTCTATAATAAATATATTAATTATTAGTAAATTTTACGGTTTATAATGATCTAATAGGAAAACCATCGCTTACAGAGTCAAACATCCAAAATTTGATCCAGACTATTGATAAACAATGGCTTTCAGCTTTTTGTATTGCATTTCTTTCACAGAATCAGTCATCAAGAATTCTGTTACTTCTCTTAAGGAATGCAAACATTATCTATTATCAATGAAAAGTATTATTAAATGGAAATATGCTATGAATATATTATAAATGTTCAACAGTCTTTATACTTGTTGGAGATTAGGATTTCAAAATAATAATTTTACGATTCACTTTGGCGTTTTAAGACTTTAAAATGAAAGATTTCAAAATTGACTACATCTCTGTTGATAGATAAAAGATGGAATTTGCATTCTAATTTTCAATGTTTATATTTATCAAAATGGATATTTGGGAATTTCCCCAAGTTTCTTAACGATTGCACACTATTATTTATTAATTGTTCTCCAAAAACAATATTTGTGAAGATGGCCAAAAAACCTTAAATAAAGATTATTAATAATGTGGCATTAAAGTATTATACACTCCATATATTTATTAACATCAATTTCTTTATCATAATCAAGAATTTTCTTATTATGACTTATTTAGTTTGAAACTAGTTAACGATTCTGAGTACAAACATAATAATAGCTACCAATGAAAAATATCAGATATTTAAATTTGTTTCATTTCAGATTGGCCCACATAGCTGCGCTAATAAACATATACTCAATAAGCATTACTATCAAGCCAAATTTAATAAATATGTAAAGCAAATAAAAATATCATTGAAGTCACAAGGAAAACAGTAAATACAAAATGTACCTTTTGAATAACATTTCACAAATATTAAAGATATTTTAAGCTATTCATAAAATATTTTCACATTTTATTTGCTTGCAAACATTTTTTATTTTTGATAAAATCATGGCAATATTTTTCATTCTCATTCTAACAATTACATCACATTACTTACAGTAAGAGACATTCAATTTTCCAAAAATAGTATTCTTTTAGAAATCATTTATTTACAGCCTTTTTCAAAATATTACTTACAGTTGCAATTGAAAAATAAAAAAATATATAACTGATATAATTGTAATCATACAAGATTCTGCGGCATAATAACACTTAATAAACATGCAAAGAAATAGGAAATGTTTATTTGTACTGTACAAGAATTTCAAATTCTGTTCATCATGCATTCTTTAATTGAATATTCTAGTTAATTAAAATGATTTTATTTTTTATTCATTACTAATGAATAAGATAAAAAAATTTTCTAAATGTTGAATGATTTTAATTGCACCTATGTTTGAAAAACATCATTCATCAAAATGCATTTATTTCAAATAGTCTTATTTTGTTAAAATTGTTTAAAATAATACTAGTTATTATTGATAGATCCTCTGAGAACTGTACTTAGTCTTCAAAACTATCTAATTCAAATAACTCATCTTATAAAAATTTACTGCTTCATTAGTATGATGAAAGTATACTCAAGTAAGTAAATCTCGAGAAACACTCAACCAACAGTTAGAAAAAGTACAAAATAGTAAACTTAAAAAATATTTTAACAAAGACGATATTTAATTTAACAAAGTACAGCATTTGCCACTACTGATACATATCAAATAAACATTTTACAAAAAAAAAGGAATAGTTTAATTTTTTTAATTATCTTTATTTTTTAGTATATATATATATATATACACAACAATAATTTTCTGTCCCAAATTAAGAAGTATTAACTGCTAATTTGGAATAAAGTAAAATATTAATTAACTAGAACACAATTAAAGAATTATGAAATATTATATTATAAGTTGCATATCTACAAATTTGTACTATGTTTTAAAGGCTTAACATTTCAGCTCATAATTTAAAAAATAAAAATATTAAGTCAAAACAAGTTTTAATATATTTAGCTATATAAATTTGTAATACAAATCATTTATTCAACTCTGCCTTTTTAAGTAGCATCTAATTACACTTAAATATGGTTAGTGAATTGGTCAAATAATTATAAAGCATTAGTTTTTCTAAATCAAAAAATTAAATTGGGTTGAAGACTTGTCATCAGGCAAATTTTTTAGAGCACTGATGAACTTAAAATTGATGAAGAATATAAAACATGATTTGTTTGTAAATAATTTAACACATGGCTAGGCATTAAGGGGTCCCATGATCTACATGTGGACCGCCAAAACATTCTAGAGTAATCGCAGATGCAAATTTTATGATTTGAATGCCTAAAAAAATATACTTATTAACCCTGATCATTATTGAGGTGATAGCAAGACAAATACCATTGTGATCAAAAACGTTTTTCCCTTTCTGTAAATATTAATAAATTTGAAAATGAATCTCATTATTTGGCACATATCCATATTTAATATAATCAGGTTTTCAAGAATTATGTAAAAAATAAATCAAGTTTCTTTTTATCTTTAAAACAAGGTTTTCTCTATTGATAACTGAAATAACAGAATTAAAAAGCTTCAGAAGTATCTAACCAGTAATTAAATCTTCTAAGCCAATTACTATTTGATCATATGATTATAAACTTCATACAGACTTTTAATGAACACACAGATTTATAACAAAGTTACCTCAATGCATAAATATACAGATAATAGATTTAATAATTACAATTAGAGAGCAAGAGAGTCATTCTAGAAAGGCAGACATTGTAAAACTATGATGAATGCAAAAATGAATTAATTGTTTACATAAAAATAAAATGCTTTTGTAGAAAAATTTTAACATTTGAAGAACCACTTTTCATTTATAAGCAATTTTTTAGCAAGAAATTCATAAAATAAATTAAAATTCATGAGAAATATATAAAGACATGTGCTATAGTATAACAGATTTTATAAACATAACACATAACTTTTCTTATTTGTGCTTAATGACTAGCAAGTTTAAAACAATACTGTATAGAGGAATATCTCAAATATATTTTAAACTTAAATATGCAATCATCATGTTTAAGTGGACATTTGTTTAAAATAACACAATAAGCTTAGGAAACATACATTCTAGGTCATAATGAAAATATTAAGATGATTGAAAATAGTTAATATTTTTGTCAATAATTATATTTGTTACTTTGAATAGCAGTTCAATTATAGCTATTAAAAAATAAGCATAAATATAAATATATATTTTTAAGCCATTCCTCATTCTTCCTTTAAAGTAAATTAGTAATAATAGAAAAGGGATTTTTTTATATTCAAATAGAGAAAAATAATTTAAAAAATGAATTTTTCTTAATTGATCAAAAAAATTACGGGAAATAAAAATTTACACATTAATTTAATAAAAAAATATTCAAAATTAAATGAAAATTTTCATTAGAATTATTTTTTTAAAATTAAGTATATTTTTTTCTAAACAAGACGCCTTTTAATAGAATTACATATTCAAATAGTAAATGATAATTTAATGAAAGGAAGATAATGAAGTGCACCCCTATACTTTAAAAACATAATACAATCTACAATACAAACATGAAAGGAAGACTAATTTGACACTTTTTTTGAAACTGAAAAACAATAATGATTGAAAAAAGGTATACATATATTATTTTAAATCTTTTTGGAAAGTTTGGAAATGTCTAATCTTGGTTCTTCCATTTACAATTTTAATAAATATAAAATATAAATGAATTTATCTTTTGAATATTGTATCATAATTCTACGATTAACAAGTGATTAAAAAATAGGTAATTATTGATATTGATTTTGTGGAAAGCAATGGTCCATTTCTGATAATTTGTTTAGCTTTTAGCTAAATAAAATATAGTATATTAGATATAATAATAGTAGACATTCATATTAATCTGTTCATCTTCTTTTATACTTTTAGTATAGACTTAAGATTACAAGGATAAAATTAATATAATTCAGAAAATTATTAATTTATATAATTCATTTAAAGGCTGGATTTATTTTAGGGAGACCGAAAGTAGATTATTAGATAAAATGAAATAGTATTCAGTACAGAGTTGGCACTTGAAATGGAAGTTTTCTGTTTTCATAATATTCATTTCAATAGACATTTTTGAAAATTAGAAGAAAATATTGATTGAATGAAAATGTTCATTGAAATCTAGACAATACTTTCAAGGCATATATATTTTTCAGACTGGACTATTTGATGCAAAACAATATAAGACATTCATTATTATGCATATCAAATGGAAAAATGCATTTAAGTAATACTTTGATATATTTTTGATTTTCTCACTTGATATGTATAAGCTACAGCAAAGTTTATTAAAGAAGCAATTTAAAACCAGTCTGGAAATTCCTTTTTTATATCTAAAACAACAGCAACTTCTGCTTCTTCAGGGAATTCTTGAGCTAAAATGAATCTGAAACACTTATTTAAGCCATCTACTTGATGCATATGTTCAGCATAATTGGAATTTTTTAGGAGGTTCCTAACAAGTAGTAGATAATCAAGACGTCTCTGAAAAATAAATCAGATTATTATAATAATTTTTTAATTTAACGAATGTACTAAAATATAACACACAACCACCTACAGATTAAATAAATGTTTACTACAACATGCTAAAGAGCTAGAAATACCAATTTGTTACTTAAACTTTAATAAATTAGCACAATTAAATTTATAATATTTAAAAGAATATCAATTGGAAAAAAAACTTTATATTTGTATTTAAAACTTTTTTTTACAATCTTACATTAAATTTTATAGATTTTTGCACACACACACATGCACATAAGCAATATTATAATTATCCTCAGTTTATTAAAATTGTTTATTGTGCGATTAGTGTAATATTCCTTTTCTAAACTGAAGATAATGAGGAAGTATTCAAAAATATAATAAGACAAAATAACTTGCAAAGTCTTGAAATTATTTGTATCAAAACTGTTATAGGAATTAATCAAGTACTTGCTTACAGAATTCATTATCAATCTATGCCTTGAAAAATAAATATTATAAGAAAAATTAATTTTATAGATGAGAAATCATTAATAACATTTCTAAATTTTTAATCAAATTTTCAACAATAAAAGTATTTTTATTTAATTTCTATGAATCTTTCATGCAATTAGTGTAAATTAATGAATTTTTTTACAGGGCCTATAAAATAAATTTCGCTTTTTATATTTTGAAAACAATAACTGTTAATAGTAAAAAATAATTAATTTGTACTCTTATTACATTTAAAGACATGAAAAAAACTAATAATAAAAAAGAAATTAAATATGATAATTAAACATAATTAAAAAGCATTAATTAAATATTAAATGTTATGTATTTAATTAAACAAAACTGTTTCTTTACCTTTTCCCCAGGCAATAAGTCAGTCAGCTGTCTCACAACAATATCAAGTAACACTTTAATATCATTTAGATAAAACAGATCTATTAATTTTGGAAAGTGAAACATATCAACCATAAATTTCATAACAGAATTACTAATTTTTAAGGAATGGCTTAAGATTCTTGATGGATCTTCTGCAAAAGAAAAAATTATAATTATAATAATTATCAAGAAGCTAATTCAATAATTAAAATTTATTATCAAACAATATTAATGAAACATACTTGAAGAAAATATGGTAATTAGAAATAATAATAAATTAATCTTCCAAAGAAATTTTACTAAAGGGATTTTTTTAGCTTTCAAATGTAGCAACCAAGAATTTTGTATGATAATAAGAAATAATCATTTCAAAAACAATCTGGCATTTTGCTACTAATTTTTAAAAAGAAAACATGATATTACAAAAGTTAGTAAGTTTTGAAACAAAGCTCATATTTATCTTTATTAGAATAACACATTTTATTTAAAATTTTAACATAAATCGTCCTAGAAATATAAATAGATAGCAAAGAATAAAGGATTACTTATTTATTATTGTCATGATATTATTGATGCCATAACAATAATAAATAAGTAATCCTAAGTAAAAGGAAGATTTATATTACATTTATTTATTAAATTCTCCTGAACTTTAATATTTTGCTTTAAAATAAAAAGCTTTTTGTAGATTTAAGCATCATTCATGCACAAAATGTCACTTATCCAGATTTTTAATTTGAAGAGTAACAATTGAATATACAAACAAACCTTCTCTATTCAGCAAGAAAACCAACTTTTCTGTTAAAACCTGAGCATAATCTCTTTCTTCCAAAGCTTTTAGAACTATGTTTTCTTCAACATTTTGAAAATGTAGGTTGAATGAAAGAATAATGCTAAGTAAATTATCTGCAGTATCTTCTTCTCCTTCTTTAACAAGGTCTTCCAATTTTTCAAATAAGAAGTGCAGGAACTTTTTATTGATGAAATCTATTAAAAAAATAAGTTATTTAATTGTATATCACTTCTTCACACAGAATAATAATAAATTTATAATGAAGTAGAACAATCTCTAAAATCATATTAATAGCTGCATTATGTGTTACAACATTACATCAATATTATAACAAATCATGCAGTAAAATAAATTTAATAAATAATAAGACATAATTATAATTTTAGAATTTAAAACCTATTTTTAAAGATTCATGATTATAATTCTATATAAAGAAATTTATTTTGACCTTATATTAATGTATTTGTAATCATTCCGTTATATGCAATGAAATATAAAAACTAATACTTCTATTGCTTAAAAAGTGACTACAAAATGTATTTAAAACATAATTTTCTAATACTTGTATTATTTAGAAAAACAACTTATAACAAATTATGCATTTTTAGCTATAACAACATAGTATTTTTATTCATTAATAAAGTTGATATTCAAATTATGCAAATAATTTAAAAGTATATTTTGATTTTATATTTATTTATCGACGGTTCCCAGTTTTAATTATGGATGTACATATTTACTATGAATCCTAAGCAATTTTCACAGCTTCTTAGAGAAATTCATAAAATCTTACAAAGAATTTAAAATTTACTGTTTTGACTTATTTGATAATATATTTTTTTAATAAAGCCTGAGAGATTTTATTTTCAAAAGATTTTATAATATTTATTCAAATCTGATAACTTGTTTCAGCTAAATCTGTAGTCAAATTTTGAAGACTGTCAAAAACAAATTACATTATTTGATCTATCTATGATATAAAATTTTACTTGTGTACTTTTTCTTCCTTTCAATCTTGATTCACAAAATCCTTGATGAGAAAACTAATTGCTTAAATTACTTTATAAAACTAAATTAAATGCATCAGCTTATGCAGACAAAATACAATGTTTTAGCAAAAATGAATGTTTTAGCAATATTTTATAATAATTAAACAGTACTTTTAGCAGTTATATATTGTTAAAGGAAATTTAAACACTAAAAAATTCTTGATAAACAAAAGAAAACACCATTAATTTCCTTAAATTATTAGTTTTATTGAAATAAATCATTTTTATTATAAAATTAATTTTTGTAAATACATCATAATAAAAACATATTTTTACTAAATATAATTTTTAAAAGATCATTGATAATAAACTTTATCAATTTCCACAGTACTGTGAAGTTCACTAGCTTTCTGAATACAGCATATTTTGAATTAAATGATGTTAGACCATTATTTTACACATTAAGTATTCAGATGAGTGAATACTTAAGTTCCTATTTCATGGTTAATAAAACTGGTATATAGCTGTAAATTATTTTCTAATATTATTTGCTAATCTTAGTTAAAAAATCTCATGTAAATATTTCTTGTTCAATTCAAAATTGAAGCAATTAAGAGGATTTAGAATTGTAAAACTATTGCACCTCTATGATGAATGATTCAATGATGTATACATACATAAGTTTTTCTTAAATTTATGGCAAATTCAAAACAAGTCTAAAAAAGTTACAAAATAAAAAACTAAGTTTTTACAAATACATTGCTTCTTGAAAAACAAAATAAAAAATGAGTTAAGATTTTATATTTAGTAGATGGATCAATAAGTATTATCATGAATAGAACAGAAATTTTTATAGGTTATAGTCAAAGGTTATTAAACAAAAATAGCTAATTTTTTGAGTTATGAACTCATTTACAAAATTATTTCCTTAAAATGCGAATCTTATTTAAAGAAAGGTTTTGACTTTATAATCTAAGACAACAACCACTTTAACCTTTAGACTACACAAAATACTTATTTATTGAAAAATTTAGCTATTTTGTATAAAAATAAATTATATGAAAAATCTAGAATTATGACTTCATTTTTTAAGTACTTTAAATCTTGTATTCTAATGATATGGAATCACTTTTTTATTTAAAATTTGTAATCTCATTCTATTTAATTGTTAAATTAATTGATGAAATATTGTTCTTAGTGAAATACAAAAAAATATGATAATTAATATTACATAATTATTTTCTAACTCTCATTTACATTCATTACTATGAAGGGTATTTTTTAATTAGTTAAAGTTATTAACTAATTAAAATAACTGTAACTAATTAAAAGAAGGTTATTAATTTGTTAAAGTTAAAAATTTACTGAATAAATATTTTTGTGAAAATTACTAAGAACAGATCCATATGAGTAATCTTCTCTTCTTGCACTCAATTTATATAAGATAGAAATTTTAATCATACGTGTCATATAAGATATGAAGAGAGATTTAAATAATAACATATTAAGTTTAGTGTTTTAAAAAAATTAATACTTTTAACCAATCTACTAAAAATTAAACTGTTGAACTTATAATAGAGTATTGTTATTACTTCAATCTTACAAGGGGAAGAAACAAAATTTTGCATAGCTAACAAAATATATTTAAAATTAAAGATATTAAGGTTATTTTATAAATTAAAATAACTACTCTAATTACACAATTAATAGACTTTTACACCCAAATAAAATAATTTAATACAATATAATAAAATATGTTAAGTTCTTTAAATATTTTGTTAGGTTTAATTTTGTAGCACCAGAATTTATAATTAAATATTAAAAGTATTTTTTATGTAGATTCCCATTGTGTAAAGAAATTGAAAATTATAACACATTTGTTGTTCTATATTAAATTTCGTAATTAAAATGAGTTAAAATAATATTAGATAAAAAATAAAATTTATAATGCTTTGAGATTATCAGATGATTTATTTAAAAGTTCATTACAAACTTTTAAAAAGAAATTTTTATTCATTTATATTAATAAAAATCAATTGTATTTTTAAATATAGACTGCCAATATTTGGTACCAATCTATAAAAATATTAATTTCACTACTAAATATTTCTTTTATTATTTAGAATTTCTCAAAAACTTAAGCAAAGTATAGATAACAGCTTATATTAAAAAATATAAATAAATTTATTATTTTATTAAAACATTTAAAAGTGAATAGAAAAATAAAATGAAAAATAAAAATTATTAAAGCAAATTAGATTTTAGCTAATAAAAGTTTCTAGTATAAGAGCTCTTAATAGCATTATTATCTATCATTTAAAAAATAATTAAAAATTATAAAAAAAAATATAAATCATGAAATACACATTACTTTCTAAAGACTAAGATTATAATGCCAAATATTTAAAAAAAAAATTCTTTTACATATTATTTCTTACCATATGTTCCAGTTGGAGGTTGCTCCCCAGTGCTAAAGATAGCAGTTAATAAACATGTTGAATATAACACTTTTTCTTTATCTAGAACAAAAGTAATATTTCAAATATATGTGTATATACATAAATTACAAAATTCCTTATATTAAATTATACAAATTGAAATTTAGTTATAAAATAGATATCATATGAATACACAAATGGAAATACATGTCAACATGGTCATCAGGGAATGTTGACCACATTGGCACAAAAGTAGTTTTGATGTAATTTTTTAAATAAATAAATTAAGAATTAACTTTAAAATATAAAGCAAGAATTAACTTTTATTTATAATTATTGCCTTATAAATAAAAGTCTAAATTGAAATAAACTAATAATAAATTGCTGAAAATAGCTAAGTGTAAGCATTAAATAGCCTTTTCAAGCATTTTATAAAACCTTGAATGTTTGGGTACTCCTGTGTAATCTAATAACTAAGTCTTACTTCATAATTATAATCATAGTTACTCACTAAATAAAGTTTCGATAAAATTTATTGGGATGCCAATCATTTAGGAAAGAATATTGCAGCATTTATATAATTTTCTTATGCTATTTAAAATTATTGTAAATTTTACTGATCCTATCTAATTCATTAAAAATTACATTTTATAATTTTAATACAAATGTTAGAGTTCCAATTTAATCAAGTCATTAACCTTAAAATTAGATTCATTTGTCATATCACATGTAAATAAAATTAGTTTAAAATCATCAGCAATTTCCACATTTGATGATTTTTTTACCTTTTTCTTACATTAGTGTACTTAGATTATTCATTCTTTTAGTTCATATATTTCTATTTATTCTTTGTTATATATATAACAAAGAATAAATAGATATTGCAAGAATGGCATAGTCCATATATATATGTGTGTGTGTGTATATATATATATATATATATATATATGTATATATATATATATATATATATATATATATATATATATATATATATATATATATATATATATATATATATATATATATATATATATAAATATAAAGAGAGAGAGAGAGAATATCTATTGTTTAAAAAGAAAACTATTGCAGTGTATTTGAGTTACCATTAGCAACCATTCCTCTTAATACAAGATAAATACATTTATTAAGAAGGGAGAAAAGAATGCCTTATCTTGCGAGAAAATGTTTGAGAAAATGTTTGAAAATGCACAGAAGAAAAAACACTGAACAATAATATTTGGTTTTAACAGGATAAATTAATTGCATTTCTAGTAAGCAATTTAAACTAAATAAGGTTTCAGTAAACAAAGTTTATACTTGTAAAAATATAAATTAAAAAAAATAATTTGAAGAATAAACTACTAGAACTTGTAGTGACTGGTAAAATAGTTCTTCAAATCAGAAGCTTGTAGAATAGAAAAATAAGTATTAGATCTTAAAACTAGTATTTTTTAAATCAACCTATTCTCTCTCTATCTCTTTATAAAATAAGAAATTATTAGAAAAAATCTTTTAATATGCCCTACACAGGAAACAAAAGCAAAATAAACTTTATATTTAAAAAGCAAAATACAGCAAAATAAAATTTATATTTAAAAATTCTTATTTTCATATTATTGATGAAAAATAGTCACTTACTTCAGAAAAATAGTCAGTTACAGGCAAAATAGTCACTTACTTCTATTTCAAAACTACATTTTTAAAAAAAAATTTTTGATTTAGAAAATAATTTCGTTGTATTTTTCTAAAATTACATTAATCTTGATAGGCATTCATTTGCTTGTTTTACAGATAATCACAGCACTACATCATTTCTTCTTGTTTAATATCTGAAAATCCTTTTTCATTCTTATTTACTATTTTCTCAATCATTTAATCATTCAATATATTGATTACCTACAAATTATATCTGAATCCACATTCAAAATGCTCTGAATAAAACTTTTGAACAGCAACAATGGGTTTCTTTGTTGAAGTTCATAGATAAATAATATTTACTCAAGTTGTTATGTAAATTTTCTAGATTTCATCCAACTGCGATCTTTTTAAAAATAATCTTTATAGCAAAAATCAGATATTGTTAGATTCTAAGTAACGATAGACAAGTTCAAAGACCTAGAATGTCAATTTTATAAGACGATTTCAAGACATGACAATTCCTTATAATGATTATGCATTCTTATTATGATCATCATTATATTAATGCAAAAGTGACTTACGATATTAAAACTATTGATTGTACTCTGATATACGGGATGTAGAATGAAAGTAAAGTTTTGACACAAACAGCTCCAAAAATTTTGAAATTTCAAAATTAGCAGTTCAGTTAATTATCAACAATTTATAGGATTTGTGATTCAATAAAACATTGATACAAGATTGTCAACCATAAAATACAAAAAGACAAAGAACAAGAAAAACTTTAAGATGTATGAAAATAATCCATAAAAAATGATTTTTCAAAATTTTAGTTCATAAAAGAAAATATTACCAAATAAATCAAGCTCAAGAAATAAATTTATAATTAACTATAACAGAAAAATACTACTATACAAAAAGAATAGTTAATTAAAAACAAAATTAGATGAAAACTAAAAAACAAAAACATTTATATTATTCAGGAAAACTTCTAGAAAATTAACTTAATCCACTTAATTTTAATTCAAATATAAAACTATGAAATAATTTTATTACATTAATAACAAAATTATTTCAGAAGTTTTATATTTGAACTAAAATTACTAATATTACTTGTAAAATACTGAAATGAAATTTTTATTAAGGAACATTGCCTCTTCAGAATTGGTCATTTTAGCTAACATTAAAATACAAAATATACACTTTTTCAAAATTAAGAATATATGAATGATACAGAATATTAAATTACTACACAATTCTGTAAAAAAATAAGTACTTTTACCTTCAAAATTATCTTGTATATCCCTCGCTAATTCCATAGTCAATACAGAATTTAAGAGATGAGTTACAACTTTCAGATCCAATTCACAAAGAGTCATAAATATATGAAGCATTTTCACTCTAAGAGTTCTTCTTGGTTCCTATAATTCACAGAAATAAATATTTCATGATAGCAACTTAACCATATATAATTCAATGGAGGAAAGTTCAGTTTCATCAATTGGCCATAATTTTATTGACAAAATAATTTTATAAATAAAATTTTATTAAAGATAATTTTGATACTTTAAAAAGTATCTCATGCATGATGATAAATTCAAAAGATGATAAAATAACAAACATACCTTCAAATTTTAAATACCATAAAGATTTTTTTAAAGTGGTCTTTTATCTGTAGGTTTCTTCAGCGTTTTTTTTTTCTTTTAAAACAGGGAGATTCTAGAAACTTTGCAATATTTTCTAATGATGCAATTTTAATTATGATATTATAAAGTAGCACCATAATGAAGTCTGTTAAAATATTTTTTTATAAATGAGTTTAAGCTGTCTATGTATGTTATTATATATGTTTATTACAAAAATATTTGTAACCAAAACTTTCAATGTTTTCTCCAAAGAAATGTTTATTAATCACAAATAGCATGAATTCTACTTACCATTTGATAATAAGTAACTAATAGAAGAATCAATTCATATTCATCACATTGAACTATTTCTCTTGTAACTCTAGGATTAGCATCTAACTGTAAAAGGTAATAATTAGAATATAAAAATAGAATTTAAAATATTTTGCATAAAAAGTGAATCTGACATCTATTTTTGTAGAAAGTAAGTGTCAAATTATATACCACCCATTATAAAATATAAAAAATAGTATTTACTGCAAACATAATTTATTGTGTTAAATATAAATGTGTCATAATATTTATATATCTTTGTAAGCAAATGTGAATTTTTTTCTCCTTACAATTAATATCTTTGTATTAAAGAATTACTATTTCAATATTAGGATGTTTGCTAATTTATTAAACTCAATATTTAATTAGTAGTTTAAATGTGTGATAAAACTACAAACATAGAAATGAAATTTTCCTGCATATTTTTTTCCAATTAGTTTGATGTTTATACCTTTTGCTTAGAAAACAATGAAAATAAATTACAAGGATTAATTATATATTCTATGAGTTAATAGAAATGTTATAAAAAATTAGCCATGTCAAATCATATTTGAAAAGACATTTTACTTACTTAAGTTATTTCATTGTTTTTAAAAATAAAGAACTTGAAAAAGAGTTAAAAGCATGCAATTATTTTTTCTTTTTATTGAATTAACAAAGAATTAAACTTTTTATAATTTCAAATGAAAATATTAATAAGGAATTGCTCCATTTAATTTAAAACTATCACATACACATACATGCAAAAATCAATAAAGAAAAATTAAAAATAAAAGAATCTTTACACAAGAATTAATTAAAAAAATGAAAATAATTTTTACAAGAATATTGTTCAAATCTTCAAGAAGGCCACTTATGTGATCTTCATCTTCATGAACAGGCCAGCTACGTTGTTGTTCATCATTTTTACAATACCACAGTTGACGAAAGATGTCTAGAAGCTTTGCTTTATCTTCACTATAGATTTCAGTTTTTGAATCTTCCTAGCAATATTTACAAAATCTAAATAATTTGTATCAGGAAAACAATACAACATTTATTCCATTCCTAGTTTGATATTAATAATTTTAAAATATACATAAATATTATATAACAAATACTTTCTTTTGAGGATTTTTTAATATTTTTATTACTTAATAAAAGTATTACAGTACAAAATAATCATTACAAGTTGTAAAAAATGAAAATTTATTTATAAATAACTAGAATTATTCTTTTGCATAAAATGTTAAATATACTAAGTAGAAAATCGGCCTACATTTTATAATTATAAAATTTTCAAAATACAAATAAAACAGTGAAAGAAAACTTATCATGTTTGATTGATTAAAATTATATGATAAAAGATTTGCAAAAATAATAATATATAAAACAATCAAAAATATAATAGTATAAAACTATATTACATTTTTATTATTATTATAAGAATATATATAATATAGAACATAATATCTCTTAGAAATATAATATAGGATCTCACTTAGCATTTACAAAAGTAATTCTAAAATTAGTTATATTTTAATTTTGTTAATGTATTACAAAATTGAATAATTTTTACAAGGGATTGAAAACCATATGAATAGTGTATCGAAGATATATTACGCTCTGAGACCAATGCTTCTACCAGCATCATAAAACAAGGAGATAATAATTTAATCATGGAAAAACAAAGTGCTGTTAAATTAATGCTTAATGTAAGAGACAATGCACTAAAGACTCATTCCAAGAAATGACATGTGTTACATGAATACATGAGTTATTTAATCAGTACATAATTCTGAATATGAAAATAAATAGTATAAAATAAAATTGAATTTAATGGACGAACAAATAATTGAAACAGATGGCAATAGTAAGTGGCAATCAAGAAATTTTGGGACATATATACAGTATGTTTTCAGAAGTATTTTTTCTTCTGAATTAAATAATTTTTTTTATCATAATTAAAAGCAATAGTTTAAGTAATATTGCATTTGCAGTTTTAAAGATCACAATATTACTAATTTCACTGATTTATTGATTCAGTTGTTGATATTTACCCTAAAGTATTACATAAAATGTTTTTTATGCACTACTCTTTTCATAAAAGCCATATAATAGCATATAAGACACCAATTTTCTGCTTCTTTTTTTACTATACTTACCTTAATTCAAAAGCAAACACTATCTTAGTTATATATAAATCTTATAAATTTAAAATTTGTAAAGGAACTGAAAAATTGTAAAGATAATTTTTAATCAAATGTTGTTTTTGTTTACTCTGATAATGCCATTTTCAGCAAACATTCAGAAGAAAAAAAAAGTGTAGAAGATATTGTTTTAAAAATTTAAATTTTAACAAATTAAGAAAATGTAAGAGTAAAACATAATGCTTGTTTGAAATTATACAAACAAACTATTTAGTATAAAAATCACTCAATGTATATTGAGGTCACCTAAAGCTATATTTTCAAAAGAAACAGTCTTGAGAATTTTCAATATTATCAAGAAAGAGAAAAAAGCATATAACAGTTCTTCTTGTGGTATTTATTGCAAAATGTTAGAATGAATAATAACAATACTAAGTTAAAACAATATGAAAAAGATAATTTTTATAAATATGAATTCAAAAATTATTTTATTCATTCTTAACAAGAATAATAAAAACATATTTCATCCAAGATTGAGAAGTTAAATAAAAAATACGATTAATTTCTTTAAAAATTATTTTTATAAATAAATGAAATAATAAATTTCAAATAATATCTAAAAAATATTCCCTCACATTTAAGTGACTTTAAAAAACTGTAAATAACTGTGCATCATTAAAACAATCAGTAATTAATAAAGTATTAAAATGTTACAAAAGATAGAAATTAAAATTTCCCTGTTTATTTAAAAAAATTGTCTCACAAATTTTCATGGTCATGGTGATATTCTAAGACATTTTTTTTTTAAATTGAGCAGCCAAAAAAGATTACTCATGTTAAAATAAAAATAAACAAAATTACTAAGGAGAAGCAAGTTGCAAACATCAAGAGAAATAAATTAAAATTTTAATTATAATAAATACCATTAAATTATTTAACATTTGCTTAAAACTTTGCTGGTACACTGAGATAAAGAAAACAGAGACACTAAGATATCAGTCTGTAAATCACACACACAAATTTTATAATCTAAGTAAAATTACTTATCAAATTTCAATAAATTTCTATTTTGTTTAAAGAATAATAAATATATAAAAAATGACAAAATAAAGTAATTTCCTTTTTTTGCATGTTATAACATTGTTTCCTGAATCATAATAAAGTATTTATTTTGTTATGTAAGCTTTGGAATTAAGAGTTATCAATTATAATTCTTCATACTGATTTTAAGAAAATCATTAATATATTGCTGAAATAATGCATTTAATTCCTACACAAAATATCAAATTGGTGTTCAAAGAAAACTACATTAACAAAATTTTTAACATTTAAAGAAGTCATTTTGTATACATTTTTAAAAATTAAATTATTTTGTAATAAATTTTAAAATCAAACAATCCTAATAATAAAAAGAAAAATGTAAAATATCTCATTTTTTATTATAATTTAGACACAGAATTAATCAAAAATCATACTTTTTATTAAATCTATATTAATATACATATATTTATTCCTATATGTAGAAATCAGGAATCAGAATTATTAAAAAGTTTTTCATTTTTATGAACTTATATTGAGATTAAGTATCTTAACAAGTCTTATTTTAGAATTACAAAGATAGTCGTGATTATTAATATATCTATATTTTTGACAAAAATTTTTAAAATTGCTCAGATAATTATTCCTAATACAAGTGTGAGAGTAAAAGTTTATTTGATAAAAGGCAACAAGGTAAAAGTTCAAAGGAAATAAAAAAAGAACTTGTTAAACTTTAATAAAAAAATTATACATTCAATTATAAAATAAAATTTATTTCATAAAATAATATTCAAAATATTAAATAAAAAGTTATTCTATTTACTTGCAAGACTTCAGATTTCAAACTGTCTTTTAACTGAGCCCATAGATAATCAAGCATTGGAATAGCTTCGATAAAAGTGTCCAACATAACATTCACAGCTGCAGTAGAATTCTCATGACTTATTTGTGTTTTATGTCGTACACTTTCAATAAGGCTTGGCACAAGCCACGTTGGCACATTGAAGTCATTTATATTATCAGTTTGAGTTTTTTGGTCAGTTACACTTTGAAGAAAAGAGCTTTGCTTCTGAATAGGTTGGGAATCTGCTTCATTTGATTCTGTAATATTATTTTCCATTGAAAGTAAATGACTAGAATTAGACGAGTGTTGTTCCTCTAAATTTTGAGATGCTTCTGATTTTACAGTGTCATGGTTATTAAATGTAGGAGTTGCCTTTTCTTCTAAAAATATATAATAAAAACATATTGTAAAAAAATAACAAAGTATAATTTTAAAATAATTATACATATGAATAACTCACTTTTGATATTTAATAAATAATATAGAATTATCAAAAAAGAGGAAATTCTATGACAATCTGCACTATTTAATATTATAATAAATTATTAAGTTTGATCATTTGAGAAAAATATACATTGAATTAGTGAATACATTAATATTTAGTTATTTTTTAATTTTAAATATAACTTTATATAAAAATAAGAATATATGCTTTATTCAAGTTAATTATTTAAACAGGAAAACCAATAAATGCATTCAAAATAAAGCATAATGCAATAAAAAGCTAAAATAAATTTTTATTGTTTATAATATATATATATATACATGCTTGCAAGTCAAGTCAAAACAAACACAAACACAAACACACACACACACACACACACACACACACACACACACACACACACACACACACACACACACACACACACACGCACACATACGCACACACAAAATATATATATATATATAATTATTATTAAGAAACATTAAACTTTATTATCTATATCTGATATTATTTTGTTATTTTGCAAGCCCATAAATTCATACAAAGTGAAAATTTTAATAAAAACATGTGGTTTTTCTAACTGAAAAGCTGTTGCAGAGCTGATTATTACAAAATTTTAAATTATTTTCAAATAAGTTACCTGACAGAAAAACTGATCCAGAAATGTAAAAATTTCTTTAAACTAACTGCTCTTACATTTTTTAAATTGAAATTAAAAATAATTGAGTAATAGCAAAAATTGGAATTGTGAGAAATATTTATTAATGTATTAAATTTCCAACATTGTTTTATATTTTCTTATCCCTTCAATTTTGTTTCTTAAAAATTGAATAAAAATTTTTTTTTCACAGGGACAATACTTTTTTTATTATAAATAAAAATAAAAAGTATTTTAAGACATCCAGGAAAAAATTTAGCAAATCAAATAGCAGGAATCATTTATGGGATTTATTTTAGGAGAATGTAGTGTTGATATTCAAAAATTAAAATTGATTCCATGAAAAATATTTATTTTATATATCACATTAATATCACAGAGTTGTGTTCTGTCTTAAGTAGCAACTACTAACAGTAGAATTGAAATCTATATTTTACCAAGCTTGTACTTCCCACTCTTTGAGAAAAAAAGGGTCAGAATTTGAATTTTCCAACCAGATGATGGTTATAGAGTATGCAAAGTTACTTTGCCTTTTCAATTAGGTTGAAAGAAATATCATTTTATGAAAAACCCAAAGAATGTTTTAAATTTTCTTTTACTATAAACACATGTATCACATTTTTTGAAAAATTAAAGAAAATAAATAATATTTTTCACTTTTTTAAGTAACTTTATAATTATATATTGTAGCAATCATACATTAAGAATCTCGAAATTCCAGATAAATTATTTAATAAAGTAACATAGCAAACCCATGTGGATGAAAATGAAGCAAGGAAAATATTTAGATATCAAATAAAAATTTTCTTTAAAAATTATAATTTTCCTTTATTTTATATAATGTAAATAACATACCCATAAAAATAATTAGAAAGATGGAATTTTATAAATACAATTATTAAAGTACATATATAATACATTAAATTCAGAAAGGAAGTTTTATTTCTATATTTTATTAGATTCTAAGTAAATTTTTAAACTACTCAAATTTTATTATCTAATATATTTTGTGAAAAATACAAATAACTTAAAATACTACTAATAATATAATTTGTAACTATATTTTTGCTTTCATATAGACAGACTGAGAGAGAAAAGTAGTATAACATTAATATCATATGGCAATTATTCCTTTAAGATGTGTTCTATTTGTAATGGTATTTTGAATACGTTCTAAATCTTAATTGCATTTTTTATAATTTCTATTTTTCTGTAAATCTGATGATTCTGTAAAATTCCAAATTAATAATAAACAATAAAATAATAATTTCACTTTGCTTACAAAAAAAAAAAAAAAAATACTTATTTCTCATTTTTTAAAATTTTGATCCAGTTTTCTCAAAGAACTTTGCTGCATTTTTAGTAAATCAAATGTATAATTTTTCTTTAATCCTTAAATTAATGAAAAAATATAGATTTTAAAACTGTCATATTTATAAAATACTTAGAGATTTGGATGAAGAAAATTTTTCTACATACTTGAAGATACTTTTTCTAGATACATAAAGACAATTTTTCTAAAATTGATCCTATATTAATGAATGTTAACACCAATAAAACTTCATCAATAATTCAGTTCTTAATTAAAATATGAAAATGAAATGGTGTCATATTTAATAAATTTTTTCTTTCCCAGAAACAAAATAAAGAATCATATGTCAAGCATTATGCACCTCATTTTATTTGCTTTTAGTTGATCTATGTATGAGATTCCATTTCATGATGCAAAATACCTTTTCAAGATGCTATTAATAAAATTATGTAACAGGTATCCTTTAATGTCTTAAGCCATAGAAATTTATGCTTTCCCATTTAAACAGAAACTTCAGTGAGAAGTGATATATTTTTAAGTCCTTTAGGTTTTCACTTATTTTTGTATGTTTATACAAAAAACATCTAAAATTAAATAAAGTCTGTTCTATTTTTATTGATTTAATTTAATGTTTGACATTTCAATTTATAATTAAGTGAGATTTCTGAAGTTTGGATTTACATTTTCTTTTGGTAAAATCTAAACTAAGTAAGCACGTAAGTAAATCAAATATAAACTATAAATTCATTAAATTAAGCAAAAAATGATTTAAACAGAATTCATTGCAAAGCAGTTTCATGTAGTTTATAA
Source organism: Latrodectus hesperus (assembly GCA_037975125.1). Taxonomy (NCBI): domain Eukaryota; kingdom Metazoa; phylum Arthropoda; class Arachnida; order Araneae; family Theridiidae; genus Latrodectus; species Latrodectus hesperus. The sequence goes on along the minus strand of CM075855.1, from coordinate 30,018,018 downwards.
CTCTAACTTTTACTTGGCATTCAAAATAGAAAGTGATCAGATGGGGAAGCAAACTATTATTCAACAAATATTCATGAAATATTTTTATTATTCCAATAATAACATTCGAATGTCAAAGAGATAATTATTTTCAATTTGTTCAATGTATACATTTTTTCAAAAAATAAAATGTGTCTCAAAAAATTAAAAAAAATCATTATTTATTATCATTTTTTTAAAAAAATCATAAATTATAATTAAAAGCTGAATACAGACGCAATGTAGTGTAGATTTCAAGGAAAATAGGTACCTTCTTCATAGTGATTATGATCAGTACCAGAACTAAGTATAAGAGTTCTCTTGATTGTCAGATCCCTATAAATATAAAACATACTGAAAAATGCTTTTATACTTCAATATTTTCTTACATGCATAACTTATCATATTGCTGGTTTTTATATACATTCTAAACATAATTGTTAAAAATTTATAAAAGTAAAAAATTAATATAAAAGCATAAACATTTTTAAATGCAAGAGGAATAGAGATGTCAAATTTTAAAATCATACACACAGTACAGAAATTCTATAAAGATTTCCTCTTCATTTCAATATTATGAAATGGCAATTCCTTATGTTCAATAAAGGTTATTTATAGAACAAAATAATCATTATATATATACATAAGCACATATAAGTTAAAATTGTTTATTATTCAATGAAATTCATTAAAAAATAATTTAGTTTTATATCCCTTAAGAATATTATTATTGCAGTACAGAGGTGAAAAAAATATATGAATCAATCAAGAAAATAATAAAAGAATTGAATATAGTCATAATGTAAGTTAAATAAGTGAAATCACTTAATAATATTACAGCAAAAAATATATTTTATATTTGAGAGCTTAGCAATTTAATTATTGTAATCTCTGAATAATAACATTTTTGTCATCCATTATTTTTGCTTATTATCAGAATTTAGTAATTAATAAATTAGAATCATAAAAATCAATACCATATTAAAGAAAATTAAGAAGTAATTTATCAAATAATTGAAATTAGAAAATAATACACAAATACGTTTATCTACAAATAAATACATGCTGTCATAGTAAATCCTAAATTCCTTTTATAACATTGATTTTAATTTTATAATAAGTAATAAAAATAACTTAATATTATAAATAAAAATTGCTATTTTAAAAACATTTATAAGATTGGTTCCTGATGATTTTTGAAAACTTAACAGTATAAATAAAAGCTACTATGAGGAAATTCATTTACTAAAGACAATTTTTTTTGCTCTTTATAAATTTATTGATATTAACGTTGTCTAGTAAAAATGCTACTTTCAATTGTCATTGTTTAATTTTAAGGAAATTTGAAAATTGTATAGAAAGCTCTTTTTTCAATTTATCATTTATCAATCACATAAGGAGAAAAACTTACATTATTCAGTATCATAAGCACTTTTGTATGAAATTTCAGATCAGATCTTCAAATCAGGAAAACAGTTGGAATTTAAAATTTTATCAAAATGCAAGTATAATTTTATTGTATTTTAGGTTTTCCATAAATCTTTTATCAATATTAGATATATTTTACTTACATTAAAATTTATGAACTAATGATTTTAGAATATTTATTTATTAAAATCCTCAGTTTTTCAAATAAAAGTTTATAAAAAAGTTTAAACATTTCAACTACAATGAAAAAATGACATTTCTGCAAAACTTACAGAATTTTATTTACACAATTTTGAACCAGTTTTAAAAGATCATTTTTGATATAAAAGCTGATAGTAAAGATGTAGAGTGGGAGTTTTGCTTCTACAAAATTTTCAGCAAGAAATTAAAATTATATATTTTAAGCTAAATTAATTTTTATTCTGTTAAACTACTGTTATTCTTTTTAGGTTCGATAAATGGAAGTATAATATATTTAAATAACTGTATTTGACAAAGAAGAATTTAAAACTTATGAAAACTAATTTCAGTGTAACATATAGGAATGTATCATTATGACATTAAACTTTCATTCAAATAATTTTTTCTTTAATTACAACAATGTTTTATTTTCTTAAAATTAGTCAAAAACAAATAAGTTTACATAATATTTTAATAAATAATACAATTAATATTTATGATACATTATTTAATAGTCATTAAATCATCAATTAAGTAATATAAACATTCCTAGTAAATATAGCAGCTTTCATATAATCATTTTATATGAAACCTATAATACAATATCTGGGAAAATCAAAAAACAATATTCAGCAATAATTGTATTTTTTCATAACAACTAATTCTCTTAATTATTATACAATATGAAGGACTCAATAAAAATTCAGGTTTAATTTGCAATATATTCTTTTTTTCTATACTAACTTTATAGCATCTCTAGTACGTTTTGAGATACTATTTGGTGATTCAGCATGCAGTTTCTCTAAAGTATCTTCGATGAGAAAGATGTATTCCTCTTTACTGACCTAAAAAATAACAAAAACATTTTTGAAAAATCATTAAATCAAAAGACTAAAAACAATTTCAACTAAAAATAAAAATAACTATTATTTAAATAAGATAATTTAATACGAGGGTTACTCTGAAATTTTTGAGATACACGAAGACGAGAATTTACAAAATAAAAATAACGGTTTAATTTTAAAGTACAAAGTATTTTAACACAGTGTATTCGTACAACTCCCACATCTACACTGGAGCTTCTGCTTGGTATGTATCCTCTTTATATGCGTATTGAAGCAGAAGCAATATAGCATGAAGAGGCTTAAAAATACAGGTCAGTGGAAGGAATACTCTAGATTTTTATCATGGGGAAACCTCAATGCTGACGTAACTAGTCATCTTTTTATAAGTATGCCTACTGATTACTACGATTGTTAAGCATGCTTTTGATAAGCCTTATACAATCAAATTTCCCTTGAGAAGACTGGAATAATGTTGCTATCAGTGAAAGCTGTATTTACTGGTATACTGATGGCTCAAAAATGAATTCCAATACTGGGGCTGGTATTTGTTGTCCAGCTGATGGCACTAAGTTATCATTCCCTTTGGGTAAATATACAACTGTATTTCAAGCAGAAGTCTTTGCCATTCTTATGTGCAGTAGAATATGCTTGGACAGAAACTATTCTCGTAAAAGAATAATCATCTGCTCTGACAGTCAAGCTGCATTACTAGCTCTACAGAAGTCTACTATAACTTCTGTTCTTGTCTGGGAATGTTATATCACTCTGTGTAAATTAGCTAATAATAACCCCACCACTTTAATGTGGGTGCCTGGGCACTCTGGTGTTCCTGGCAATGAATTAGCTGATGAGCTAGCAAGGACTGGATCAACAACTGACTTTTTGGTCCTGAACCAGTGCTAGGTATTTCAAAAGAATTGATCAGAAAAAATGTCTTTGATCTCTTCAGAAAACAACAGTTTATGAATTGGCACAATGCCAATGATCAAAGACAAGCAAGGCTATTAAATAGTACGTGCCCAAGCAAAAGGCAACAAGAATTATTAAAGCTCAATAGAGACAGTCTAAGGAAAGCAGTGGGACTACTCACAGGACACTGCCACCTTAAAAGACATCTCACGATAATGGGAGTTTCAGATGATTCCACCTGTAGAGGTTGTCATTATATGGAAGAAACTTCAATGCACATCTTATGTGAATGTGAAACCTTTTCTGCACATAGATTTGAACACCTGGGTCAGCACTTGATTGAACCTAAGATGTTACAGGAAATTCCTGTAAAATATCTGCTGAACTTTGCTTCAGCAACTGGTCTCTTTAAATAGGGCTTTCTGAGGGGTATAGTACAATAGACCTATGGTCGCGGTGCTAGGTTCTTTTGGACCACCCTAATTTTAAATCTAATCTAATCTTGAAGATGATCCCACGCCGACAATGGTGAAAAACAACGTGCACTGAAAAAGTTATGTATACCGTTTTCTTCAGAAGTACGGGATTGGTCAAAGCCATCAAGTTGGAAGGACAGAAGACAGTAACAGAAAACTGGTATACCACTAAATGTCTTCCAGAAATTCTACAAGAACTGAATGTTAGGGGACTAATGTTTCACCATGACAACGCATCTTCACATACAGCCGGATTAACAGTTGAGTTTCTTAAACAAAAACAAATTAAAGTGATCCAACATCTGCCGTATTCACCTGATCTAGCTATGTGCTGACTTTTGGTTATTCTTTAATCTAAAAAAGAACTTATGTGGATGTCATTTTCCTTCAGAAGAAGAAATTGATGTGGCTATAAATGCATTTTTTTCATCTATTTGAAGAATTGAATGGCTTGAGGCATTTAATTCTGTGGAAAATTCATCTACAAAAGTGCACTGATGCTGGACGAGACTACTTTGAACACACCTAAAATTTTGTAAGTATAACTTTAAAAACCTAGTTGTATCTCAAAAATTTCAGAGTGACCCTCGTATAAAATTCCACATTTAATGAACGATATTCTATTGTAATGCCATTTATAATAAAACAGAGCTCTCAAGTGGGGCTCAAATTATTCATTTATTTACAAAAATAATCTTAGCAATTACAATAAAAAACAATTACTATATATTAAAAAAGTATATTTGATAAAATAAATAATTTTCAACTATTAAAATTCATGCTATAATAAATTTATAAAAACTTACCCATAAAATAAATAAGTAAATGGGAAAGTAACTTAAGATTAAAAAATATAATAATGAAAATAATTAAAATAAATTGACACTAAGGCTATTACTGGATTTTTTATGCTCTAAGGCAATTTTTTTATCATCATTTTGCAGCAATTTTCTACACAATAGCTTCTTTCATAGATAATTTATATTTACAAGTACTCTAAATGTACTATGGAAATCTTAAGAATTGTTCTTTCATACTTATAGAAATCACAGTTAGTACAATATATTTTACACTACAAGCTTTGAAATTTAAGGATATTAATAAGTTCAACAGATAAAAAAAAATTATCAAAAAACAAAGTATAAAGACAGTGCACTTTTGCAATTTAAATTTTGATAAGCATATACAATAAGAAATTAATTTTCTTTCATGAATTCTTCAATATATTTGATATATATTATTACATTCTTTCATTATTATTTTCTTACATAAAGATTAAATTTTCTTTAATTCAATTTCATATTTATTTTTTCTAAATAAAATAATAACTTAATAATATAATAAAAAATATTCTCCTTTGCAATTTTAATATTTTATAATGTTTATAAGTATCAATAAATTATTCAGTCTTTAAGTAAAATAAATTATTCAGTCTTTATTTTATTTAAAAAATGAAGACTGAATAATTTATTTTATTGGTATATATTTTATAATGAACTATAGCTATAATGTTATGTTTATTATCATTATAACACCAAGGAAAAAGCTAAAATAGAAAGTAATAAACATACTGCTTCCTTGAAAGCTACATATTAATAGAATATTTTACCTTTCTTTGAGGGAGAGAGAATAGCAAATATGCATGTTTACAATACAGTAACATTTAATTGCTTTTAAAAAATGCTATTTATAGCAGAGACAAAATTTCAGATTTTGAACTTTTAAACTTGAAGAGATTAAAGAACTTGGTGAGTTAACAAGCTCAAATTTTGTGTCATAGACTTCTATCAAGAATGGCATTTTAGATTAGTGATTACCCCTGATGTTTTTAAAGAGAAGAATCAATTACTACAGCTAGGGCAGTTAATCACCCAAATTGCAATCATAAGGAATAATCTAGGTCAATTTATTTGCTTACCTAAAGAGATACAAAAAGTCTTCATTAGAAGATATCAAAAAAAAAGTATATTAATTTTACAGAAGTAGAATTATGTTTCCTATTTTTTATTATAGATCCTTTGTGAATTAATATTTTTAGAATTAATTAATACAATTTTTATAAACTTTCTACAGAATATGGTAATATTTTTAACTGTAAAGACTAATGAAAATTTTATTCTCTACAGTTATGAATTGATAGGTAACACTAATTACGAGTTAATCATTAAAAACTTTAAGAAATATTATTGTCAATATTTCCTCCACAGATTATCCAGTGATCCTTAGTGGAATGCTATTTAAAAGAAGCTAAGTATTATCAGTATACTCTCATAAAGGCTGAAGAGAGAAAAGTCTACAGCTTTTATTAGATTACAAGAAATTGACACTTGAAGGTATATATTTTAAATCTAACACAATTAGTTAATTATATTTATCAAATCAGGCTTTGTAACAGAAAATAATTGGTAAAATTTAGATATATTTTAAATAAAGAAAAAGCACAGAAGGGAAAAAAACAAACTTCAATAAGAATTTGTTGAAACAAAACTGAAAAAATTTTATCAAATGACATACTTTTATTTTATTTATATATGTGTAAGGCACAAAGCCAACTTTTCCATTCCTGTCAACGCAAAGAGTCCAATTGGGATTTTCTGATGAACTAGACATTGGAATGAAACGATCATCTTTTTTAAATAACAAAACATGTTGATGTCCTACAGATAAATCGTACAAAGCAACATATAACGTAAGATCAACTTCAGTCATCATTAAAAATTAAGCAGTTTATGCAGACGAAATATTGGCATTTCTCTTTTAATCAATATTTTAGAAGTATTTGTTTGCAAATTTATATAAGATAAATAATATATTACATATATTTAATAAAATAAATTACTATACATTAAGTCATTTTCTTAAACACGAATAAATTAAGAAATTAAAAAACACCCAAACACAAAACTCAAAACTTCAAGCAGCTGTAATTAATCGATTGCAAATACATCGATTAATATAGATATGAAAGTTTATCGATTAGGAATCACATTACAATTTAAAAAATATTTTAACTAAATTTAAATGGTAATATATTCGTTATTAAAATGAACTATCTTTTACATGAATATGTTTTCATTGCTCATAATTAATCTTATATTTATTTAAATTTTAATGAAAATAAAAAATAGCAGAAAATATCAAAGAAATTCGGTGAATTGAAAACCAAAACTTACGAAAATATTACAACTCAACTCTAATGGAAAAATGCCTGGGCTCGTCGTCTGTGGGTCGGACCTTTTCAAAACTTATACTATTTTATAACAATAAATATGCATGGTTTTTACTTTAAATATTAGATTTTATTTGAATAAAACTTTATTTTTTTATGTAGGAAATTATTTATTATTTGTATCATTAGATTATTCATCAATGAATTACTTTGACGTTGTTATGAGAAGAAAACTATTCTGCTTAAATATGGATTTTTGATAAGTTTTTGGTAAGATTTAATGTACAAATAAATTTATGTGTGATGCTAAGAATAGTAAATAATCAGCGGTATACGATTGTGAATTTTTGGACTCTGTTTTATTCCATTTTATTTCAATACTATTTATTCATAATGAAGTATAAAATTTGTTTTATAAAACTTCATCAATTTTGTATGTATGCATTATGTCAAAAGTCTTTTAGACTAACATTATTTACAAGTGACAATTTACAATAAGCTATATTTTAGTTAAAATCTTACAGATTTTTATTTGTTTTTATGGGTAATTTATTAAATTCCAGATATTCTCCATGCTCCTTAATTACACAAATGTTCATCATCAAAACTCGATGTGTTATTTTAAATATTTTTTTAAGGTAGAGAGATCAGATTTGAATTTGTATGAAATGCTTGATAAAAAGTACACTATGAGATTTATCAGTTTTTTGTGCCTATTAATATACATTAAATGCAATGGAAAACATAAACATGTGTTTTAAAATTGTCAAAAACTGTAAAATTTTATATACAATTACATCATATGAAATAATGGAGAAAGAAAAACTCTGGGTCTTTCTTAAATATAGGAAAACAAAATACTCTATTATAAAGTAGTTTTATTATGTTTTTGAAACTAGTTTATTCACCTTATTTAAAAATATATCAGCATTAAAATGTGATTGCTTACCAATTTTTGGAAAAAATATGCTGTGATTTATTGTATATATAAATTTGATTAATGATCATATTGATTTTGAGAAAATATTTGCACTGGATCTATTTGGCTTACTTTTGATGCAGAAATATATATTTATTGTTTTTAGATGCTTATTTTCTAATGGTTAAATAAAGTTTAATGCTTATATTTATAGCTATTACTGTGTTAGTGACTTATTGTGAAATTGTTTGAGTAATTTTTATCACAGAAGAATAAATTGCTCACATGGTACAAAATAGTTTACTTCTATTTTACTTTTTCGGCAATTTTATCTTAAAAATGTTGACTATTATCAATATTTATCAAACTTCAATTTGTAAAGGAAGATATTTTTTATCAGTGTGGTTTATAATATCTGTTTTATTATTTCTTAATATGATAAGTATAAAAATCAAATACTGCTGAAAACAAAGCTGTTGCTGATAGTAATTAGAAAAAATTGGCAGTGTAATTGCATTAGTATGCAAAAATTATTTAGCTATAGCTTTTTATTGCATTCTTATTACAAATTAACCATATTTTCATCTTAAAAAAATCCTTATATTAGTTAATCCTACTAAAAATTTTAGTTGTAGAAATGGCCTTTAGTTAAGTTAGGGACTACTATTACATGCAAATAAATATACTTTTTAAACATTATTCTAGCAGGAGTTAGAATAAAAAATTTTTAATAGTTAAATTTATATGAAAATTTTTTAAATTAAATGAGATAAAATATTTTTAAAATTTATTTGCAACTGTATTAATATTAAACAAAAAGAAATTTCATCAAAAATATGAATATTTTCATTCAAAATTTTTTTATAAATAATAGAATCAAATTGTTAGTTTATTTTTTATTTTTCAGTTTTAATATTTGTTACATTAAAATGCTTAAATATCATCAATGTAATTTGCCAAAATATGCATTAAAATAATAAATATGTAATGAAATAGCGCTGTTCTTTAAATATGAAATTGATAATATGAATGACAACATTTAACTACTTTATTATAATCAAATAGTTACGTCAACTTTAAAGTAGTGTTACAACGTGAGGCAGGCATTTACTCTTGCACAACAGCACTAAATTATTAAAGTGAATAATTATTGGTTACAATTTGTTTTTATTTATTCAGATAATGCTATTAATTTTTAAAAGATTTTATGCTACTTAGAAGAAATCAATAATGGGAAATAGCTTTAAATTAATAAGATAAACAATATTATTATTATAATTGAATTGAAAAATATTGCTATAAAGATTACTGCATAACTTTTCATTTAAATAATAAAATAAATTGCTATATAAAAGACTTGCATTATTTCTGTTACTAAAGTTACACAAATATATTTGATGTAATAAATGTATCATAAAAATATTTATTTTTTTTATCTTATAATTACACTTATCTAATCAGATGTTAACTTCAAATTTTTATATGCATAACATTAAAAATTCTAATTTTTAATTGTTTAAAAACAAACACTTACTCCAGTGATTCTCAATCTTCTTTTGTTGCAGTACATTTTTGAGAATTTCAAAATTTAGCGGCACACAAAGAAAAATATGAGTATAAAAGTTGTATACTTACCTATAATACATTGTGTAAAATAGTTTATAATAGAAATTTTGAATGTAACATAAAATGTGTACTACAAAAGCAACAGTACGTTTATTCATAAGCTTGTAATATATAATACTCATATATTAGAAGTTTGTAATATACTTGTATATACAACATATTCGTAATAAAGAAATTATTATAATTTTTACTATATACATTTCTAAAATCTAGCAGCACACAAATGTGCTGTGCCACAGTGGTTGAGAATCTCTGACTTAATCCATATAATGTATCATTAAACTATATGCGATAAAAGGCAAGATAGTTAGTACATTTTTGTATTTTATTATTGGCAGGACATAATGCCATCATCATTAATTATCTGTGATCATTAAAATTAATTAAATAAATAAAGTATTTAATTGTACTCACAGTTAGAATTGCAGTTAATTTTTTTGAATATTAAAAGTCATATTGAATTCATTCTTGCTTAGTATGTACAGATTTTACTTTGAATCTCATATTCGGCACAGATGTTTGTTATGGTTCAGAATCCACGTTAAACTGTAGTTAATGATCTAATTAGGCCTCGTATGCAAAAAGTGAACAGGGAATGACAACTGTGAAATATGTATAGATTTTACGAGTTATTTGCTCATTGCAAAGACTAGTGAGATTTATTCACATTATATATTCTATCATATCTATACTGTAGTGATGTATCATTGTTGATGATTGTGCTACAAAAAAGCAGTTGTAAGGTATTTTTTATATTTAGAATGTGTTATTTTCCAAAAATATGTCTTTTATAAATAATATGAATAATTTTTCTCAATGGGAAAAATTTAAAAATAAATTGTGCTCCTGATAGTTTATCTAAATGTTGTAAATTATAGAACCCTTCTTCGTTTATCTTATATCAACTGTGATGATTGTAAATAAAATAAAAATGCTTTCCTAATCGTCTCTTGCAAAATAGTTGAAAAAAAAATTATCATTATCCATATCTTTCACTTCTTGCACACTAATACTAAAATTTTCTATTTGATATATGTGTTCAAAATTTAACTTCAAATACTTAAATTTCAGTTTGATACATTTTCAAAACAAAATAACTTCAAACATTTCAATTCCTTTAATGAAAAACAAAGCAGCAAAACCTTTCAGTGTTATTAAAACTCCAAACAAATTTTGCGCATGCATATATCAGGTTACATTATAAAACCACAGAACTGTGTAAATAATCTGTAAGTTTGGGGCACTTGATACTTTTATTGACTCCTGGGATTTAGCTGTACATTGTGTACTGTTGTGTTAATCAGATAGAGATCTACTGTTTATAGTGAAATGGTAACTACTACAAAAAATAAGTTAGAAAGTAAAAATAATAAAATTTTAATGTAATTATTGTATCGAAGAAACATTTTTAAAAGTATTGTGAATTTCTCGTTTTATTTGATGCAATAGTTAGATTATGTAAAAAAAAAAAAAAAAAAAAAATGCAAGGTTTTAAGTTTAGCAGGATTTTATGAAATATCTTAAATACATTTGAAAATTTGTTTTCTTTTAAGTTTTCGAATTAGGATTTAATAATCGAATATACTAATTCTTTGTTATGTTTTTATATGTTAATATTTTCATTTAACTTTTTCAACTATTTCTCTAATTTATTGGAAGAATTAGTCACTGTGAATAAAAACTGCATTTAGATGTGCAACTGTAACTAACTTTTTTAGTTTTTAGATTTAATGCTTAACACTTTTTGCTTCAGTAGTAAATTTTTTAGTGATTAGATAGTTTCATGTAGGAAAAAACCTATTGAATTGCCTATCAATGTGATTCATAAAAATTCAATAACAGATTTAGTCTGCATTTCAAATAACTAGTTCTGCATAAAGAATTAAAACTGTAATTGTACTAAATAAAATATATTAAATATGTAGAATAAGAAAAGTTTATATTATGTGTTAAAAAGAATAATTATTTTCCAAAAATTTCTTTCTTTGTATAAATTAAACATTTAAAACTTTATTTTTTAATCTTATATTTCATTATATCTTCTATTTTAAAACAAATGTATATTGCATGTTTAATGCATTTTAAATAAGGGGGAATATAATGTAGGATGAAATTTAATGGGCTTATTTTGAAATGTATCTAACTAAATACTTGACAAATTGCTTCTGAAAATTCCTGATATTTTTCTTTTAATTAGTGCTTAAATATTAAGAGAATTAAATCCTCTTTGTTAAATTATACCACCCAAACATTGCACAAAAAAAGCACAGTGTAACATAAAAATAAATTTTGATAAATATGGGGTTAAAATAAAATAGTTATTTTATAATTTTACTTCTAGCCAAATGTTCAAAAATGAACATCATGCGCAAGCTACTTGTTGGGCATTCAAGGGGTGCAGCTATGGGTGAAGATCCTCCTCAGTCCACTCAGCATACTGCTCTGGGGCTCATGCACCTTCATAAGCTGTTCAGTGAGTTAGTGCATCCACCCCATCCTTTAAGTCAAACTGAGCAAGAACAAAGGCTTTATAATATGCTACCCTTATTTTGCAAGGTAAGTTATATGTTTAATTTTGGTACTTACCATACCTGCGAAAAAATATGTCATTTATTGATGCAATATATATCACCAAATTACTAATAAAATTTTTATCTATTTATTACAACAAAGATATAAATAAACTGTTGTAATATATCGCCAAATAAATTACTAATAAATTTTTTATCTATTTATTACAATGAAGATATTAGTAAACTGTTCTGCCTGTCCTCCACTGTTTGAATTTAATGACATATTTTTATGGTGAAAATGTTTGATGGGATAATAGTTAATAATGGTATCATTTTTTATAATAAGGTTCTTGTTAATCAAGCATTTATATTGACTTTAAAAAAATATTCTTTTTAATATTACCATACAAAAGTCAATAAATATGCATGACATTAATAACTTGAATGGCATTTGTTTTTTATTTATTCAATAATGACACCAGCCATAAAAGTACATTCTGTGTTGTAGTGTTACTCAACCAGATAATGCAAAATCAGTAAGGAAAATAACATGGCTCTTAATTAATTGAACATAAAAATTACTACATTATTTTAATATGTTAATATTCAAAATATAATGCTGTTGAATTCATACAAGTATAAAATGTAACAGTTTTGACAAAAAATTCATTTTATAATTATATAATACATAAGAAGAATAAACCTACTCCTATAATCAATTCTATTATCAATGATGATGAGTTGGCAGCCAAATGGTTAACACTCTGGCCATCAGTTAAACAATTTTTGTGTTCAGTTTAATGTGATGTTTGTAATGGTTTAGAATTCATTTCAAACTGTAGGTCCAGGTCTAACTAGCCCCCTTGTGCAAAAAAATTACGTTTAATTACAAACCTAATAAAACAAACCAAGTGTCATCATTACTCAATATAGATGATCTGGCACCAAATGGTTAGTGCTCTGGCTTTTGGTTCATTAATCGTGAGTTCAAATCCCACCTTGGGCTTATGTTTGTAGTGATTCAGAATCCACATATTTAACTGTAGATTCCAGTCTATTTATTCTTCATGTGTAAAAAATAACTGTTGAGTGACAATTCAAACTATCATTACTCAGTGATAGAAAGCATAATTTTATTGAAACATTCCTAAATGTGTTATTTCAGAATTATAGTTTAGGTATGAGATATTAGAGCTTCAAACTTTATAATGAATTCATGTTTAACAACAAATACTGCTGTTAAATATTTATACTATACATATACAAAAATTGTATAAACATAAATTTAAGAAATAATGTCAGTCTTTGCTCAGATTATAGGTTATTATATGAAGAAATCTGCTCAAGCAAAATAATCATACATTTTTCTGATTTTTTGGTGATCATATTGATTAAAATTCATTAAAACATTTTAAAATTTATAAATTTTTGGTTATTTATCTAAAATTTTTATGGTTTTTAATTTTTTGGTAATATTTTAAAAATTATAAATTTTTGGTTATTTAATTAAAAATTTCACGGTATTCTATTTTTTGGAAAGTGTATGATACCAAACCCTATTTTGTTGAGGCTTCATTTAGTTTTTTAATATTTCTCTTTAGTTATAGGAAAATATTATATACTATAGTATAGTTTGACATCCCCACCTAAGAGTAGAGAACTGTACAGAGGGTAAAATGCACCAAGAGTACGATAAACTTCACCAAACTGTCTTAACGGTTCGGAATGCGTTTGCATGAAGAGATTTTCATTTATGACGTAAGATGATCGTATGACATGCACAAAATTTCTTTTGTGAGCAACCCTGGTATTTAATGAGTAATTTTATTTGTTTACAATTTAAGAATTTGCTATGTTAATGTTCCTGTTATTAGACTTTGAATTTTTTAAAGTTATATTATCTCAAATTTTCAAAAGGGATATTGTTTATAATTTTTAAAATTTTGTTTCGAGTTTTTGAAAATTATGTTGTTTGAATTTTTTTAAAGTTATATTATTTCAAATTTTATTTGGTTGGCCAATAAAAGATCTGTACAGGGTGCTAATCATGTGCCTGGTCAGTTTGATTCATACATCGCAGAGTATGTATGGCAGAAAACCATAAATAAAATACAGTAGAAGATTTCTTCGAAGCTCTTCAAACCATTCTTTCTCAGCTGAGTGAGTTATTTTATTTTTCATTAAAATTTCATTCAGAGGGATTATTAGAAACTAGTTTTTATAAAAATGCATATTTAAATAAGTAAAGACATCTTTAAATCAGCTTTATTGCGTGTTTCACGTTATTGTTAAATTGTGCCCTACAGAAAATTTTTGAAGGTGGGCGTCACATGCCTGGTTGATTAAAATTCAAGTTTGCATAAAAAATGCAATTTGTTAATGTTAAAAGTTTAGCTTTATTGTGCAGTTGTCACTGTAGTAGGTAGTGCTACACTGCTTGGTATATTAAAATTCTAGTTTTAATAAAAATGTTATTTGTTAACATTAGAAACTTAGCTTGGTACTTATGTATTATCGCAACCATGCCAACTTCTGTGATAACTTGCGAAATTGGCAACTTCAATGTCACACATATCTAAGGTGCTGAATTGGCAACCATGTGCTTCTTTTCAAATTTCCTTGCTTGCCACCTTTCTCAGCCTAACTCTTCATTGAAAATGGCAATCTCGAATACTAAACAGCGAATCTGGGGTTTACCAAATTCTGTAAAATATGCTGTTACACTTTTATAGAAATATAACATTTTACCAGATGTTAGGAAATGTATCAACTCACCCAATGAAGCTTTATTTTGGAAAACAGATTTTTTGGAAATGCAACGTTTCAACCTGTAATCAATATGTGGGAATAAGAATAAGAAGTGGTAATTGGTTTGAGGGAAGCTGCGTATCCTGTTATTAACAACAGTAAGATTCATGTTTTACTGGTGCAAAGAATTAACAACAGTCAAATTTTGTGATGAAGAACTTAATTTAGCTGACAAAACAATCGAAGACTAGAATAGTTATAAGAGAGAGATTTGTGTTCTCTGCATGGAAAGCAAAGAAAGAATGAAAATAGGTGGATCTGGCCGCATTGTGGAAATAGATGAAAGCTTGTTCACGAAAATGAAAAATAATTCGGGTTGAATATTACCAGGGCAATGGATATTTGGTGGCGTCTGTCGAGAGACCAAACAAGCATTTTTAACAACTGTTCCTTGTAGCCATGCTTTTCCAGAAAATTGAAAAAAACATTGAGGAAGGGAGTGCACTCTTTATTCTGACAGTTGGAGAGCGTATCAAACTGATCAATTGGCAATCGCTGTATTTAATAATTTAAGAGTAAATCACAATTAGTTTTGTTGACCCACGAAACGGGTGTGCGTACCCAAGCAGTCGAAAGAATGTGGGGTTCCAAGAAATGGAGGAGCAAGAGACAAACGGTGTACAGCAAGACACCATCTTGAGTCTTGCTTGGCAGAATTCATACGGTAACAAGACCAAGAAAAGGATTAAAAAAGTTGTTTTAATTCTATTTTGAAAACCATTTTGCTGTATTTTTCACCAAAACATAATTGATAAATCGTCAAATAAAGATAAGAATTATACAAATAAAAATTACTTATTATTCTTCTTCATATGTTATTTATTATTTTCTTTCTTACTGTTTCTATCACATTGTACTTTTCAAGTACATGCTTCATGTCCAGTCAGCATATTCGGGTTTAGAATTGGCCCGGTCTTATATAATGCTGCCAATATGGTTACAATAATGCATAAG
Source organism: Latrodectus hesperus (assembly GCA_037975125.1). NCBI lineage: Eukaryota > Metazoa > Arthropoda > Arachnida > Araneae > Theridiidae > Latrodectus > Latrodectus hesperus. Next base: position 30,002,173 of record CM075855.1, on the reverse strand, counting down.
CACTCTTAGCTTTATTGCCCAGTTGTCACTGTAGTAGGTTGTGCTACACTGAAGTTTTTTAAGGTGAGTGCCACTACTCGGTACATTAAAATTCGAGTTTTAATAAAAATGCTATTTGTTAACATTAGAAACTTAGCTTTATATCCCGGTTATCACTGTAATAGCTAGAGCTACACTGAAGTTTTTCTTAAGGTGGGTGCCATTGCCCAGTATATAAAAATTCGTGTTTTAATAAAAAATTGTTTCTAGTTATTAGAATTTTAATACTTCTATAGTACGTAATTCTAATGAAATATTCGAAAGTTAGATATTTGTAATTCATAGTAGCGCTCAAGTTGAAGTTCGAACTTGATCGGTATTTAGTAAGTGGATATTGCGCTTAGTGACATATTTTTGTTTGGCGAAATAGCTGTGCAGTGCTTGGCACAGAAATCGGAAATCATATCAACTCTGTACAGTACCATCATCTTTTACCCTCTAAATTTATTTAGTGCAAAATTTAATTGGATTTTAAAATAAACCTGTATGATAATTGACCAAATGGCTTTAATAATCTCGTATAGTTTTTTTATTAGAGTTGTAAGTAAAATTAGTTTTAAAATCTTATTTAAAACTAATTCTGTAAATTAAGGTATTTGTTGATACTATATAAGGATAAAATTTTAGTGTCGCTACTGCTTTCTTGATGCTGTTTTTTTGTTATTACTGAACAAAATGAGGATTGCTTGAAATTTTTTTGTAAAGTTTATCATTTTATCAGGTTAGTTTATATGATTATTTGTCATAAAATTCTTAATAATTTACTACAAATAAATAACTACAATAAGAAATAGCTTTTAATGAAATTGCTTGTACAAAAATCACTATCAATTATTTTGTTATACAATTATTCATTCTGATTTTATAACTATCTTTGCAGGTATTTGGTAACTGTCCCTCTTCTGATATGGTAGAAAAATTTTCTGACATTCTTACATTTTGTCAACTTGTATCTAAATTAATGGTATCAGAAATACGCCGTAGAGCATCAAATCAAAGTACAGGTTTGTTTCCTTTATTTTCTCAGGGATTTTAATAAAATATCTTTTATAACAACTGTAAAAAAAATTGATAGATTTGAAATAACATTTCGCAAGGAAATCAACAGACATACTATGGATACTTTAAAGCAAATTTTAGGAATTTTATTTCTGTATTGTGCATTAATATTTTGGTACATTTGATAAGCCAGATTAGATTTTGTATGTTTTCCATATCCCACAATTCTCAATATTTATAGAGTATGAATTTTGTGTATTTAAATATAAAAATAAACAAATACTTGAAAGGATATTAATTAAGCTATACACTGAGGGAATACATAGAATATCAAACTTCTGCATTAACTTCGAATTCTTTTTATTTCTTTTGCATATTAAAAATTACTGAGAGTTTACAAGAACAGAGAGAGGGAATTTGTCAGCCATAATATAAACTTGAAATATATCATGTAGTGCTGAATTGCTAGATAAATAATGATTAGTGCTCTATCCTTTGATTCAACAGTTTATGGCCTCATTTATTTCTTATGTATAATTACTTGTTAGAATTAGAATTATTTTTAAATTGCAGGTTTTGGTCTTATTAGAATTTATGCTTAAAAAATAGATTGGTATAAATCAAATACTACTATCCTCTTGTGGACTATGGCATGCATAACCCTATTTTAGAGAATATTTTTTTATCTGCTCATTAGAAGTAATATTTGTTATATTGGCTCAAATGTATTCATTAGGAAATATATTATTTAAATTTAAAGTTATTAAATATAAACTGGAATCAGATATTTTATTTTTAATAATTGTTGGATAGAAAAACAGCCTAAAATATATGAAATATTCTCTAATTATGCATTTGAATATTTTAATGGCTGTTGTATTGATTGTTATGTAAAATTTTTTATACAAATAACTTTTTCTTATTTCTTATAAAGAAGTTATTTTATTTGTTCTAATCTTCAATGAATTCATGAATTTATTTCAACAATTTTAAAATTTCATAATAAAATAATTTTAAAATTACTGTCTATTAATGAAATACCATCTTATGTATTCTTTGTTTGAACAACTAATTGAATTGTTAATAAATACAATAAGCATGAAATCATTATACAGTGAAAGGAAAATATATTGCATTATAAATTGTGTATGTATATATATGTAAGCAATGCAGATTAGACATTGTAGATTTATTTAAACTTTAAAAATCTTCATTATTTGTATAGGATTAATTGTAAAAAGATAAAATTGTCGTATTTATATATATTTATTGTTAAATTATTTTGTAAAAAATTTGAACTTTTATTAATATAATTAAAAAATTAGACTCGTGATAATGTGAATATTATTCTGGTAATTTTATTTCATATTTCACATACTTTTTTTTTAAACAGCTTTATCTTTTATTTTTTTGATATTGAATATCAAATTAAAAGTAATGTATTTATTACAGAAGCTGCTAGTTGTGCAATAGCCAAGTTTTTAGAAATTTCTAGTACTGAAGAACATAGTAATGGATGGATGTTGCTGACAGCTGTGAATCTGCTTGCTGCTGGGAATGCAGCTTTGGTAGACATCATGACAGCAGCCTCATTGCCCTCCACTTTAGTGAAGTGCCTCTACCTATTTTTTGATTTGCCTCCTATAGAAAACCCTGATGATATTGATCCCGATTGTGAATTTTCTCCTAAAGAGCGAAGAATATTATTGCAAAAAGTTTTTGTTCAGGTATGTATAGGGTTTATAAATATATTATAAAAATAACTAGAAGTCGGTTATGTTTATTAATTGAATATCAAGTACTGACATTTTTTAAAATTGGAATAACGTTTAAATTTGCAAAGGTTAAGTTAACAGTTATGATATATTTATAACTATTCATTTATATATTTTATTATAAATAATAAAAAATTTCTTCATTTAGAAATAAATTAGGAGCAATATTTTTCCTCAGACGAATTTTAAATTTGATGATCCACTTAGGTTTTGGTGCGACTATGTAGCCACTCTGGCCCAGCAGAAGAATTGAGCCGAAAAGATGATCTCACCTTATTATTTAGTGCTATAACAAGCTGGTGTTCTGCGCATAACACTGTCTGGAGAAAGAGTGCTGCTGAAGTACTTATGACTCTTTCTCGTCATGGCCTTTCTCATTCTGTTGTTAGTTATATTCATAGTAAGTATGCAGTCATATTTTATGAACACCCAAATAATCTTTTTAAAATTCATTTTATCTATTTGATATTTTATAACTGTACATGTCCTCTGGAAATGACATGTAAAGCTCCAAATTAAATCTCAAAGATTTGTACAACACTCTTACTAAGATTAAAGAGAAGAGTGTTATGATAAAGACTAAGATTAAAGAGACTAAGGTTAACTAAGATTAAAGAGAAGAGTGTTATTGAGCAGTGTCTTTCTACACAATTCTCCCTTTAACAGGAAGCAGATTTTGTCTCAGGTGAACAATAGTGTATGAAAGGCATGCAAAACTTTAAGGATATATCTTTAGCGATATAGTCATTACTATAGAAAATTAAGAGTTACAGAATTTTAACAATTATTACTGAAATGTGTATGATAAAAAAGTATACACTTTATACAAAAAATGAATTACATGTTTTGTAGCATACATTATATGATTTGAAGCACACATAAATTATAGTATCAATATTATATATATAAATAAATGAGAAATGTAAGTAAATTGTGTACACACTACATTTGTATGTATAAAATAATAAATTACCAGAAGTCTTGGTCTGATTTGGTGATATGCTTGTGGAATAGGATTTGTTTGAGTATTGATGGGCTCATTTTTCTTTGAGTTTGAAAAAGTTTTGTTGTGTCTGAAAAGTGAAATGCATGTTAATGTGATCAAAAGGTATTGCATGCTTCTTATTTAACTCTTAAAATAAAAATTTTATCTGTTCTGTTATTTACTTTATATGATCATATATAGGAGAATGAAAGAATGATTTTTATTAGATCTTTAAAAATACAAATTTTAATGAGTAGTTTATATAAATTTTGTATTCATCATACATAGCAGTGATAAGTGGATCTGAAAGCCTCATTGCTTCATTGATTTAGGTAAGTGATTGGATGACTTACAGAATCTCTGTTGATGAGAGCATAAGTTATAGTATCATAAACAAGTTAAGCATGTGCTGCTTTAATATTTTTGGTGATTGTTCTCAATCCTATTAAGACTTTTGAACTATATACTTAATCCTATTATTTTCTCTGTTTAATAAATTTATAGTTATTAAGAGCCCTTTTGAGAGACAATGAGTCATTTTAATAATTTCATTGTGATAAGCAAATGTTTTGATTTATAGATGCATTCTAAGATGTTAGCTAGCTCAATAAAAAAGGAGAAGATTAAAAATTTTAACCTTGCTCAGTAGTCATAACAATTGGGATCCAAATATGATACTCAACTGTGTATTCAACACTCAAGAAGTAATTTCTGTTGTCATGTCAGGTGTTTGGTATACTCTTGCCTTCTAATAAGCTTATCGTGGTAGTCATACAATACTGATTACTGTGTTAAATTAGTAAGAATTTTATAAAATTGATGTGAATGCAAATGAAACTGGGATTAATTTTAGAGAAGGTACCTACTGGAGATTTGCCTCATTGGTGAAGTTTTGCTCTTTGGTATTTAATACAACTGGAAATCACAATTTTTATGCCTCTGTACATGGATGGGTATACAAATTGCATATTAATTAAATGTTAAGTTGAAATACCTCAGTGAGGAGTGTATATCTTTTCAAGTGTACTTTTCTAATTGTAGTGAGGAGCAGTTAGATTCCGGAAGTTTTGATTAGTTCTTTATCACAAATCTGACTAATAAGAAATTCTTCAAAATCCAGTACAATTGAAAACATTTAATCAAACTCAATTGTAAAACATGTATTGGTAACATTGTTTTTAGAGATTTTGGTGTATTGAACACTCATGAAAAACTGTAAAATGTTATGTAAATGGTGCGATTTGCAAGGGGTACATCAATCAAGATGTGTTTGAAGGCTATGATAAAAATTTATCCTCAGTAAAGATAATAAAATACAAACCTTCTATCATTTATCTCTCATGTATCTTTATGCAAGCATTCTTAGCAAATAATTTTCTATTCTACATTGATAAATATTTTTGAGTTCCATGTAATTTACTTGAATAAAACGCTATTGATTTCCACTGTTTTCTGAAACTCTGTAATGATCATATAATTGCTATATTGCTAAAATCAACCCATAAGCTTAGTTTGTCACTTTAAGCAAGATGCTGTAGAAGCACAATTTGAGTCAAGGCTTCTTTTGAAGCATTAAAAAAATAATTGTTTCTTTGTTTTCCTTTAATTGCTTGGATTTGTTTGTATTAGACTGAGGATTTCTTTTCTTGTCTTTATATCCATACAGAAATTTTACTAGAGGAACAAAAATGTCAACTTTAAGAATACAACAATTAAAATGAGAAAGTTCTTATGAATGAGTCAGATGTTAATTAATTGAGGAAATATTCAAATGCTTATAATATGATTAGGTAGGGATTTAATACTGCTTGCATAATATTTTGATTTATACAATTTTAAATTATAATTATTTAAATTTAGAGTATTGCTTGGTTTTATTCATGGAAGTATACATTTTTATTGAATACTATTTGATTGTCATTGTAGATAAAGCTTGCATAGCACTGTGTATTGAGAACATGCAAAGAGTTCAAGAGTTATCACCCTTAGAGATTGTTGAAATGTTTGTCACAGTGTTTTGTTTTTTGAAAGATTCAAGTGAAGTTTCTCAATTGATTCTGGATGACTTTCGAACTTGTCAGGGATACATTTTTCTCTCAGAGTTTCTTCTTAGGTAAGAAAATTTTTTATTATATATTCTAAATGTTTGAATGATCTACATGAAGTTAACTCTTAAGAGATAAAAACAACTCCTTTTACAACCATATGCAGGCTAGAACAGAATACATCTGAAGAAGCATGTGAAGCCCTTCGTAATATAGTTCTGCTTATCGCTTCCCTCACTTCTTGTGGCTATATAGAACTAAAACCAAGCCAAGCTAGTACTGGTTCCCTATTTCAATTGCCTGGTTTCCAAATTCCCCATTTATCAGGTAAATATTAATTAGTCCATTTTAAGAATATTTTGAAAAGGTAAATGGTTTTCACTTTGTGTGGTAGAGTAAAAATAGCAAAATATAATTGCTTATAAATATTCAATTCTTTTCAGATGTTCAAAATTTATAAATTCTTCTCTTACTATATTATATTACTATCATGTGTTTTTGATATCTAATATGTGTTAAGACAAACTTATTGAACTGAACATTAAATTGACATTAAAACTTTTTCATAAAAAATAAATTAAAATTTTAAACTCTTCTATAGTTATAATCATAAAATAAAACTATAAAGATATTAAAAAATTTTTTATATCTTATTATAGCTATGAAAATAAATAAATTAATTTTCCTGTTTGAAAAGTAATTGTTAATTTGAATTATTGAATTTAATATTAAATAGGAAGAATTTTTTTATAATTTATTGATTCTAATCCTTTTAATTGTATTTTGTCTTTATAAATTGATGAATTTTGATTTTTAATATTTCTTATTTAATTTTTATTAATAAATTTTTTAAAAGTAATTTTATTTTATATTTATGTTAAAATTTTGATTAAAATAAACAAATTAAAATAATTAAAATTTTCTGAAGTCTAATGTATTATTAGACTATGCTAAAATATGAAGTAAAGTCAAATAATAAGTGGGAAAAAAATTTCAAAATTAAAAAGTTGTGCTAGGTTTAGTGACCTTATAATATTTAGTACTTTCATTTTAAGTCATACTTACAAAACTCTTAAAATTTAAAGTTTGTAATCCATAAATCCACTCATTTACTTAAATATTTTATTGTATGATTTGCATGATTTATGATTAAAGTTATTATTTTTATTTATTCAAAGATGAAGCAGTTTTGTATTTCATTTTGAAAACATTCAATGTATTTTGAAAGTGCATTAATTATTTTATATATTATTAAATTTACTTTTATAAAAAAATTCCTAACTATTCTTAATTAAATTTGCTTGCATTTAGATTGGAATATAAAACATGTTTAAGAATTTGTTTTTACATTTAAGGTGCAAGTGTAAGAAATCTTCAAGCATTCCAAGTGATACAGTCAGTTTTCATGAAGGTTTGTTTATCTATATCAAATATGTCTAATTATAAATATGTGCCTAAATGTGGCTACATTTTATACCTACTTAAACAGTCATCATATTTTTCATTAAACAATTTACTTTAATTCATAATAGTGTAGTTTTACATGTTTAATCTGATTTTTGAGGAAAATTTTGCACAAATTATATAATTTTTTTATTTTTAAGTATTTCATACAAAAATAGGAGTTGTTACATTCTGTGATAAAGCACATTTTTAAATATTTTGCACAATATTACATTATTCTATACCTTCTCGTCTTACATTATAAAAACTTATGCTATAGTTTTGTTTAGTGTATACGTGGTTGAGATTATTCCTGCTAACCTTCACCAGCATTGTTATGATGTGATATTTGAACATAGTAATTGTTTTTGGGCATATATGACACCTGAGCAAAGTGATGGATAAAACTATCTGTCATGTATCCCTTAAAAATTATCACAAACTTCAGATTAGAAGACTACAGGGATCACCTGAAGAACTCGGAACATAAAATTATTCTGCTGTTTAATCATCTTTTTGAAATTACTATCATGATGGCTCATGATGAATATCAGTTTAAGTTGCAATGACATAATGCTTTAAAATGTTTCGTCATTAATAATTATAACTAATAAATGGTCATTAGTTCATCCTCTAAGCCATAAAAGTCAGATGAATCATTTATTCTGAGTATTTGTTATGTATATATTTTTTTATTTAACATAAAATTATGAATAATTAGTTTTATAGTAGTTTAGGAATCATTTTTATTTTTTTAAAATAAATTAATCTGTATTGTAATCATAAATTAGTATTTTAATTTTGTTGCCTTCTTGCAACATATTGATGAAATTGATAAAATATGTTGTATTGTAATAATAATAATAATAATAAATATATTTCTTTAGCCTTGTTCTTTTTCCTTTGTAGGCACAAACTCCCTATTTGTGCAGCTTACTGCTGGATGCTGTGAGCACTGTGTATCATTCTGATAAAGCAAATTATTTTATTCTTGAAAGTCAACATACTCTTTCTCAATTTTCAGAAAAGATTCACACCAAACCACCAGAAATCCAGGTCTAGTTTAACATTTCTTGATACCCTCAACTATGAAAATATTAATATAGCTAAAAGATTAGAGCATGAATAAATAAAAATTAAATCCAAAAAAATATGATTAATTGAAACAATTTTTCGTTATAAAAATGTAACTTAATAAAATATTAATTTTTATTTAAAAACAATAGGTTAGATGTTTAGTGGCTCTTTTGTTGAACTAAACCTTAAAAATAATGCATGTTAATTTGATACTATATAATTTTTCATTAACTGTATTCTTCAATTTATTTTTCATTAATAATTAATGCTAAAGAATTAAAATTTGTTCTCTAAAGAATAGACGCTCAAAGGGCAAAACTAATGTAATTTTTATTGTATAAATTTTTAATACTATGCATTCTGAAATTGGTAGATTCTTAGAAGTATTTTACAAAATATGCTTTTTGTACTTTTTACTTACAATTTTATTCACATGAATAAATGATGCCTCTATACCTTTAGTTAAAAGGATCTTATTTATCCATTTCAGATAATTTGATTAACAAATTTAAGAATTTGTCTCTTTTGTGTTATTATTCCAGTTTATCATTAAATTATCATAACTATTTATATCAACATTCTTGGTTGTATTTCCTTATTTATCATTCTCCTTCATAATTGACAAAAATTTCTGTGTTTTCTAAAACACTGATTAAGTGAGTTATATTTGCTACAAATTGCATTGATAAAATGGCTTGTTTGACTTCAGGCTACCAAAGGAAATCAAAAGTATTTTGGATATCTAAACTTATCAAAATCATTATCGCCCTTATTTTACTTTAAAGTTTTATAAATCTTGAAAGGTAAGGGAAGAAAATTGTGATCTGTAAATTTATCAAGGAAAGTAAACTATTTGATTTAAAACCAATGCCAAGTAAAAAATGTTTCCACAGATTGTTGAAACTTTTCATATTAACTATCACTTCTAACTTTGCCTTTGAGGAATAAATGTTGGCCCTTCTTGAGTTGTGTTATCCAGATGAAAATAATTTAATTATTGAATTGATAGAATACTTCAATTAAGTAAATTATTAAAAATAATTAAAGTAAATTTTTCAATTATTAAATTGGCATATTTTTTCAAACAATTTGATCTTGCAAGTTGCATCTGTTTTAGTTTTGCACTGCAGTTGTAAGAATGAGTCTTGAAACTTGTTTGTTACTTCTAAAAACAATACTTTTAGCCATGGTAGCTCTCTGAATAAATTTAAAAATTTGTGCTTCTATTGATTTTCATAAATGTTTTTCTTATTAATTTTAATCTGTATTTAAATTTTGATATAATTAAATGAGTAGATAACTATTCTCACAAAAATGAATATACCACTTTTTTGTAATTTATTTTTCAACACTGAATTCATTACATGTGATTAAACTGTATGCAAAAGAGGCCATTTGCAATTTTATTAATTTTGATTTTTCATTTTATAGGAAAAATTTTTCAAGTTATTAGAATTTATAATATTTGAATTGAATTTTGTGCCTTGTAAAGAATTTATTAGTTTAAGTATACTTCTGAAAACTCAAAAGTAAGTTAATGTTAAATTTTTCTTTAATTCATATTTAATAAATATTGCATTTAGTAGTGAATTTTCTCTTATTTCCTGTTCTAATTCTTGTGAAGTTAAATTTTATTGCAAAGGAATTTATGAATCCTGCTATTATTGTATATTATGTTTATGTCAGCAGGGGTGTTTTTGCTCCGAGGAAACCCCGGAATTCCGGGAATTTTGAACTTCGATACCCGGAAATTCCGGGGATCGTCGTTCAAAAGGAAGTAGGAATAATAATGAATTATTTATTTTGATCTGGATAATTTTGTTTGCTTTGAAAGCAGAAAACGCAATAATTATGATCATTCAATACTTATAATTGTAATTTTTCATTTCTCCCCCCTTTTCGAAACTCCAAAATGTCGGTAGTAAGTCCGTAAAAGTTTCTGGGGATTTTTTGGGGTCCCACAAACACCCCTGTGTTTGTGAAGGGAGAGGGGGGGCACATATAGTATTAATCTGAAATAGTTATGTGATTACATTGTGTACTAAAAAATAACTTCTATAATGATGGTTATCTTCTTGTGTTTTCCAAATCATTTATATATATATATATATATATATATATATATATATATATATATATATATATATATATATATATATATATGATATATATATGTATATACATGATATATATATATGTATGAATATTATATACATTCTGGATAAAGAGATACACAATGGTAATCATGCTAGTTTTCTTTTAGAAGTTAATTTCTATTAGGTGAGCATAGAAAGTAATGTCATTTTCTTACATTAAATTAAAATGAATCAATTTTTAATAAGTCTTTATATTTAACCAATAATATAATCCCCCACACCATCAACAATCTTTTGCCATCTAGTGTGCAAATTTTCAATCCTGGACTGATAAAAATCTATTGAATTTTGAATAAAACATCTCAAGATTATATTTTAACTTCATCCAAATTTTTAAATGTTTGCATCTAAGAAAATGTTGTAGGGATCGGAATAAATGAATCTGGGTGTAGTATCAGGCGTTTATGATGGGTGAGGCAGTACCTCCCACCTCAACTCATTAATGTTTTCTTGTTTTGACTTGCATAGTGTAGTTTTACATTGTGGTGTTGCAGAATGATGCCCTTTCTGTTAATAGTCATTGGATATTTTTTTATTAAAGATTGGATAACTCAATCCAGTTGTTCCCAATAAGGTTTGCATTAACAGTTTGTCCAAGTTTCAGCACTTCACAGTTAACCATTCTGCGAATACTCCACCAAATGCACAAAAGCACCTTTTTGGGATGAAAACCTGGCTTTGTAGTTCTTCATGGTGATTAATTTAGAGAGATGTATTGTGTGCTCTTTTTACATTTTGGATTATCATATAGAACCAAATTTTTGTCTCTAGTAATCAAATGATCAAAAAATGGTTCATTATGGTGCCATTGAAGCAATACTTTGCATATGTTGAATTGGTTGGCTTCTTTTCTTTGGATGCAGATTATGAGAAACCCAAACATCTGCTCAGCTTATTTTTCTAGTCTTCTGAGATGGTTCCTAGATGGTCAAGCTGGTTTAGGGTGATTGATAGCACCTCGATTGTTTGATGTGCTTCCACTCCTGTCCTTATCTTATTGTCTAATGTTGTTGGTCTGAGCTCCTGTGGCTCAGTAGTTTTACGTCGTTTCCTGTTAGGATCAGAAAAGTGAAGCATTGCTTGCCTCAGGCAGTAATTGGGAGGGTGACCACCTGTTTTTCCATTCACTGAGTTGCTGGAGCTCTGACATGGATGTAGAGAGTAGGGTGGCAGCACAGGTGTGACCTTGCACCTGAGTGTGGTTCAAAATGATGAGGTGCTTGCTGATGTGTGAGCATTCCAAAACGGTTAACCTAAAGGTACAGTCAGGGGCTCACCTGCACCACTATGCCTGTTGTTGGTCTTCAATCAATAGGAGTCAGAGAGATACAAAGTACCTGATATGAATATGGAAAACCATCTTTGGCATTTCTGAACACCTAATGCACTTGGATAACCATCGCAAATATTTTTGGAATCAACTGTTGCATTCCTACCTATGTGAAACTTAAGTATACAATGCTGGATATACTTTTTTGATATTTAAAGGACCATTTAACTCTAAATTGCAAATAAAAAAAGTTAATGTATTGAATTATTTAGAAGTAAACCAGCAGACAATATCAGAAACTGACATGAGCTGACAAATGCAATCAAATATGGGCATGTGCAAAAACATTGCTTTCCAGCTCCCCTAAAATATCTTCAAATGTACTCTAAATATTAATTAATGAATTTAAAACTGATAATATATGACCAATCTGAGAGAAATATTTCTAAAAATGATTACAGCAGCTGAAATATTATGTTATAGCATTCTGTTTTCAAATAAAAGGAAAATAAACTTTTATATAACAGTATATATATTCTTAAATGTAGTGTTTTATTAGCAAATTACAAAATCAAAGTTTTCTGAAAACTAATTGTATTGATTTCAAATCTAGATAGAATCATTGATATTATATTTTCTAATTAAGATTTCAGTTTTTAAAATTTAAAGAAATTTATTTTGCATATTTCCTATAAAATTGTCAATTTAAGTCATTTGTGAATTACATTTTTATAGTTATACAAAAAAAGATACTTCTGGATAGCCAGAAACTTAAGTTTCACTGCTATACATTGAAACAATTTAAATACTCAATAACTTATAGGAACATATTTTTTACTTGGGGGTGCATTGAAATACTTTTTTATTAAGTAGAAGTTTTTTGTAATTTAGGCATGGAAGATAAAATAAAGTTTACGGTGTGATCAAAATTTTAATAAATTCCTGATTAGTTAATTGTAAACTATATACACTTTATGTATAAAAATATATATTTTTGAGTTAAAATTAATTTCATATAAATTTGATTTAATTTTAACCATTTTGAATTAAAATTATACTGCTTATTACAATTAAAATAAATATAAGTGATTTGTAATTTTTTCTATATTTTCTGCTATTCTATATATAAATATATATAATTATCAAACTAATGGAAACATGTGAATAAAACCAACATTTAAGAATGCACTTCATTAATATTAAAATCTAATCCTAGCTACCAGTTATTTTTTCATTTAGGAAATATGCGTTGAGGTATATGAAATGACTTATATAAGTCTAATTTCTATAAACGATGTAAAGTGTCAAATTTAAGCCTTTCGAAAAAGCCAAATTGCAGGAGCTCGAGTTATGGAGCTATTGTGATCAAAATATCCCAGCTTTTAAAACATTTCTAAAATTGTGGTGAATAAAGCCGTGACAGCATGTATTGAAGACAAGCAAAACAAGTTCTCAAATATCTTTCTGAATGGAATGTTGGTAGGTGCAAAATGATTGACAGAAGGAAAAGCTGAGTGATAGAAAACAATGGATATCAAAGAAGTTTGTAATATCTAGGAAACTAACAGTTGCCTAAATAACTAATAAGCTCAATCAACATCAAGCCTGGAAGATGGATCTGTCATGGTACAAGTAGCTGGTTGTGACATGGTTTTTATCTCACCCTAATATAACTGAAAGATAAAAAATCATGGGAGACGTGTAGAAAAGTTTTAGCTAATCAAGTGTACTTTATGATCTAAATTTTGTTTCCTTCAAGACAGATGTAATTTTTGATGATAATGCTGTCATTCACACAGCAGTACTGAATCAATCATGGTTTCATAAACAGGTGGATGAAGTGAAACATCTATCTTAGGCTGCACAAACCTCTGACTTTAATATAATAAAACTATAATAATCTGCTTTAGACTGTCTAATCTGGCACTGATTCACTCCATGACAGTTTTCCAGGACTTTCACAATATCTTAAGGATGAATGGTACAAAAGTACTCTAAACAATATTTAACTCTTTTAGAGTAGCAACTGAATCCAAAAACTGTGTTACATGCAAAGGCAGTTTTACTTTATATTTGAAAGACTTCATTATAAATCTGAGGTGTTTAAATTATTTTCATCTATAAATGTACACCATCATACATGAACACAATTAAATGAATACATGATTGAATTTTATATTGCTTCTTTCAGAAACTCACAAGTGTTATAGAAACTAAATTTGAAAATATTATCAAAACCTTCATTTTTAAAGAGAATTTACATGAAAATATCATTGTTTCCAAATATTTTTATGTATAAATTTATAGATGTACATGATATACAATAAAAAATTATTGAAAAGAAAAATATCACACACATTATATAAAAGTAGTTCTTATTATTTAATTTCTTTGTTTCTAAGTTTAAATAAATAAATTCATGTTTTTAATTTTTCTTGAGAACTGAATTTCAAAAATAATCATGGACTAAAATTATATACTTTTTATTATAGATTTAGATTAAGTTTCAAAGAGAAATATAATTTTTTTATCTTATTTTTGTAATACTACTTAAAACTGCTGTTATTAAGTCTGAATTTATTGTGGATTATTTAATTTTTTCAAAGTATTTATATGATTCCTGAATTATATTTCAGCTCTACAACATGTAGCATACTGTGTTTAAAGAGTCTACTGAATATTTTACATTCCAATCCTGTATTTAAAGATGTGTATAGAGAAGTTGGTCTTCTGGAAGTTTTAGTTACTTGTTTGCACAGGTATGCAGCAATATTAAAAGAAGCATTCCCAGACGCATCTGATGAGCAACCTGGTTTGTAACTTATTTTATATCTCTTATTATAAAATTGATTCAAGCACAAAGAAGTTTTTAAAGAATGTTTAACATTATTGGATATAAAAATATTGATTATTATTTTATGTAGAATGTGAATTAATATGATAATTTGTTGTATCCAATACTTCTTATTATTCTATTCCAGTATGAAATAAAAATTTTCACTATTCATGCAAATATTATTATGGTATTGCATTGTTGTTATTGCATTGATTATAGTAAGTAAACAAAGTAAATAAGAACTTAAAAAATATTTAAAAAATTTTCCATAAGAGTACACATAAAAGCTGTTTGATTCCAAAATTTCTTCATTTGGAAAGTGAGCTCATTGCTTCTATAAATTTTTCTTCTGTTCTCTCTTAAGTTTCAAATTAGCATCCTAACAGTAAGTGCTCTTGTCTTCAGTTCAATAGTTTGTGGGTTTGAGCTCCTCCTTGAGTGTGGATGTTTGTAGGGGTTTGCAATATACTTTAGACTATAGGGCTAGTTTAATTAGCCCTCGTTTGCATAAAATGACTATAGAGCGTCAAATGAAATTTCAAAATATCTCGGATGATTGATTGAGTTATTTTTTGCATTTTCACATTATCTTGTAAGAACACTCATAAATTTTTGGTGATTAATTATTTTAGAAAAATTTTGTATCAGGAAATTACTGATCTTTAAAATTAATATCCTGTAGTATAATCTCAAATACTTTGGCATTTTGTTTTTTATTATTTTACATTAAATATAATATTCCTATATTTTAGGTGATAGTTGTGTA
Source organism: Latrodectus hesperus (assembly GCA_037975125.1). Taxonomy (NCBI): domain Eukaryota; kingdom Metazoa; phylum Arthropoda; class Arachnida; order Araneae; family Theridiidae; genus Latrodectus; species Latrodectus hesperus. The sequence continues at coordinate 29,986,782 of CM075855.1, read as the reverse complement.
GAAAAATTATTTGTTATTTGCTTTAATAATTTTATCGATTTTAATGGAAAAGCAATCAAAGCATTGGTAATATTAATGCTGTTTCATAAAGCACTAAGTTTAAATAACTACTTTACTAAGTTTAAATAAGCAGTAAAAATTTAGATATTAATATAAGTTTTTAATATACTTGAGTATAATTTTTTTAAATGTTTCTGAATATCTTATAATAAAATTTTTTATTGTTGATTAGGATTATTTTATTGTGTATTCATTACTATCCTTTACTTACTAATTAATCAATTGCAATTATCAGATAGACTTTTAAACTCAATTCTGAATTTTAAATTCTAGGAAATTATTGTATGATTAAAGTTTCATTAATGCATATCTATCATGAATGATTTAAATCATTGAAATAATTTAACTGAATCTTCAAAAGATTAAATTGGTAAATATTTTGGACTGCATTAATTCTAACTTTAAATCTTTTGACAAATAAATTTTCATTAAAATTTTACTGAATCTAGAATTTTTAGATTAATGACCAATAAATCAGATAAAGTTCTATATGTCTAAAAACAAACTTTCATTGGCTATTTTTATCAGAATATTTATATATTTTGTATTTAACTATCATACAGAATAAATTATTAAATAAGAATAAATATATCTAATAAAAATAATTTAAGATAAATATGAACTTTTAAAACTTCTCAAGCAGTTTAAAATAGTAAAAAATTCTATTCCACAAATAGTATTTTTTTTCTAAACTTCATTATAAATACAATTGCAAAACTCTTTTATAAAAAATAAAAGAATAGTCTCCGTTAGTACTTGGTTTGTATTATTTATTGATATTGAGACAAATGCCAAATGATTTATTGGAAGATTTAAAAAAAATTGAGCTCTTTTATAGTTTTTGAATTAATTTAAAAATATGAAATCAAGAGCTCTAGTTTTGAGTTTGGCTAAAATTCATGTTAAATTGGTGTACTGGAAGAAAATAGTTTTATTCATGTTATTTTATTCAAATTTTAAATAAAGTAAATGAGAGTAAAACTAGAATTAATGTTTTCATTATATTTTTCTATGTTAAATTTAAAATTAAAATAGAAGTTTAATTATTTAACTACTTTTATTTTCTTGTCTTACTTGTTTTTTTATCATAATCAATTTCTAAAGTATGTTTATAAAAATGTTTGTAATGTAGATATGTTTTGGAAAATATATTGTAAGACATAGTATTTTCATTATTACAGCGAACTGGGAAATACCTGAAGAGCAACTTGCTCTAGGAGCACTTGTAATGGAGGCCTTAACAGCACTACTGAATTCTAATTCAGGCAATGCTAGTAAGTTAAATTTGCACAAATTTTCACTTATATTTGTAGTAATGGATAGAATAAATAATTTAATTAAAAATTATATTAAGTTTTAAAGAAAATTGTATCGATAAGAAAATAAGCTAATATTCTAAATTTTAATAGGCTGTTCACACGATGAGAAAAAAATATTTGCTGCAAGTTTATAAATTAATATTTATTCTTTCTAAGTTTATAAAATTTGCGATTAATTATTATTGCCATGTTAAACAGTTTGTTTCAAATAGCAGCATATCATTATAAAAAATTAATTTTTTTATCCTTTCATATTTTAAATTTGAAAAGACAAAGATCTGTGACTATCATATTTTCTGAAAATTTTTATTCTGATGTACATCTTAAAATTTACTTGATTGTAGTGCTTTTTTCTTTTATTCTGGTCAATATTTTTTATTCTTTAATTTTTTTAGCCGTAATTTAACAGTATCCTTTTAAAGAGTTGTCTATTTAACACTTGTTTTTAGGTGTGTTCAGAGAAAGTGGTGGTGCGCGGTGTGCTCACAATATGGTTCCTTATCATATATGTCGACAAGCGGCATTGGGAATTGTACAGCAACTCGTTTTGAGTAATGGTGGTGATGATGACATGGGAACATTGTTAGGGTTAATGCATACTGCCCCAGTTCTTGCCTTAGACTTGAAAACACACATTTTAAAGGTTTGCATTTTCACTGATAAAATTTCTTATAATAGTTATCTTATATTTCGGATTTATTAATTTTTATTTTTAGAATCATGCATTAATAGTATATTTAAAAATCAAACTATTTTTAGACCTAAAGAAAAGTTACTCTTTTATGTTAATATTCATCAAATTATTTTAATTCAAAAGATTCAAAAAATTTACAATTAAATTAAACTTTTTATGTGTTACTTGTTCTATTTAGAAAAATTATTTTGAATGAAACTCATTTGATCACAAATTTTCTTTTGGAGGCTCTTCTTTTATAGCTTTTGATTTTGCCTTCTGAATTTTGTATATAAATATTTGAGGATTACTTGTGCACACAATAAAATTATAGAGAAATTATTGAATATGATTAATGCAGAAATGAAATTGTTGAATTGATTATTATTTTTGATTGTAACTTGAATTTTTTATTTAATTGAATTATGCATTTTTTTATTTTAGATTTTACTCTTAAATCTTTATTCATTTATAAATATAAATTTTTAGTCTCTTCTGTATGTGCTACGAGAGAGTCATAGGACCAGAACAGTTTTTCGTAAAGTTGGAGGTTTTGTATATGTGATGTCAGTTCTAGTTTCTATGGAAGGGTGTTTAGCAGAACCTCCTAAGCCACCTTGGAATACAGGTATTTTTCTCATCTCTCATTTATTTAACATTTGAAATATTTCTTTAATTTAACCTTTTAACTGCCATGAAAAACTTATGATATTCGCTATCCAGTGCCACCGGTTTTCATAAAAGTGCACACAGCTGTATGGAAAAGAAGCTGCATGCATTCCTAATACTTTTTTCTAATTTTTTACTTTTATAATGTAAAAAAACAAGAAAAAATGGAACTATAAAATTTAAAGTATAATCTAAAAGTATAATGAAAAATTCAGATTCTTTAATGGATGTAATGTCATATTCTGACATTTCTGATGCTGAAGATGAAAGAAAATACTCATATGCTCATTGTTTTTACTATCAGAGATATTGTACAAAAAATAAAAAAAAGCTTTCATAACACACTATGACAAAAATGGAAGTGAAAAAATAAAAAGTTACGAACCACCCAAAAAGAAACAAATAATAACTGCAACATCTGGAACAAGTAACAGTTTTCTTGTTCCAAGAAATATTCCCCTCTCCTAAGCGCTCCTTCTTTGAAACAGGAAATTTTATTGTAAACAATATCAAGAACATTCTGTTCCATTCCAAAACCATAGGTCTAGCTTTACTGATAGTAGTGCATTGCAAAGAAACAAACTTCCAAAAAGACGTGCCTGGAGCAGTCAACACATCAGCTTAGCGTAATATACATACGCTCACAAGGCTTTACAGATTAAACTCACTGTGTTTATAAATTTAATTTTAATTCTTTAAATAATTACTGACATGGTACATTTGAATAGATATGTATATTCTTAAGCTAGTAAAGTTTATTAAGTAAAAAGTTATTAAAATTTTTGTTTGAAACATTTTATTATTTGACCCATGAATATAATAAATTTCTATAAAAAATGTTTGTCAATGTTAAGTGTCTTTATTAGTTCATCAGTGAATTTCACATTAACTATTTTGGTGAAATTGTAAAATTTCAGATATAATTGGTTGACAAACGTTGCAAAGATTTCAGTTTCAGTTAGTAATCTTAAAAGATTTTTTGGTGACATCTGTGTAAAGTTAATAAATTTAATATTTAAATGCATATAGTTATCCTAATTTAAAATTTTCCTAATGAGACATTTGCTATGATTATTTTGGATAGTTTTTCTATGTTTACTGTTTATATTTATTGATTAATATTTTGCTAAATTTTTAGAAATTTAATAGTAGTAGATAATTTTGAAATTAATCAATTTCTTAGTAAATTAGAATTTCCAATTTTTAAAATTAAGTAAACTCTGTTACATAATAATATCAATATTTTAGAGAAACTGTTAAAGAAGCTTAATTTAATGTACTTGGTTTATTGATTCTAAAATTCAAATTATAATAGTATTGTGCAAACTACTGAGAAATCCATTAAATTAATATGACTGTAATTATGGTTACTGGTTTGTTTTATATCTGGTTTGTTTTATAAAATTGGTTTCTTATTACTATATTTAATTTTTAAATCTGCAAAATTATTATATTTTTAGCTAGTTTAATGCTAAATAAATTATGAAAATTAATATTATCATTAAAGTTTTTATTCTTTTATTGTAGAAGCTTTTAACTTAATGTATAAATTTACCATAAAAATACGTAAAAAAGGTTTCTAATAAATAAGCAATGATTTTAAATTAATAAAAAATTCTTTTTAATATTTTATATTATAAAATCAATAAGAATTAATTTAAACTTGTTTCAATTTAGTCAAATTGTAATTTCTTAATCTAAGTAATTTTTTTCTGCAAGTGTTGTTGTTTGTTACTTTCAGGAATCACCTGAAATTTCTTGTAAAAAATGTCAAGATAAAAGTTCAGAACTTTGAAGTTTTTTTATTTTAGAATTTAAAGTTTGTATAAGTGGGAAGCCTGATGGCTTAGTGGCTGCTTTTCATGCTCCCAAGGCACAAGTTCGATCCTAGGGCTGGGCAAGGTCGACTCAGCCTTTCATTCCTTCAGTGGGTTGATAAACTGAGTACCAAGCATGCTTGGGAACTAAATACTGGGGGCTTTGCGTCAAGCTGACCACCTAATCAGGTCATATGCTTCGCATCCCAGGGCAGCTTGGTCAGGAAAGATGGGGACTGTAGGCCTCAGCCTACATGAATTGTCATGCCACTGAGTTTAGTTGACTGAGTTTAGTATATAAATAAGTTTTAAAATTATATTTTTTTATTTCATAAATTTAAAATATATGTTAAAATGGTTCTAGTTTTAGTCTTCTATTTTATATCTATTATCTTTTTAAGTTTTTTTTATTCTATCTTTTTATATTAGTTTTTCTAAATTAATCTGATATTGTTCTTCTGATACTAATTTTATTTCTAATTTATGATAGTTGAAAAGAAGGAAATACTTATTTTGCTTCGTACATTGTTTCATACTTTGGCCATGGCAATGAGATATGAGCCTGCAAATGCCAGATTTTTTGCTTCAGAGGTGAGTTTCTTTATATATATATATATATTTTGAAATTTTGCTCAGTAGTTTGCAATCGTATTTTGGACAAAATGCAGTTCATTAATATCTCTAATTGACAGAATAAAGTTTGAGATTTTATATTTAAATTTAAAACATTAACAGGTTAAAAGAAATTATTTAATTTCCTGCTAAGCTATTAATGTTTCTAACTTTTATTTTATCTAACTTTATTAATTTTTCTTTTATCTAACTTTGCATTTTTTTATCTAACTTAATTAAATTTATTGTATTTAACTTTATTATTTTTATAAAAATTGCTTATATATTTCATGAATTTCTCGATAAATGAAATTAAAAATATTATTTATAAAAATATATAAATGACAAGGTCTTAAGAGGGATATTTAATTAAATCAAATACAATATTTTCAAAAAATAAATTATAATATATGTGTATATTAAAAGTTATTTTTTAATGTTAATTGTGCATATGTGTATATAAGATTTTCTCTCGAGGAAACGTGGATTTAAGTTAGCATTTGCTAAGTACTTGGAATGTTTTTTATTTTAACAATTTTAATAAAAAGAATTTAAAGTTAAGACATTGTTATTTAAAGCTAAATTATTTGTGAGAAAATCCATTTTTCATTTTCTGTGAGAATATTAAATATCATTTAAAATGTTAGAATTTGATAGTTTTAATTTGTGATGACATTGCTATAATTTAAATGCAAATCATTCAATATTAAACTAAAATACGTACAGTAATTATTATTATTCTAACCTACTCCTAAAAGGAATAATAAAAAAAATTTAATATTGTGCAAAAGTTTGAGTACCTTAAAGTTTATTCATTTTTTTAAATACTCCTAAAATGATTAATAAAATTAAATGAAAACATTTACTGTTGTCTAACTTATTCCTATTGCATGCAATGTAAAATCAAAGCAATTAGTCTAATAAGTAATTTAAAATTTTCATTTATTTTTAGTTTAACATATTTTCAAATTTTATTTTTAATTAGAAAATTCAATTTTTGAGATGATAAAGTTTTGTTCATTAATAGTCTTGTAAAATGTTTGTGTGCGTCTAAAAATATATTTCTGCAAGGAAATTTTATTCAAGCATGTTAACCTGTGATGTGAAATGTTTTGTTTCTTTTAGATTTGTCATACTAGTTTGACTGACACAGTGAGATTACTGGGCTGTTTCAGCAACCATACATCTTTGGAGGACAACAGTGAGAAAGTGTCTAATTTGCCTGATGACCATGTCTTTCATTTAATATTTTCTATGGCAAAAGACACAAAGTAAGTAAATTCATGCTTATGATTAAGGTTTTCAATTTATTTGTATTAATACCAAATAGTTTTGTTATCATTCATGCAGAAGCAACATTTCAATCTGTAAAATAGATGTTAGTATAAATAATTAATGTATTTGAACTCTTGAAACAATATACTTTTTTATAAGAATGATGGTTCTTATTTTCAAATTTTACAATGAAGTCTATGTTTGTAAAATTATTTTTGGAACATTTTAAATATATAATCATTTTGATTGTTTTTTTAATTGTGTTTTTTCTTAGATTTTGATGTATTTTATTTTTAAAGTAATTTGTAAATTAAATTAAGAAGTATCTGTAAATATTCTTTATAATATTATTCCAGAAAGATTTAAATTATTAATTTTAATCAGTAAATTTTAATTATTTCTAAAATTTATTAGCTATTAACAGTCTTAATTCAATTTTACTATTAATGTAACAATCACCCCATTATCATGTGTATATTAAATTCTAACCCATAACTTTTAATAATTGAAGTTGCAGTGAATAATATAATTTAGAATAATTTCATTTGCTACAGTAGAATAATATTATATAAAATTAATGTTTTTAAATACATTTCTTTTTAAATGTGTTCATGTAAAAGCTTTATAAAAATTTTTCTTAATTATTTTTTACTTGTTGTGATTAAAAAAAATTCTACTTATTCTAATTATAAAATTTTCATCAGCATATTTAGAAATTATATTTGGGGACTTAATATTTGAGATGTACTGTTATAATAATTTAGAGCTGAGTTTGGCTTCACAAAATTGTGCAATATATTTAAATTTTAAATGTTTTAATAAATTAACCATTGAAGATTCATTTATTCAACATTATTTGAAGTTTTGAATTATTAAATACTTATAAGTTTAGGTTTAATATGGAAAAAAAAATTAAGTTTTATAACAATTATTCTGAAATGTATAAGAACTTTTGAACCATCATTTAGTTACATGCATTTTTATATTGTATATTGATTATTATTGAATGTGTTTAGGATTTTTATTATGAACATAGAAATAATTTTGCTTTTAAACTTTTTTCCTTAGAATTGCGGTCTCAAGTGTTCCAACTCCTTTAATTTCATCATGTCTAATATTTAGGCTTCTGTACGATACTGCTACTGATGCTTTTGATAAGTATGCTAATTTTAAATCATAAAGATTTTGTGCAAAAAATATGCTTGTTCTTGTAAAAAAAAATCTAGTAGGTTTTAAGTTACAACTTTTAAAAAATCAAGACACTTGTGTGTTGTTTTTATGACTGAAACAATTTAAAATCAATTTTATATATTTCTTAACTGTTCTCTAATTGTATAAATGTTGATTATACATCCAATGAGCAAAATGATCTTATGACTGGATTTAAAATGCATCCAGTAAATGTTATGATATTTTTAAGAAGCATTAATAATATTAAGAAGCAGCAAATTTAACTTGTAAAATTCTAAGTTACAAAATATATTGAGGTATTAATATATTTTTCTTATATACAACTATCAGACTTGAAGCTTATAATTCTGCTTTTAATGCCAAATAATGCACTTTAAATAAAATTGCCTGATCATGTATATATACATACATACACATATATATATACATATATATATATATATATATATATATATATATATATATATATATATATATATATATATATATATATATATATGTATTATAAATACGTGTAAAATGTCTAATGCTTACAACAAGTAAGACAGGTAATGAATTAATAACTCTCTGCCCTTATTTCAGACCAAACATTCCAGCTCCTTTGTCTACACCTTTGCACCGAGCTCATTCAGAACCGGAAACCCATTCCTCTACAGAAACAACTCAAGTTAGTTCTCCAAACCGTCGATCAGGATTCACCATGAATTTTACTCCTCCAAACCCAGATCCCATGGTAGTTCATCCAGGAGTAGTAGTTTCTATGCATCACTTACTCCCATCTGTACGCTATGATGCCAAACCTCAGGTATGTAGTGCTGGAATTTTCAAATAATAATTTGCAAAACTGATATTAATTAACTCCATTAATTATAGCTCCATAAAATTAAAAAAAATAACTCCATAGAATTAAAAAAAGAATTTTGAAATATTAAATTGTAAATTCACATTTAAATGTTTTATAAAATGTTTATTTTAGTTAAGAATCAAATTTTAAAGAACATAATATTAGATTTTGTTATTTTCCAAACAGTAATTTCACTACTTTTATCATTTTAAGCGAATTATTGTAAAGTATTTTTTTATTATAGGTATTTATTATATGCATACTTGAATATCTAAATAATGTGAATTAAGATGTATGTTATATGAGGTTGGTAATTGTGAGATTAGGAAATGTTCAAGATGTTTCAGTTGCCTTTCAAAGTTTTAAATCTTTGCAGCTTTCTCCTTTCATTGGTGTCCTTTGTAATTCTACCTTTTTACAGATTTTTTTTTCAATTTTTTATTGAAAATTCTGATTATGAATTAAAAGCATAGCATTATTATTTAAGAGCACAGAAAAACTTGTGTCAACCACTTTAATATTTCAATTTATAAATAAATTTTTCATTTTATTTTTTACTACTTGTTGCCTGGATGCTAGAAATAAAGCTATAGATTTTCATATCAGTGTTGCTAAGTTTTTCACACACACACACACACACGCACGTACGCACGCACGCACACACACACTAAATAAAATAAAAATTGCTCACACACACACACTAAATAAAATAAAAATTGCTAAATTGCAGTCATATTTTATGCTTTCTTTTTTCAATATCATAAGCCTTAGAGTCGAACAAATTGTCTAAGAAGAATGATGTCAAAAAATGAAAATTTAATTATTATGTTGTATTATTGACCAGTATTGTTTGATTTCACAATTGATTCCTATTATATTGTAGATGTTGAAGGTTGTGGTTTATAATTTTGTTGTAATGCATCTTGGCTTGCTATAGGATAGTATTCCTGATGTTACAAATGTTATGGTATACTAAAGTGAACACATTGTACAATTGTATTTCAATAATATATTTTACATATTTGATTTTTAAAATATATAATTACCATTTATTCTTCAAAAATATAAGTGTTGTATCAAAATTGATTTTTGATTAAATAGTTTTTTGAAAATTTTCGATTTTTCATATTTGTTTTGACTGTAGTACTGCTCATAAAATAAAAAAGGTGTAATTCCCTGTGCGCCAAAATTGGTATTAGCATGCACAGGTTAAATTCTGTTTTGGATTAGATTTTTATAATCGAATACTGTTTATATAAAGCTATTTAATAATAATGTCCTTAGTAAAATTTATTAAATTTCTAAATACTTTCATTAGATTAGCAAATTTTGTATTTAAAAATATTTGTTTATATTTTGGCTCCTGGAAAGAAAATAGTTAAATACTTTCCTGTCATAAGTAATGAAAATTTTCTTTGAATTTATGCCAAGTTTCAAAAGTTTCCTTGAACAGTAATTTTGCTTTCTGCTTGTAATCTAATGCTCTATAGGCTATAGTTAGAAAAATATCAGGAAAATTTTACAAGATATTGTGTAATGAATTTTCTAAATCATTATATTAGGTAGTATATAATAAACCTGTATGCAATAATTTCACATAATTTATTTATTTATTTTGTAAAACTAATGTAGCATTTAACTGAAATTTTCTGTCCCATTTTACCTATTGATACAATATTTTCAAAAATGATTTTCATGATTTTAAAATTTCTTATTTTTTTAAGTTCTTAAAAATATGGCTCTTTTAGAAATCCAAAAGGAATTTCTAAAAAGAAATACATTCAATATTACTTTTGAAACATTTATTTATAACTTCCTTTATTAAATGTATTTGATTTTCTCTGTTATAACTTTAAAGAAATATAAATGAAAACATTTGAAGAGGGTTACCTTTTGTAACTAGATACATTCACTTGTAATTCATAATGTATTTTAGAGTGAATTTATTTTATATTTTATGAATAATATTTTATTGTATTCCCTAGATGGCATTAACACTTCAGTGCTACCTCACTGAAGTTTTACGCTCTCTGGTGAGATCTGAGAGAAACCAACAAGTTATGTGTGAATCAGGGCTTCCAGGCGAATTACTCGTCCACTGTCACATCGCGTTGGAAAATGAATCTCATTCTCTTCATCCTCCTTTACAATACATCTTAGAGCGCCTTTCTGCTCAATCTCTTGAGCCTAAAGATTTAAGGTAAGTTCCATCCTATTTATGTTATTACTTATATGCTGAATTATAAAATTTATTAAATGTATGGATGGCATTTTATTAAATGTATGGATATTTAAATGTGTCTGTGCTTCTGATAAACAGTTACTCTTAATCAATTCATTACCGAGTTTAGTACATCAGCTATTAATGGCTGTTTCAATTTTCTTGAGCACATTTCTGCAAACAATTATGCAGAAAGAAATTGTGGACAATGTTTATTTTTACGTAAGATTTCAGTGACTAATGATTTTGTTACATGACTAGATTATTTACATTTTCCTTCAATTAGTATAAATATTTAAAATTAGTGTCTTATAAGGAATTTTTTACAACAATCATGCTATGTTTATATTGAAAAGCCACATAGGAAAAAGATCCTGAAACATTTTATTATTAGTCTAAACAAAGCTCTAATTAAAGAGGTCATTAAATATATCTCATTTGGAAACCAAATATGGATAACAATTTTATATGTGCTAAGATAAGATGCTAATTCATAATAATTTGGAATGCTTTTTGTTTATTAATAAGAAAATATAATTGCCTTTCAAGGAAATCAACCTAAAATCTGATATTAGTAATTTTCCACAAGTTTTTGACATCGTTTAATAAGTGTTTTCTTTTAAGATTTATATTTTTTCGTATTAAAAAATTTGATCAAATGTGTTTTATAAATAAAAGTATTTATACAATCTCTTCCTAATGTCTATGTTGCTTATAATTGAATAACCATTATTTATGAAAGATGATTTCTTCCATTCTTTGCAGAGAATTTTTGAGACTTGGTTCACCTTTGTGCTGCACTCCATTTGATGAAGATGCTCAGGAAACAGTGAAGACTATTAATCGAAATGTTCGACCTGCAAATCATAGAGATGGAGGACCTGTTCCTCTTACAAGGGTCAAGACTCTGGTTTCTATGACTACTCCAAGAGACTGCCGTCTTCATGGAACTTCTATCATGCCTCCATTTGTTGAATTTGACATGAGCTCTGAAGGATTCAGTTGCTTGTATTTACCTAGTATAGCACCCCAGAGTGTATCAGCACCTGCAGTTGTTGGTGTTGGGATGGTTGCAATGGGATCAGATGTATCTGTCGTTGGTGGCATTGGAACAGGTAATATATTTTTCTCTTTAATTTTACATATTGTAGGATATTTTTAAGAAACTTTTGATACTGAGTTACAAATGTTAGCAGTCGGGTTCCAGAGTTGTGCATGAAGATATGGCAAAATAGCAAAGCTGGCCTTATAGAAAAAAAAACATAAAAATTTTGTGAAATTTTAATGATGTGCCACCAGGTTTTTTGCTTTTACTGATAGCGTGGAATATTTTATGTGTTTCAGTTCTCCATAAAGTTGAAAAAGAAATTAATTTTTTTAAAGTTCTGTGACATAGTAGCGATTTTATCTTGTTAATTAGTATGAAAAATAGAAATTACCATTCCCTTTATAATCAATCTGTGAAGGAATAATGTCAGTGTCAGAGAATTTACATTCTGATCTTTTTTCCTATCGGGAGAAGGCACGAGCTTGAAAAACCATAGATGGAGACATAAAATAGTAGAGGAATAATCTTGTTCTCCTTTAGTCACAGAGCAAAACTCAGCACCTTTCATTTTAGCTACCATATTTTCTTCTATATAATCCACAGTGGCGTATAATCTGCGGCTAATTTTTCGACAATTATTAGCAGCTGATTATACATCACTGCAAATAATCCGTGGCTAAAAAATAATCCACGCATAAAAAAATCTATACATAAAATATTGCTGTGCATTTTTATTTTATTTGGCACCTGTTGATAATGTGATGTCAAATAAAATGAGAGATGCACAATATGATTAAAAATATAATAAAATGTACAGAAAAAATATTTATGAAAAAGATCTGTTTAGATTCTTCTCAATGCAAAATGCTATAAACTGAGATAAAAGCATGATATTGATCAAGATCTGAGAACATTTTAGTAAAACTTATTAATTTTTGGTTTTTAAAAACTTTTGAAACGATGTTAGAAATAATTTAAAAATAATATTTTTTTTCATTAATAATCAAATGAAAGAAATGAATTATTTTCAAATTGCACATTGATTACATTTTTTGTTTTGTACCCTGCATGCTTTGTTTTTCACCTTACATTAACACATTTGTCACCATTTTTTATTTGCATTCTCAAGAGCTTTAAGTTTAAAATTAGCAGTATAACTTAAACATTTTTGCTTCAACATGATATAAGAATTTGAATGCTTCCAGAGTGAAACATCTCAGGTTAAGACAGATGGCGAAATGGCACAAGTGATTGCAACTGAAATGCTAATTATTGTTAAAATAAGTCAGGCAAGTTGGGGCGCCATCTGTTATTTATTTTATGAAACATGAGCTGAACTTCTTTCAAAATTTTATTGTAAGTTTTTCCTGATGGAAAATGTTTTTTATCAGATTATCCACGATGGTGTATAATATGTACAATGAAATTGGGAACTTTAACACGTTATCCAATGATTATATACAGGAAAATACAATTCTGTAACTGTTCATGTTGGGGGGAGTTAATTCTGGGATTCTCTTTAGTGAAAGCAAGCAATTTGACTGTCACAGTAGTTTGTAAAAAATGATTAATAGTAAACCTAATAAATCTCATTTTCAATCTTTTAATAGTAATTACAATGTAGATTTTTCATGTATCATCTAAAGGAGCAAAGTTTGCTCATTGTGTGTAGTTTGTAATTGTGTTTTTAATATATCTCTGAGCAGTTGTTTTGATATTTCTCATCATGTCAAAGGCCTAAAACATGCACGAGAAACAAAAAGTACTACAATCACTTCTAAAATGGAAGTTTATTTTAAAAATGATACTCAAGATGTCACTGGGTTGGAATTGTATTTTACTTCATTCTTGATTGAGCACAACATACCAATCAGTGTTGCTGATCATGCTGAACCTTTTTTTAGGAAAATGTTTCCTATAAGTGAAATTGTAAAGCATTATGGACGTGCTTGAATCAAAACTTCTGCTATTATAAAGGAATTAGCAACGGACAGTATTTGAAACATTTTTAAACTCCTAAGAAATTCACCTTTATCTGCTGCATGTGTTGGGAGTAATGGCAGCAATTCAATGTTGTATCCAATTATTGTAATTTTTTAAAATTTCATTTGTAAATCTATTCAAAGTTGCATATTTTCACTTCCAAATTTGACAGGGGATGCAGCAGGGGAAAATATAAGCACTTTTAAACGAATTTAAACGATTGGTTTGGTTGGTTTGGAGTCATGTCCATTTGAAGTAAACTCAAATCATTCTATGTATTGAAATCACGAATTTAAATGATTAAATATCCCTTTTAAACTTCATATAGCATTTGGTGCTGATAATGCAGAGAAAGAAAAAAGGTGGGATAACCCATTTAAGGACACAGCAAGAAAATTTAATTGCTATTGGTTGATCTTGGTATTTGATAAATCTTGCCTCTGAGAATGAGATGCTGCAAGTTTACCTATTAAAATTGAGGAAGTCATAATTGGCATATATTATTTAAATCAAAGTTTAAAAAGGAAAGAAAATTTGAAAAAATTTCAAGAATTGTGTGACATAGGTACTCAGAAAATCCTTAAACATGTTTGCACAAGTTGGCTCTCACTAAAAAAGTCTTCAAAATTTATTGCTCAATGGGATCTGCTTTTAAAATATTTTCATGTGATATAGTTAAAGTGAAAAAGTGTACATGTTCTGGAATTGTAGCACCTTTCAACATACCAAGAATAGAAACTAAAAATTCTGATGCACAATGCAACAAATCAAGTTTAAAAATATAAAGATATGAAATGGAGGCAGAGAATATTACAAAGAAAAAAATTTTTTTGGATGAAGATAATAAATTGTGAAATCTCAAAGAATATCTAGAGAAGAGAAATATTTCCTGTTCTTATCTTCCATAAGTAAAGCTTGTTGTCTGTTTTTGCTTTACACCATAAAGATATTTGAAAAATATAATGTTTTATTACAATCTAGTCACACACACATCCACAAATTCAGAAATTTAAAGATATATTGTATAGATTGTTGAAAGAACTATTAACTAAGTTTATTGAGCCACATATAATTTGACATATACCTTTATTTGAAGTGGATTAATATTCTTGTAATAATAAAAAAGAATTTTGTGATTTAGTCATAAGAATAGTATATTTGATATTGTAGCAATGTTATCTAATGAAGATAAAAAAACTATTTTTTAAATGTGCAGAAATATTTCATAACTACTTGTGATTATTTTTAAACAAATTTCCAATCAAAGAAGATTTTTCATATCCTTTGTAGTACCCAAATGTGGATAAACTGGACGAGGCCAAATCTTCAGGTGTGAGGTACTTTGTTCGGATATTTCCATTTTTGCTGACAATCAAAAATGGTGATTTTCAGGATGTGTCCGTGAATCAGTTGGAAAATTAGATTTCTACATTACAAACTGAAGATTTATCCAAGTTAAAAACTGAAGAGGAAAAGATTGATTCTCTGTGGTTTCAAATTGGTGAAATAAGGAGTGTAGATATTAGTGTCAAATGTGATAAAATATCTCAATTTATGTAATTGTTATTAGTGATATACCTCATAGCAATGCAGAGAGTGAAATACTTTTTAATTTAGTGAAAAAGAATCAAATTTAAAAACTCACTATCTAATAATCATTTAGAAAACTTGCTTTTTTGTGAAATCTTTGTGATGGATTTTTTATGAGCAAGAGATCAGTAAGAGTTTGTTAGAAAAGGCTAAAAATGTCACTGATAAAGCATTGAAGTCTTCCAATATATAAAACTTTTCCAAAAATTGGCAGGTATGCCATTTTTCTTTAAAACTATAATATTATTTAATGAAAATTTTATTTTACAGTCTGATAACTTTTTAGTCAAGTTGGAATTTCTTCTTAGAGTTGGTCACCTTTGCTTTTATCAGCATTTTGTACTATTAACTCCAAACCCAATGTTTTCTAGTTCCAGTTGATCGGGTCACCCACTTTATTAATAAAGTCCGATAACCCTTTAATGGAGTCTAGGTGTAACTCTCTAGTATGGATGATGCCTAAAGAAGTTAATCTAGGGAGGGCAAGAGCTTCGCATTTATAAATGATATGCTTATCCATTTCCTCTTGCGTATGACATTTCCTGCAGATAGGGTCTTGCTGAAACAGTCCCATTTTATGGAGGTATTTTCTGAGGCAATCCTCACTGATGATCCACAGATCATACTTTTAGCGTGGGTTTGACCAGGAGTGTTGAGCCAAGCTTCATACATCCTCCGTTTTTCCCACCTAAGAACATTGGTTTTTGCGGTTTTCAAATTGAACCCACAAAAAGGTTCTGCACCAATGGGAATAAAAGACGATCCTTGTTTAGCAAGCTCATCAGCCCTTTCATTAACTTCGATACCTTTGTGCCCTGGCACCCATACTAGGATCACCTTGTTTCTTGTTGCCAGTTCTGTAAGAAGGTTTCTACATTCCAAAATCATTTTAGATTTGATTTTGAAAGAATTATGCGCTTTTAAAGCGGCTTGACTGTCACTAAAAATGAGAATCCGCTTACCGTGGTAGCCCTTCCTCATATTTAGTCGCAAACAGTGGATAATGGCCAAAATTTCTGCCTGGAAGACAGTTGCGTATCACCCAAGGCTTACAGATAGGCTGGTTCTTGGTGACACGCCACATGCTCCCAGTCCTGAGAGGCTGTTTTTCAGTGATCCATCTGTGTACCAGATTAGATCTCTTGTTTTAGTTTCAAACATGTTGTTATCCCATTCGTCTCTAGTTGGAAAAACTATTTCAAATGTCCATTCAAACATGTATGACTTTTCCATGATGTCCGAAGTCATCAGGAAAGTAGGATCTTGAGTTTTCCCAGTAATACCCCTGTGCCCTTTGGCAACATGTGGTCGTTTGTGCCCTTTGGCAACATTGGTTTTGTAACTTCATTCTGTATGCAGTCATTCTGGCAGTGCTGCAAATGAAGATGTCTAAGGGAGTGAGATCCAACATAACTTCCAATGCTCTGGTTGGTGCGGTGGACATTGCTCCTGTGGTGCAGAGACAGGCCAGTCTTTGTAGACCTCCTAGTCTGTCAGTCACAGACTTCTGTTCCACCTTACGCCACCAGATCACACAGGCATACGAGAGATGGGACTGACAATAGCTGTGTACATCCACAACATCAGTTTTGGATGTAGACCCCAGTTTTTACCAAGCATTCGCCTGCAAATCATATTGCTTTTCTTTGCTCGGTTAATTTTATCATCAATGTGCTTATTCCAGGTGAGTTTTTGGTCTAAATAAATGCCCAGATACTTCACCCCTGAAGCCACATTGATTTCAACATCAAAAAGTCTTGGTATGAAAAAACCTTTCCGTTTCTTTTTGCGTGTAAAAGGTACAAGATAGGTTTTCTGAGGATTAACGATCAGGTCCCTATTCATACACCATTGACCTACATAACTTAGAGCCTCCTGCATGAGATGACAAGTTATGTCGAAATCTTTTCCAAGGATTAGGATGGCAATGTCATCAGCATATCCTTGCATATAGTAGCCCATATCATTTAGATTTTTTATAAGGCTATTTACAACTAGGTTCCAAAGTAATGGTGAGAGAACACCTCCTTGAGAACAACCTCGAGTAGTCTTTTTTTCAAATGATTCACCGAAGATGCTCATTTGAATACATCTATCCGAAATCAAGGCCTCAATCCAAGTACACAGGGTCTGATTAATCCCTGCCCCTCTAAGTGCATTGAGGATGGATAGATGGGAAGTGTTATCAAAGGCACCTTGGATGACGAGGAAAGTTGCCAAGGCAATTTCTTTTTGATCCAGAGTGGTTTCAATCTTAGAAACTAGCTGAAGTTGGAATTTAGGAAACATCTTTGAATTTGTTATAATTTGACTGAAAATGTTTTCTTAAAATTATTCAAATAAAAGAACAAAATACAAGAATCAAAGAATATATGAACATTTTTCTGCATTTTTTAAAGTCTTCACATATATGTTTTATTTTCAGTTAAGTATTAACATTTAAAAGCAATATATACACCCCCTCACATACATGTATATTTGGGTAGTATTTTTTTCATATTTTAAAAGTGTGATTCTAAAGAAAATGTTTAAAAACCAACAAATTTAGTTTAACGCAAATTTCTTATATCTCTGCATTTATGTTACAAAACGATTCTCGGAATCCAAGATTTTTTTAACCAAATATAATTTAAAATAATTCAAGCATCTTGTTTGAGAGCAATAGTTGATAAGCTTAACATCTGTCAAAGTGGTAGCTAAATCCTTAATGCTCTGGCTTTTGTTGCAAGAAGTCAACTTTTACTTCAATTATTTCCATCTCTGTTATGCATTGTTGTCATGGTTTGTAATCTACTTTAAATTTCAAATCCCAGTGGAATACGTTTTCTTGTTCGAAAAATTACCTTAAAGTATCTAAGTGCAAGATTCCTTCATCATCCTCTAGACAATTGCTGATGAGTTACCACTCTAATGAGATCCTTCTTTGAAATTTGTAACTATTATGTTGCTTTTGAACTAACTTTGTTTCCAAAAAATTAATTCAAAATGTGATAGAAAACATACAATGCTTTGTGAATGTTTAATCAATTATAAATTTATAAAGATCACTCTCTGGGTTTTAATAGATAATTGAAAATGTACATAGTAGTTTTCCACATTTTTATTGAATATACTTTTTACATGTGTAAGTATTTATCTATTCAATTATTCATTTGTGTCTGTACACTCATTTTTAAATGTTCACCAATATTTCATTTTAGGCGACAGAGTTTTCCCACCACAAACAGGTCTGACATATTCGACATGGATTTGTTCAGAAAAGTTCAGTGACCCTCACAGTGATCCCCATGCCATAAGACTTTTAACGTTAGTGAGAACAATTCAAGGCAGAGATGAACAACTCATTTGCCTCAGCATTCAAATATCATCCAGGGATAAAGCATTGCTGATATCAACCACAGAAACAATGATGCATCAATCAAGTGAGTGTGTTTTTTTTTTAAGTTTGCCAAATTTAACTTATTATTTTTCACCTTCTAACCTAGAAATTCAGGAAAATTTTTTTTTGTGTAAGGTTGAAAGTCACACAGAATATTTAACATAGTCTAAAGTCAGTCCTGTATAAAGTAAATACTATCAGAATTTCTATTTTCTGTTAAAATTTCTTTAAATGTATACTACATTTTATTTATGAATATTGCATGTGTACTTTAGTAATAGTACTTATTGTATGAACAGTTCTTTACTCTTTACTGTAATTTAGATAGTAGCAGTTTCTTTCAGATTTTTCAGCGGAATATTTACTAGCTCTTCTGATTTTTGTAAAAGATTCTAAATTTCTAAAATACTTTTCTAAGTTAAATATATTACAGAAACAAATGAGGTGATTCTTTTAATATAAGCCATCACTTTAAAAATAAAAGTTGTTATTTTCTTTTAATTATGAAACTGCAAAATGAAAATATAGAAATTAAAACTTGGTTTATTCAAGTAAAGCATGAGGTTTTGTGAATCAATCAAAAGCACAAGTTGTGTGTGTGTTTTTAAATATTTTTTAATTGTTTGTATATTTAAATTTCAGATTTTGTGTTTTGATTTTATTTCTGAATATAATAAATGGGAACATTGATGGTATTTTATAAATTTAATTCTATTCTTATATATTTGATTTCTAATTTGACTGTAGCATTTTTAAATATAAAGTAAATAGATATTTATATTCATATCTCTGTTTACATTAAAATTTTTTAAAAATCATTCAAATATTATTAAATTGGTAACTGTAAATTGAAATAAAATAAAGTTTTTTGTGTTCTTTAATATGTATATTGAAATTGTCTTCAAAACTTAAATATTCTTTTTGAAGTGAATGCATTTAAAGTTAAAAGTTAAAACTAAATTTAGAATAAAATGACTGCAAAAAGGAGGAAAAATTAGGAAATCCCTTATTATATAAAACCATTTAAGGTTTGCCAAATTTAAATTTAAGTCTATTTATTTCAACTATATTAGAAAAAAATATGATTTAAAATTTTACAGGACCTTTTTTACATTTAAAATCACTTCAAAATAGAGTTGCACTAAAAATAATACATAAATAATATTCAACCTCACTCATTGCTGCATAAAAACATTTTAAAAAAAGTATGGAAAATGATACTTATATCTATTTTAGAAACTTGATTATTATTTCCTTTTTATTCTTAAGTTATTTTTAAGAAAAAGCAATATTATGATGTTTGTGAAGTGCAACATCATATTTTCACATTGTAATATTTTAGTTGAGTGTGAATTCTCAGTAAGTATCCTTACAGAAGACTGCCTGACATGGGTTCTTATTTCTGAAAGAAAACTGTGATGTAAATAAATATAGATTTGTTCACTAAATTATTTAAATCATTTTGATATATTGTTAATTTTCTTAAATGCTTTTGGAAGTTAATAAAACTAATACTAAAGATAAGAAGTAAAATTTACTATGTTAAGTAGATAGAATAAAATGTAATTGTAGTTAGAAAGTAAAAAAAATAAAAAGACAAAAGTGAGACACAAACTTCTCTTAGTTTAAAAAATTCTGAGACATAGTAGAAATTTGCTAGAATCAACTGATATTGTAAGAAGTTTTTATGAAAATGGGTCAAAGACTTAGTGTTAACATTTTTCTAAACAGATATATGTGAATTTTAAATAAATTAAGCACATTTTCTTTTAATTTATTTAATACTAATATTCATTGTAATATTTGTGTCTATTGTTTTCTGTTTTTATTTATTATCATTATTAATTGCTTTTTTGCTTATTGTCTTTTATGGACTATTTTAATGTCTTTTGTTCCATATGATTACATCTTAATTAGTACAATTTATAATTGTTCAAAATTAAAATAATTAAAAAGTGAACTTTTTAAGGATATATAGGTGATAAATACCATGAAAGTATTAAATTTTGAAATTGGTAAAAGCAAATTTTAACTATTCATGAAAATTTTGAATAGTTGGTTGAGAAAAATAGGGGAATTCATTTTTCAATATTTTTAAGAACTTAAAAGTAAAAAAAATTTGGTTATTAAGTTATAAATGTATATATTATTCATAAAATTTATTGAAAAATTGAAAATAGCAACAAAATTTTTGCTAAATTTGTTTATTAATATTTTTGTTGTAATTAAGATTTTTTTTAATATAAGCTTTATGGGAATAATTACAAAATGAGGGCTGTAAGAAATAAGCAAATAGCCTCTTCCATGATAAAATATGTTGGAATTGTTTGAATCAGGCTTAATAGACAATAGTAGGAAATATCTAAGAAAGCTATTGAATAATTTTTAGAATGCCTTCAAAATTCTCACTGCAATGAATCTTGAGAAAGCAATGTTTTTGTTGTAAATATTCTGTTTATAGCTTGGTAAGGTTGTTTATTTATGATACAATTTAAATAAAAGAATGAAGAGTACAATTTGGCTAAATTAAATTCCATTTAGCTAAGTTTCAGTGGAAAAAAATTGTTACTGTATTCATTTTTTATTCCTGTTAAAATGCTCTCATTTTTTCATTCTGTATACTGTTTGAACTTTAGTTAGTAAAAAAACTTACAATTACGAGTACTAGGCATAAAAATGAGCTATTCCATGACAAACATAAAAATGAGCGTAGAATAACTATTAGTCTAAGTAGTAATCCTTTTATATTTTCCAAAGCCTAAATCCTATTTCAATAGGTAATAAATAAATAGTGCAGCAATAAATTTTAAATACATTGGAATGCTATACTTCTTTCACTTATTATCAATTTTACATTATTTGACTGTATTTACAGTATATTTATTTAAATATACTTGCTGTAAACTGATTTTCTTTTTTATGGAACTGCCTAGGACATCTTAAGAAGATTTTATATTCATTTATGTAAATAGTTATTCTGTCAAAAAATTTTTAATCAAAAGTTTTAACATTTTATCTGTCATTTGTATATTATTTTTTCTATTGCTATAATATTGATTGTAATACTAATATAGAAAGATATGAACAAATTTTAAATGACTAAATTTTTCAATTTGATCCTTGATTTGTTCTCTATATTAATTTTTTCAGTAATGGTTTTCTAGAAAACATTCTTGAAAAAAAATTTAGGACTGAAAAATAAAAACAAAAGTTATAATTTCTAAGAAAACTAGTTTCTAAAATTTGCAAAATAAGTTTAAAATTGGTTTAAAATTTTCTTTCTTTGAATTATAAAGGCCAAGAAAATACTCATTATTGTTATCTTTCAAAAGTTTTTTTCCCAATAAAAGGCAGAAATAGAAATTTTATGAAACCGTTAAGTACTGCGTTTTAAAATTTCTCACAGTTTTTCTGAAAATAAAAAAAATCATTTAAAAAAGATATTTTTTAAAGTTTTTTTTATAATATGGGAGAATTTTTGTTATTTTTTAAAATTCATAATATGATTTAAAAATATTTTAATGGGAGTTTTACAAAAAGTTTTAAGAAAACTTTTAAGTAAAGCTGTAGCTTAATTTGTATTTAACTGCTTTATGTTTCATTTCATGAAAAATGTTTCGATGTTATTTAAAATACCAATGTTAGATACCATTAAAAATAGGTGCATGTAGTTTATTCACAATCATAAATAAATTTTCCAATTTGCCCACTTGCATTATAGTCCTTTATCACTAATTTTCAAGGAATGTTTAGATCAAATTAAATTAATCTCTTTTTTTGCCTTCGAATTTGAAGTTCTATGATTATATAATTTTCCAATCAACATATATCTGTAGGTTTAAAATTGCTTTTAGTTGAAAGATAATTAATTTTTGCAAATTTTGTGAATCAAATTGTATAATTCCTTTTCATTTTGATTCTACCTGGTCTTAAATTTTATTAATATTTATTGTTAGTTTACTTCTTGTTTCTGCCGCACAGGTTTCTTGTGTAAGAAAATTTATTCCAATGAAATCTCTTTACCTCTCTCTCTAGTATAATATTTTATATTTGATTTTTATTAATATGACAATATTTTTAATTATTAGCTGGTGTGGACTGGGAGCCAGAAGAGCGAGAAGAATGTTGTGTTCGTGTATGGTGTCCTGAACTTTTGCAAGAAGGTCAATGGCATCACTTAGCAATTATTTTAAACAGAGCTGTCCTAAAAAACAGTTCTGTGTCAGTATATGTCGATGGTCAACACCATAGTACTCAAAAGGTAAATTAGCTTTTTAGACTTGAATTGAAGTGTTTTATTTTATTATTCAATTTTATTTTGAAAATTTAAAGGTATCATTCTTACTGAATGGATTTAAAAATTATTTTTACGAATTTGAATTATGTGGGACCTAGTAATTAAATTTGTACACTTAATCAGGTATCCTAAAATGTATTTCTTCCTTTACTTCTATAGGGGATGATATTTTATTTTCATATGAAGTAATTCTGCTTAATGTATTTAATCATAAAAATAATTGATTGGCATCCTACTTATGTAGTTTAATTAAATTTTGAAATTTATCGTAGTTTATCACTTTTATAATCTAGCATGAAAAAGTAAAAAAAAATAATCATATTTATACGTGTAAAAAATATCCTGATGAGAATTGTAATTGTTGGTACTAACAGATGGCACGATTACACAAGAGTGTTCTTATAATTTAGAACAATTTTGTTCAAAAATTCATGTATTTTGACCAACTCTCTCTTCCATCCATGGTGGATGCACATTTCAGAGCATTTTGTTTATGTTTTGATGCCATTATGACAACTCATTTCAGCCGAGCTGGCAGACGAATGGTTAACGCTCTTGTCTTCGGTTCAACAGTTCATGGGTTCGATTCCACCTTGGGCATGGATGTTTGTAGTGGTTCAGAATCCACTTTAAATTGAAGGTCCGGGCTAATTAGCCCTCGTGTGCAAAAAATGACTGTTGAGCGACAAACAAACAAACAAGACAACTCATTTCACTTTTTAATTGAAGAGTCCTATGTTTTGAATATTATTATACAGAATGAGTTAAATTGCATTGTGTGTTTACTTACCTTTGTGTTTGTACATTAAAATATGAAAGTCAAACCTGCATATGTATTATATTTTATGTGCTATGTAAATACCCACATACATTAATAATTGAAAATTCAAGTTAAAATACTTGAAAGGAAAAATTATGAATGTTTCTAAGAAATAGTATTGTTAATTTATGGGTAAGTTAACTTTTTTATGAATTTAAACTAACCATTATCAAAGTGAAGTTGCTTTGTTTTTCTGATGAGTTAATATGAAATGATTTTATTCTATTTAGTTATTTTATTAGTGTAATCCATACCTCCTATTTGTACTGATGTAGAAAGTCTCTTAATACCTATGAATGTAAAAAACAATATGAGTAGTTTACCATTAAGATTGACATTTATCCATCTCATAATTCCAAGTGACACCTGGAGCTTAAGAGAATTTAAATTTAATAACTTTTTTATTATGTTTATATCACATTGCAATATTTATTTGAAATTAAAAGGAAAACTTGAATTTCCTTTTTATGTACCATATCAGTACGTGAAATATTAACCTTTGATATAATTTATAAGAATGTATTTAAAAAGTAGAAAGGATTTCCTCTAATTGTATACAAAATTCTGGTTTTGTATTTGTAATTTCGTAACCATATCTAATATAACTAAAATACTTTCAAATTTTTGATGTTATTTCATTTCTTGGTTATTCTATTTATTTATTTTTTTTACTTTAGTACTACTAGGATATTTAACATTTATATTTTTTTCTAGCTTCATTACATTTCTCAGAATCCAGGTGGTGGAGCTGCTAATTTGACTGTAGCAACTTCAATTTTTGGATTTGTTGGGACACCTCCTCAGTTTCGAAGACAATCTAGACTACTGTGGAAGCAAGGACCCTGTCATTTGGTAGAAGAAGTACTTTCACCCAATTCTATAGCAATGCTCTATCAACTGGGACCCTGCTATACTGGCAGCTTTCAAGCACCCACACTTTCTGGTATTGAACTTATTGCTGCTTAGCATTTGAAAAGTTCTTTAAGTTTTATTGTTCATTTGTTATACATTTACTTATTTATTGGATATTCAAAGTTTTAAACTTTTCACAATATATTCTACACTGACATTATATAAATCAAAGCTGAATAATCTAACATTAAAAGAGGCAAAACTCTTATTTTTATAATTATTAATAAAAATGTTAATTCTAGTATTTTATCATTATTTATTATTTTTCAATAAAACTGACAAACTATTGATATTGAATTCATGCAGACATTTTATTATTATTTTTTAAAAGATTAACTCAATGAAGTTTGTTATATAATTTTGAACAAACTTTATTTCAAAATGTTAAATTAAGAATTTCAAAACGTAACATAGCAACATAAAAATGTAAAATGTTAAAATGCATATATTATTTATGATGCTTTATTTTATAAGAATTTATATGTAATTAAGGTGCTTATAATTTTAGGTTATTCTGTCTTATAGGAAATTGCATTATTCAAAAATTTAATGAAATGATTGGAATTTTTGTAGCACTTTTTTTTATTAGATGTTGAAGTTAACGATAATATTCATATTGATTCTGTAATCTTTAACTATTTGCCAATTTTTCTTAATAAATTGTTGATACATAATAAAACATTAATTACTATCGAATAATTATATTTCTAAAATTTAAGAGAATTAATTCTATCTATATTGTTATTCGGAATTATTATAGAAACTTTTCAAACTTTTGTTTCCTAAAATGTTCTTGTGATTTCTTTTAAAACTGTTGCATCTGCTAGATATGTAATTATGATTTCTTAGGAATATATATTTTTACTGAATATTTATAGGAATTGATGTTCATCAGCCTTTAGTTGCTGAGGAAAAGGTTGTGTTTGGTATAAATGCAGCTGCAGTTTCTGTGATGACCCTAGCTAAAATAAGAAGGGTATATAGTAAAGCTGACTGCAGATCTATTGCAAAAATGGTATACTTATTTTATTTTTATTGAAATAAATTTTTAAGATAATATAATACAAAATCTAATGATTTGAAAAACTATTTATGTTGAGGTATAGATACATATTTATATCTGATTTAAGAAAATTTATAACTTCAGAAACTCCGAAAAAATACAAATGTTCTTAAATTTGATTGTAAACTTTAGTTCAGAAATTCAAAGTTTTTTTTGCCTAACAGTACTCAATATATTATTTATTCCTTTATAAGAAAACACTATTTTTAGATAGTATATATTGATAAATGAAGCCCAGTGGCTTAGTGGCAGCGTTTCACGCTCCCATGACACAGGTTCGAGGTTCGATCCTAGGGCTGGGCAAGGTTGACTCAGCCTTTCATCCCTTCAGTGGGTCGATTAACTTAGTACCAAGCATGCTTGGGAACTAAACACTGGGAGTTTTACATTAGGCTGACCACCTAACTGGGACATATGCTTCGCACCCCAGGGACTTCGGTCATGAAAACAGTTATGGGCACTGTAGACCTTGGCCCACATGGGCTGTCGTGCCATGGAGTTTAGTTTTTATATATTGATAAAAGTACCATATTTGTCATTTATGATTTGTTTATCACTTTGTTTGAATGTTACTGAAGAGTGTTGTTTTTAGTAATCTAATTAATATATTTTTATTTCTGTTCATTTCATCTTTGTCTTATCTTTTATCCTTAATATTATTTACTTACATTATGTTTTTATTTCTGAATAATAGTGTTATGCAGTTTTCAGCTCTTAAGAAAGATTATTAAGTTTTCCATTTGGTTATTGTTTCGTAGCATAATTGTTAAATGATAATTTCGTGCTTAAAAAAATAATACAATGAAAATATCTGGAATATTTTTAGAAAGAAAGTGAATGATATTTATTTGTGTTTGTATGAGAAAGAGAGAGAAAGCTGTCCGTCAACAAGTAAGAACTGAATGGTTAAGATTAAAGATAAGTTTTTGTCAGCTTTCAGAACTATATTACTGCATTCTGATAGTATTTATTGTTCCAAATGTACTAATTTACACCGTACACTTATTTCGTATAACTTAATCAACATTGAAAATATCTTCCATTGCCATGTGATGAGATGCTTGCCAAATAAAAATTAAGACCAAAACAAAAGACTACTACCAGGTGATTCTTTTATCACTTTGAAAAAAAAATTTTTTTTTGACTGTCCAAAAAATGTTTCAAATACTTTTAAAAATACTTTTTAACTTTATATTCAATGTCAAATTCATTTGCTTTTATTGTTCAATTGATCTTTATATATTTTATTCAAATTTTAATGCAAATAGTTTGAGACTTAATAAAAGTTCCTTGATTGGCCTATTGTTTAAGTTGAAACTTTTGTAAATATCAAGATCGTATTGTTTTTAAATTTCCTCATCTGCATGATTTTGAAGTTAATTATGTATTTTTGACTTATTTATAAACTAAAAATAAACCAATTTCAGGGACGAACTTTTTTAGATAAATAAAATTATATTCATTATGTATTGGATAAATTTTGTGCAATGGTGTTTAATGATCTAAGATACTTTCCATTTTTTTAACGTTTTTACTTACAATTTAAATACACTTCAAATAAAATAAAAAATATCAAATAAGGTGTTTTTTAATATTATATTTATTATAAAATATAAATAATAGCTCACATGTTAGGTATATTTTATTAGAAATAAATTTACCGTATTTTCCTGCGGATTATGTGTTAAAAAAGTTCTGAATTTCTTTGTGCATATTATATGCCACCGTGGATAATCTGACAAAAAATATTTTTCATCAGAAAAGTTTACAATGTAGTTTTGGAAAAAAACGCCGTTTATGTTTCATAAAATAAATAACCGATGGTGCCAATATTCAGTTGACTTATTTTAACTATAATCAGTATTGTTCAATTACATTCAAGAACGAATTCAGTTCTTTTGAATGGTTATTAAAGTTGCAATTTGTTAATGTCATTTCGCATTCTCTTTTGACATGATCTGTTTTGCTCTGAAAACATTCAAATTAATATATTGTCAAAGGGAAGTGCAAATTATTAATTCATAGAGTAAATTTTAAATTGAAAGCTATAGGGAAAGCAAATGAAAAAATGTCGACACGTGTAATGTAAGGTGAAGAACAAAACCTGCACGGTACAAAAGAAAAAAATGTATTCCATGTGCAGTAATCCATTTCTTTAATTTAACTATTAACGAAACAAATATAGTTTATTTTAAAAAATATTTCTAAACCACGTTTTGTAAGTTATTAAAATCTAAAAATCGATTAAGTTTTACTAGAATCTTCTCAAAAATAGATCAATGTCGAGTTTTCATCTCAGTTAATTACACTTCGCGTTGAGGTGGATTCAAACAGATCTTTATAAATTTTTTTTCTGTAGAATTTATTATATTTATAATTACAATGAATTTTTTATTTTATTTGGCACCAAATTATCAGCAGTATAAATTTTCGACTATTTGTTTTAAAAATTGTCACTGATTATACGCCGCTGCAGATAATGTGACACTTTTTTTCTTTTGTTCGAATAAAAGGGCTTGCGTATAATACGCCGCTGCAAATTATATACAGGAAAATACGGTATATATTTATTTTGTAATATGATATTTATATTATAATATGGAAGCTATAACAATATTTATCTCAGATTTATAAAAAATATTGTGGGTCTGAATTTTATTAATTATTTTAACATTTTTAATTCTAAAAATTTGTTAATTTTTATTTGTATTATTTTATTTTATTGTTTACATTGTTGTATTTCAAAATTGAATAAAATAATTTTATTTTCCTTAGTGTTATAACGAATATAAAATTTTTTATTACTTTGAATTCACTTTAGTTGGGTATGTCTTCCCATGAAAATGCAACTCCTATACACATTTTGCATAATTCTGGGGGACATCTTAGTGGACCAGCTCGATGTTTGGGTGGGATACTTGTTGGCTATCTTGGTGAGAAAAATTATGATTAATTTGCTAAATCATTGCCTATCCCTATTGTTTTTTATATACCAAGATTCTGATTAAAATTGTTTTTTTAGGTGCTAGAACTTTTGTTCCTCACCCTGTGTCCTTAACAATTGATAATGTTGGAGGCACAGCAACTCTTCTTGGATTAGTTGCCATGGCCAAGGATGTGGAAGGCCTGTATGCCGCAGTTAAAGCACTTGTGTGTGTTGTAAAAAGCAACAGAGCAGCTCAACAAGAAATGGATAGAATGAAAAGATACCAAGTAAATTTAATGTTTTTTTAAACATTTTTCATATATTAATTCTGTTTTACTAAAATTAATATTGAGTGTTCAAAATAATGAATACTGTTTTCTTAAGCTTCCAGGCACAGAAAGTTTTTGTATCACTAAAGTAAAATTCATCATGTGTGAAATATAAAATCATACAAATTTTTTTTCTTACTAAAAAGAGTATTTATATAAATTATAAAAGATTAATTGTTATTAATTAGGATAAATTTAGTAAGTAAGGAATTCTAAATATTTTGACTGTCATGTTTTAATATTAAAAGTTATAGATCTTATAAATTTGTATCAAAATGTAAAAGTTTATAGATTTTAATTATGATTTCAATATAAATTGTTTACTCTGTAATTTTTTATTGAACATCACAATGAAAATTTTCATGTATAGACCCTAGCGATGCTGTTTAAAAAGAAGAGAAACCTGTTGAATAGTCATATTCTTCATTTAACATTTTCATTAGTGGGTACAGTCGATAGTGGACGAGAGAATACTTCAATTCCAAATGTTTCGGCTTTTGAGGATCTGCTTTGTGACCTTGAGGTAAATGTACTTAATACTTTATTCTAAGTTGCTTTAATTTCCTTAAATTATTCTAGTCTGTTCTGTCATTTTAAAAAAGGGGAAATATTCCTTCATTTTGCGATTTTTGATATCAATAATCACAGTTTTTTCATTTGGTTATTATTTACTTTTAAAAAGTATTTAATGTATTTATAAAAATTTTGAACAGTTTGTTAAGCAGTTATTTTTCTTAATAGAAATTTGAACTTTATTATTTAATGTAATTCAATTATTTTTTTACATGATAAATTTATAAATTAATGTAAAATTAAGATTAACAATAATGTATTTTTGTCATGGAGTTACTCAGATAATTTTATTTGCGATTTTTTATTTCTCTCAAAAATATTTTAACTCTTAAATACTATAATTTTTTTTTTATCATTAGAATAAAGATCACTTTGAAATTCCAAAATTTTACCATAAAATGAATAAACACTGCTATCTATATTTTATGCATATTGTTCTATTTTGAAATGGTACTTATAAAGTTAAAATTGAAAAATATTCACTTCAAAATATTGCTGCAAAATATGAAATTATGATTCAAATATTCAGTTTTTTAAGTTCCAGTTTCTTCATTACAAATTTCTAGATTTTTACTTATTAGTAAGCTCTTTTTCATGATAATATTTTTTTCTGTGTAAATATTTGCTCAAATAAGGAAATTCAATATTTCCATTTGTATAAATTTTTTAAGGTATGGCAAGATTCCCCAGGAGATCTCCAGAAGTCTTTGTATGAGCATTTTTGTGAGCTTGTTGCAGAATCAAGGTAAACTTCAATTTTTTTAATCGTAAGCATATTTATAACTACTTAAGCAACTAAATCAAATTTTCGAAATTTGTGATGCTGGAAAGTTTAATTATTTATAATTTTGAAACACTAATACTCATCCAGAAATTTGATTCTTCTTTAAAAAAAGTCACAGAAAATGCAAGTTATTATCTTAAAGAATTTTTGTGTGATGTTCTACAACCACCTTACAAGAACTGATTCATCTGAGACTTATGTTTTAAAGCAAATTCTAAACCACTACAAACACTTTAAAAATGAAAGTCAAATATGGAAACTGTACTGATTGATCTTCCTGCTCAGTCTAAAAACTGTTGACATAATTTGTAAAATGTTTGCTATTAAGATTCTTTGTGCAATATATTGTTATATTAGTTAAATATATATAGTTATTCATCATTTTGTTCCATTAAGGAGCTGAAGCTTTCTCTTTTAGTTTTGCATTAATTCTGAAAATTTAGTTCTTTTTTTGTTTTTTAAACTTCATCTTAGATTTTAAAATTTACATTATTACTTTTTATTACTTAATTTTTTTTACTTTTATTAATTAAATTACTTTTATAAAATTTACAAATATTGTCTTAAAAATAAATAAAAAGCCAGTTTGTGACAATAATTGATATTGATGTTAATTTTACTTTTTATTTATATTTCATAATCTTTTGTAATTAACGAATGAATTTAAAATTTCTTATGAATCTACTTTCAAAATTTGTGGAAATATTTCAATTCTATTTTAACATACTATTATTCATATTTTAGGCATTTTAAACATTGCTTTATATTTAATTTTTTATATATAGTGAACATAAGTCCAATTTAAAAGTACTACGTGAACTTAATATGGTTAGCAGATTGTTACAAGTACTCAAGCAGCTACATTTATCTTCTGCAACTTGTAGAATACTTTGTCGTTTGTTGTGTATTTTGCTTCAGGACACTTACAGGAACTGTGATATAAAATGGTAAACAAAGTTTTATTTTCATTTAAAATCTTTCCATTTATTATAATTTAAAATAGGGAATTATGAAAATTTTATTCTATATATATGTTTAGATCAAATGAGTTTTATGAAATAAAATACATTTATAAATATTTAAATTATATATTAAAATATTTCTGCTGCTTAAATATATTATGTTTATATACTTAATTAAATATTTTAATGAAACCCATATTTTATATCACAATTTGTTGTATCATATTTTATTATTATCATATTTTAATGAAGCTGCTAAAATGTCAATCTGTGTATAAAATTGAGTATTAGAAGCCATTTTTGTGTAGCCATATATATAAACACAAATTTTTTTAATATCCATATGTTTGCAAAGTTTTAAAATATTTTGACTTAAATAAACAAATATTACGGGACTGTTAATATAAAATGTATATATCTTTCATTATAAACAAATACTAATTTTTCTATTGCAAAGTTTAGCTTTCAGATATTTACTACTTCAGACTATATGAATGTTGAGGGAAATGCATATTTCATTAATGTTGATTAAAAAAGGGAATTAAAAAAAAGAATGGAGGGGTAAAAATAAAAAATTTAAGCTCATTTATTAAATTAAATTTAGTTTTCTATTTTAATGTTTCTGTGATATGGTTTTGTAGGAAATTATATGTATATGGTACACAAATACACACATACAAATACATTCTTTGAAGAACATAAAAAAAAAAAAATTATCGTATTTTCCTGCATATAATCCTCAGATTATGTGTTAAAAAGTTCTGAATTTTGTTGTGCATATTATACATCGCCATGCATAATCTGATAAAAAACATTCTCCTACTGAAAAAATTTACATTCAAATTTTCAAAGATACAGTCATTGTGTTTTATATAATGGATAACAGATGGTGCTTAAAAATTTCAAGACTTAGTTTGTGTAGTTTAGTTATATTTAGTTTTGTCCTATTATGTTCAAGGATGATTCATCCATGAACATAATCGGAAGTTCACCTAGAACAGAATGAATTTGATTATATTGAATGAATTCGATTCTTTGAAAATCATTCTTGAATTTGTATTCAATTATACTCATTTTGTCTTGATCTGAGCAGTTTTATCCTGAAAATATTTATACATTGTCATGTTTATGCGAAAACATGTATGTTACACAGCAGAGTTTAAACTAAAAGCTTCCAAAATAGGAAAGCCACAAAATTGTTTGGCATGGACGAATCAAATAATCGATTGTGGAAACAGAACAAGTTGAATTTTGAAAATTGTGACCAACGTAAAAGGGTTAATCACAGTGGAAAGCCTTACTGGCCTGAGATGGAAAAAGAACTGCATAAATGGGTATTGAGTGAAAGAGTAAGTGGAAAAGCAGTCTCGACGATAAATATTAGAATGTAAGCTCAATTTATTTCACGAGAAATGGGTATTGTAAACTTCTCTGGTGGGTCCAACTGGTGCTACTGGTTTATGAAAAGGAATAATTTAGCTGTACGTAGTCGTTCATTGGTTGGTCAAAAATTACCCGAAGACTAGCAAAAGAAATCTGATGATTTCATGATATTTTGTAAAAAAGTCATTCAAGAAAACAATATTACATCAGATTTGATTTTTAATATGAATCAAGTTCCGTTATCCTTTGATTTACCACCTATAAGGTCCATTCAGATAACAAGCAGCATTCTTATAAATACTACTGGAAATGAAAGAACTTCACTTACAGTAGTTCTGTACTGTGCCTCAAATGATGTGAAATTACCGCCGATGGTGGTATTTAAAAGAAAGTTCCTTCTGAAAGAAAATTTTCCTAGAGGTATTGAAATTAGGGTAAATGAGAAAGGCTGGATGAATGAAGGAATTATAATGTCATGGTTACACAGAATCTGGCAGAAACATAAAATTTGTTTTTTTCATCCAAAAGCCTTTTTAATTATGGACTCTATGAAAGCTCATTTAAACGAAAATGTTAAACAGGCCTTCAAATCCACATCTACGAAAATTGTTATAATTCCTGGAGGACTCGCAAAAATATTACAGCATTTAGACACTAGAATTAATAGATCATTTAAGTCAAAGATAAGAAAATTATGGTAGCACTGGATATCTGAAGGGGAAAATGAATTCTCCAAGACTGTAAAATTAAAGTGTGCATCATACGAAAATGTCTCCAACTGGGTCTTGAGTGCATGGAACGATGTCTCGGAAAACGCATTTAGAAAATGCAATTTTGTAAATGAAAATGACTCTCTCTGCAACAATGAAGACTCTTTATTTTGTGACTCAGATATTAGATTAAAAAGTTATGAGTTTATTTATTTTCAATTCTGATGAATCGGATTTAATTTCAGGGGTCAGGTAGTCCTACCATTCCTGATTTAAAAAAAAAAAAACATTCTGAAATGTCCATATTTTTCAAGATAAATCTGATAATTCTTCATATTTTTTATAAAATTTTAATTATAACTTAAAACTTTTATAAATTTCAATAAATACATCTTTTATAAATTTACTTGCTTTGCAAGTTTATTTTCATATAAAAATTAATTTTATTAGCCATTCAATGATTGAAGTAATAATCAATGTTTTAGATTTATTTAAGTTTTATATGTAAATTAGTTCTATCTAAATCTATTAAATTCTATTTAAATCTCTTTCAGTTTTGGACAGTTTATCGCTTCCACTATTCCTGTAACATCTGTCAGAGAAAAAGAGATAGAAATAAAAGGAAACATCAATAATGCTCTTTACAACTGTGGTATGCATTAAAAAAAGTATTTCTTGTTACTCACTTTTATAAAATCAAATGTAATTTGTGGTTTTTGTATTTTATTCATATTTATCTGTAAAAAATTTTGTAAAAAGCAATATATTACTGTTAAAAAAAGCACTATATTAAAAGCATTTTATTATTATTCTAATTAATTTTTTTTATTGTGAAAGACTTTTATTTTTAATATTTAAAAAGGAAAGAAATGTATTTTTATGGTTGGCAGAATGTGTCAAAATGTATAAATAGGGAAATTTATTTTAAAATATCCTTAGTCCAATCTGGAATCATTTAAATTTTATAATCAAGAAGATTAATAATCATTTTGGGACATTTAAATTAAAATTTAATGGATTATTTTTGTGACACCATTTAAGTAAACATGTTTACTTAATTGTATTGGTTTTATATTGCTATTGGTTTTATATGTGCACAAGTTAAAATTATAATTCAAAATTATTCGCTTAAATTTAGGAATTTGATTTTACTGATTTTTTATAATTAAGTTTTGTTTTAAATTATTATTTAATTATATATATTTTAAATTTCCATTATAATTTGTATTTATAATTAATTTAAATGATATATTTTGGTTTTCAAAGTTGTGATATGTTAGAAATAATATGTATTGAAGTTTAATCATTTTTCCTAAATAATGAATTTTATTCATTATTTAAGAATATGGTTAAATTTTTATAAAGATAAAATTGTTAGGGATTGTTATGTGTTCATTAACAATTTCCTTTAATTTAGACTACTCTTAATTGAAATTAGTTAGGTTATATGGTAAAAAAGAATTAAATTGTGCTCTAAAGCTTCATTAATAATAAAATAAGTACAATTTCTTTATGATTGTTAAAATTTTCAATAGAATTTTGCTGTTAAATTCATTGCTTATAAAATATTAGAATGTTGTAAAATTAATTGGTGCCTTGTTCATGAATCCTTGATGTTTTTGATTAAAAGTAGGATTCTATATGAATTTTTTATTAATCATGAACAATTTTAAGAATTATATATTCTTTGTATAATTATCTTTTTCTGAAATACTTAGATTTCAGATTATGGTTTTTCATAATTTGTATCTCATTGTGTGATTTTATAAAGCTTTGCAAATATAAATTTATTCAATTTTTTTTAAATGTATGTTAATTTAAACTGTATACATAATCTGTACTGTATACATACATAGTTTTGACTATATTTGTTGTATTAAATGTCTCCTTTCTGAGTCTTAAAACTATCTTATATGTAATATGATTGTTTCTTGTTGATATACTTAAGGGATAAAGCTGCTTATTTATTTTATACTTATAAAGTCATTACTAAAATTCTACCTTTTCTTTCCTTGCAGAAAATAAAGAGTTTGTTGATGCCAAAATTAACCAAAATGTTCTTTTGAGAAATCACTGTCTTGCTTTACTTTGTTCTTTGTTTTCAAGATCAGGAGTTGTCAATTACACGTAATTAAATATTTTGTATATGATATACAATGATGACTTTTATCTAATATTGATGAATGAGACAATTCAGATGGAGTTCCTAATTCAAATTACATGACTATTAGAAAACTATATTAGAAAGCTGCATAATGATTTGATTGTGTACCACTATTCTTTTTAATAATCTTTGTAAATTTTAAATTTGGATCACAATGATATTGATGAAAACTAATGATCAAAATAAATTAGTTAAATGTAAAAAAAAAATCATTATTTTAAAAGTCTCTTAGTCTCTAAAAATTTTAAGGAAGGTAGAGAACTTAAAAAAGATGAAGTTAAAAGTATGTAATGTTTTCATTGTATGTTCAATAAATGAGAAAAATGCAGCTTATATTTTATTTCAATAGAATATATTATGGGAATTTTCTTAAAATTTAACTTTTTTAATGGAAAAATCATTAATTTGATTTAAGTTGGTTAGTAGTAGATTTAAATTTATGTATAATTAATGAAATTTATAATATTATACCTTTATTAATTGCGAAATCAATTCATTGAAATTTTAAGCTTTCAATAAAAGCAATAAACTTTCTCTAAACTTCTCTAATTATTATTAGATTAATTAAAGATAAACAGGTAGCATTTATTAGTTTTGTAGGAGAATCACCTGTTACAACTTTAATTAATCCATCAAAATAATGTTGGGGAAAATGTTATAAATATTAGAAAATAAAATTCTGAAATTCTTAAAAAATTTAAATGGGAAAGATTATTTTTTGAAATCTGAATTGCATATATTTATGATAGAAAAGCTGTGCTTTTGTGCAAACTTTAAAAAAAAAATGATGTTAGCAAATGGATTTTAATTGTCATTTCTTACCGTTACTTTGATGCATGATAAAACTAACAATTTTTATTAGTATATTTTCTCTTTGCATCTCTTTGCTTTCTTGCTTGCTGATTAAACATATTTATTCAATTCTTATATCAATGTTTGTGTCTTTCTTTAATGAAATCAGAATGTCTTATTCAAATTACTGTTTTTTATAATATCTAAAAACTTTAATTTATATTTATTAATTTTTTACTTATGTATGAGTAAGATTTTTCTTGATAATAGCATATACGTTTTATACTAATGTGCTGTAACTATTTCAAATTTATATAAACACTATTTTTGTGTTACGATAAACAAATGTGAATTAATTTAGGAGTGTGAAAATTTTCTTAATTTTTTAAGTAACTGAAATTTTTGATTTAAACAGTTATTTTCATAAGGTTATTTTTTTATATGAGAATAATAGTTACTGTCGGATATTTTCTAGTTAGAGAAATTAAAAAAAAGTGATCAAAATTCTGTGAAATGAATATATTTTTCTGCTATTTATTTTAAATAATTAGTGGAAAGTTAATTTCAGAAGTAAAAATTTGTATTCTGTCTCAAAAATTATTAATTTTGCAGCCATTTTTTTTAAATGAATTTATTGAATTCTAGGCCCAATAAATAATTTTATAAATATAGCCATATATAGAAACAGAAATTTATTTCATCATTCCCATATAAAAAAATTCTCCAACCTTTTGAACTATATCTATTTGGCAAATGATTAAATACATTTATAATGATAGTTTTTAGTTTCATAAAAATTTTATTTTATTTAACGTTTTATGCCACATATCATGTAAGGGAGAGATAGAGAAACATTCTTCTCAACTCTTACTAATTAAAATTAACAGTGCTTTAAAAAAGGTCAATTTTAATTTGTTTATTGCATATTTTTTTTTTGAATGAATCACACAAAAGCAATTTATTTCCTGAATTTTTTTTTTCAGATTTTGTGAAACAGTTGTAAAGTGTTTAGGCTATGATTGGGTGCTTTTATTTTTACAAGAACATTTGCATCCTACTACAGTTATTTGGGGCCTAAAAATTCTGTCCATTTTTCTTAGTCATCAACATTTACTTCAGTTGTTTAGAGAATCTTCTGTTAATGGTGGTTGGCTGGCTGAAACAGATGCAGTTATCAATAGTCGTATGGATGTGGCATTAGGTAATATTTTTTTTGAATAAAATGAAAAGCCATATTCGTTTATAAAAATGAATGGAAGAAAAAATGTTTATTTTACAAATACATATTATTATTCTAAATCTTATAAATGATTAGCCTAAAAGGCAATGATATAAAAATATAAACATCACATAAAAATTTAAGTTTTCAAAAAAAAATTTCTTTCCAGTTTTTTTGCAAGTGAAATTTTTTATATCATTAGAAAGGGGTATGGTACAAATTTCAACTTTTCTAGAAGATATTTGTTATTTATTTTTTAATATCATTAATGTAAGAGTTTTTCATGCTTTATGATTCAATTCATTAAGATTCCTTAGTGAAAAATTGTTACAACCTACAAATTTGCAACCTCTAAACTAATAAATTTAAATATAAGTTTCATCACTTTTTATTCTGTTTTTTAAAATAAATTTTAAAATGGGTATTTTTATCTTACATTTTTATTAATTATATTTCATGTTCTATGTTTTTTCTTGCCTAAGGCTGTAGCAGATTTAGCGTAACCTAGGGTGCACCACTCGGAGGCCTACTACTCTTCAGATTTTGGCCCATACACATCCCAGATTTTGGCTATTTTAGAATTATCACCAAACATGATTATCTGCAGGCTAATCTGTTCAAAATTGACCTGGACAACTCTCCTCTCTTTGATATTATGCAAATAACTGTGAACGTATTTTTAGTTGCTCCCTCTCTTTTTCATAGCCGAGCTGGCAGCCAAATTGTTAGTGCTCTTGCCTTCGGTTCAACAGTTCATGGGTTCGAATCCCACCTTGGGCATGGATATTTGTAGTGGTTCGGAATCCACTTTAAACCGTAAATCCCTGTTTAATTAGCCCTCGTGTGCAAAAAATTACTGTTGAGCGACAAAACAAAACGAACAAGAACAACAAACCCTTTTTCATATTCACTTTCAAGATGACTTTTAATTCTTCCTCCTCAAGTTCTATTGCTGAGCTGGCAGCCAAATGGTTAGCCCTCTTGCCTTCAGTTCATGGGTTCAAATCCCACCCCTTGGGTATGGATGTTTGTAGTGGTTCAGAATCCACTTTAAACCATAGATCTCGGTCTAATTAGCCCTCGTGTGTGCCAAAAATACTGTTGAGCAACAAACAAACCCAACCTCAAGTTCTACTTACAAATTATAATGGACTGCAAAACACCTTATGTCTATGAGGACATTAGCATGCGTAATTTTTTTAAAAAAGAAATCTTTTTGCTTTATTTTTCTTAAAAGAATCAAAATCAAAGGATTGAGCTAATATTAATAGTGTGGGTTTAATATTTTAAAATATTTTATAATAGTAGTTCATAAAATTTAGCCTTAAATTCAATTTTTTAAAAAAATTTAACCTTAGTCATGGATATTTGTAACTGTCTAGAACCCAGATTTAATTGTTGTTGCTAATCCAACTAGCCCTTGTATTCATAAAATGACTGAAATGACCACAAATTTATCAAAACTTTTTTTGTTAAAAATATTATAAATCTTATAAAAAATGAAAACAAATAGTTTATTATTGCTATTGTAAATTGTCTTTTAATATATTTTTTAAAAGTTTTTGTTAAACATTCATTATTTTTTTAGTGATAAAAATATGCTCCTCTTTTCAGATTTATAATTATTGTGTCTTAATTTACATCTTAGACAAAAAATTAACAAAGAACTCGACTCTCTGTGATTAAAAAATGTGCTCCATCTTGTTTTCTACTGTGTGAGAGGACCATAAATAATGTGTACTATTTTACTCTCGATGGGTATATTTTTTAAAACTTGAAAAAGCCAACAATTTATAGAGAATTGCTGAACTAATATAAAAAAAATAAATACTTTTAAAAATATAATGCATTTTAGTTTTACAATTTACAGTCAAAAATTAAGAAGTTGATTCAAGTTTGTACTATTTGAGAAAACTATTGTACTGAAACATTTACAAATAATATAATTTTGAAGCATATCATTCTTCTTTGTATGTTGCTGTGATTATAATGAAGAGAGATGTTCTGAAAAAATATGCATAGAATTTTATATTTGATATTTCGCAACTATGCGTTTTATTTTTAAATATGAAATTTTTTATATATGTACTTCTTTTATCGAAAAACATTCCCAGTTACTTGTTCCTGTTGAATTTATGGCCAAGCTAGAGCTAAATAGCACTGTGGCCTTCAGTTTAATAGTTTGTGGGTTTAAATCTCATATTGGACTTGGATGTTTGTAATGGTTTGTAATCTACTTTAAACTTTAGGTCCTTGTCAGATTTGTCCTAATGTACATAAAATGACTTTTGAACAACAAACAAAGCTTCAATAATTAATGCTTTCAGAGTGTTTTTGTAACTTGCATATTATGTTAAACATTAAAATATGTATTAATTTCTAATATTTTCTGAAAAAAATTAACTCTTTTAAAATTGTAAAATCTTATAAACCATTTTAAAAATAAATTTGCCATTGTCATCATGTCTGAATAATGAATTGGTTTGCATTATTTTCTGCATAAATGGAATAAAGAATTGGACTGTATTAATAAGGGAATAATATTTTTTAGTTGGCTTCAATGTAAGCGGTTCAAATCCGAAATCTTTCGGTAGTGT
Organism: Latrodectus hesperus; assembly: GCA_037975125.1. Taxonomy (NCBI): domain Eukaryota; kingdom Metazoa; phylum Arthropoda; class Arachnida; order Araneae; family Theridiidae; genus Latrodectus; species Latrodectus hesperus. Next base: position 29,946,570 of record CM075855.1, on the reverse strand, counting down.
GGATGTTACAGATGAAGCTGCTCATATACCTGGATTTCAACATCTTCAATTCTTAATGGTGCATCATGTTGAAATACCAGAAGTTTATTTTATGTTACTGTCCATAATGTTAGGGCTTTATCCTTCCACTTTGCCTTCAACTGTAACTGTAAGTAAATCAAGTTAATTAAAAATAACTTTTTAAATTCTTGTTCATGTGCTTAAGATTGTGCCAAAAATCTAGTATAAAAAAAAACGAAATACTAGAGCTTAGACTTTTTACATTATTGCTAGAGAAATTACTGTAAATTAAAGATTAATTTTTGTAAATATTTCATTATTACCTATATATGATGATAATAGTTTTTTAATTAAAAATCTTACTTATGAAACATAAGATTAAACCAACCAAAATAAAAATCTGAGATTTTCTGTCATGAAGGGGAATGAGTAATAAATCAGACTTGTATTTATGATATATTTGTTGGTAATTCAAATTTTATATTCAGACTTTATATATATTTTATATTATACATTATATTTAATATTTTATATTATAAACAGTAAAATTGAAAAAATTACAGTATATCTGAAAAAAATGAAATTGTTATTGAAAAAAATTAGAATAATTTTTTGTGTGCTTACTACATAATTGTGACTACATAGTAAGTAAGCATTTTTCTGGAACTTACTTAATTTTGAAATTTATGTAATATTTATAACATTTCAAAATTTCTATTTTTTATATTATTTAAAATTGAAAGTAGCTGTTTTCTCTCTGTCATTAAAATATTGTTATTTTTTATATTCACTGTCTTTTTAAAATTTTTTCCTTTACAGGAGAATTATCCAGTTGTAAATATTGTCTTTAATGTGAATAATCATAGCTGCTGAAAATTGTTTTTGAATGTTGGAAAGATTTTTCAGATCTTTCAGGCTTAATTTTATATTAAATTCTAGCTTAGCATGGATGCTATTTGGACATATTTATTTGGTGCTCCAACTGGTCAAAATCCTAACAACCAAGTAATTACAAGAGGAGAAATATGCCAGGAAGCAACTGTCGTTGCATTGGCCATGATTAGAACTATCATCCACATGGTATGTAACATTTTGCATTTTTATGTTATGATATTACTTAAGTAAAATTAATCAACATATTTTTGTTTTCTTTTGTAAATAAATATTTTATTTACCTAATATATGTTTAATTATGTAATAAATTAAGAGTGAATATTTTATTGCTAAGCTTATACTTATTTTCATCAAAAATTATTTCATCTTTCTATATGAGAAATTAAAAAAAATGAGTTGCTTACTTTTTTCCTCTGTTTCTTTAAAGTATTTAAATTTTAGATTGCTTTTCCGAACTTTTTTTATTATCTTATTAGTTTTTGACAAACAATTTGATCAAATTCTCTAACATGATAAGACTATTTGTCGCAAATCTATTGAAATGAGATGGAAAATTAGATAAGTAAAACAGTCTTTTTTATTCAAAATTTAGAAATTTGTTCTTGAAATCTATTCAAAAATAAAATTTCCTTTTATGATGCCTGTAAATTCTTTAAAAAATCTTTTTTTAATTATAAGTTTAGATATTAAAAAAAGAACTTTAAAGTTTTATAAATATAATATTTTGTATTATTTAATTCCTAAAATTTTGCAGTATTTTTGGGAGCTCCTTGAAATAAAAGTATTAAAATTTAAAAAATTATTTAATTATAATTGGATTTACAAGAATTTTGTTTTGCATGATGACATTATTTGAGCAATATATTTTATAATAGATTTCTTTTTTATAAAATGATTAAATTTTCCTTGTTTCACCCTAAATATATTATTATTTTTTCCATGATTTTTTTTTTTTCAAAACTGAATTGTAAGTTGATTTATTTCTATATCACAGAAAGAAATGGTTGGGATGCTTATTTAATGAGATAGAAAACTAATTTGAATGAAACATAGTTTAATGTATTTAAATAGATCCAGCCATTGAGCTTTTTAAATGTTATTCTGAAAATTTTTCAGCACCATAAGAAACTAGTCATTAATTATAATATAACTATTTGTTTAATGAATGTTTGAATTAATACAAAAAATGAATATCTTCTTATGTAATTGATAACTTGTAGGTTGATCAAAGTGAAGTAATTTCAGAATATGCCATCACTCTTCTTCATTTCTTCATATCTTTATATCACAATCGATCTGATTTTGTTAGTGTGTGCATGGGGCAAGATATAATCACTGCATTAGCAGCTGCCTTGTTTCCACCAGCTCAAACTGTTTCTGATCATGAGGTTGTTAATTCGCCATTGGATGATTATCAGGTTAGCTAATCATTATTGATTTATTTAATAGCATATAAATAATTTAAAAATTTTATTTGTTGGTATATTAATCAGAATGTATCCGTATTCTTGTTATTTATATTCCTGTTCAGTAAAGGTTCAAGTTAAATATGATATTTTATATAATTAATATGTTATGTTGAACAGAGCAATGACAAAACAAAAAAGATTCGTTTGCTTTAATAAAATACTTATGACTTGTGGTCCAGTGGCAATGGAGCCCAGGTCCTTCAACACAACATGTCTTGAAATCTTTCAAGAACTTTAGTGCTTACAAGTTAGCCAAAAAGCAATAAATTAGTGAACTATTCAGGATTTAATTAGGGAAATAATGAATGATTAATTGGTGAAATAAGTGGAACAACCAACACAGCAGTAATCAATTTCTTGAGATGAACTTGAATGAGTTGTATGCTATGTAATTAACTACAAAAAAGAATTCCAAAAAGAGTATTAAAACAATTCTCCAAATTTCAGCCTAATGTCATGATAATGGGGGAAAAATTGCAGTAAAAGTGAAGATAATGGTCAGAGTAGCGCCATTTGGGGATAATTTTTTCACAGAGCAGGGATGAGAATTTGATTAGCAACCTTAATGTCTGCCAATCAATTCTTTCTAAAGGATAGCAACTATATAAAAAATCGGCAGTAAGATGGTAGCATTTTAAAATTGCTTAGGCTTAAGGTATATAAGCATATGGTAGATTATAATTTATAAGAATACATATTAAGAATTGATTGAAGTTTGCTTTTTGAAAAATTTACATTGCAGGAAATATGTTACAAGAAAATAAAGTGGGAGAAATTCTGTAAATTATAGAAATTCGAATTTATTATCTTAATAAAATTTTCATTTAATAACCTCTACTTAGAAATAAATAAAATGTATTTGGGAATTGGTAAATAAATTTTTGTAATTATGTATGTTTATTAAAATAAATTTATTAAATATAATTAGATATGTTTATTTATATAAATTTATTATAATTCGATAAATCTGATGATTTTAGATAAAAATCTGAAAATCATTTGAGCATAAGGAAAATGCAAATTTCAGATTTTATTTATTGATTTTAACAATATTAATCCCATTGAATATTCACATTGAAAAATACAAGTCTTTAATTTAGGGGATTTCGTATTATAAATTTATTATCTGTATGTTTAAATGAAGACAATAATTGACCTTTATATTTTTCTTCACATTTTGAAAAATAAAATGCTCAAGATTTGCGACTATTGATGCCATATCTTTTTGGAGATAATGCTTGATAATATAATATGTAAATGCTTACAAAAATATTGTTTTATGCAATTCTTCAAGTTTAAGGACTTCTACAATAACTAGTAAATTAAATTAATAAAAAAACATGAATACATTTAAAAAATATCAATTAAAAATTTATTTAATGGATTTAATAGCAGAATAATGGAAAAATACTACAGAAAAGGATATTAAAAAAAATTGGAAAATGGTACAGTTCTATAGTTTTGTTTATAATTGAAAATTTAAATACTTGAAATGCAATTCTATGCCTGCAGAAATTAATTGGAATAATATTCTTATCAGTCTCCTTTATCCATTAGATTTACAGTGTAAATAATGTTTAGAAACTAAACTTATTGATTTAATACCAATTATGTAGGTGAGCTTATAGTTTTATAGGTCATATATCAATTATTTAGGTGAGCTTGAATTTTACAGATATTCAAAAATGTAATTAATTAAAAGTGCCGCAAATTAGAATTATGACCAAGTGTTGAAGCTCCACCACCATTACCAACCTACGTTTGATAATTGCTTTTGGTGTATTAATTTGGCAATGGAAAAATCACCAAATTTTCCACATTTAACTATTTTAGCCCTTAATGAGCTGTGATCATAATGTTCGCTTTAACCAAAGTGTTGCTAAAGAATAATATGAGATGCTTCTAAATTACCTTATTGCTTTATAGCATATTTTAATGCTGAATCACATCCTCGTTCACAGCTATAAAACCTATTTATTGCTGTGAAATAGCCAAGAAAGACAATCTGAGAACCACCCAATCACTTTTCAGAAATGGATTTGGTTGGGTATGAAGTGCCAAACTAAATTTATAGCATATATCTTTGTTAATCCTTAGTACAGCACAAGACAGATGAGAGCATTGCACGATCTCCCTTAAAGCTGTATAATCTTATTCTATATTGTTTATCCATAGTAGCTAACATTGCAGGTACTACTGTTTGAAGAAACTCAACAATATTTAGACTTTAATTTTAATTAAGTATGAATCTATTTAGCTATGCAGAAATCGGCATTATGTAGAACAGTCCTTCTTCTAATGCACCTGTTTCTGTCCCTAATAATCATTGTCATATGTCCTTATTCATTGCAAGACTCCTCCAGTTTTCTTTATTTATCAAACTAAAGTCTTTTTCCATTGAAACAAGGGTCCTGATTGGTGGTCTTCTTGACCGTTGTCATGTTGAAACTAAATAGTCATTACTGTTGAAAAATTCTGAATGTGATAAACTAACTGTGGTTATAAAATGCAATTTTTTTAGTGCTATATTCTGAAAGACATCCTTGTTAGGCTTATATACTAAATATTGATAAGCCCTTGATATTACAATGACTCCAGGAGATGTTACCTGATTTATTGGGCAACCTACCATTGTAGTAATAAATTTCAACATGGCAACATCCTGTCACACAACCTAGTAAATGTTGAACAATGTCCTATTAGTTAATTTCCAAATGCATGAATTATTACAATGATTGAGTAAAGTCAAGTGAGCATTGAAGCAGTCTCAAACAATGAGTGTATGAAATTTCTGACAGCGTTTCTTTAAATTTCATGGCTTATAACTGATACTTATGCTAATATGTCAACTGACATGTTGCAAAATATATAGCATGAGATTTGTTCTAAAATCCAGTCGTATATTGTTCTGATGGAGAGTAGATTGAGTATCATAGTAACTTCCTTATGAAATGACAAGTTCCTTTTTTTCTGTATGTTACATGACATAACTGTGTTGGTATTTGCACACTGTGTATTGTTTTTTTACATGCATTATTGTGCATTAGGTGATGTTTAGTATTAAATTGCTGTTCTGCAACTTTGTAATTAACTTTCATCTTACTAGTTTTCGAGTATTTAGTTTTTAATATAGGATTGGTGACTTTTGAACTTTACAATTGAAGGCAATACAAATCATAGCACATTTTTTTGTTTCTCAATTATATTTTTATGACTAAGTAGCAATATTTTAAACTTAACAGGTGAGATAGAACTTTGCCTGGCATGTATGTTTGCTTTATCACTTGTCGCTTCTTGCTCTTTAGAAAAAGTTAATGCCTAGAAATAGTGAAAATGTGCTTTTTATAATAGTTATATTTTAAATTTCTATTTTTAAAGTGAAATAGTGAAAAGTGAATTAATGAAAATGTGAAAAGTGAATAGCACATTTTCACTATTTCACTATTCTATGTAATAAAAAAATTCTGAAAATAGTTTTTTATTTGATTTTTAATGTATTTATAGCTTAATTATTTTATCTGACTAGATAGTGTATAGTTATACTGTATTTATATTATTATATGAAAAAAGTTTATAGTTTAAATTATTTGAATATTTTAATGTAGTTTTTCATGTATTTTATTTCAAATTTTTCATAAAAACATAATATTTTCTTTTAGTCTTATAATTCAGAGCAGCAATTTGTTTATCTGCAAGCTAAGAACAGTTCTAGTTATTATGAAAGAGAAACACTTACAACCCACAGTGCTAGAAAATTTGTTATGGATTTTCTGAGAGTGATAGTTGTGGATAGTTTTTCTTTACCACCAACTCCAAAACATGCTCCTGTAATAGATCTGTTGCTAGAGGTAATTGACTTTGTTAACTAAGAAAAATCTTTATTTTTTAATATATATTCAGTAACAGTCTTTTAGTTTTCAGTATTTTGCATATTTCTACTTTTTGAAGTAATGATTTAGTAGTTTTTAAATTCCATAGAAATTAAATTTCAAATACTTTTCACACACAATAAGATCACAAATACTTATTAATACTAAGAATTCATCAACAATTACAAGAAGGTGTAATGTATGTAAATTGTGCAAAGAGAAAATAAAAAGCAATCATGTTTGGCATTATAAGATGGTATGAAAATATAACTTAAAAATTATTTTTCAACAAGTTGCATACTTTGAATAATTTTTGAATATGGTTTTTACACGAGCTTACTAAAAATTATTAGACATTATACTGAAATGTTTAAACTTTTCTCTTAAAAACACAGAAATCAATTTGATTCAAATCTTTCTTAAAATGAACTTATAATATTTTAAACATGCATATTTTATGTATTAAACATAAGAGAACAAAGTATATATTTTTATAGATTTTTTAAAATTTGTAAACGAAAAAATTACACTAAATGTGAAGGATTTTTTTTAATGAATCAAATTTGTTGTTAAGAAATACTTCATACTAAACATATTAAAAAGTCATCTTTTTTAACCAGTTTATGATATTTTCAGGCAATACCAATGGACGCTTCTCATAACTTGCAGTGTGAGTTCCAGATGGATATCTTATCACTAGTCATGGATCATTTACTTGCTGCTGATGTTTTACTAGGGGAGCAAGCAGCAATGCCCATAGTTGCTGGGGGAAGTTATAGCAATATTGTGCCAAATGTATTCTATTTTACTAGCTGTCTTGTTGATAAATTGTGGCAAGGTACTTTTTTTTATTCATTTTTGTAAGTTTGCTTAACTTTTCTTTTGATTGAAATTTAACTATACAAATGTGTATTCTTTTCTCTTTGTTTTTGCTTCCTTTCAGCATTCACATATGCATGTGTATTAAATGATGGATAATTTCATATTTTTTCTAATTCATTGTTTTCCCTGAAACTTAAATTTTGTGACATAGAATAGTGTGAATCTAATATAATGTAATCACATTTATGTACTGAATTTATTTGAAAATATTTGATTTCGTAAATACTTAGATAATATCTTTAAATAATTCGAATTCAGTTGTACCAAGTCTCAATCCTATTTCTTATTTAAAAAAGTGTTCATTTGTTATGTATTTATTATAATACAATCATTTTCAATGATGAAAATGATACTTAATCTGTTTATATATTATTTGTTCAAAAAGGAAATCAACCAAAAAATTTATTTTATGAAAAATACATAGTAGAAAGTTCTTTTAAAACAATGTGAATGGCTAATATTTCACGTCATGATAGATAGAATGGGTACTAGTAGAAAAGAAATATATAAGTTTCAATACAAATCTGCTATGATTTCTTTATTAAGAAACTTGGATCCATCATATTCATTATGAACAAATAGCATGTAACAAATTACCTTAAGGATGTTTAACCTTAAGGTAATTTGTTACATGCTATTTGAATTAGCATTATGAATTAGTGATGTTTTTACCACTAATTCATAATGCTTGATGAAAATGGAGAATGACATTAAATAATACTGAACCATTCTGAATTCTTAGATTTCTAATAATCCATTGTAAATATTAAGCTCTATAACTATTGATTATGCTACCGAAATCTATTTCATGGTTTCAGTTTAAATGGTTTTTTGACATCATAATCCTTCCAAAAGTATTTATAATTAAAAATAGGTTTCTATAAAAAAGAATTGTTTTAATTATATTTGGTGCTGTTATTTATATTTAAAGTTTTGATTTGAATTATTTGATCTGAGCATTAGAATATGAAAAGCTTGGTTCTGTATGTATTTCAGTTTTTAAACTTATTTTGAACAGCAGAAATTTTTTACATCTGAAAATAGGTTAAAATAGCTGAAATATTATTTTTAGTTACTTTCTCATTCACAGATCATTATTTTTAAAAGAAAAATTACCAACTTTATGTAACAAATGTAAACTAGATAAAAGGCTGATCAAAAGTGTGTAATCTTTAGAATAAAGAATTTAGTGATTTCAGTTTGTTAAAATAAATGCTTTGAAGATAAATAAAGAAATATGCTTAACGTGCAATATGCTCTTTTAATTTTGTTAGCGTTGATTATCATTTTGTGAAAAATTAATAAAAGCATTTTAAGTAAAATTTGAAACAAAAACACTTGTCTGAAACTGGTGATCATCATAAATTATAATGAAATGTTAACATTTTATCAGAAAACATGAGAAAACTTACAAAATTTGCCGTTATTCATTTTCCTTCAAAATTATATTAAAAAATATATCCTAGATTCATGGTAAATATATGCATATACATTTGTATGTATATATATATATGCTGCTGAAAGAACAAAAGATATTCTGTAACCGAGCAAAATTCATCTGAATCAAATATATTAAATGTTTCTAATGTGAAGTTCATTACTAATTACTGAATAAATTAAGTAGAGAAAATTTTAATAAAAAATTACTACCAGAATTTTATATCAATATTTTCCTTTTTTATAGTTACCCTTTAATTTTTTTTGTATATTTTATCAAATTTCAGTTTAAAATTTAAAGTATTTTTCCGTAAATTCATTAGTAAGTTATCAATAATGTATATATATGTGTGTGTGTTTATGTGTGTTTTGAGAAGTGCAAATCTTAATGTTTTTCTTATTTTTTCAATTAAAGTATTAGATAAAAAAAATTACAGTAATATGTATTATTTTGTTTTTAGGTATTTTTGCTAAAGATTCACACAAAGTTCTCGATTTCATTATCAAATTAATCGCACAAGCCAAAAGAAAAGGTATATATTTTTTAATGTCTTTTTAGGTGTACTATTTGTTGACATAATCTTCATACCATTTATTGGATGTTGGTACAATATTAAAATTATTTGTTGAAGGACAAATTATTACATATTTACCCTTCATAGCCACTTATTAATGATAAGCCTCATAGTGAATTTTATTTCATCTGAGCAGTTATTATTAATGTTAACTTGTTATACATAAATTCATATGTAATCTTATAAGTAAGTTAAACAAAGTTTTAGTTCTGTAGTAAGCAAAAAATATTTCTTAATATTGTAAATAAGGAAAATATTCATTATTTCTTTCAGAAGAAAAACAATTCTTAACGTTGTATGTGAGAAACATTTTAGTATTTCTTTTATTGCAAATCTACTTTTGTAAGAAAAACTGTCTCTTCAAAGTTTTAGCTATCCAAACCAAAATATAATCAAAGATGTAATTTTTGACTTATTGTGGAATGATCCTCAGAATGAAATTTTTCTTGTTTATCTGACTATATTTAAATTTTAATGTAATTTTTAAATCCAGTATAGCTTCAGTATTTGTTCCAAGAGTGTTTTGTATATTTATTTTATTCTGTTATTGAGAAATGATAAAAACAGCTGAATAATCTATAGTTCATCTCCAGCTGGAGTTTATTGTGAATCCTAGATTTGTTTTGTAAATTTACATTATTGATCACAGATTTATAGTTGTGAGTTTTTCATGTTTTATTAAAGAAAACATGGCAAAAAATTGCCGATTCAATGTTTATCAAAGAAAAGTTCGAGTTGATATTTTAATAAAAAAGAAACAGTGGGAGAAAAGTTTTTTAAATTGACAAATATTCTTCTATATCTTAAACATTTTATTTTCATCTTCAATTCATTATAACTAAAATATAAAAGTCATCTGACAAATGACTTTTATTTAATTCAAATTAGATTTTATTATTTATTCACATTATTGTTAAGAGGAGATATTGGGTAAAAGTTTTAATTTTAAGAATATAAATTCTTTTGTTTCTTTGTTTGTATAATGATGCTAGAAAGAGAATAATGAGCAACTTTGCAAGATAATTGCTTAATTTCTAAAGCATTAGATATGTTTATAAATACTCAATTCACAGAAAACTTTTTCTATACATAATTTATTGAAGAGTTTAAAATTTTCAATATTTTTGTAACTTTTTTTAGTTATTTGTATCAATTAATTTTTACAAAATGTGTTAATGAAATATTCTATAATGTAGGTTCATCTTCTATATCATTTGACAGTGTTTATCGTAGTCTTAATAGAACAATTTTATATCAATTATCTAGACCTATGGAGAATGTTGTTGGTAAGTAAAATATATTTTGTAGTTAATTTTTAAATTTATAATTTGTTGAAATTAGTTTACATGTAATTATTTTCAAATATGGTGCGAGCCAATTTATAGTTTAAAAAAATATTAGCAGATAAGATTGTTTATATTTTAATATGAATAAAAGTCAAAACTTCTTATTCAATCATATTAATCCCAATAGTAGCAGTTCATACTATAAGGAATTGAAAGTGGAAGCTTTAGAAACGGACTATCGGCCTTTTATAACAGCAAGATTTTGTATACATTAATAACCAAGAAATGTGAAAAACCTAGAACATGGATGTGAAATTGTATAATTTTAAAAGAGTTTGAAAGTAAACATAAGAAAAATTTAGAATTGCTTTCATTAAATAATAATTAGGCAATCATCTTTATTTGTTTTAAGTAAATATATTTATATATGAGAAGTTCTTGTGTGTGTGTACACATCTTGAAATATTCAATAAATTAGTAGATAAGAATCTATTAAGGAAGTTTAAAAACTCTATAACTACCCTTTATTTTAAACTATGTCTAATCCAGTAATATAAAAATTATTTATTATTTAAGTAAAAACTATGCTGTTGGAGCTGTAAATTCATTAAAGGCTTTTTAAGTAATCATTAAATATAATTTTAACTTAGATAAAAAAAATATTCTCATTAAGTTTTGCAATTATTTATTTCTAATATTTACAAATATTATTGAAAAATATTGTATGTACATTTTTATAGGCACATTAGGTTAAAAATAGTTTTTAAAGTAAAATAAACAATTATTTAATGTGAATGTCAATACCAGCTGAAAGTTTTTTATTTGACTCCTGGAAAACTCTTTAAATTTCCTGGAAGTTAATTCTTGGAAATCTGTACAAATCCTGTTAAAAAAGATTTTTTGAAATCTAAAATAGGTTATTCTTTTATAATTTTAATCTATAGAATTTCATTTCTATATATTTTATAGAATTTTTCAAAAATATTATAGATTGTAAATTTGTGACATTCAATATCACAAAAAATATTAATTTTTGATATATTTAATTATTCTAATATTATTTCATAAATATTGCAATTTATTTAAAATTTAGATAGTATTTATATTTATTTGAAAATATGTATTTTTATAGACCAAATGGTGGTACTTGAAGGTCTTCAAAAGATAGCTGCTCATAAAAATATTGTTCTTGCACCTGCTAATCATGAAAATGAATTTTTTGGATGTTTGTGCTATTGTCTTTTACAACTAACTGAAGATCCTAGTCAATAGTATGTTTTCTTGTATTTAAAATTTTGTTTTAATATGAAATTAATTTTCTAGCTATGCAGATGTATATACAATCCTTCTAGCTGATCTGTAAACATTTATTTGTTATTAGTTCCAATTCTAACCAACACAGTACTTGGCATGTGCCAGCTAATTTCAAAGAGCAAAACGAAACGAAGCACCGCACATCAGCTGAAGAAGCAGCATCACTTATATCAAATGCTGCTAATAGAGTATGGGAAGAATTATATCTTAGCCGCAGACAAGTAAGTACATATTTTTAATCTTGTCTACCTTAACCCCACTTAATGAAATTTGTAATTATAAAAATAACACATTTTATTATATTGGTTATTTTAATTTTTAAATGCATAATTTAATATTTTAAATAATTTAAATGAAATTAATCTTTTGAAAAATGGAAGGGTTTTAATTTTGAATTGTATTCTTTCTAAATTATTTTGCATTAATTTAATAAATTATAGTTGATGTTTTTTTATTTACATACACAGGAAAAATATTTTTCTTATAAATGGAAAAATGAATTTAGAGTAGAATCGATAAGAATATGAGTAGAAATTTAAAGATGCATGAATTTGCAAATTAGCTTTGTCTTTAGTTTTAAATCCTACATTAACTCTTGTTGTTAATGTGTGATTAAAATCTAGAAATAAAATAGTGTTGAAAAATGTAGATATCCCAATTGAACTGTGTCAAAATAATAATTTTAAGAAGTATTGTATTTTAAATATTTTTAATACAAAATATATTTTTCATTACCTAAGTTCATTACATTGAAAAATATTTTATGATAGTGATATATAAATTTTAAATGAATTTTGCTATAAATTATTTTAAACTTCTCTATCATCATATATCAGTTTCACTATTGTATGTTATTATTCTTTTTAACTATGCATTATTCAAATTATCTATTTTTGATTTATAGCTTTTAGAAGAAATTTGTAAAGTGCAGTTTAGTGGATTTAGTGGATATACTACGCAATCGCCAAAAGTGCCAACCCTTGATTGTATGAGAGCTGTCTTGTTAGAACCAATGAGTAAACTGTGGCAAAATTATTTGGAGAGTGAGCGAAAACAGGGGTATACAAAGGAAACATGGCAATTTCAAACACAATTCCAATCAGTGAGTTTTATTAACTCTTTTACATTCTTTCAAATACTTTTTCAAATGTTTTTACTTTCAAATGTGCCAAATTTTAGACGTCTTTACAATTGTAATGATAGAGAATTAACTTTTTTTATTTATTTCAATCATTTATAATTTTATTTGTGTATTTCATTATCTGATATTTGATGTCTGTTTAAAACTTTTTCTTTATGTGTATAATTTATTGAGTTAGTTTAGAGATTGCTGTAAAATATTATTGTTAAGCTATTATTTAGCTAATTGCTCATGTTTGTATGCATTATGATTTTTTGCATTAAATGTACTTAATTATTTCTGGATCAATGGCTATAATTAACAAGTCTTAAAAGTGACAATGAATTAAGTAGGGCCTCAGCAGCCTGGATGGTTAGGGCGTCGTTCTCAATATTAGAAAGTAGTTTGAATCTCGGCTTAGTCAAAGATTCATTGTTTTCGCTCAAGTGGGCTGGGGCATGTTAAAACTGGGTGTGGTCGCTATGTCCTCTGTGATATACCTCTGGGGGTGGCAGGCCAAGTGTTGGGCTTCTTCTGCTTGGTCCTGGCTTCAAAATCATGAAGTCTCCACCTGGCTGCTTCTGTCTAAATGGTAGAGCCCAACTCAGGTCTAGATGCTGGGAAGCATGCTTGTGCAACAACAACGATGAATTAAGATATTTTTCAAACTTCAGAACATTGATGAAATAATAAATGGATGTAAGATTGTATTAATGTATTAAATACAATTTGTTATGTGTAATAGTTTTACTTGTTCTGTTAATTTACTTTATTGTTTCTATGCTTATTTTATAAATTAACTATCTTTCTATGTACTTTATCTTTTAGAAACTTCAAAAAGTAACTGGAGGACTGTCACGTTTAGCGTCAAGAAAAATAAAAAAAGATCAAGCATTTCGTGCACCTGTGAGCAATGTGACTTACAAGGTACAAAGGAAAAAATTTTATTATTCATGAATTAATTCTCTAAATTTAATGTTCTTTTATTTTAGTTATTTATCACTGTTTTCAAGTTTTTTAAATTGTTACAGGATTTAGAAATGTACACATCTTCTCATGTTTCTGTTGTGCGAGATCTTGTTGAATTCCAGTCAAAACAATATCAACAGGTCAGTAATAGTACATCATATTGGGATTCATAAGTATCTTTTTTTCATCAAATATGCTATAGTTTGTAATGTTTAATTTTAAGTGGACTTATGATTATTTTTGAGGTTGTTTTTGTCAACTTTTTTTGCTAGAAGCTTAAAATTTTGTTGATAATTTATTTTGTGGCCAGATTTGCTTATGAAACTTTATTGTGGCATTTTTCTTAAATACAATCCTGTTAGATGAACATACTTTATTGTTGATTATAAGATATATTAATGCACTTGTTTATAAATTAATGAATCTTATTTTAATATTAAAATTTGCTAGTTTAATGTTTTAATAAAATAATTGTATCTTTTTAAAAGCTATTAATCTATAGTAAATTTTCTGACAAATACAGAGGATATTAACACATTTTTAGAACGATTTCGGGGCGGTTTAATTAATATTTAAAATTTAAAGACTAGTTTATGTTCGATCTGATAGCCTTTTTTTTTTTGGACTATAAGTCTGCATTGTGATTTCCATGATAGAAGAGCTTTTCGTAAAATTTCTAGGGGTATTGCTTTCCATTCCTCTTCCACTACTTTCCAGAGTCCATCTATTGTGGTGGGTTTGCGTTTAGAAAGAGCTCTCTTTTTAACAGACCAAAGGCACAATAGTCCATAGTTGAAACGTCAGGGGACTTCACAGGAATATGTTGAAAAGGTATCTATACAATACCTGTATTAGTCTTCATTTTTTCAAGGAATGCAGTGGTAGTTTTCGAAGTGTCCTTTTTCATGGAGTAATTATTAGTATTTATTTTTGTGTTCTGAACTTGTTCGTTGTGCAGAATTTTAGGAACTGGTAGTTGGTTTGAATATATGAATTTTTGATATGTAGATCTTTGGTTTGAGGACATTCTGTGATATAATGCAGTAGTGTACCAATTTGGCCACAGATGCAAGATGGAGATCTGGATTTGTTAATTCTGTGGAAGTAGCTGGGTCAGGGCGCATGGTTTGTTAAGATACAATTTAAATAGGGATTGGAATATAGCACATCTGTGTGTGATGAAACTTTTGGTATTAGTCTTCTTGTATGGTGACCATTCGGCAAGTTATTCCAAAGAGATTGCCAGATTTGCTCTATATAATTTTTAATTTTAGACTGGCTCTGGACCACTTTAAAGGTGTCAACGGAAGAAATGGATGGGTTGCTGCTTGTTTTGCCGCTTGATCAGCTGCCTCATTCCCCGTGATTCCAGTGTATTCTCTTAACAAACTTAGTTGGATGTTCATATTCTGGTTGTGAAAAATTAAATTTTGAACAGATCTTATTGTTGGCGATTTGTACAACGTGTTATTTAAAGCCATTAGGGAAGATAAACTGTCAGCCCAAATTGTGACACTTTGTAGTTTATGCTGGATTGAATAAAGCAGTGATTCTTTTATTGCTAGGGCTTCTGCCTAGAAGACTGAATTATACTTGTGTAGTTTTATGAGATGTTGATGCAATAGATTCGAGTCTTCAAAAACTATAAATGCTAAAAACTACGAAAACAAAAAATGAAGTTTCACTCTTTGAAAGTCTTTGGGGTAAAGAAGTGGAATTTTTTCTGTAAATATTGGACGTAAAATCTTCTCCTGATAGTATGATGAGTTGATTTTAACATTTTTTTCTACTCTTTTTATTTTTAATTTCCCATTGTAGGAGAAACCTGCGACTGTCATAAATCCCTTACTGAAACTTTCTTTACATTGACAGAACTAGGTTTGTAAATTTTTTCCTCCTCGTTTTCTATAGTAAATAGACCTTTTTCTGTAGCAGTCATTTAGGTAAACCCATGCTTCATCAAGGGTCATAATGTTTATCCATTTATCTCCTGCTAAATGGTTTTCATGCAATATTCTTCAAAATTTTTTGTGTTGAGCCTCATGCCTCGGCAAAAGCTGGTGAACATTATGTTTTTTAGCTTTTTAATGTTGTAAATCTTGATTTATTATTCTATTTATTGTTGCTACAGATGTATCTAAAGACTTTGCAATTGATTTCTGTGTTGGCGGATTTTCTCTTGTTACCAGGGATTTCACTTTAGAAACATTTAAAACAGTACCTACTTTTTTCGGGTATTCGTTTGGAGTCATTTTTCCATGTAGACATACTGATTGACGGTTTTTACCTGCCCAATTAATAATGTTGCTTATTTTGCACTTAGAAATTTTAAAACCATGCATTTCACAACGTTTTTGAATCCTGGAATAAGAATATTTCTCTTCGTTAAGCGCAGAAACATATCCTTCAATCCACAGCTTGTTTACATGCGACATTTTGAAAGAAGAATAAATTTAAAAGTAGCAGACGATATTTCTCATTTCAAATAATAAGCTGTTGAAAAACATTTTTGTTCTAAAACATTTACTTTTTTAAAATTCTTAATCGAAATTGTTCTAAAAATGTGTTAATACCCTCTGTAAATCAATTTATTATAAAATGTTTCTAATGTATGTCACTTAATATTTCTGTTAATTTATTTATATAAAATCACATGTATTTTAAAATTATTAATACTTTCAAATAATATTTATTTCAGAGTAAACAATATTTGCAAAAATATGTCTTCAATGAATGGCTACAGATGGAAGCCGAATTAACCAGAGAGCGTGCACTTTGGGGTCCACCAGTGGGCTCACGTTTGGATAAATGGATGCTGGACATGACAGAAGGTATTTCTATTGTTTTCAAACAGTTTAGTGTTATTTCAAGTTCTCATATTGATTATATCAGTGAAAAATGATGTACAGTAATTATTGAAAACATACTGCTTTAAGTAGTCATATTTCCCATTATACATGAAATGTATGCAAAAGTAAGATAGGTTTTTTGCAAATTGCTTAACAAAATGGATTTTCATTTTAAATATTTTTACAAGTATTTTCTTTTTCTATTAGTAATTAAGAAATTTAGAAAATTATATTTGAATAAATTATATTCATAGGATATACAGTAGAAGAATCCTTATAGTTGATATCTGTATACTAAAAAATTTATAATTTATTTTCTGTGAATGCCAAATTATTGTTGAAAATTGAAATATAATCTATAATTTATGAGTAGGACAAACAAGTTATATTAATAAGTAAATTTTATTAGTGTGTTATGAGATCATAATTTCCACTGTATTCTTTAAAATATTGACAAAAAAAATGGTGAAAAATTATTTGTGTTTATGATAAATGATGCTTTAATTTTAAAGTATGCAGAGATAAATGTGTTTTTTGTTTATGTGTGTGAAATCCTGTATTATTGTTATGAAAATTTTCTCAGTTATGCTCTTCACTTTTTCAAATGTTTTACATAATTTTAATTTAAATGATGAATTGTTTTTCCTAAATTAAAAAATTTATTTGTTTATTTAAATGTCATTAAAATGCAATTTTCTGTTCTGCTATCTGAACCAAAGTAATGCATTTCTACTTTTGCTTCTACATAAATGATACTTCAAGTGAACAAATTATTTAGTGAAGTGTGCATTTTTCAATCTATTTCATGATGTTGGTTATACATATTTATTGAGAGTACATTGTTTTACTAATTTCTGAATATTTTGTTTTTACATATATAAAATCTGTGCATGTAGGATAAATACATATAGTAGATATGAAAGTTCTGTATGTATGTATGTAAATATCTTTACAGTTTTGTTTACCAAATATTTTAATAATCTATGTTGATTTTTTCAGTTTTGTTTCAGAGCTATGTAAAAGTTTAATGTTCTGAGCAAAAATACATATATGTTCAAATCTTAGTAAGATGCTATTTATCTTCAAGATATTTATGCTTCAAATATCTTGAGTATTAGAATCTATAAATTTTGGAATTTGCATTTAGTTGACAAAATTTATCTCTTTTTTAATACATTTTTTATAGGTCCATGCCGAATGAGAAAGAAAATGGTTAAAAACGAACTTTTCTATATACATTACCCTTATAGACCTGAAGTTGAAGGCGGTGAAAATGTATGCATTTTTTGTTTAGTCTTTTATTTCATTTTGATATTACATATTTTTAATTATTATTAACTTTGCTTGTAGAAATAGGTAGTTTATAAATAAATCTGTTTCATAAGTAACCTTTTTCTAGAAAAGTTTGAGAATTTTATAATCTTTGTGCTTGTTATTATATGACTTACAAAATAAGTTTGTTAATTCCAGCAAATCACATTGCTCTCAATGCTTTAGCTGTTTCAAATGATTTTTTCTCTTTCAATAAATAAAATATTTTTTAAACTGTTATCTGTGGCTAATAAATTTTGAAATAACATTGATTTTGTAAAATGAATTTTTATTTGGTTAAATCTCTGACTTGAAAAAGTCTTTTCAATAAAAAGTTAAATCATAATGTATTATAAAATGATATTGTAAGTATCTTTTAAACATTCTTTATATTGATAGCATTATTTTCTCTATTTCTAATATGAATTTTATTCTATAACTTTAGAGAGCTTTAAAGTACAAAGTTGCTACCAGTTTTGATAGTAAAGAATATTATAAAAGATGGAGACCAGAAAATATGGTTGAACAAGATAATATTTCCGTTGATGCTACATCACTAGAAAGCATAGACATCAGTGTAGATTCAGAATCAACTGAAGAACGTGAAATTGGCAAGTTTTTTTAAAATTAAGATGGAAAGCTTTGAATTGCATTTATGTCATTGAAATATTTAATTCTTCATCACTTTAAGAAAAAAAAAATCATTAGCATCACTTATAGTATTATTATTTTTTTTTTGCATTTTAGTTATTTCATATTGTGATATTTTAGGAATGAAATAAAAAGTCCTGTTATTTGTAAATCTTATTTTGTGAAGGATTTTAATTTGTATATTTTTAAGTACATTTGAATTTTGTTTTCATACATTTAAATCTTATCTAATCAAGTACTTAATATTTTTAAAAAGTTTTTAAAAGTTGAATTTTAACATTTGAATAAAAAAAATTGTTTTACTTTAATAGAGCTTTGTTTTTTATCTTTCGATTGAACACAAATTTTAATTCAAAACAAATTTTTTTATAAATAATTATTTATGAAAACCCTGTTTCCAAAAATAGTTTACTATAATATTTTAATACATTCCTTTATATTTTGTAGAATTCCAACATTTATATAATAGCATTAAAACTTAATCAGTAAAATATAAATGCTTATTATCTCTTCCTCCTGGTAATTTTTTCAGCTAAGAAAAAAGCTGCTAATGAAATCCTTGACTAACATAGCTTTTTAATACTGTTGAGTGTATTATTTTTATAACTTTTCTCTCAATTCATGAGTCTTGGAGATTTCTTTAGTAGTTTGTGTGAATATCTAAATGCTAGTATATAAGATTTCTTTTAAAATTCTCTTCTTAAAGCTAATCAAAATTATGCTGTTTTCTCTAATCATTTGATCCAATTCAATTCAATACCCCTTATATTTGCATGACATTAGCAATTATATTATTAAAGAAAAATCTGCTCACTGACTTTAAAATTTTATTCATAGAATAATTAAAAATCTAATATTTTGTAATGATTCCTTTTTAAAAATAAATATCAGTTTAAGTTTTTGATATCTTATTTCTCTAAGTAATAGAATTTCAACAATAGATGTTTACATAAAATCAGATTAATGAACTGTCTGTATAACGGTTTGGTTTGTGTCTCAATTATTTTAATCTTGTGTAAATTTAGGTTTTCAAGGATTGCGCACTGCTTGCTTACTTTCAAGGTCATCAGTTAACCGCTCCAGTGATTGGGATGAAGATCAAGATACAGTTGAGGTGATTACTGACGGATCGGGTGATCAAGACCGAAGCAATGAAAGCAGTCCAGAAAACCAAAATATATTACGGTTGCTTGAAGATGGAGAGAAAGTAAGATATTATCTTTTTAATTGGAGTGACTACATTAATATTGAGGTTGTTATGAGATTTTGAATGCATAAATAATGAATTGAATTGTCAATAGTTTTTTATTGCAATTTTTTTAAGGTTCAGTAATATACTCTTTTAAAATTGTAGAATATCATTTAAAGTTTTCAGACTGATTTATTGTGCTTAGAAAGGATGCACTGAATTTCAAAAATACTAATAAATATTTTCCTCACTGCATTTTTGACTTGTCGTGATGTAACATGGTTGTATATCTACATCTGAATTAGTACTGAATAGTCAGTGCTTGGTCCTTCAATTTAACTATTAATTGGTGTGACTCTATCTCGGGTATTCTTGTTCATAATAATTCAAAATTCACTTTAGATTCTTTGAGAATCCGGCTTAAATTGGCTCTTGTAAGCAAAAGACAGCTTTACATCTACATATTAAGTCATTTGTTGTAATTAACATAGCAACAATGTTTATGAATTTAATTTGCATTTTATATATTTTCTTAAAAAAAGAATAGTCATTACCACTTTCTTCTCTGCATTTTTTGTATAAGAATAATATGAAAATTTTTAAAATTGTTAATATTCTTTAAAAACTGTTATAACCTAAGATTTCTAATTGACTTATTTATATGTTGATTTCTTCTCAACTGTTACTTTTGTTCCTTAATTACACCTGAATGTGTTATCCATTAAATAGCTTTAGTTAAATAAGTCTTTATTTTTGTGCAACTTATATTCAATACAATTTTTTATTATGCTTTACTATTTCATTTAATTTAATGGAATTATTTAAATTTTACTATTAAATACTTTATATTTAAATTTGATCTGTTAATTATTAAAATTATATAAGTTTGAGCAATATGCTGACAGAAATTAATGAGGGGGTACTTGTTTATTTTTTGAATTATACTAAATATTGCTTTTAATTTTTAGATTTTTATGGTTTTTTTATGATACAAGCTCTGTTTTCCTGTTATTTAAGTTCCTGCTTTTATTGAATTTTATTTCATTGATCTGAAACCTTGAAAAATATTGAGCTCTGTAAAATCTTTTCAGATCACACACATGTTTCGCTGTGCTCGAATTCAAGGTCTTGATACATGTGAAGGTTTACTTTTATTTGGGAAAGAGCATTTTTATGTTGTAGATGGTTTCACTTTGCTGAAAACAAGAGAAATTAGAGATATTGATTCCTTACCTGTGAAGTAAATTTTCTATTGCATATTGTTAAATTTAGGAGCGTATTGATTTTATTTAAAACTGTGTATTCTGATGATTGAACAAATTGTTTTTTACTTGCTTTAATCTTTTGAGAAATTACGTCTTAGTGTTCATTTACATTTAATTGTAGGTAATTGTATAAATTATTTTGTATCATTGAAATTAATGACTGTTTTGTGTTTTATTGTTTCATCATTTAGCTTTCTACTTTGATTTTTTTGCTTAATTTTATTTTACTCATCAACAAATTTGATGGTTTAAAATAGTTACTTATTATATTTTCGGAAATGTTTCTAATAATAATTATTATAATAATGTAAATTTTAAAAAAGTTTTATTTTTTGCTATTATGTTCACCAAATTAAATATTCTTATGTTTCATTTTAAAAATATTTAACTTATTACTTGGAAATTGTAAGAATTATTATAAAAATTTTAAATACAATATACAGATGGATGTGAGAATTACTTGGAAATTCTCACATATATCTGTATATTGTGTTTAAAATTCTTATGAAGTGAAATTAGATTTAAAGTTGATTGAAATGAGTTTAATAAAGTAAAATTCTTATCAAAAAGTTTAATCAACTTTCTGCTCAAAAACTGAATTAGTGATTATTGTAATAATTAAATAAATCATATTTTACTTCTCGACTTTTAATTTTAATTTTTTTATAAATTAGCTTTACTATTATTAAAAGTATATTTTTTCTTCACACAAAGAAAAAGTAGCTATCAAATTTTATTTTACTTTAATTAAAATATTTCTTAAACTATACAAAACACAATATTTCACTTTATTTAAAACTAATTTATTAGAATATATCAGATACTATTATATTATGATAAATTAACTATTTTCTGGTTATATATTACTCTTAAACTTTGAATCCTGTAACAAATCGTTAAACTTCAATAAAACTAAAGATTCAGACTAAATAAGTTCTCTATTAAACAATTTTCACTGAGTAATTTAATGAATATTAAAATATAAATTGTAATAAGTGTCACCAGTATTTACCTTATAGCATATAATTAAAATTTTCAATATAAATGTTTCTTAGACTGTCTATAAACATAAAAATTAAATTAATCTAACATATGAAATCTAATAATATATTATGAAAAATGCGAGTTTATGAACTTAATTAAATAATCACATTTAAAAGTGTGGAAAATCTTTCAAATGGATGAATTTCTACTGTAATTTAGGCTCAATTATGTAGAGGTATGTGCAAATCTAAATTTTAAAAAATGTATATTGATTATTTTAAATATTTTACTGGAACATTTATATAAAAAGTACAGTTATAATTTAAAAATGACTAGTTTTAATTGCAGAAATATAATGTAATTAATATTTAAATTTATTATCGTTATTTCTAACGTACATATAATTTTCAAATTGGGATTTAAAGTAAATTTAAATATATAAATGCAAAAAATCCTTATTATAATATCTCAACTAATTTTTTCAGCATGCATGATCCCATCATACCTAATTCTACACCAGTTAATAAACATCAAAAAAGAATGTAAGTAAATCATGTTTTAAATTTCTTTTATTTTGTAATTGTTTTTTATACATATTTTTTCATGAAATTTCTTACATAAATCATGACACTAATGAAAATTTTTGTGACTGAAATGGACTATAGAAATAGCTAGTAAGATGTCGCCTACTTTCAATTCTAAAAAAAAAATGATCTGGCAATTCATGCTGTATTTAGTTGCCAATATGTGTTAACCATTTAAGAACCTTTTAAAATATACAATTTGTATGCATATGTTACAGTTGAAAGGCTAAAAGCAATGTCAATGTTTAAAATCAGCTTTTTAACTCTTAAGCCATCTAATAAAACTGATAAATGCTATTGATATATAAATTATTTTTAATAGTTGAAAATATTTTTAAATTCTTTCTTTAAATACTAAAACCAATTTTGCAAAAATTGTTTGAAAGGAAAGCAAATTGCTTAGTTAATTGTTTATGGATTGAATGTGTGATGAATTTACATTTATTGCAAATACTGTAATTTAGTTTTTTTTTTAAATTATATGTGTTTGAACTATTAAATTATTTTGAATGTTAGTCTTTATTAAATATGTATTCTTTGAAATGAATGTATTTATGTATATAT
Source organism: Latrodectus hesperus (assembly GCA_037975125.1). Lineage (NCBI taxonomy): Eukaryota > Metazoa > Arthropoda > Arachnida > Araneae > Theridiidae > Latrodectus > Latrodectus hesperus. Next base: position 29,923,358 of record CM075855.1, on the reverse strand, counting down.
AGAGAAATACAATAAAAACTTTCCATATTTAGAAATCAAATAAAATTATGAATGAATGAAGTAAAATATTATTTTCATTAATATTGTATTAATATTACATTTGAATTTCTTTCTGGAATCTAACTGTATTGTAATTTTTTAAGTTATTGTCTTGTGTTTTTTAAGATATTTTTAACATATTTGTTTAAAACAGTAGGAAATTATTTTAAAATAAAAAAAAATTCTATTTTGAAGAAAAAGATTTTTTTATGATTAAAAAATGAAAAGAATTGTTAAACCTTATTAGAATTATTTATAAATAGTTACTTATAAAAAATTTGAAATAGTATGTTTTTTATGTATTTAATAGGTGCAGCAAATTTTCATATGATGAAATAAGAGATGTTCACAAACGTAGATATTTATTGCAAGTATGAATTATTTAAATTATAAATTTTATTATTATTAAAAGTTTTAACCTGTGTTTTTTTAAACATAATTGTATTCCATAGTAATATTTCTAACTTCAATTTTTATTTTAAAGCCAATCGCCCTTGAAGTATTTTCTGCTGATGGTCGAAATTATCTTCTTGCTTTTCCTCGAAAAATTAGAAATAAAGTTTATGCTAGGTAAACTTACTATCTTATTAAATACTTGTTTATTATTTTTATTTTTGTGGGTTTCTCTCCAATTTGAATGATTTATATTCTTGGGCAACTGTTCATTTTTTTGAACAATGTAATTGTTTCTGATCAGTAGAAAAAATTTGCAATATTTTTGCCTGGCATTTTTAATGCATTGAAATTTATCTCTTAGTAAATGTCTAATTTTGTGATTAATTTTATTGCTATTTATAGCTAGTTTATCCAAGCAAAATTAAAATTTTCATAATTTTAAAATTGGTTTTATTGTTAATTTAGCAATTTTTATTTCCTGATAATTTTATTATTTTTAATTAACTTTGCAATTAATTTTTATATTCAAATTAAATATTTTATGATATCATCCCTTCCTGAAATTACAAAAATTAAAATTTTTGTAATTTCAGGAAGGGATGATATAATAAAATATTTAATTTGAATATAAATTTTGTTTCAGTATCGATTGAAAAAGTCTTAAAATTATTTTTAGCATTTTCTTTATCTTAGCAACACATGCTATGTATAGGACAATAATCTCTGTTTAATATTTCCAGTTGGAATCATTTATAAAAGTTTTTGTGTTATTGCAAAATAATAAAAATAAGCCATGTAAGATAAGAGGAAAATTTCCTTAAAATCATCTTTATTTCCTTGGTTCATTAGTTTTTTGTTAGACTGTGTAAAATAATTTTTTTGTAAATCAGATTTTGTTTAAAGAATTTGGAGCTATGTTATATGTGGTAAACTTTTAACTTTTAAAACATTTATATTTATGTAAGTAAGGCTATAAAAATATTGAAATAAATTTTAGAACCATAAGCTTGTTACAATACAGTATGTAAAATTTGTATTTGAAAGTTTGCTATCAATTGTTGCCATTTTTTCAAGTATAAAAATTTTCCTAAATTTTATACACTTTAGATTTTTAGCTACAGCAACTGCAATAACTGATAGTGCTCAAGAATCTTTAGCTGGTCAGAAGAGAACAGCCAATGTGGAATCAAGGTATTTGAAATATATTTATTTTAGCATTTAATTTTTTCTATTGTTATATAATTTGAATTTCCAAATTCATTTTAATGAGGTTTATGTGTGTTTATTATAGATAACAAGGACAAACAGAACAATCTAAATGATTGTTCTGTATGTCAACAGAATTAGATGGATAACAAACAGAAAAATTATTTAGATATTTTAGAACTTTGTATTACCATGAATTTTCACCTTAAAAGCCTCATTTTAATTTTTGATATTTTTCAACTGTATTACTGCACTGTTGAATGCTTTATTCTTTAAATTTAAACCTTCATTTTTTTAAAAAAAAAAAAGATGATGTAATTAGACATTTTGTGACATATTTTTTAAATTTGTAGTGCAAATTTATTGAGCAGCCTCATTGGTGATACTTCTGTTACTCAACGTTGGGTGGTAAGTTCACTTAGTCTTATCATAAATATTTATTTTACAATTTATGTTTTATTATATATTATAATATATGTATATAAGGAAATTGAAAATATTTTTCTTTTTCAATAGTTTTCAGTGAATATTCTATAAGTTGATGATTTTTAAATATTCTAATAGTTATATTTTGCTTAAATAAAACTCAGCATTTATTATAATTTTGTAAATTTCTTATTCTGTTGCTTATGTCAAAACCATTTACTTATTTTTGAAATACGGAGTTTCTGTGAAATTTCTCTTATCTATTTTGCATTTATGAGTACATTTTTTGTTTGATTGTTGAAACTATAAATTTACAAATTTCTAAAAGGTTTTTTTGTCAAATATTTGAATTCATAAGACTAACAATACCTGTTATATACACTTTGCAGTTTTTATGGCAAGTTTTTCAGTTCTTTAATGTTTGAATTATTCTGAGAAATAAAATTAATGATATTCTAAATCTTAGAATAAAAGTAAAACAGTGAAAAGTTTTTGACAATTTATATTTTATATTTATAAAATAAATTGAAGTAGTAAAAATGCATTGCTCAAAATATTTAATGAAGATGTAAGGGAGATGATTATGTTATACATTATTAAATAATTTTTTTATAGATTATGAGGAAATGAACTTATAATTTTTTTAATTATGCAAAATAAATTTAGATGATACTGTTCACAACATGTGATGGGAAGACCTATTTCAATACACTGCATTTTCTGTGGAATTTAATATATTTTCTAAATCAATTTACTTCTAAAACATTATATGCTAAAGCAAAAACTTTAACATTATTTTGCCTCCTTAACAGAGGGGGGAAATTAGCAACTTTCAGTACTTGATGCATCTGAATACTTTGGCTGGACGATCATACAATGATTTGATGCAGTATCCAGTGTTTCCCTGGATTCTTGCTGATTATGACTCAGAAGTATGTGCATATTGTTTCTTTTCTTAATGCCATTTAATTTATTTTATAGCTGAAGAACTTGAAATTAATGTCACTTCATATTTATTTTTAAATGTATACAATGGGCAACTTTTATAATCATTATATATTATTATTTTAGAATATTATGTCTGTTGATGGTACTCATACTGAAACAATTTGCTTAGTTTTCTGTTTAAATATTAAATATTTGAGAAAGTTGTATGAGTTTAAACTTAAATGTAAATAGTAATTTATTGAAAAATTTCGTTTACAATTTTTAAAAAAATGTTCATATGTATCAAATTTTTATACTATAAAAGAATGAAGTTATGACTAATTTTACCTCTCACTTGTGTTTTGTGTCAGGAACTTGACCTGAATGACCACCAGACGTTTCGTGATTTCACAAAACCAATGGGTGCACAAACTCCTGATAGGCTTCATCAGTTTCAAAAGCGGTACAAAGAATGGGATGATCCTCATGGTGAGTGCAAACATTTTGCATTTTCTGAGCAGATTTTATTCCAAAATATTTTTCGGTTAGCTACGATATACTGTGAGTGAACTTGAGCAAGTGGAATATATTAAGACCATGCTTTCTTATAATTAAAGCAGAGCAGAAAACAAATAGCTTATATGCCAACAATACCAAAAGTTTGATAACAATTTAAGAAGAGATTATCAAAAGTATTTCCTTTTATTGATATTTTTGAATTAAATAACAAAATTATTGTAATAATATGAATAATTCTGTCAATTTGTATTTTATTAATACTTAATATTTTAGTGATATATTAATAATTAGCATCCTTATTTTTTTACAGATTCATTTTTTTGCCGAGACTACATGATTTAGTGAATCATGATATAATATTCTGTTTTCTGAATCTGTCTTTATTTAAAAGTAACTGCTGCCAATCCAATAAGTTAAGAAGTCACTGCATTCACTAACTCTTATCATTTTTAAAATGTTTATTATGCAGAAACTTTCAGCTTAATTAAAAAGGGGAATTTTCTGTGAGAAATGCCAGATTATCAAAAATTCTTAAGATTTGATTCAGCAATAAATAAATTGCAGGAATTATATATATAGGCAAAAAGATGCAGTAGAGAAAAGTAATTCTACTAGAAACAATTCTTTGCTGCTGCTTTTTTTCCCTTTGGTGGACCATTGTAATCAATTTGCTTTGATATTGGTGCCTGTTTTCTGGAACCAAAGTGAAATGCACTAGTGATTTAACTTAAATTGGTAGCAGAAAGCTTTAATCTGGTAATTTTGAAGCTTTTTTTTTATCCTACACTTGACCTTGGTTTTTCAACCATCAGTCTCTGTCAGGCAGTCCAATACAATCTTGAGGTGAATGAAAAGTCATCTTTTGCAGAATTTCTAACTGGGACGTCCGAGAGTCCAGGGAAAGTGTAAAGGTGGTCACCAGTCATGTCCTCTAGTCCACAAAAAGGGCAGATCAAAGAGTCCCTCAAACTCAAATGGTGAAGGTGTTTTTGCAGATAATCATGCCCAGTTTTAAGGCAAAAATTAGCCACTCCTACAGCTCTGTGGAGGTTGCACGGAATAGGCTTTGTTAGTAAGGAAGCCCATGCTTTCCCTTTTGTGCACATCTTGTAAGCATTTTGACGATAGGAGGCTATATTTGACTTAATAAGCCTTTCAACAGTATTGTACTCCAAAGCTGGAGAAGGCTGTTGTAGATCTGAGCCAGCCTTTACCAATTTGTCAGCTGCGTCATTTCCCACGATACCACAGTGGCTGGGTGTCCATTGCAGCACAATTCTACGTTCCTATTCTAGTAGAGAACTAATTGCCATCTGACAGAGATAAACGGACCCAATACTGCTAGGAGCAATTGAAGAGAGAAACCTGATGGTGGCCTGAGAGTCTATAAAAAATACTATGTTGTTCTCATTACCCTTTCTGATCTCTTCAAGTGCTAATTACATAGCGGCCACTTCACCATTGTAGCTGTTATAGTATTTCCCACCAGCCTGGCAAAGCCTGAAACTTTTAGAGTATACTCCTGCACCAGCATTTCTAATGGCATTCACAGCTGAACCATCTGTGTATACATGGAACCAAACAGATGATGGATAACGCTCATCGATAGTAGCTAGGGTAGCCATCCTTAGCTCAGAATCAGTGGAGACCTTCTTACTAACAGGTAGTATCTGGTCTAGATGGCAATCAGCTCTATAAATATGGTTTTGAAAGATAGGGGGTCTAAACAAAGGCACTCTATCTGCACATCCGGGATCTTATACCTATCTTACAATTCCCTGGTCAAAGTGAAAAAGGTTCTCTGTATTTTCAATCTTGGGAAAATAGGAATATAATTTTTCCAGAAACCATCATCCCTTAGAAGCCTTTCAGAGAGTTTCTGGGCAGCGCTTTAATTTTGAAGCTAGAGTGACTTAATACTACAAATATGTAAATACAGGACTTTATTCAGAGAAATCAAGGAAGCATAATTTATAAATTGCAAAAATTTATTTTCAGTAGTTTGCTTCTCAATTCTTATAATTAAATGGCCTTTACTTTTTGGATGACTCTCACATATTAATACACCTTTCTTCATATGAAAATTATGTCTTCAAAAGTTATTCTTATATTTCTGAAGAAAATTTGTGAACCTTCCTTTTTTTAATAGTTACAAGTTCAAATAACTATTATTTCATGTTTAGATTAATAAAATATTTATTATTTTTGGTATCTATAGGTGAAACGCCCCCATATCATTATGGAACATTTTATTCATCAGCAATGATTGTTGCATCATATCTTGTGCGAATGGAACCATTCACGCAACATTTTTTGCATTTACAGGTAATAAATAGAAATAAAATTGACCATATCATTTGATTTTGTTATCTCTATAATTAGCTTTCAGATATTTTATTTAATGAGTTACAAATAATTAAATTCATAATTTGAAGAATGGAATATTGCATGATGTGATAGATTAAAATGAATTGTGCATGTTTTCAAGACAAGGTTAAAATGATATGTATATTTTAATTGATTTCTGATAGTTATACAAATGCTTTATTATAATATTTTTGTTCTTAAAGACAGTATTACTTGCATATTTACAGTATAATTGCATAAATTAAGGTAGCATGTAAAATTTTTAGGGAAAACATGCAAAGCAGTTTCATGTATAAATTTCTAATGAATATATTTTTTCTTGATTTGGATAAAAATAACTTTAAATTTAAAACTATTTTTAAGCAAAACCAAGAAAAAATAAAACATCTGAATTTAATTATGTATCAGAACCTACAAATTAATAAACCTTTAAGTTAATAATAATGATAAGTTATGTAAATTATGTATCAGAATCTTTATCTAACAAATACAGTTCTTAAATAGGGATATGAAGCTGAATTGAACAAAATTTAACATGTATGAATCAACATCATATACCAACCATCATGTATATGATATATAATAATGTGTATCTAATAATTGCAAAACACTGCTTTTAAGTTGAAATCACTGAATTTATCTCAAGTTTTTTACCTTAAAAATGTAAAATATTTGTTACATTTTAGTTTTCTGAATTTGGAATGATTGATTTAAAATTAAAATAAATGTGTGCTTCTATTCTAACTTTTTACAAAAGTAAACTATATTGAAATTTGTAGCAATAAGGGAAAAATGTCATTTAGGAACTATTTTCAACCTTAAAAATTTTTCAAGAACTTTTTACGATGTGTAATTTTATAACATGTATGATCAATTATCATTTCTTTTCTAAATTTTCAGGGTATAAAAAGTAGCTTAATTTCAATAACATATACATTTCATTTATAAAGCTGTATAAAATTAACAGAAATCAGAAAAAAATCAAGTTTAATAAACTTGTGGTAAGCAATATAAATAATACTTTTAAGCCTCACAAGATGGCAGTACAAGCTGTGGCAGTACAAGCTTTCCTCCTGTGAGCTTGGAGGCTGCGCATGCGCGAAGGCAGCTTTTCTGACTGCGGAGAGAGAAGCATAAATGCGCTCCTCTCAGTCACACGATAAGGAAAAAGGTCGCGGCTGTCGCGACGGTTGTCGTTATTGTTAAAGTTGTAAATAAAATCTCTTTTTTCTACCTTAGTCAATCGTAATTTTGGAGGTTACATAAACACACCAAAATGGCGACCCGGACTAATTACTACGTTTAGAACTTTTATGGCCAGTTATTTTCCAGTTCGGAACTTATTTTCACTTTTTCAACATCAACAAGTGACGAATCTACCTGTACGGACATCATGTCGGAGGTCACAGCCGTGAAGATTCCGGCATATAACTTTTCAGACCCTGCTCTGTGGTTTACCATGTGCGAAAGCACATTTGAACTTGGATGCTCCAAACCAGTGACGGATAGCAAAACAAAGTTCAACTACATCATAGCACACTTACCGCCGGAAACAGCTACCATAATTCGAGACGTGATAATTCAACCTGACGCCACACATCCCTACGAGACGGCGAAATTGGAACTGATAAAGCGCAGCGGTGAGTCATCACAGCAGGAAATCCGAAAATTGCTCGCCGGAGAGGAACTAGGTGATCGACGACCGAGTGAACTGTTACGCGGAATGCAACGGCGTGCGGCATCGCATAATGTGTCGGACGAATTGCTTTTGGAACTTTTTCAGCACCAACTACCAACGTCCGTACAATCTATCCTCGCAGCCGTAAGCCCGTTGACCCTGGATAAAGCAGCTGAGGTGGCAGATCGTATCATGGATGTAACACCAGTGCCGGTAAGTGCTTGCTCTGTTTCCTCAGACCATTCCCTTGAAAACCGTATACTAGATGAAATTAAAAAACTAAGCTTGCGTGTAGACCAGATTTCTCGAGGCAGAAGTCGCAGCCATGAGCGTAACCACTCATTCAGGAAACGTAGCCGCTCGAATACAAGGAAATATGACCAGTGTTGGTACCACTATAAATTCGGCGAAGCAGCTCGAAAATGTTCGCCGCCATGTAAGTTTGCAAAAAACGAGACAGGCCAGGCGTAATGGCGACTACCGCCTTGCCGCGAAATTCTCGTCGCCTTTTCGTGCGCGACAAAAGGTCAAATGTAAGCTTTTTAATAGACACAGGGTCGGATGTTTCCATTATTCCAGCCTCAAAAATACAACGTAGGAACAAATTGCACATGACACTTACCGCAGCCAATACTTCTCCCATCCAAGTTTACACCACTCAAACTCTTTCCTTAGACCTTGGTCTTAGAAGAACATTTCAGTGGACATTCTTAGTGGGAAATGTAACCACTCCCATAATCGGTGCAGATTTTCTTTTTAATTTTAATTTAGTACCAAATTTATCGCAACGTAAGCTACATGATGCAACCACCAATGTAAATGCTGACGGTATATTGCGCAACAGCAATGTTCACTCTGTAAAATCTGTATCAGGTGATAGTGTTTATCATAAGTTATTGCAAGAATTCGCTGAAATTACAAGACCGCCACGTCCAGATCAGGACATAAAACATTCAGTTGTTCATTTTATTAACACGATTGGTCCGCCAGTAACGGCCAAAGCTCGTAGACTTGCACCTGACCGCTTGCGTATTGCTAAGGAGGAATTTCAAACCATGATTCAATTAGGACATATGCGCCCCTCTAAAAGCAATTACGCATCACCATTGCACATGGTCCCAAAGAAGGATACCACTGAATGGAGACCGGTTGGTGACTACCGAGCACTAAATTCTCAAACCATCAAGGATAATTATGGCGTGCCAAATATTTTGGATTTCACATCAAATTTACATGGCACAAAAATATTTTCACATATAGACCTAGTAAAAGCCTATCACCAGATTCCCATAAATCCGGCTGATATTCACAAAAGTGCAATTATAACACCTTTCGGATTATTCGAGAGCACACGCATGCAATTTGGCCTCTGCAATGCTGCACAACCTTTCAAAGGTTCATTGATGAGGTCACTCGGGATCTGCCGTTTGTCTTTGCATTCGTGGATGACATCTTAGTGGCATCAAAATCACCTGAAGATCACATCGAACACCTTAAAACATTATTTGGTAGATTACAGACTTATGGCCTTAGCTTAAAACCCTCTAAATGTATATTTGGTAAATCGTCAGTAAACTTTCTAGGTTTCAAAGTATCTGAAGCTGGTCTTGAACCCTTAACAGAAAAAGTAAATTGCATACTAAATTTTCCCCAACCAGAAACTTTAACTCAATTAAGGCGTTTTCTTGGTCTGTTCAATTTTTACAGACGTTTTATTCCGAAAGCAGCCCATATTTTATCACCCCTAACGAAATTTTTAGAAGGGATTAAAAATAACAGAAAAGGCAGGAAAGGTGGGAAAAACGATAAAGAGAAAATACAATGGTCTGAGGTGGCAGGAGAAGCATTCCAACAGGCAAAGAACGCTCTAGCCAATGCAACTTTGATTCGACACCCAATTCCAGGCGCTAAGCTGAGTGTGTTCGTCGACGCAAGTGATTTTGCGGTTGGAGGTTCTCTAATGCAGCTGAACGAACACAATTGGGAACCAATTGCTTTTTTTCAGTGAAGCTAACGAAAAGCCAACAAAAGTTCTCAACTTATGATAGGGAGTTGTTGGCAATGTATACCGCTGTGAAGAAGTTCAGACACATGCTTGAGGGTCGAGTGTTCAGTATTTACACTGACCAAAAGCCACTCATTTATGCCTTCAAGCAAAACCCTGACAAGTGCAGCCCACGTCAATGGCGACATCTGGATTTCATATCTCAGTTCAGCACAGATATCCGCCATATCAGCGGATTCAAAAATACAGTGGCTGATACTCTTTCAAGAGTTGAAACCTGCAAAATTTCAGCATCATCTTTCCTAGACTTCAGTGCCTTGGCAACAGCACAGCATAGCGACACCGAACTGAAAGAATTAATGCAAAATAACACCACTTCTCTGGAATTGAAAAGAATGCCTTGTCCTCTAACATCTACAGAACTAATCTGTGATGTGTCAACAGGCACACCAAGACCTTTCGTTCCAGAAAGTTTCCGCAGAATTGTGTTCGAACATTTTCATTCTCTGTCCCACTCAGGAATAACAGCCACAACACAACTGATAACTGCAAGATATGTGTGGCCTGCTATGAGGAAGCACCTCAAATCTTGGGTCAGGAGTTGCAATTCGTGCCAAAGATCTAAAATTAACAGACATAACAAAACTCCTCTTGGAACGTTCACAGTGCCAGATGCAAGGTTCGCACACATTCATGTCGACCTAGTGGGTCCTTGGCCTCCATCAGAAGGTAAAACCTACTGTCTAACAATCATCGACAGATTCACCAGATGGCCTGAAGTGATACCTCTTCGAGACATCACTGCTGAAACCGTTTGTCGAGCCTTGTTCAGCGGTTGGATTTCACGGTTTGGATGTCCTTCTACGATAACTACTGATCAGGGACGCCAATTTGAGTCTTCCTTGTTCAGGGAAATGTCCAATTTATTGGGCACCAACAGGATTCGAACCACATCATTTCACCCTCAATCCAACGGTTTGGTAGAACGTTTCCACCGAGTACTGAAAAGTGCACTCATGGCCCATGCTCATACCAGATGGACTGAAACCTTGCCTCATGTCCTCTTGGGAATCAGATCAGCAGTCAAGCCTGACATCAACTCTTCCAGTGCCGAACTGGTGTATGGTACTTCATTGAGATTACCGGCTGATCTGTGTACAGATACTCCATCACAACATCCTTCTGCAAACGACTTTGTGCGAGAACTGAGGAGTAAGATGAACAGCATCAAACCATGTTCCACATCTGCACATACAAAATCCAGGATATTTGTACACCCAGAACTAAACTCCTGTACACATGTGTTTCTTAGGGTGGATAAAGTGACACCACCACTTTCTCAACCATATACTGGTCCTCACGAGGTTTTTCAAAGGGATCAGAAAACAATCACCATTGATGTCAATGGTAAGAAACGTTGTGTTTCTCTAGACAGAGTCAAACCAGCCTTCATTATGACTGTGCCAAATTCTGACTCAACTGTATTAGTGTCACACCCAAAGGAACAGTCCAGTGTAGGAAAATCTGGTCGGAGAGTTCGATTTCCTAAAAGACTCATAACTGAAATAGACTAGCACATACGTCTAACAAAAATTTTTTTCTAATGTTACCTATTGTTTGTACATTTATTTTTTATGTTATCGTTCGTCCCTCACTGGGGGGATACTATTGTGGTAAGCAATATAAATAATACTTTTAAGCCTCACAAGATGGCAGTACAAGCTGTGGCAGTACAAGCTTTTCTCCTGTGAGCTTGGAGGCTGCGCATGCGCGAAGGCAGCTTTTCTGACTGCGGAGAGAGAAGTATAAATGCGCTCCTCTCAGTCACACGATAGATAAAAGGTCGCGGCTGTCGCGACGGATGTTGTTATTGTTAAAGTTGTAAATAAAATCTCTTTTTTCTATCTTAGTCAATCGTAATTTTGGAGGTTACATAAACACACCAAAAACTAATGGAAATATGAGTTGTTGAAAAAGTTAATGTTCTGTGATAAAATATGTTGTATTCTATTTAGTTCTTATATGAAAAAAATTATTGTAAAATAGCTCATCAAAAAAATCTTTTATTGTGAATCATGGTTTTTATTATATTACAGGAAATTTTGTAAATGTATTAAAATATTCAAATATGTTTAGCTGTGGTCACACCTTAACTATTTAATCTTCATAAATTATCTTCCACGCATTTTTTTCCCTTCAGCGATAACTTTGCAATTTAAGTACCAAGCACATGAAGAACATATATATATATTGTACCATGCTTCGGAGTTCGTGCTCATTGAGAGTTTAAAAAACAGTCCCTTAAAAATCACAAGACTTTTATTTGTGGCAAATTCAACTAAATACAAGAATTTTCATCTGTAGAAGTAAGTTACACAGCTTCTATACATCTAATACAACAGGAAACACCTTCCAATCACAGAAGTTTCTAATACTTCAGACAGGCAACAGCTACTATGCATTAAACTAGCATTCAAGATTGATCATCTTAAAAAATTGAAGGCTTTGCTGCCTAGCGTCTTATCTCTCAGCATTTCACTAACTCTTTCATGACGGGATTATACCAGGATTGGCCTGTGAAAATTTATAAGTTTTACCAAGTTTCTGTAAGGTTGTATGTGATATCTCGCTTATATTAATCCTAGAGTTTCAGTGATGGATTTTTCAAAAAATATCTATTTCTTGCAAAATCGCCAAAAATCTCAGAAAAATGATCACTAAATCTTTAAATATGCCATTGATGTATAATACTCCTAAATTGTGCACTTTTTTTAGTATTTCTGAACTGTCTGAAATATTTGCAATGATTATAAATTTAATTAAATTTAAGACAAATGCAATGATTATAAATATATATATATATATATATATATATATATATATATATATATATATATATATATATATATATATATATATATATATATATATATATTTTAAATTTATAATATTTTTGGAGAAACTTATTTTATTCTCAAAATGTTGTAAATATATAGGAATATTTTCCTTTTTTTATTATTCTAATCAAACTGATGATTTGCAAATAATTAATTGTATATAAATGTTACTATGGAATTCTTCAATTTGGCAACTTAAGTATTATAAATGTTGAATCATTATTTTCCATGAAAAACTCAAGGATGAAAGTTAGTTGTAAATAGGATGATGTAGAAATATTATATTTTTGAAACTATTATGATCTGTTATATTTCTATATTTATGTGATTTTTTAGGGTGGGCATTTTGATCTTGCGGATCGGATGTTTCATAGCATCAAAGATGCTTGGCTTTCTGCTGCAAAACACAATATGGCAGATGTGAAGGAGCTTATTCCAGAGTTCTTCTATCTACCAGAGTTCCTTCTTAATTCAAATCACTTTGATTTAGGTGAATATGTTTTTGATTTAAAAAAAGTTTATTATTTCATGTTTTGATTTTGATGAAAAATTGAGAACTTTTATTTTGTTTGAATGGACTTAAATCCTTTTTATTTTTTTGTTGAAATTCATTTTGTCTTTTTTAATTTTTAAATACATTGATTCATTTTGTTTTGCCACAGAGCAATTTGAGTGTTAATCAAACTGGGTATAATTTACAGAAGTATTTATAAAATAGAAAGATAATAAAATTTTACAATTTATGTGCCATTTTATGTTTAACCTTTATAATTTTATTTGTAAATTTCTGATATTATACTTCTTATTTTCTTTTTCTTATGTTATTTATAGAATATCTTTTTCTCAGAAAATATGTGATTTTTGAAATTAAAATGTTGGTTCTTCTCACCTGTTGTTAAATCTCAGTCAGTTATACTTTAATCCAATGTCATCATGTGTAATTGAATGTAGTTTACTATTATAGTGTTATTTAAAGCATTGTTGATAAGTTTTTGTTTATAAATTATTGTTTATAAAAGTAAATGAAAATGTAAGAAACTAAACATGAAAACAAAGTATTTTTCTTAATTATATTTAAAATTACTTCTAAAAATGTTAAGAATGATGTAATTGAATTATATTAGTAATTATTCAAAGATTATGAGTAAAATAACATTTTAACAACTTATGTGTATGGTTATTGTGTGTGATAGTTTTTAAAATTTCTTGTGTTTATGGATACAAAATAACCTGTTAACTTATTAAAGTAACATCTTTAGAAAATAGTTTTACATTCTGAGAAACTGCAACTTTCTGTTTTCTTTATTTTTCTTAATAATAGCTAATTTTGTCATTTTTCATTTTTAAAAACCTTTCTAATGAAATTTAGATGTTTTTGATAACATATTAAAAAGTAGATGTTGTTATTTTTAATTGTTTTGCAATAATTGAGAAATGAATTGTTGTCATTCTGCTGAATGATTTTAAAGCGATTGGAACTTAAATACCATTATACTTTCTTGAAAGTTACAATCATGACAAACTTTTGCATGTAAAGTTTTTTATGATCATTAGCATATTTTCATCTATTTTCTTATTAGCTCCCCTACTTTTGTGCTTATTTTACATTTTTGAATTTATACTTGTTGTTGAATTACCATTTATTAAGAGTATCACTTCACATAAAGCAAAATTATATTAAAAGTAAATGTAAAAACATTCATATTTAACAAAATTCTGAAGATTTCTAATAAGTGAAAGTATTTTTTTTTCGTATTTATTATTTAAAGTGTTTGTTCGTTTAAAAGTAAATTTCTAATAAATTTTTTTACTAACTTGTTTCCAATTTTAAAAAGCTTACTACTCTATAATACAATACTGAAAATATTTTAAAGAAATTTATAAAAACTATGAGTTTGTACAGAAAATGATAAATTATTTACATAATTAATGCTTTATTAATTTTATGAATAACTGAAAACATAAAGCATTAGTAATATTTCTGTTTTCAAGAATCTTTTAATTGTTTTCATATTTTACTCAAAGAAAGAGTTCATTTTGATACATACTCTTATTTTGCTTGAAGTCAGCAGAATTAAATAGTTATATATGATTCTAACTCTAAAGCTCTGTTATATAAAACTCGTTTTATTCCTCCTGCTCTCTAATGTTAGTTTTTACCTATAAAACTAATTTATATAATAATGCTTTTATAAAAGATTACACTGATAAATTATGTAAGCTTTAATGTGAGTTAGCTGAATTATTTTAAAAATGAATAAAAAATTTTATTTCAAAAATTTTATTAGAAACAAAAATTTATTTTTATAAAAAATATTTTTATCTAAACTTAATACAGCTTTTTGCTTTATTAAATCTAAAACTTCAATTTATGTGAAAAAATTGAAAGTGAATTCAAAATAAATTTTTTTTCTCAGTTAATAAAAAAACTACTGATTACTTTATATACATAATCTTCTGCATAAATTCTCATAACTTCTCTTGACCAATTTTTTTAATAAAATAGCTGTGAAGGCAAAAAACTATTAGTAATTAATATAATTATTTCCATAATCAATGTTAAGTGCCATTGAAGAGAAAAATTATTCCAACCATTTTATATTTCACTGTATTTAGAATACTCTATGGTTAATAATTTTTTTATCCTTTTATATCTAAATTTTATTTTTTTAATAGGTTCTAAACAAAACGGCGTGCCTTTAAATGATGTTGTTCTTCCACCTTGGGCTAAAAATGACCCAAGAGAATTTATTCGTGTCCATAGACAAGTAAGCTTTTTTTGTTCACTGAATTGTATGTATGTAAAATGTATTGTTTTGTTTCTTAAAAATATTGCCTAAAACATTCGTTTAATGAATAAGATTTCCAAACAAACCAATTTTACTTGAATTAAAATTTATTTTTATGCAAGATTTTTTGAAGATTTGTAAATATTTTGATTAATCATTTTGGTTTAATTTTATATTAGCTACTTTTCTTGTTTACAGTGTCCTGAAAGTTTTCTTATGTTACAATTTTCGTACATTAGTCCTTTTGTATTGGAACTTAATGGAAATTTCATGCAAACATTCTATTATATTAAAACTCAATTAAAAAATTAAATAGTTATTATGCAATTCAGATTCATGTGTTCTTTTTCATGTAACAAAATAATTCAATAATTTATTTTAAGGACCTTATGAAATTAAAGAGAAAAAATAAAAATAAGTATTATCAAAATAAACTTTGAAGATAGTCTTTGTCTTATGAAAATTTTTTATTATGTGGGATTGTTAATCTGCTGGAGTAAAATAAGCTATTTTGATTTATTAATTATAATAAGTATTTCCATTTGTTAAAAATAGTTCAGTGAAGTTCACATTGAAATGTTTCAGGCCTTAGAATGTGATTATGTTAGCGCCCATCTTCATGAATGGATTGATTTAATATTTGGGTATAAACAGCAAGGCCCAGCAGCTGTTGAAGCAGTCAATGTATTTCATCATTTGTTCTATGAAGGGAACGTTGATATCTATAGCATAGATGATCCTCTCAAGAAAAATGCAACCATTGGTTTCATCAACAATTTTGGCCAAATTCCTAAACAGGTAATCCAAATTTATATAGAATTTTGTTATGTGTATTAATATCTTTGTGTTTCAAAGCATAGTAAATTATGTATGTAATAAAAATAGAAGTGTATAAAAAATTATAGAAACTGAAGATTTGTTTGGAAGGATTTTGATTAAATCAAATTTATTTCAGTTTGTCTAATAATAAATAGGCAGTAAGATTTTTTTCATATTTATGTTTAAATTTTTTCAATTTTTTTATTTGGGATATTTTTTGCTTCAATTTTAAGAAGGAAAATGTATTTTATAGAAATATGAATAAATGAATATTCTGTTGCAGAAATCTCCTCATGTGTTTTACTTTAAGTAAATATGAATGTCACAATACCAAAGAACCCCAGTTATCTGTCTTCTTTTTTCTTTTCTTCTTTGCATTTTCTTCCTTTTCTCTCTTGTTGTGTTTGCTTTGTAAGGCTGAAGGTTCCCTTGAGTTGCTATCACTGCCCTGTTGCTATTAGCATCTCCTGGGGATTAAATCACCCTCTTGTTTGCCGTGTGTGGAGATTTATGTTGCTGGAAAAGAGAATCCTGTTAATTGAGGCTCTTTGAGACCAACATACTACTTTGACTTCTAGTAAATGGGAGGTGTGTTGTCCTCAGCACATCAATCGAGTTACATAGATCAATCGATTGTATACTGCTGAGTGGCTTAATAAGGGTGAAAACCATTTCAAGGAGGTATCAAAAGCATATATAAGACCTGGCTAGAACTGGTACAACTATCCTGCATCCCATTTGGGTTATGCGGTGAGTGGTATGATCAAGCCCTGAATTCATTTTTTATGGAGTGTACTTCTATTTCTTTCTTTTCTATGGAGAGACAAATGGTATGTGATCAAAAATATTTTGTCATTTAAAGAATAAAGATAAATTTTAATGTTTCTCCTTTTCTAATTAATAAGAGTCTTATTGGTACAGCTGGAAATGTCAAAAATATTCACAAGATGAAATCTACAGCTATAGCTCCCCTATATTTTGCAACAGATGTTCTCACACATGCATTGTGAATATTCCTCTTACATACTTATATATATATTGATTGACTAAAAATCAAGTGGTCATGTTGGTTGTGGTATTATTGTTAGAAAGTAGTTTACAATTATAAGCTTCATGCATTATGTTCTGTTTACACAGCCAAAGATGTTGCTAATGTACATGCACTAGAACTAATGCAATCAAACTCTCATCGAAAATACACTATCTGGCCAATAGAGTATCCAGGCACCCCTTTAAAAAGTGGTTCTGGTGAGTGATGCAATTTGATATGTAATTGAAAGTATAAAAGTGTTGGTTGTAGTTTGTCAGATTGTATTTATGCGTTTGTGAGGCAATGAGTAAATCAAAAGAGTTTAGTGAGTTTGATCACGGCAATATAGCAGGATGCCATCTTTGTGGGAAATCAGTTCGTGAGATTACGGACATTCTACAGAATCCTAAATCCACTGTGAGTGTTGTAATTGTGAAGTGGAAACGTCTAGGCAGTGAAACAGCAGAAAAACAAACTGGTAGGTTGAAAATACTTGGTGAATCAGTCACAGAACTCTGAAAAGGGTGATGAAAGAAAATTGCAAGTCCTCGTCGGTGGAAATTTCTCAGGAGTTTCAAAGCTCATCAGGCGTTAGTGTTAGCTGCAAGACTGTCCGTCTAGAGTTAAAAAACTTGGGATTCTATGGTTGTGCAGCGGCTCACAAGCCAAACATCACTCCACAGAATGGGAAGCATCGATTGCATTGTTGTAGAGCTGTGGACATGTCATTGGACTATAGACATGTGGAAAACTGTTCTTTGGAGTAATGACTCTCACTTTACAGTCTGACAGTTGGATGGATGCATCTGGGTTTGGCAGATGCTCGGTGAACGTTTCCGTAGTGACTGTATTGGGTCAACTGCTAAGTTTGGTGGAGGAAGCATAATGGTGCGGGGGTGTTTTCCATGGTTTAGCCTGGGTCCGTTAGTTCCTGTGGTTGGAAACATGAACTCTTAGATATATGTGGTCATTCCTGACAACGCTGCACTCCCAACTCTATGGCAATATTTCAGGGAAGCCCCATTCCTCTTCCAGCAGGATAACTGCTCCAATCATACATCGAAGCTTTCACAAGCGTGGTTTGACAAAATGGGTGTTCAAAAACTGGACTGCCTTTCTCAGAGCCCCGATTTAAATCCCATAGAACACCTTTGGGACAAATTAAAGCGCAGATTACGTAACCAGCCACATCAGCTATCCTCACTGCAAGCACTCACTTCAGCTGTGATAGATGCCTGGTAGGCAATTCCCATGGTCATCTATCAAAAATTGGTAGAAAGTCTTCCCAAACGTGTGCAGGCTGTCATCTATGCAAAAGGGGGACAAACATCATATTAATATGTGCTTCTGGACACTCTAAGTCCATACCACTGGGTGTCCAGATATTTTTGGCCAGATAGTGTACTTTATCTATACAGGTAATATGTGTATGGTCATGTAATTTGACCATTTTATAACAAATGTCACCCAGTAACTAGAAATATTAGATATTTTCAATATATTCTAGAGTAAAGAATTTGACATTGTGTTTTGTTGGGTTCTAAGTCCTAATAACTTTGCTGTTTATGAACTTGCAGGTAAAGTTGCTAAAAATGGCACTGACTTTTTACTTAAAACATAGGCATATTTTGTCATTAAACAAATTGTCAAAGATTTTACTTTCTCCTTCTGGTAGAAGACCTGGGATTTGCAGACACAACAAATTATATAATACATCCTCTCTCATTCTTCTATTCCCAATTATTCCCATGTGAAGGGTTGATGTAAAACTTACACTCTTTTACGTTGGACATGTTCATCTTACACCAAAGCATTTATTCTTGTTTCAGTGTGAGCTCCAATTTGTGACATGTGTAATGTACCATATATAATACATCATATTTAAATTGTCTGTCCTAATTTCAATGATTCATGCTTTGTGTTTTTTAACAGCACAAATTCATTTTTATCATATTTAATTTGGCTTAAACCACATAGAAATTTGTTTGCATTTTTATATGACAAAAAAAAATGCAATTGATTTTTTGTATTCTATTAAAAATTTTATCCATTTTAATCTTATAAATAAATTTTTATTGAATTTCAATGCATTCCATCTTGTATATATGACTAGCCTTTTATCATAGAGTTTCTACTTCTAGTTTAAAACATTGTACAGTGCAGAAATGCCCAATATTGGACTTTGATTTTTATGAGGTTAACTGGTGCAATCATTGTTGCAGAAATTTAGTTTTATTTCTGTTTTAAAATTCAAGTACTTCATTCATTTTTCTTGATTTTCAGAGAAACATTTTATTTTATTTTTTAGTAATTTTCTGTTTTAATATTAAAAGATTTTCATACAAGATTTCATTTTTATTAAATATTAATTTTATTAATAAAAAGCAAGTGGTAAGCTCAACAGTCAAACTTTGTTTTTAGTTATCAAAATTATTTATGAAAATGTTTTGTGCCAACTTATAATTTTAACAAATTTAAAAATGATAGTCATAGCAAATATATATATATGTAATGTTATATAATGTTCATATATATATAATGTTCATTATATTTTTATAGCTTTTTAAGAAACCCCATCCTTCCAAAAAGATTACAAATCGCACAAGTATAATAGATCCTGGACCGATAATGCCTGGCTTAAGCTACAGTTTAGATAAACTGTTCTTCCACAATTTAGATAATTTGGAACCTTCCAAGCATTCAGTAAAAGGTTACTTTTATATTTCTCGTACATTTTATAATCATTTCAACTTTGAATCTTGTATGCTAGAGCCAAAGTAACTTAGCTTCTGCTTTTTCATGTTTAAGCTTGACAGTTTTTCTGTTAAAATTTTAATATTTAATATTAAGTGCTAATTCTATTGTTAATTAGATGTATTTTTATTCTAGACCTCAAAGGACCTGTTGGGCATATTGTCTTTCATGAGAAAACACTTATGGCTGTAGAGCAGCATAAAATACTTGTTCCTCCTCACTATTCTCGTTATGTTGCTTGGGGTTTTGCTGATCATAGCATCCGCATTGGCCCATATGAAGTGGAAAGAGCTTTGTTTGTATGGGAAGATACACCTGCTGGAGAAATCTTATGTTGTGCCTCTCCTAATGATAAAATTATTATTACTGCTGGCACTAATTCAGTATGTACATTTATATTATAATGTAGCCTAAAATATCATTTGTAGTATAATCTACAAATTAAATTATGAGCTTTTGTCTTCAATAACAATAAAGTATATAATATTGAGAATTTTAAGACTGAGAAAATGTAGTTTATTGTGAGAAGTTCACTGAAAATATCCAATATTATTAGTTTTGTATTTCATAATGTTTGGCATGATAAAAGACTAACAAAGTATTCTGAAGATAGTAATAAATTCATAAAAGCTTTTTAACACTATAAAAAGATAAAATATGCTGAAATGTTAATTGAAAAATACATGTGTACTATTTAAATGTATGTAAAAAATTGAATTTTAAAAGATATTAAAAATCTATTAAATATATATTTTAATATTTAATATTTAAATTAATTAAAAATTGTTTTAAAATTAAAAATAATGTTTAAATAAATTAAATTTTAAAATGTAAAATACTAAATTTTAAATATATTAAATTTCCTAATGTTGTATAGTTAATGGAAAAAAATTTTTTGTACATAATTTCATGACTTGTTAATTTATTTAGTTTACTGAAATTTAATTTATTTATTTACTTTCACTTAATTCCAATTTTTTTTTAAATGTAAAATAAGTTTACTGAGTATAAAGATTCTTAAATATCATTCTTCATTGCAAAAAAAAAAAGTGGACTTTAAAATACACATTTTTTTTATTATAAATCTCATTTTTTATGGAATAATTGTTGGCTAATGAAGGATGTAAGTAAAAGCGAAATGTTATTTATAAAAAAAAACTTTCTCATACTCATTTGCAAAAAATCACAAAATTAATATTATCTAATAGCAGTAAAATACAAGAAATTTTCAATTAAGGATATTTAGAAAAAAATTTAGCAACAACTCATTTCAAATATTTCTTGTTGTTATTTAAACTTAGTAACGATTTATTGCATAATATTTTCTAAATGTTATCACAGCTTACTGTGAAGTCATGTCAGGATTATTAATTGATCTGTTGTATACATTGATAAAGTTGGATACTTTTTGAGACCCTTGCATATACAATTTTGGCTCTTATGTCCTGCTGAAAGCAGTCTGGAAATTTTGAAGAAACAATATGTTTTTATGAAGCATTATTTATGCATACAATTGAAAATGTTTTGATTGTTTTTCTAAAAGTTTAGAGTAAGTCTATTATAGCAGCTATTCCATAAAACCATTATAAATGTCTCTGAGCCCTGTTAATTATATCAGAAATTTTGTGGTAAAATAAATATTATATCACAAAATATTTATTATTTGTGATATAATATTTATTATATCACATATTTATTATTTGTGATATTTTATTATATCACAAAAAATTATTATTTGTGATATAATAAATTTTGCAATCAAATAAATATTTGTCATGAGTCTAAAACTTTAAACTTTTAAAAAAATTATAAAAAAAGTGATCTTTATCAGGGTTTTTACAACTTCTGGAATTAAAAAAAAAGTTTAAGGGCCCTTGAAACTTGTAAAATTTTGACTCGACTTTTGAAAATCATGAATTAACTGAAATGTTTACTTACCTTGATGTATTTAATTTTTGTTAGAAAATATTATTTGTTTGAGTTTTTTATTTTAATGTTTTGAAATTTTTTGTGAAATTATCCAAAAACAAAATTTAGTATTAGCTGTTAATGTTTCCACAAAATGACAGCAAGATCAATATTCAATTGTTATTGTGCATATAACTGTTGACTAAAATAAAGATCCAGTTCATCCACAATAACTTCATAATAACCCAGTTCAATCAGGACCAGGTATGGTATTTAGATTTATGTTTGTGAAGTGAAATGAAGAGAGTAATCACCAATAAGATCATATGGTGCAATCAGATATGCGATTTTAATTAATTCTTTTTCTATTTGTTTCTGTTTCTTTATATTATATAAATTTCAATGAGTATAAATATGTAAATATAAAATATACTTTCCATATCTGACTTGGTTAAAAATGCATATAATTTCATTGAATTAAGATGAATTTGTTTATCAATGAAATGAAGGCTGAAATAAATTATTTAATATGATAGGTGGGAAGTGTCTTTTTAATGACCCATGGACTTTGGATAAGCTATACGAAGATTAGTTTTTGGGTAGTTCAGAAAATAAAGTATTTCCTAATTTTGTGGAAAAGGTTTAAATCATTACAACCGATTGTAATATTTCAAAATTATATTGATGAGAAAGCTGATTCTATTAAAGATAAAATAGATGCTTTTTAACTTTCTCTGAAATAGACAAAGTTATTATGACTTATGGAAAGTAGTTAATTTGCTTTTACTACTCTCCTAGTCAAGCATTTTCTGTGGAAAAAAATTTGATGGTAGAAAATTTAAGTAATCAATCAATTGTGGCTAAATGTAACATTGATGACTGCATCCAAAACATGTGTGTCAACAGTGCAATAATTTGTTAAGACCCACTTTGTTTTGCTATTGGTGCCTGGCAAAAATATAAATTATGTTTACATGAAATAAAACATCAAAAAATTGTTGCCGATAACAGAAGAAAAGCAAAAAGCACTTCTTATCTCTTCCTGTTTTTGTAATTTTCAGTTCCTCAATTTCTTTAAGAAGTAAAAAGCACATATTGAGGAAATGAACTGAAATTCAAAAAAGCGCTTGGAAGACGACATAAATGAAATTGAAAAATCTACAATAGATTATGCTGAGAAAGCTGAAAAAACTGGTAAATTAATATTAATTGCTAATTAAAACATAGATTGCTGTGGCTCTTCAGCGAAGCAACAATTATTTAGTATTAATAATGAATTGAAAGCGAGAAAGCACTTTATATGTGGAAAGTTAGCATTTTCTAACAACAATATTAGTATATATAAATAACCAAGAAATGTGAAAGTTTATTGATTGCATAAAGAAATAGAAAAGTCTAGAGGATATGAAATTGTGTAGTTTTTAAAGAGTTTGAAATTAAAGAGAAGAAAAATTTAGAATTTCTTATTAAATAATAATTGGAAAAGTCTCATCCTGGAAACTATCTAATAATTGTATTTATTTTGAAAAGAGTTTGTTATACACATCTTGAAATACTTAACACATCAATAGAAATATAATGAAAGATGTTTAAAGGACTCTAAAATTATCCATTATTTTATGTAATGTATAATTCAGTAATGTAAAGAATATTGATTATTCAAATAAAAAATTTTTCTCTTATAGAAGTAAATTCATTGAAGGCTTTTGAAGTAATCCTTAAATATAATTCTAACTTAAATAAAATAAAAATTTCTCAGTAATTTTTACACTTATTTATTTCCATTATTTACAAAAATTACTGAAAAGTGTTGTATATACATAATTATATGCATATTTTGTCAAGAACAATTGGTAAAATAAAAAAGATATTATTTAGCATGAATATTGATACCTCCTGGAAATTTTTGATTTGATTCCTGGAAGACTCCTATATTTTGATTGTTTGAAATATGTATGATTCTTAGAACCCTGCTTCATTTGCATCGCATTAAAGCAAATATTTGTATCTTTCTTGTTGAACCTGCATTATAACTGGAATTAATGTTTTTGTCTGGTCATCAATTTCAATATATAATTAAGCCCCTGTATTAAAATCAGATTTAATCCTTTTTACCAATAATTTACTTAGTAAAGTTATATTAGGTACATGGAGATTTGGTGATGTTCACAGTCCTTACAATTATGAGCTCTAATTTTGTCTTAAAAAATAATTTTCTGATTTCCTAAAAGATTATTTTATTTACAGTTTTCCACTTTTCTAAGCTTTTTTGTTTTTATAGAGATTATAGCCTCAGAAAATATTATAATAGTTGATGTATTTTGAAATTATTTATTTTTTTACTTCTCCATATTGTTGGAAGCTCTGTATACTTGTCATTAAATTAGTAAACAAAAATTTGCTTATTCAAAGAAGATAGTAACTATTTCAAAACAAAATGCGAATTCCACTTTGCCTTGCATTTTATAGTTATCTTGTTTTTTTTTTTTTTTATCACTCATATCATTTTAAGTTTACAGCAATTATTTTTTGGAAATGAAAATACAATGAGTTGGATATTTATTCAAATTAAGTATCAACTTCACACATTTCAGTTTAATCTGTGTAATAATTATTTATTGTTAAAAATAGATTTTAATATGTATTTATTTAGTTTTTATTTCATTTTAATCATGTTATGCTTTGTTGTTATGTTGGATAGAACAACTTGGGGCTGTGATTTGTTGTAAGAAACAATATTTTAATTATTTTTATATAAAATCATTTAAATACTTAAAATAATTTTTGAATTATCTTTGCCTTATTATTATTATGAATTTATGCATTCAATTGATTACAGATTAGCTGCCAATTAATAATTTTATTCAAATTTCAAGTGTATTTGCAGTTTTCATTTATTTGTAAAATGAGTGATATTGATGAGGTTATGTTGCAATATCATATCGAGCTGATTGCTGAATGATAAACACTCTTTCCTTCTGTTCAATAGTTTCTGAATTTGATTCCTGCCTTGAGTTTGGATGTTTGTCATGGTTAAATATACTTTATAACTAAGTTATGGTGTGATTCCTTGTCATGTGGAAAAATATCAATTGAGCTATATACAAATTTTGCAAAAGTATATAATTTAGATTAGGAAACATGCTATTTTCATGCTAGGAAACAAAAATTTTAGTTAATTAAACTAAAATTGAACATCTGAGTACGTATGTAATAATCTGAGTATCTGTAATTTATTTTATTAAAAAAATATTGAGGTGCACAAGAATAATATATAAAATGAACAAATTATTCCTTTTTATAGTATTCTTAAAAAAATCTTTTTTATTTTTTTATTATTCATCTTCTATTTATCAATATTTTAATTCTGTATAAAATTTTTATCTCACATTACGTAATATTTCTGAGAAAATTTTTTTTTGATATTTCAGTAATCAGTATGTAATAAGATCAAGATTTCTGAATCAAGATTTAGTACAAGATATTTAAATTATAATAAATGTGGTAATATTTATTATGTATATTGTGTGTTTATTATGATTGTACATTTTCTTCTTTGAAAAGAATTATTCTTTTGTAACTTTTTTAAAAAGTGTAAAAAAAATTCCTGTAATATTGAACATCAATTTTGTTTTTCTAATGATGATAGTAATCTGTTTATTTAGATGGTCACTGTATGGCACTATGATAAGAAAAAATTGACTATTAAAAAGAATCTTTATGGGCACACTGAACCTATCACATGTCTTGCTGCGTCCCGTGCGTATAACTTAATTGTCAGTGGTTCTAGAGATAGAACTTGTATATTGTGGGACCTTAGCCGACTTGTTTTTGTGCGCCAGTTGCTCGGTCATCCTGCTCCTGTTGCAGCAGTTGCAATAAATGAAGTTACGGTAAGTCTGATATTTATTTTTAAAGTTAGACAAAATTCTTATGATTTATATTTAATTTTTTAAACAAACAAAAAAATGAAAGAAACAAAAGATTTACTATGTTTAGCAAAACTTCATAATTTTAATATTACATAATAAGTTATCCTAGAGATATAAATTAAAAAAGTTATTTACTATGTAAATATATTTTTTCATGATTCCATGTTTTTATTATGAAAGGAATGTATATATTTTTATTCTTTCTAATGTGATTTACTCAAGATTTTTTGATAAGTGAAAAGCTAATTAAAATATTTATGAACATTTTACAATTTTTTTATTTCTACTATTAATTTATACTATCTATACTATTAAGTGATACTTACTATTAATTGAACACATTTTTAAGAAAAATGTATTTGTAATGAATATTATACATATATTTATTAGCTTATAAAAAACAAATTAAGCTCATTTTTTGTAAAATAAATATTCACATTAACAACATTATGAAATTAATGAAAAGAAAATTGTAAATAAATTTGAATTTTATGCTGATATGCTTTCTTACATTTTTATTCATTTTTAAGATATCTTCAAAAATATTGAAACAACTTATGATTAAATTTTTTATTATTTTCTTAGTTCATTACAATCTTAAGTGAAATTTCTAGAATATTTGGGGGCTAAAATAAAATTTTTTCATGAACTATGTTTTTTTCTCCATGAATTTATGATTTTTTTTCATGAATGAGATAATTGTGTACTTTTTTTAGAATAAAATACTAAGCATGTTTGAATAAGTGTGTTCTTGATAGTGATGTTTATAATATTGAGAAATTAACACAATTTCCGGTAGTTGAAAAATTATCTGCAGTTACTTAGCATAATTTCTTTGGAAAATATGATGGATAGGATTTCTTTGGAAAATATGAAATATTATGCTTATGTTACAGAAACAGTAGATTATGTGTATTTATTGTATAAATTCCTCTTTTTTCTTGTCAGAAGTTGGAGCTGATTTGATTACTTTTTTAATAATAAAATCAGTTTTTTCCCCATTCTATTGGTTAACTGTCTGAAGGTTATTTTCATTAATTCATTACCTAAATTAATGGAGGTTTGAATAATTACTTTTCAATCAAATATTTGAATTATACAATAAAACAAACAAAATAATTTAACTTATTGCATTCATCTGGTAAAATTCCTTTTTCATTGAATGTGTTTGACTGAATAAAAGAAAGTGTTTCCATTTATTGAAGTAATTACAAATTCAATTATGTTTATTAAATATGTTTATAGGGTGACATAGCAACATGTGCTGGGACCCATTTGTTTTTGTGGACTATCAATGGTGATGAAATTGCTTCGGTAAACACTGCAACAGGTAGAGCGGACAGGACGCAGCAAATTCTATGTGTGGCTTTTTCTTACCTTAACGAATGGGATAATCAAAATGTTATCATGACTGGATCCAGTGATGGAGTGGTTAGAGTAAGTAACAGATGTTTATCTGATTCTCTGATTTATCATTTTCTTTTTCATTTTTTTGATATTTATTCATATTTAGCTTCTTGTCATGTCTTTACATCTTTTAGTCTCTTATTGTATTATTCCTGTTGGTAAATTTAATCTAAATCTTACCTATAGAGAAATAATTTCAGCTTAAAACTGTTTCACTGTACTTTTAATTATTTACTGGTTTTTGAAAAAAAATCTTTTCCAGTTCTCATTATGAAACAAGAAAAACTCAGTCTATTTTTGTGGACTTAATAAATAACTATCTATAAGTTACTAGGTTTTCAATATTGTTTCAAGACCTTTAGATTAACAATTAGAAATAAGAAAATAATAGGCTTGTTACTTTTGAGATAATATTAGATTATTTCAGTATTTTACACATTCTAGTTATTTTTACTTTTTCAAATTCATTTTTAAGCATGCATTTTTCACAGTTTGTTTTATAAATTGAACATAAAGCCTTAAAAGCATAAATGTATTTTTCACTGCAAATGCTACTTTCTAAATGCAAGAAATTTATAACAAGTAGATAATTTTGATAATTCATGATCAATCTTGTAGAAAAATTTTTCCTTGTCTTTTCTATTTGTTTAATTACAATAAAATATTATGTCTTTAAATTTCAATATTCATATCATATTTTAACCAATGATTTCAATTTTGGGTATCATACTATTTTCAAATATTTTATGATTTATAGCTTGTGTTTACATTTTTTTAGTTTACTTTTTATATTCTATTGGTGTGATTTATAAATATATAAAATAAAATTTATGTAATAAATATTAAAAATTGTTTGTGTTTGATACATAAATGGAAAGACTTATAAATGAAAATATTATTTTTAGTTGCAATAATCTGACAGTTAAACTGCACTGTTTAGACCTTGGGTAACATAGCTTTTATATTTGAGGAACACATTAGTTTGTAAATATGGTACTGCTATATTTAAGAAAATTTGATTTTAAATGCTTAAAAATCCAAAGTTTATTTGAAATATTGTTTAATTAACAAAGCTTGAAAATGGATTTTATTTTTATGATTTGTAAGTTCATTTATATTTTGAATAAAGTGTAAAAGAAAAAAAATATTATTCATTTAAAACTTTGTCAAGAAATAACATTCATTTATACCTAAAAGTCCCTTGACTTGAGTGAAATTTCTTTTCTCCTAGATGTGGTCAGCTGATTATGTGCAAATTCCTGAAGATACATGCCTTTCCATGGAAGAACAGGAAAAGGATTCCACTGCTGGCAAGAAACAAGACCCAAATCCTGCTAAAGAAGTTGCAACAGAAGTGGAAAATAAGGCTGCTGAAATTGTTCGGCGAATGAGCTTAGCTGGCTCCAAAGATATTGGAGAATTAATGCAAAGAAGCACTCTTTGTGCTACAGATCATAAAAATCGCTTTACTAAGAGTGCTTCAGGAAGCTCTTTGTCGGAGGAAGAAAAAGATGGTAAGCTTAGCTCATTCTGCTTTCACATCATTTTAGTTTTCAATATATTAAAATGTGTGAAGTTAAAACAATAGAACAAGTGGATAATATGTTTTTATTTTTTATGTAAATTTCTTACAATATTCTCAGGAAATAAAAATGCATGTTATTATTATGTGATAATTTATTCCATTTTAGTACTAATATTATACTGAAAAGTTGAAGTGTTAAAAAATAAAATTATAAAAATACCAAACAATTATTGTATAATTTTGCTATTTTAATGGGAAGTATTATGCAGAAAATTCTATGCTTACATTTTTTAAATAATTTTAGATGAGGAATTTGAAGATCTTGAAGAAGAAGCTAAGCAAGTTACAGAGATGAAAAGTCCATCAGATACCAAAGAAACTCCAAAAGATAGTCTCATTCCAACCCAAATTCAGCATTCCAAAACTGTCTCTCACTTCCACTCTAAAGAAATGGAGCAAGATTCGAAGGAGACTACTAAAACTAAAAAGCTGGTGCATTCTGAGAATTTTGAATGTCCACCTGAACACACAGGAAATTTTCAACGATGCAGTACTGTGGGACCAGAAGTGACTACTCAAAGTGAGGAAGTTGTAGAAGCGACAACTAGTAAAATGCGTCTTAGCAAATCAGACACTTCCCTAACTGACTCATTTGTGATGCTATCTGAGAATGAAAATTTAGATAATGAAGGGTCTGCAATGCGCGTTAAGAAAAAGAAGAAAGTTCTTAAAGATGGTAAGTGCCTAAAATTCTGTTTCTCTCTTAAAGTTTCAGAATCTAAATGTAATTAAATAATTGAATTTTTTTACAAAAAATTTCTCTGGATAGGTTTTTGATGGTATTTAGTTCATAAATATAGTATAAGTTAATGTTGAAAATTCTAGGAAGAATTATTTGATTTTTAATTATATAAATAATTAATAAATGGAATCCCTAGAAGATTTATAATTCTTAAAACTTTCATAATTTCTTCTTCTTCGAGTTGGGTTTGTATGTCATTGAGCACCTCTGCTTTTATCAGCATTTTGTACTGTTAACTCCAAACCCAATGTTTCTTAGTTCCAGTTGCTCGGATCACCCACTTTATTAATAAAGTCTGATAACCCTTTAATGGAATCTAGGTGTAACTCTGTAGTATGGATGATGCCTAAAGAGGTTAATCTAGGGAGGGCAAGAGCCTCGCATTCATAAATGATATGCTTGGCCGTTTCCTCTTGCATATGACATTTCCTGCAGATAGGGTCTTGCTGAAACAGTCCCATTTTATGGAGATGTTTTCTGAAATAGTAGTGCCCAGTTATGAAGCCTACGATTAAACGTATCTTCTGCCTAGAGCATCTTAGAATTTCATAGGAAATCCTCGCTGATGATCTACAGATCATACTTTTAGCGTGGGTTTGACCAGGAGATTTGAGCCAAGCTTCATACATCTTCCGTTTTTCCCATCTAAGAACATTGGTTTTTGCGGTCTTCAAATTGATCCCACAAAAAGGTTCTGGACCAATGGGAACAAAAGACGATCCTTTTCATAATTTTAAAATATTTAACCAATTTTAGTTTTGTAATAGATTTATTAGAAATGTTTAATTGTTTGTATGTTTAGTAAATAATTTATTTAAATTATCTTGATCTTGTATTAAATAGATTAATGAGAAATTAATAGAATTTTTCTATTAATTATATGTCCTATATTATAACACTTTGAATGGTCATAAATGTTTTTGTTTTAATGTCTGTTTATATATATGTATAGGTTTCAAATGGCATTGTCAATTAGTTTTTCGCAGTAAACTAACCATGCACACAGCATTTGATAGAACTGATAATACTGAACCAGCAGCAATTACAGCATTAGCAGTTTCAAGGTAAGAAATAATATTCCATATTTCTATCTTAAAAAAATTAAGAATTTAAAAAACAAACAAAAAAACCTCAGTTTTGCCATTGCAGAGATTTAGATGTAGGAAGTCAGAAATACCATCTCTGACAAAATACTGTACATTGTTAAATTTTATGGAGTAATATTCCTTTTGACAATCTTTAATAAGCAGTAAGAGGTGAAGTGTGCGCTACAGGAATATCTGTATGCATTACAAGATTATATAGTCGGAACAATTTCCAAGCAAGCCTTGAGTCATTTACATAAGTATATAAAATAAAATTACTTTTTCCTTGCCGCCAGGTTGGCACGCCAGGTCGGGATTTGCTGTGGCCACCGCAGGAACCCCTTCCCAGTGTGAAAGTTAGTTTAGATATGCTACAAAAGGGCACACGACATACCAACTGGGTACATTGATTTCTGTCCAATGCTGTAGTCTTTGGGGGGTAAGTCTTTTTTGTGTTCTCATTGTTTGGTTGTGAAGGAGTCTGTTGGTTGCTGAAAAGGTTCGCTGGTTTCTTTTCGCGCAGGATGTAGGTTGACTTCACCCTGTCCACTGAGATGAAAATCTCTTTGTTGTTCTTTAGTACCTTGAACACAATGTCCATTTTGTCAAGGACCGGGAACGGCCCATCGTAAGGTGGCTTTAGTGGAAGTTGCACAGCATCATGCCGTATGAAGATATGATTGCATTTTTTGAGATCCTGTGGAATGAATATTCAGTCCTTACTACCATGGGGGGTGATTTTTGGTGGGAAAAATGCACTCATCATGTCTCTCAGGTAGTAAATAAAATCTGTAGTGTTAACATCCGTCTTGTTAGACACGGAAAATTCACCGGGCAATCACAAAGAACTGCTGTACACTAGCTCTGCGGTGGAGGCTTTGATTGTTTCATGAAATGCAGCACGTAAACCCACTAGTGCAGTTAGTAGGGCTTTTGTCCAATGATTGGCGAGTTGAGGGTCAGTTAGCTGAGCCTTAAGAACAGATTTCAAAGATTTTATGCCAATTTTCCACTAAGCCATTGGACTTGGTGTGGTAGACAGTGGTATCGCAATGCTTAATACCTAATAGCTGTGTGAGAGCTCAAAACAAGTGAGATTCAAACTGTTTGCAGTGATCAGTAGTCACTACACTGGGGACACCAAAACGAGTTACCCAATTGGTATATAAGTTTTTAGCAACTGTCTCAGTGGTTATATTGGAAATAGGACACGCTTACACCTAACGGGTATCATTGTTAAATAATATATGTATCCAGAAGGCGGGAATAGCCTGATGAGATCTATGTGTATGTGATCGAACCTTTTATCCGGTACCTGTATTCTGTTTGTTGGGCTAATAGAATGCCGGTGAATTTTTGTTCTTTGGCATGGGATGCATGTATTGAAGTTGTAATGTCTTTCGGTATGTTTGGCCACATAAAACATGATGTGAAGAAATTTACTGTTGCTTTAACCCTTGGATGAGCTAAATTATGTAAGGTTTCAAATGCCATTTTTCGAAATTCCAGTGGAAGATACGGGCGGATCTTTTTATCTAAAGTATCACGTAAAAGTTGCACTTCAGTTTCAGGCAAAGTCATGTTTTGGAATTTTAAACATGTGTTTGATTGAAGTATCTTTTTCAATTCAAAATCATTGGTTTGAGCTTGCGCCACATTGACGTAATTCAATGCAGTTGGGAATTCCAATACATCAGTCCTTGATAATATATCAGCTGGCATATTGTCGGAACCTTTAACAAATCGAATATCTGTATCAAATTATCCAATTAAGTCCAAGTACCTTAACTGACATGCAGTGCACTTATCTAGGTTTTGTTTGAAAGCAAGTGTTAAGGGTCTATGGTTTGTATAGATAATACAGCGTCGACCTTCTAACATATGTTTGAAGTCCTTTATTACTACTGATATTGCATAAAGCTCCCTATCAAAAGTTGACCATTTTTGCTGAGCCGCAGTAAGTGTATCATTGTCTCATCTTTTCATTATCATTGTCTCATCTTTTCATTGTTTATCATCAAATATCTTTATTTCATTTAGCAAAAACTTTATCCAAAGTATTTTTTCTCCCACAAGTACAGTAATTTTCTTCTGATATGTTTCATACTAAATGAGAATTTGGTATATTGAATACTGATTGATACTGCTTTGCACTGTAATATATGCTTATTAAATTCATGCTTTTTACTGCAATTTAGATAGTTGCTCTCAATATTATTCATATGTTTATTAAAAGCATTAATTCCAATAGT
This sequence comes from Latrodectus hesperus, assembly GCA_037975125.1. Taxonomy (NCBI): domain Eukaryota; kingdom Metazoa; phylum Arthropoda; class Arachnida; order Araneae; family Theridiidae; genus Latrodectus; species Latrodectus hesperus. The sequence goes on along the minus strand of CM075855.1, from coordinate 29,890,595 downwards.
TTTTTAATACAGCATAAAATAAAATCTTTGAATTGTCAAATGACAATCTCAAGTTTCTTGAAATTTTTTATATAGAATACAAATACAAATCTATTTTGAGGAATCTGAATTTTATTTTTTGAATCATCTTGAGGTTAAGCTGGTTACTGTAAGGTCAGTGCTCTTATTTTCAGCTCAATAGCTTGCGGGTTTAAATCCTACTTCAACTAGATTTTCCTAAATTTTTGTAATCCACTTTTTTTTTGTTAAAGTGTAAATCACGGTTCTATTAGCTTTTATTTGCAAAAGTGTCCGTAAAGTGCTAAACTGACTAGTTAATCATCAGCTGTATCAATATTAGAATACATTTTTATATACTTTGTGATTTTTTTCAAAATTGATTTTCATTTTTATTTGATCACTCATTTCATTACATATACGTTGCTCACTGGAATTGCAATAGCTGTAGGGAATAATCTTATCAACACCAAACCCACATGAAAGAAAAGAAGTTGGACAATGTAAATGATTAGCATTTCATCACATTTAGGCGACATAAAAGGGACGAATAATATCTGAAACATTGTATAAAAGAAAACTTGTGCAATGGATTCCATATTTGTAACTTGCTTTATAATGTTTGACTTTTCTCAGAATATCTTGTTATGCCTTGAATAAGAATAATGTCTATTACCAAGTTTCAAAATTTAATTAACTCAAGATTCTGTGATATTATCAAATCCAGCCAGAATCATGTGAAAAGGAAATCAAAAGGTTGTTGAGAGACATAATAAACAGCTTTTGTGATCGCAGTGCCCTCTAATGACTAATCCTCAAAGTGTGATATTGGTCTTGCAAAATCACATAATTACATCACAGATCATTCGTCAGAAAATGGGCTAGTTTGCAGTATGTTTAGTAAATGATCATATCCTGCAACATAACAATTAAAGCACCACTGCAACAATTACTTCGACATTGCTTGACGACACAACATGTAGACAAAAGCAGATTCTGATTCTCCCATTGGCAAATCTAGTGGCACAATAGAGTCTTTTCAGTTGAGCTCTGGTTCTGGTAAAGCATTCTAATCTCTATATATATTTGAAGGCTCAAAGGAGAGCGCTTATTGCCTGGTTGCATAGGATATTATGATGGTTGCATGAGACCTTACACCTGGTGTCCTGATATTGGCATCCTTTGGGTACACAGGTTGTAAATTTCTAGTTTGTATTGATAGCAATTGAACAGTGATTGGTACATTCCTAATATTTTAAATCTGAGTCTTCAAGATATGCAAAATGCAATTTTTCAACAATATAATGCTAATTTACTTGTACATCTTGTTCTGACTTTCCTTGATACAGTAAGTATTCAATTTGTCGTCCTGGCCTGTACTTCAGAAATCTGTACCTCAATGTCCTGTACTTTCAGACCTCTCATTAATTGAAAATATTTGGTCATAAATTGCTGAGATACTAACTTGTTATTCCTCTCCATTTATTACAATTGATGAAGAATAGTATAAACTTGAAGCAGCTTGGTATGAGTTGCCTGTTTCTGTTATTCAAAAGTTTGAGTCCATTCCTGACCAAATAAGGGCTATTGCTGTCAGAAATGGCAACTGTTTCTACTAATTTCTCACTCCTGTAAACCCCCAAACTGATTGGCGTGAAGACAAAATGATTAAATTTACATACTGTTTACACTTTCCTTCATTGTGTTGCAATTTTAATATCCAGCATTGTATTGAATGTTGAAAAATACTGGTAAGGATTTCAAATTTTTTTGCTTTTAATATATTTCTGTACTTTATGTTTCATATTATCAAATAAGATACCTTTTAATCATTTTTTTCACTGTAATATATAAAAATGATGAAAATAAACTTTTGTTTTAGTAACTTCCTTTTTTAGCTATATTATGAAGGATTACATTATTTGAAATGTTATTTTTATGTATCTATTTACAGAATCTTACGAATTTTTCCAAAAAATAAATGAATCATAATTTAGAAAACTTTTGAACTCAAATTTAATTTATATATATATTTAGGGATCACAAAACTGTGTATGTTGGAGATGCTAGAGGAAGAGTGTTTAGTTGGAGTGTAACAGATAAACCAGGCCGTGGCATTGCTGATCATTGGGTGAGAGATGAAGGTGGAGACAGTTGTACTGCTTGTGGTGTCCGGTTTTCTTTCTCAGAACGAAGACATCACTGTCGTAATTGCGGGCAACTCTTTTGTTCAAGGTAAATTACACTACAGAAATTTTGCTCTTATTTCTTTATTAAATTTAAAGTTCATTCTGATTACATTTGAATATTATATAATTTTAAACCTTCACTAATTTTTAAACATTGCCTTGTATTTTCATCTTTATATGTTTCATATTTTAATAATGTAAGATTTGAACCTGAGAATATATAGTATGATAAATCTTAATTTCAGATTTCTATAATATTGAGGATGAAGCTAATAAATTTAAATATCAGTTTATTGTAATTTAAAGGAAATAAATTCAGTATTTTCAAAACTAATTTTTAAATGGATTTTTTTTATCATAGGTTATAAAATGGGCACCAGTTTGATATGAAGATAAAATTATTTGCATCAATAAATGAAATATAGCAAATATTTTTTGGAATTTTTTAAACAATTTTTATTACAATATTTTTTTTAAAAAAATTATAAAAATTTTGTAAAATAGCAGGAGTAAGGAAAAATGGAGATATTTTCTACTCAGGATTTATCACATCAGATGTATTGCTTCAAATTATTCAGCTGTAATTAGCAATAAATTATTTAAGAAAATGCTTATATATCAAAACTTAAAATAAAATAATAAAAAATGAAGGAAAGAAAAACAAATTATTTGTATGCTCAAGTTAACTGAAACAAATTTGCTGTTTAACTTCAACAAAAAGAAAATATTTTATATAATGTGATGTATAAATAGAAACCAAGTATAGTGGAGTATCTCTTTACATGAGTATAATTTGTTTTTAAATTTTATGATAATATCAAATACTCTCAATAATTAAAGTAATTTATCTCAGAAATCAATACAAATCATGTCAAAGCATTAAACTATGAAAAAGTTTAATTCATAATGTAATGATTTATTCATAGTTCATAATCTCTCTCTCAATTTATTGAGAATTTTGCTCATATACATTTATTTTTACTTCAAAATTATTCATTTAGGTACACAGTATAATTTTAAAGCATTTGTAGCAAGTATTACTGTCTTATTAAGCTGATGTATGTATATTTATTATGCAACACATTTTAATGCTTTCTGCATACTCCTTATTATCCCGGAAGATTTATGAGTTTCCAAGGCTATTATTTTACTCGTTCCCAACAAATTTCTGCGCGAGTTCTTGCTGGGACTCAAAGTGCATCCTTATTTGCTCTTTGATTATTGATGTCTCAACTATATTCATTGATCAGCTGACCACTGTTTACTCTTATTCATATAATCTTAACCAGAGATAGTATCCCATTGATATAAAAGTTGCTTTTCTTTGTATTCCAATTCAACATCTAGCCTGATTATCCTTGCAAAAATTTCTCTTGTGGAACCACACATGTCTTATCTATCATCTTGAAAGGTTTCGAAAGTAGTTTTTCTAAACCTCTAAGAATTTGATAACCCTGACCCCTTGAGCAGCTATCATGGCTCTGTTGCTCTTAATTTCTCTTGAAGACTAAATCACACAATTGTTTGCTGTGTGTTGAGACCCATGTCCCTGCTTAGAAATAGAAGAAAAGCTTAGAATTGCTTTTATTAAATAATAATTAGGAAAAAAATGTCATTTTGGAAATGGTTTGATAGTCATATTTATTTTATTTCAAATCAATATATTTATTTGAAAAAAATTGTTATACACGTCTTGAAGTTCTTAATAAATTTAAAGATAAGAATCTATTGAAGATTTTAAAAAGTCTAAAATTACTTTTAATAAATATACTAATATATAAAAACTAATATATACTAATATATTAAAACCCTATATAATAAATGATCATACTTTGAATAATGTACAGTTTGTTATTAATTTCTGTATTTGGAATTTAGTTTTGTATATGATTATTATATTACTGTTTAATGTAACGATAAGGTATTAGATATTCTTGGTAAATGTTCAATTATTGCATGGTAGATGTTTTCAGTTTTCTTTTTGGGTAAACTAATAAGATACAGAAGATTTTTGATTGTAAATAAATAAAAATGGTTATTTTTTACACTAGCTAAATACATTGATTTTCTCATTTAAAAATTGCTTTCTTCATTTCATGTTGTATTAACGATTTCCATTTGAATTGAATGATAAATAATATAATCAAAAAAGTTAAAATCTACTTTTAATACTTTATTTTATTTTAATCTTATTTTAAATATTTTCAAGTCTTTTGTAATTTGTATTAAGACATAAAAATGTAATCTAATGGGATACAAATATATTCAGAATAATATTTGTTTTTTGTGATAATAGAATTTTACAAATATTGGCAGTGTCAATGGAAATTCCATAATTATATGTTAGAAAATTAATTTTATGATTGATTATTTTAGTAATGTCTAATTCTTGAGTAATAATTCAACTATTTTTGTAAAGGTAAATTATTTTTAAATTATCTACTTTTTGTAAAATTAGTTTCTTGTATTAATTCATTATTTATCCCAGTAATCGTTTCACATAAATAATGTGTTAAATAGACTAAAATTGTATTTTTTATAGGTGCAGTCGCTTTGAGTCTGAGATAAACAGGCTTCGAATTTTGAAGCCTGTTCGCGTTTGTCAAGGCTGCTACAACTTGCTAAAAAGCCAACAAGAGAGTTCAACAGCGTCTTAGTCGTTTAGGATTCATAGTTGATGAAAATAACTATTTTGTTTCATAGCATATTTTTTTTAATTTCATCTGATTGATTTGTAATCAGATTGTGCTTTCCCAATACCATATCCCTAAAAGAAAAAGAAGAAAAAAAAAACAAATATGTTTATATTGTATACATATATATTTCTCATTGTTGTTGCAATGCATTGTTTAGTGGAATCGAAATCCACACTGAGTCATTGTTTTTTCTTTTTTTTCTAAACAATGTGTTAGATTGTAAAAGAATTAAATAGTATTGCATTGGGGTAGTCCACTTTTATGATTGGAAAATTTTTTCAATGTTGTATAATCTAAATGTGTTTCAAATGTAAAATATATATATTTAAAAGCCTGTGTACTATAATCTTTAAAAAATTATTTTTTGAATTGAAATGTATGATTAATCACACAAAACTGTCAAATTGTAATTTTTTCTGAATTATGATCTTTTTTTAAATATTTCACATAAAATTCATATAAATCATTTGTATATATGTATATGGAGTCTAGAAATTTAATATCAATTAGTTAAAAATTAGCTTAGTAAGAAAACTAAGGCATAATATATTTTATTTTTGATTTTTCCTCCCTAAAATATTTCTCTTAATTGTGGCAGTGTTTTAAATAATTAACTTTTATATATTCAATTACTTCAATGTCTAACCATTAAAATAATTTTATTTTAATGAATGGTGCTTTTAAAATATGTATAAAATAGATATTTTAAAAGGTTTATCTGTTTTTTTCTTTTTCTTATAAATTAGTGTACTAGTTTGCACTGCCTATTGAATTGTGATAATTGATACTAATGAAGCATATATAATTTAATTGTTGAGTTAATTTTTGTAAATTTTATTTAAAAAAATCATAAGATGTAGAGCTATTTTATTAAATTAATCGATTGACGGTCTTAAAAACAGATTGATAATGAATGAAATTTATAAATCACGTAAGTTTTTAATTTTTTTGTTGACATCAATTTTAAGTATGAGCTTTTTTTTCTGAGATTATATCATCTAAATTTTAAATGTTTTTTGTTCAAAATGTTCAGAGTTTAAATGTTCTAAAAATAGTGACTGTATATATTTTATGGAAATTTCTTTATTTTCATTTATTTCAGTGTGATTTCTTCCAATTTGGTTTTCTTAGGAAAATATATTAATTATAATTTTACTTAGTAATTAGAAAAAAAAAACACTATGCTTCTTAGTTTTGCTTATATTTTATGTTTATGCATTATTTATTTTTTTGAACTGTGTTTCTGGAGGAAATTTTTATGTGAAAGTGAGCTTAGAAATAATGCATATCTTGATAATTTTTTCCAGAGTATGAATTGCATTCCTGATAAGATTTTCATGTGCATGTAGTTAAATGTGAATGTTTGCCTGTTTTAAAGTGTGTAATTTATTAATAGTTTAATTTATATATGTGTATTGAGCTTATATAATTTTATCATGTTTTATTTTTTGACGAATGTAGTATTCTTTATTAATCCATGACAATTATTGTTTGACTAGTTATCACAAAATATGTTCGTAATTTATCCAAATCCGTTTAGCAATATTTAGAGCTGACATAATTTAGAGTTACAGTTTTAACTGAATTTTTATGTATCACCAAAGATAATCTATTAATTAATTATACTTATGTCTTACATTTTAGAAACTTTCATTAAATGATAAACATTATCAAAATATTTTTTAAATTTTAAATATTAATTTATATATGTGAAACAATACTTAAACTCCTTGTGTATATAATTGTTAATTCACAATGATCAGTAGAAGCATGTTTTTGGAATGATTTTAAATTGGTTCTAGATAATGGACTCATTGGACACCAATACAATTCTATCACCTTTTACAGTCTTGAAAGTTTTATAGAAATTTGTCTTAGGACGAAATGTGTAAATCACTTGTGGACAATTTTTTAGAATGTAATGCTTAGTATGTGTAAAAACATTTCATACATTATCATGTGTACACAATGTGTAATAAATTTAAAAGAAAAATCAAGTCATGTAAAGTGTAAATATAACAAAGTATATTGTAGCATATGTCATAAGTCATTTAATTGAAATAAAATTGAATCACCCTGTCATTTTAGTTCTTAATATTTTATTTCTATTTTTAAAAATAAAATCAGTTCGTGTTTTTTAAAGGATGAAATTATAAAATTGTGCTGACAAAAAAGTGTGCATAGCTAGATATTTTTACTTTAATTATTAAGACAGTTGTGCTTGGTAAAATTAACCTTTTTAGAAACAAGCTTCATAATCCAATAATTTATTGTTGAATTAAAAGACATTATATTGTAATGATGGGGGAAAATAAATTAATAATTTATTTATGAAATATACATTTTATGGATTTTTTTAAGAGACATATTTTTCAGTCTGTCTTCATAATTTTATCCATTAATGTTAAAGAAAATGCATCGCTATTTCGTTTATATTCATCGGATTCATTTTCTTCCATGAAATGGAATAAAATATTTTTAAGAAAATAGTAAAAATAAACGAAACACTATTGCTACATCTTTTATAAAGATGATAGTTTTAAGTTATCAATTATATATATATATATATATATATATATATATATATATATATATATATATATATATATATATATATATATTAATTTTATCTTTGAATTTACAAAAATTGCCTTTAATATGGACTTGAAAATAATCTTTTTCTTATTATTTTCAGTCATCAGTAATCGATGTGATGATCTCTTTATTGTCATGGGAATGTAGAGGATTCAATCCTGATACAGTGAGTGATTGGTTAACGAACAAGACAATGTTCGCTTCGCTATCCGAACTGTTCATTAACCGATCATCGATTTACCGTAGATCTTTTTATGAAATCGATTCATTCGTTCTGGAAACACTAAAAATAAAATTAAAAAATGGATGGATAATTTCTTAGTAAGTTTATTAAAATAAAATACGTATAGTCTTGCATATTAATCGTCCTTTTCATTTTTTATTTATGGGCCATTAAAGACTATGTCCAATGTCGACTGTTTTTCACTCTTTTTTTAAACTTTCCAGAAGCATTGTTGTAAAGATCCCTAACCTGACTGATATCAGCTTGGTTTGGGTATCTCATTCTCTGACATCGCACTTCAACGAATGAACGAGGGAAGGTGCTCAAAACCGAAAGCGATGGTTTACTTTAGCTATAAATATTACAGTGGCAATGAGACCGCAGATCGACTGGCCAAAGAGGGCAGTGAGGAAGATACGACCACTAGTTCATCACTTACATATCAGGAGCTTTAATGAAAAATCTAGACTTAATTCAATCTGGCAAATTCTACCAACACACCAAAGGTACTCTGGAACTCTTCTGGAAACAAAATGAGACCGAATATCTCAGACTGCCTTGGCCAGATTGTCAAGTGGACCTCTAAAATGTTTATCGTTTGAACGTGGTACAAAAATTTATCCCACTTGTAAAAAATGCTGTGAACATCCAGCCTCACCGAAACATATTCTGGATTGCGTCGGACTTTCCCCGGGATTTATACTCAAATCCCTTGCTATTCATAGACTTTCTAACTGTCAACAATTTAATGGAGTTGATCTCACAAATGTCAGATCTTTAAAGAGGATAAGCCAACAACAATATTACATTGGAAAAAAATATTCCAATATAGAACTTTAAAGTTTAATAGGCAATCAATAAAATTCAAGAGAGATGAAAAATGATTTTGGATCCGTTGGCTTTAGCAACCCTACACATCATGCACCCAGAGCGAGAAGTCGTTAGAATTCGTTTTAGCTCTTTAACCGAATCTGTGTTCGTTGTCCGAAGACAAAAATCTTTTTTGAAGATGTTCATTGTCCAATTTGTTCCCAGTCCAAACTGTTCGTTAACCGATTACCTACTGTATAACAAAGTCATTGTTGATAAGACATGGGCTCACTGAGTTTGTAGGTCTTGATTCTCAATTAGTATGTTTGAAGAGGAAGAGGCCACTTTAGATGTTCGTCTTGCCACTTTGACTGGTTTAAAAGTATGCAAGACATTACCTTATGATGCATTTTAGGATATTTTCCAAGTCATCGCCAATGGCTCGGATATAATTACTCTGTGCAAATGATCAGTTACATTATACTTTCAATGACCTTGTATTTTTGTTATACATGTATTCATAAATGTAATATCATAGATATATCTTGCCTATTAAAAGATATTTTAAAGCAGCAATTAATTTTTTTGATTTATAGGAAAACATAGCAATTTAAATTCACAACAGTTAATTTAATTTAAAAAATGCTATCCTTTACGTCTATGTTGTTTATTAATCTATGATGGGGATCATCATTTTCGGAATCTGTTATACCTGTAAAAAATCATTTCCATTGCAAAATGTCTAGTTTTATAATATAGACTAGGTATATTATTAATCTGATTGAATTGCGTAAGCAAAATAAATTCTGGATTGATTACGAGCGATTTTTGCATAAGCAAACATACTGAAAAATTTCAGGTAAAGATAATGTGATTTGATTGTGCTGAATTTACAAGGCAAAGCAATCTTTATTATTTATATTTTCTACATAATTAATCACCTTTTCCAAGATTGTGCTATTATAGCTTATATATAGGCTTTCACATAATATAGGGTTTTCCCGCGACTATTGTTTCTCAATACTTTATTAATACTTTCTGCATATAAAATAAAGATTTTTTTTCCACACTTGTATTGTGCGTTAACATTTGAAACAGTATTAGATTATATATATGCACTGTGGGGCACAATTCTAGATACATTTTGAAGGACTTTAATCTCAAGAAGTATCTAGAATTGTGCCCAAGTTTCATTGTTCTTGGTTAAAATTGAAAAATAAATGCTGCATTTTTATGCTCTTTTCATCATTAAATATCCATTAATAATGCAGAATCATTTGCATACGATGATATAATTAATTTTCTTTTGAAGCTGTTAAGTTCAAATAACGTTTATTTTTTATTTTTAAAAAGAACATGAGCATTTAAAGAAAATGCAGATAATTTCAACCACCTACAATTTATTGGTAAGTGAATTAAGAAAATTTGAAAAAATAACTGAATTTATTATTCTCATGGATTGCTAACGACATCAAGAAAAGAATCGTCAGTTTATTATACAACGAATCTTACATTACTTGATTTTGAAGAAAAGACAATATAAATTAAACTTTTGTTGGAAAAAGCATAAATAGGTTTTTTAATTGGATGAGATGCTATTGGTATGCACATTATTTTCATATTGCATTCCTCTGCCGAACACTTAGGGTTATTTGAAAAAACGTTTTCAGGCTAAGTACAAGAAATTTTTAAGCAAACAAAAATATATATATTTCTATTTCTCGGAAAATAATTTTTATTTACTAAAAAACTGTCAAAAATATTGGTGTTATTAATTTAGAATTATTGTATTAGTTAATGAAATTTTTGAAAATTTAAATCTTGCCGGTTTAAACTAACAATAAAGTGGATATTTTGTCATGTCATTTTCATTTTGCTTTTTCTGCTGTCTGTTGTCCATAGCTTAAGGGCTTGAATCAATGGAAAACGGCTTCTCAAACGATGCTTTGCTTCTTGTATAAGAAATCGATTTACTAACAAAATTAACTTCGACATTATAAATTCTAATATAAGGCGAAGTTCACCATCGAATGCCAATATTCTCAGACATTCGATGGTGAATTTCGCCTTGATTGCTGCCGCTCGAAGAATGTAATTTGAAGAGAGTCAGTAAATTCGTGGACAAGTAGGATTTCCAACGTCGTCTCAATACGATGTGTCGTGGATGAAAAGTTATCTGACGTCATAGATATTTTAATCCAATGAGAATCATTATAAAGTGGCGTACTCAGGATTTCGACTGAAACGAAAGAAACAACCATTTTATGGTTAAAATATGCGAAAAATTTCCCTGCGGCTTGAGAATTTGGAGACAATGAATGATTAATTGGTTTGTTGCGGTATTGTCAATTTTTGCACACCCCATCACTTATCGAACTGATTGCGCAGTTAATAGTTTCGCGCTCGTGAAATACCGAAGTATTTACCTTGTATAATTTTATCCTTTTTTTTACTAAGCTATATTTTATTGTTCGACAAGATTCTAATAATTTTCGAAAAATCTTATACATGATTGAAAATTCATGACATTGTAAAATGTCTTTTTTTACATTATAGGTTAGGTGTACTTATTCTATTTTTATTTTAAATCAAATTGTTTGAATTTTTTTAATTGTTTAAATATTTTCTTCATATTTTTCAAACAACAAAGTTCTGTAATCTCTGGTAAAAGAAATAAAGGGAATTTTATTTTAAAACAGTGTATTTTTAAGAAAAACAAAATTACTATTTCAATTTCATGTTGATATTAAAACATAATCATTAAAAGGTTAAATGCAGCCAAATGATATATATATTTTTTTTTTGGTAATTTGAAAAAAAGTTCGAAATATCTATATTTTACATTAAAAATTCATTTTGCAAAAAAAATTATCTGGGGTTTATTTTAAAAAATGCAGATAAATTCCTATTTTAGCCATCCGATTGGCGAAGATGGAAAAAAGTGACAATATTTTCTCCCCAACCAAAATGACACGATTTCAATGGGATTCCTAGTACCGTGACCTCGAATATTTTTGTTTATTATCATTAATGCTATGCTTTAAGACAAAGTACTAGAATCACCAAAGATGAAATACGAAGCTAAATCAGCAGATTCCGAGGTCAAGCTGGATTTAAAGTGCTTATTATTTGGTCTTTAATACGATGATTTTCTAACTGCGCTTTTATTGGTTGCGATTGTATGGAAACCACAACTACATAACATTTTTAAAAATAATCCGCAACGAAACTTTTTCTCATCAAAATATATTAAAATGATATTTTTAGTGAAGAAAATTAAATCTGCTGGAAATTTCAATAAAAAATAATAATATAATATTTCTTAGCCAAATATTTTAAAATTAATGAATTAATTGGAATTACATAAGAGAGATAAAAGAAATAATTCACACACACTTTTAAAAATGGAAACTATTTTCATTCTAAGCACAATTCAATAGAATAAAAGTTAATGCAATAATTTTACGTTATCTTCTGGTTAAAATATGAAAACACTTTTGTTCTTTTTAAAAGAATACATTTCTGTATTATCTGTTGTTTTATATTGAGTATCTTATTGTCCAGTACTAATACTTATTGTCCATCATGGGGACATACACAGCCGAATTTTTTATGTTACTGAATGCTAGAGTTAGAAAGATATAATTGAATGGTGTGTGAAACGTAATTTGATTTCTAAGTCGCATATCAATGTCCAAGATGCCGTGAATGATGACACAATTGTAAATTCTTAAATGATTTTCTAAATATCTATGAACCTGAATGTAAGGATGTCAAAGGAAATAAAATAAGTACTTTTTTTCCTTTGCTTATTTAATCAATTTTATAAGCAAATTAATTATTTTTTCATTATTTAAATTATTATTTCTAACTTATAAAAAAAATTGAAAAACAAAGATTTTTGTATTTGCTATTTTAAAGTAAGCATCAGAGAAAATAAAAATAATTAGTTTTCAAAACTGAATTTGAAAACGTTATTCTCTTTTGTCATTTAGCTTTATTGTCCGGTTGTTTGCAGCATTATGAAAGATTAAGTTGTCTGCGCTCCTGCTCCTTTAAATAAAAGAAAAGATTTTGTAAACAGTCCAAAACTATTCACATTATTGATATAGCTGTATTCCGTGATGGATTGCAGTGAAGCATTAAAAAAAAATCATGTATTTTACTATATAGAAACGTCATTTGGTTTTTCACGTTTTATTTCTTTATAGTTTGTAATATGAGTCTTCCTTAATTAGATTAAATTATCTTTTTAGCCTTTTGCATTGATTTAGCATGCTGTAAAAAGAAAAATTTAAAATCGCGATATTATAGATTATATAAAATCATATTATTATGTAAATAATAAGAAATTTTCGAGGTTACAATATTCAAAATTAATTGAAATCGCATAAAAATGCAAATAAAAACAAATACATGATAATTCGAATTTATAAAATCTCAAAAATTAAGGAAATATTTAATATCGCAATTTTCAAATTCCGTAATCACACTTGATATGGCGTCGTTTTTGTTGGCGAGAAAATGTTTGTCGCCATTTCGCTAGCTGTCACCAAGTGGTAGGCCCAAATAGGACTTTACCTTTCGTTTCAATTAATCAAGTACTATAGCTAAATCGAATAGTGAATAATCACATTTGATTTTAAATTTCAAAATTCATTTTGTTCTACAACTCTTGTATCACATTAACAAACTTAAGCTTCCAACATAATTTCAAATCATCCAGAATTAATAATTTGAATATATAATAAAAACATATTTGAATCCATTCAGGAAATCCCTTCGTTCTTTCAAACTCATACTTTAAAAAAAAAAAAACTGTTTTTATTTTCTTTTAAAAGAACAATAACATACTATTCAAGCATTGTTTTGACTTATTTTAATCAATAGCTGAGAATAAAATTCGCGCTTGCTTGTAATATGTTTAAAAAGAAAATATTTTTTTGTATTCATAATTCTAAATTATTTTTAAAATATAAGGACTATTTTAATTTAAATTTCAAAAAAAAAAACTATTTGGGTATCAGCAGATTTAAAATATTTTAATTTATTTGAGACAAATATTTTTCGTGTACGCATTCATTTTAAAAATGCTTCGTAGTATTGGTTGTCAAAGAATCATAACAAATAAAAACACAGTTAGAAATTCGTTGTATTAAGAAATCCAATTTGGCGTTCTAATCTGCTGATTTGACTCTGAATTTCGTTCTTGGGGACGGGATGGGTCCAAATAGAATTCAACCCAAAATACATTATATTTTTACGAAAAATAATTTGCTAATATTAGGTTGGTGCGTATGAAATGTCGGATTCTTAAGTGATTGTATAAAACTGCATATCTTTCTTCAAAAGCTGTTTATTCAATCAAAGTATGCTCCATTCGCTTCAATACACTTCTCCCAACGAGATTTTAAAGCGTAGATGCCTGTCTTAAAAAAATTTTGGTCTTTAGAATTAATAAACTCTGATATCGAGTTTTTTAGACTGTCTTCATTTTCATAGTGTTTGCCCCTTAAAAACAGCTCTAAATGCTTGAAAAAATGAAAATCGGTCGGTGAGAGATCCGGTGAATAGGGTGGATGCTGCAATGATGAGCATACGTTTAACCGATCCAGCTTATTTCGCTCTGTCAGTGCGTGCGGTACCCACTTGTCCATCTTCTTAACCTTGCCAATCTCAGAAAGGTGTCTCAATATCGTTGTATGGTCAACTTTCATCCTGATAGCAAGTTCCCTCGTGGATACGGCTGGATCCGCTTCCACTAGAGCCTTCAGGTCATCATTCTTCACAGACGTTTTGGGTCTTCCGCGCGGCTCATTTTGCAGTGAAAAATCGCCAGTCCGAAATTTTTCGAACCAACGCTGCACTTTCCGATCGTTAACCGTATTCTCCTCAAACGCTTGGTTTATGTTGCGTGCAGCTTTTGCAGCACTATTACCAAGTTTGTACTCATATAAGAAAATGACGCGAATGTCGGCAGAATTCATATCGGCAATAAACTCAAAAGAAATAAAAAAGGGAAGACCTTCGAGAAAACCTATTTTGCTGAAATGAGTCTCTGGCAATGGACAATACGAGTATGAATGAGGTAATGCCAAATACAAAAGTATAACGAAAACAGGGAGGAAAACGTCCGCATGTAAAGAGAATCCGACATTTCATACGCACCAACCTAATACAAACAAATCTGTCATAAGAGACATTTGCAAAATTTTTATAATGTACTTAAAATCTAGAAATGTACCTAGAAAACTTATAGCACCAAAGATTTAACAAAAAAATAAAGAGGAAACTTATTCCAGATATGACATTGATACTAATGCAAATGAATCATTAAACTTAATGATAATTAAATATAGGACGACACTAAATGTGGTATAAATGAATATCACACATTTATTTCAATTCAGCTATATTTGAAGAACATTTTCCAAATTGCTTCGATTCCTAATCAATATTCATTTAAATTAGCTACAAAATAGTTTCATAAACATCAATATATTTATGTAACTATTTTGTTATAAATACTACACACACGATGATCTGATTGACCGAATTCCAAATCCATTCAGCCGGTTACGTTTCCATTGCACAAGTAATAGTAGGAAGCTGTCATTGGGCTGGTAGAGAGAACTATTACGCATTCCAAGATATTTTACAGCTGATATTGTAAATCTGAAATAGAGTTTCAAAATATACTGAAGTTAAATTAAGAATTCTGTCTCATGGTTTCTCTTGTATATTTTTGCAGTTGATCTTTCCCACAATTCTCAGCTGCTGAAGTTCATAGTACACCCTGTCATTTATTTATCATGAAATTGTATAAAATTATCTAAAGAATGATATTTTTCATTATAAAAATTAAGGAATGGATCATATGCATTTTTTTTTTTTTACTAAACGGCTATCATCAGATAAGATGACTTTTGACCATGAAGGAAAAGTCCCCCTTGTAATAAAATCAAACGGACATAATGTTCTTACACTAAATGCAGGTACTATCACACTATGGTGCTGACCTATACAGACCTATTGTTTGAACATACCTAATATAAATGCATCAATTTTTTAATGTTCGAGACCGTTCTTGTGTTCAACAGGTTGTTGATATAATTACTTGGTCCAGCGGGCAATGTTGTAAAGGAAGGAATAATCACGGTTTATTCCTTCGCGAAATTTGAAAATCCTTGAGAATTATCAGATGATTTAGAAATTTTTGAAGTTTCTTTTATTAAATATTTCTTAAAATAAATATATACTTATTTTTTATGATTTCTATACTACTAATAACGGTAACAGAAAGTTTTCCAAGAAAAGAAAACAGTTTTGTTTTATTGAGAAATTTAGAATAACTTCAAAAATTAATGTTGAGTAAATAATTTTTGTCTTCCTCAGTGCGAATTTATGAATTTATAACGACAAAAACATGGAAATGTCAATACTTATTCTGACAAACCTGAGAAATATATCTTGTATAATTATATCTAATATTAATTCATTATTTTTATTGTTTTAACAAGTATTTTTGTTTTGTCATTACGAAACTAATTAACTTTTGTACTAGAAGACAGAGCAGATATTTTTTTTACAAATTTATCTATTGAAAGTTCAGCTATTTCTTTATTTGATTTTACACACTGCTTTTCTAGATGACTTTTTATTCCCAAAGCTGTGACTTAGATGACTTTCTATTTCTATAAGCATTAAGTCACAGAAAATTGTTTATATTTTTGTGTGATCTAATAAAAGTTCAGCTATTTTTCTATTTGATTTTCTATAAACTGCTTAAAATTCTAAATTTTTTTCCGTAAAATCAGTGAGAGCCACAGCGTCCATACATTTTGTTTGATTACAAAAAGAAGAATGTTCTAACGTGTTTCAGTACTACCACAGCTACCAAAGGAGTATTCAGTCCAAACATACATATTGATTTTAAATTATATAATCAGTTATATGAACTCCTTCATTTCAATTATAGCAGTCTACAAAAATGCGATTTTTACAAGCACGAGTTTATAAATATAATCAGAATTGGCTGAATTCCAAAGATCATAACATCTAATGAACCCTCTTAATTTTACACATTTTCCATTTTAATTTTTTTTTATAAATTTTAATAACAACTGAAGGTATTCAACTATATGGTATCATTAAACGATTATATGTGGTATCTTAAATATTTATAAAAAGAAACAGAGCCATTTTTCTTAAATCATTTTATTTCTCAAACAATCATAATATTTTCCATAACTTTAACAGATAATATTTATGAAGAAAATATACAAATCATTTCAAATAAACATATGTTAAAAAGTCTTCTACTATTTTAACAAATTTTTGTATTAGACATTTTTAATTAATTAAAATTTTTACCACATAAAAATTAAAATATATCACTTTTTTTACTGCGTATATAAAAAAAAACTCTGCTGGAAAATTTTTTTATAAAGGTAAGAAATCTTTAATTTAACAAGAATTGAAAAATTATGTAACCGAAAAATGTGAAATCAAGAAAGTCATCTTATATTTTTCTTCTATTCAAAAGTCATATATAAAGAAAATATATGTACAGCTTACAGAATATTTTGTGAACATTTTATGATGTTACATAAATATGAATCTTGAAAACAAACAAAAAAGAAACTTTAAACACTATTGAAACACAGTCGATAGCTTCCGTTGTCCTAAATCCTTATCTAAACTAAAACAAATCCTAGTCATCCACATAATTTGAAATTCAGATCACTACACAAGAGACGCATGCGCAATGTACTAAAATTTAGAACATGGACAATTTTAAATACACTTCATTAAAAAATAATAGACTAACACATGAATTATTTAAATTATAGCTTATGCAATATCTATAAGGTATTAATTGATATGTTGTAAAAGTGATTTATATTACTATTTTTAGTGTAAGTGAGAAAAATAACCCATTTAAAAACAGAAAATGATTTAAATATTATATTTACATCATAATTTAGATTAATAATATTATAACTGGTGATTAGTCTTTTACATCATTTTTAATGAGATTATAAAAATTAATTTGAGTACTATTCCTTAAATTTTTGCATCAAAAATACTATTGATATAAATATTGAAAAGCATATTCTTTCTGTTTTATTTTGGCTTCTTTGCATATTTAGACTGACAAAGAATTTATTTTGTAATAATTTTAATAAAAAAAGGCATAGATTTTGGTTGGTTTCATAATTTATTTAAATTTTTTTATACTCTTGTTTCAGCTTTTTATCCTTTTTCTTAAATATTTTAAAATAAGTATTGTTGACCTTCAAGTTGAATATAAATACTTCTTTTATTCAATTAAGATACACTAAAAATAAAAATGAACTTTCGATTCTTGTATGCGGATGTTTGTATTTTTTCTATTTTCAGATACATTAATTCCATTAAGACATTAATATCATTTAGATTATCATTCAATCATTATATATTCTGTGGAGATGAGAGAAATCATCCACTAGTGATGAATGGTGTTCTCTCAACCCAATATTTATTAATAATTTCAAATGAAAATTAATTATTTGAAATTGACTATTTTGTAAATAATGTCTGATAAATGATTTTCAGTAAGTTTAAGTATAATAAGGCTTTCCCCTCTGTTTAATTTTCATTTAATAGATTTTTTCGTGAAATATTCTGCTCCAAAAGAAAATATAAAATTCGTATTGAAAAAAATTCGTATTTGAAAACGCTTTACATAATCAGACATATTGTAATTGTTTATATATCAATTTAAATGCCAAAGAGATAAATATGAGCTAATAAATTTTATTTAATTTCATAAATTACTGTCTCAAAGAAATTGGCATTTTGATTTTAAAAAAAAGTTAAATGACTTTTTTTTAAATTAGCTGTAGGAAATCCATTAAGATTTAACTAAATTTAATTTTTTTTCTCGTTAAATTTATTTATTTAAAAAGAAAAATTTATTTTCTGTATTCCATATTTAAAATGGGAAAAGTACATTAAGAATCGCCTACATTTTATTACCCCTTTTTAAACTTTCTCTAGTTTCAGCTCGTTAAGCAGTTTGAAGCTTATCTGTAACTACAGTGACATGTTGCGCAGTTACTGAGCATAAATTTTATATAATACTAGTCACAGTTTATGTACACATTACCCTTTGTGTCCAGTAAGTATATTTGATATGTAAATCACAAGCACACACACACAATACTTCTTTTCTGTAAAACATTATTAATACTATTATACAATATCTTTATTTAAATCGAATGATCTTATCAAATAATCTATAATTAATCTGTACAGTATTTTCCTAAAATGTATTTTTTTTTACATTTCTTTAAATTTAACTATTTAAATTCAAAAATGTAATTTAACCCAAAATTTTAGTTAAGAGACGCACAATATTTACAACATTGATATAATGCAAAAGGAGAAATACTCGTTATTATTTTTATCTTGTGTAAAAATTTAAGTTAAAATTATATGAATAAGGTACAGAGTAAACAAATACATATAAGAGATATATAAAAGAACTTTTACAAACAATTTTTAGAGCTAAACATGTGTAAAACCCCGTCGACCAAGAAAATAATATGAAGCCAAATATCACGATTATTCGTCAACAATGAAAAACAAAGTAGCATAACTGTTATTTTGTTAAACATTTTATGCTTCTTTAAAGAAGAATTTAGTTCTAATTGCTTTATTCCTGCGCTTTTACCATAGAATGATAAACAATTTGCATCAAACTATTTTAGAATAGATTTCTAATATATGGAATTTTGTTACATAAAAATGCTCAATTAACACAATATGAAACTTCACTTAAATTTAAACAAACAATGTGTTAAAAAGTATGAAAAACAATCACCAGTCTTTATGAAATTGAATGAGTTGAATATGAATTTTATGAAATTGAATATTCATTTGAAAAGGAACTGGCAGGATTCCACTATTATTGTTACTTATTTATTATTGAGGCCAAGAGTTAGTAACTATAGATTTGGATATGATATTCTTTTGAGTTTTTTCAATTAAATAACTCTTTTGCTCAGGTTTTTAAAATTATGAATTTCAAATATCTTTACATTTATTTAATTTTGCGAAGAAATTGCTCCACAATTTTTTAAATTGTATGTTCCGCTTTTTGTTTTCATTCTCATTAAATAACCCCAGATGAACAAAATGAAGCGTATCGGTTATAAGATTATATACAAAGATTTCATTTAAATTGATTTTAAGATATTTTTATTTGGCTAATCATATTTGACGATAATTTTGCTAAAGTTGTTAATCGATGAGACTTTACCATAAGGGAACCAACCATTTAATAATATAGTATACCAAGAAAGAACAAATTATATATATATATATATATATATATATATATATATATATATATATATATATATATATATATATATATATATATATATATATATGTATATATATATATATATATATATATATATATATATATATATATATATATATATATATGTATATATATATATATATATATATATATATATATATATGTATATATATATATATATATATATATATATATATATATATATATATATATATATATATGTATATATATATATATGTATATATATATATATATATATATATATATATATATATATATATATATATATATATATATATATATATATATATATATATATATATATATATATATATATATATATATATATATATATATATATATATATATATATATATATATATATATATATATATATATATATATATATATATATATATATATATATATATATATATATATGTATATATATATATATATATATATATTATATTATATATATATATATATATATATATATATATATATATATATATATATATATATATATATATATATATATATATATATATATATATATATATATATATATATATATATATATATATATATATATATATATATATATATATATATATATATATATATATATATATATATGTATATATATGTATATGTATATATATATATATTATATTATATATATATATATATATATATATATATATATATATATATATATATATATATATATATATATTACATAACTATTTTTAAAATTAAAAGAAAGTTCTGTGACTAAAATTATTACGTATACAAGATTTTTGCAAACAAAGTATTAATCCTTCAGCATTTTGTACAAACACACACATATGAACAAACACTGATTACAGAACATATACTTCAGACATCACAGTTAAACACAGAGATAAACATTTATATAAACATATATTTATACACATTTTATTTGGATATGTTGATTCTTGATAGGACTTCATTCTGAAGTCAGTTCGAAAGACGCGAAACAATTCTATTTCTACAACATTTATTGATTACGCACAGTAAGAAGAAAGACACACACACACACACTCAACAGAAAATATATCCATCACCTGACGTCTCAGCATCGCACTATTTACATTTTATATAGTAATAACAATAAATAATATCTCTGCAAATTTAAAGATTCTCTCACAAGATTGGCAGTTCTCATTTGTATTGTAAATATTGATCCTGCTAAAAATACTTGATTGCTGAAAATGTGTTTCTCTTTTGATTGAGTCAGGTGTAATGTGTAAATGAGCGCGCTTTGGTGATTTGATATAATTTATAAGTACTATCGCTTATTGATTATTTTTATTAATTCAATTTGGAAGCTCATTTTTAAGTCTGCCTCATTTTCGATTAATTGCTTGGCTAAGTTTGCCCTAGTTAAATTTTTAACTTCTAACTGCAACTGTGTAACAGTCTTCATCCTTAAGCCTGACTTGGTGGAAAGTCAAGCGCATTATCTAGAGATTTTATTTTAAATGAGTCTGTTACAGTTAGACATTTTTGAAATATTTCTGTCATGTAATTTACTTTGCCTTTACTAATTTCATTAAATTTTTTGAGAGCATCATTAAACGTAAATTCAGTTATAAATTTAGTACGCATTTAAATTTAGCAGTGGTTATAACATTTACTTAGCAAAGCACTTCAGACTTTTCACAAAGTATTCAATTAAATCCATTTTACCTGATAATTCATGTAGCGATATAGAAATATAAAATGGATACTTTTGTAATATCAACCATAATTTTATGCATCACTTATTGATTGATTAAATATGCCAAAATGCAAAATGCTATCTTCTGAAGCAAGAGTTTATTCACATAAATAAATCTGAATAAAAATTATTAAAAAAGACAGTTTTAGCACAAACTGCAACATCTTAACAAAAACTTAACTACTTGTATAATATATATGCCATTCATCGAACTATAAATTCGAAATTATTCAAACCACATCGTAATGTATTGGATAGAATTCTTTTCCCAAACAATCCACACACAGGACGCGCACTCTTCTAGTCTAGGACACCAAGGGCTTGTTAACTTGTGAAAACACGTGCAGTTTCGAGGGTTTTCAACACTAAGTGCTATGGTCTATAGTACTACGTTTAATTCAATATGTACGATAAGGAATGCAGTAAATTCATTATTCTTAAGAAAAGTGATAAAATGTGATATGTTTGCGCGTAGAATAGGAATCTCCCGTGGTCGAGGTTTTGAGACGGCCGGACTGATTCCGCAACCCCTTCTCCACCCTGATTCCTGATATGTTTGAATTGGGCCCTGGAATTTCCACTGTCTGCAGCGCAGTGTAGAGGAAAGCACCGACTGCATCTGGTTATGAAAACAGATAGCGAAATCTTACCCTTAGATAAGAAGTATAGGTTCATAAAATTGCTGAATAGTGAAGGAAAAGTTGTTGGGCATCGGAAGTTTTTGTTGCAGAAATCAGCAAACGGATATTATTTAAAAGAGGTACACTTTTTAAACATTAACTTTGCATTCTGAGGAAACAAATTAATTACAGTCTATTGGAAAAATATCCGTTACTTCATCTTGAAACTAGTATTATTCCCTAAAATAACCATTCCCTATTGTTCATCAAGTTGCATAGATGATAAATGGGATGTATAGTGGCGAAAACACAATATAGGACGAGGAACAACTAGAAATTTTACAAATTAAAAGATGATGGAAATAGTATTTCTTTAATAACTTCAGATTACTTCAGAACATGTTCTAAATCGACGAAAGAGGTACGATAAAAAATTCAAATATATGCAGTAAATGTAATCTAATGACTGAACTATGCAAATACTGAGAAAAATTATTTTATCAAAATAGCATAATAGGTGCTAAAATTATGATATGTATTACCATAAACTGGATTTATAATCGAGAGATTATATAAATTATTGATATAGAAGCTCATAGCTTTTATAAATGATATGTAGATATGGATGTTGGGCTTATATAGTAATTATTTTATTAAATGATTTCTTTTTAAACCTCTAGAAAAAAATCTGCGCTATGAAACACAAGTTCAGTTAAATACTAATTATAAAATTTCATTGTTAGTAAATGATATGTGATAAGTTTTATTTCATCACAACATTCGAGATCACTATTCGTAAAGTCATATGGCAGTTTACGTTCAATGGGTTGTATTAGGTCAATTTTAGTTAAATTTTTCAAAAGAGTTGTGTATTCAATTACTGAAGATTTTTATAAATTTTCTTAAATTAGATGCATTCCATTCTTTGAATTCGGTTATCAAAATTATAAAACGTATTTTGCAGGGAACAGATTTGGAAACTGCTCTTAGAATTTACAATTTATAATTTTTTATATGTTGTTTTGATAATAGCTAATTTTTAAGTTATTTTAATAAGTTTTATTAAATTACAAGAATTAGAATAAATTATTAGTAGACATGAGTGAGTTTCAAAATGGTTATATTAAATTAAAAAAGTGTGTCATAATATGTTGTGTAATGAGATTAATTACAGAAATAACTTAAAATTCGATATATTTGAACGTAATACTAAGAGAATTGCATATTTTAGAGTGATAATAAACATCAACAGTCAAATTCCATTGAGGAAATTGCTTACATTGTTATGAAAATTGAGAAAAACGCATTTGCATTTTGATTATACTCACAAATATTGATGGTATTTACTTTGAGTCATAGTAGGAACAAAAAATTTGAATAATATAGACATAACCATAACAATGTCAGATTTCTACATATGAAAAGTTTAAAAAAATGCCTTTTCAAGAAAAATCAAGCATTTATAAAAAAATTAAAAATGAAAATTTTAAAACGTTTCCTAAATATAATTTTATATATTTGCAGAAACAGTATATGTAACAATAACATCTATTAGTTTCTAACATTTTCTATAGCACCAAAAATTGTTAAAACATAGCACAATTTATGCAGTCAACAACTATAAATCTTATAAAGAAAATCGGATTTTCTCGAGGATTCATTCATCTAAAACGAATTTCACATAAAGTTTTCTCTATGATCAACAAAGATATATTTTGTAGACACTTAAAACTATTAAACCTATTCAACATTGTTATGCATGATACTTTGTATGTCAAACCATTTATCTCGGAGTAACAGTTGATAAATTTTTCCAAACTTTAAATTTTTAAATTCATATTTTTCTCAAGCTATTCAAATTTTAATATCAAAGTTAATAAATTAACAGCATTTTTCTTTATACTTTATGATAATCTTTAATATCTGTGACTAAATATTATTAATTATTTTATTATTATTATTAAGATTCATTTTTGTTTATTAAACTATTAATCATTTTTACTATCTAGTGTTTGAGAATAATTTAATTATTAATCATAAAATAATAAAATTACTTCTAAGCATTTACTCTATATCAATATGATCCAAATGATTATTATAGCATTAGAGGAAAAATTAACATAAAATTTAAATAAGAAAAAAATTAAGTTCAAATAATTTTATAAATTTAAAACAATTTTAAATTTTTAACTAAAATTTATTATAAATTGTTAATATACTTAAATGTTAATAGGATATAAAATAATTAACTTAAGAGTACACATTTTAGTGTAAAATTATTCATAAGTTAAAATATATGATAATTTAAATTTTTTTAAAAATAACTGTGCAACAGAAAGGTGCCATTAGTTTAACTCTTTGGCTGCAATTCTTCAACTGTTAAATTAATAAGAAATTAAAGACAAACTTATATTCTCGAAATACTTTTGTTTGTCCCTGCTACTTTTTTTTTCAACAAGTGGACGACGTTTTCAGTTGTCAGCTAGTGCCTGCTTCTGGGCTTCAGATTCCATTATTTTCATCTTCTCGCAGATTTCTTCCATCTGCAACAAGCTGCCTTCTAAGCTGTGGGCGAAGAAGTCGGAGCTGGTCTCCTTGGAGCTGAACAAGGATGAGATGACGAAGCTGAGGTGGTCAGAGTAGACGGCGTAGCAGCAGCCGTATCCGTCCGCAACAACCGGTCCATACCCGACGATTATGTCGAAGGTCGTAACCTGTATAAGAAGGATACAAGCAGAAATTATGAAAATGCAAGTCGATGTAACCTCTTGACTTGAGTTTTATCAGTCATATCGGCTGTAAAATTCACAGGGAGAATACTCAAGCGGCTGTACCCTTATCCCTAATACGATAAAATGATTTTTACAGTTTGTATTTTTAATTCTATTAAATCAGAAATGTACATTTGGAAGGCTCTAACTTCCACTAGTGAGAACTACAAGTGAACTTTTATTACTTTAAGATACTGTGTTCTAACTGCTCTTATTTCATTTGTTCTAATGAATTTGTACTGTTCCATGGAATGTTCATACTTCTACTAGTGAGAACTACAAGTGAACTTTTATTACTTTAAGATACTGTGTTCCAACTGCTCTTATTTCATTTGTTCTAATGAATTTGTACTGTTCCATTGAATGTTTAAACTTCTACTAGTGAGAACTACAAGTGAACTTTTATTACTTTAAGATACTGCGTTCCAACTGCTCTTATTTCATTTGTTCTAATGAATTTGTACTGTTCCATTGAATGTTCAAACTTCTACTAGTGAGAACTACAAGTGAACTTTTATTACTTTAAGATACTATGTTCTAACTGCTCTTATTTCATTTGTTCTAATGAATTTGTACTGTTCCATTGAATGTTCAAACTTCTACTAGTGAGAACTACAAGTGAACTTTTATTACTTTAAGATACTGTGTTCTAACTGCTCTTATTTCATTTGTTCTAATGAATTTGTACTGTTCCATTGAATGTTCAAACTTCCACTAGTGAGAACTATAAATGAACATTTACTATTCTAATTTCTGCGTTCCAACTTGTATTCTTTGTAATGAATTTGTGTTCTGTTGCAGAGAATGTTTTATTTTGCGCTTGTGATGACTACAAGTGAAAAAAGTCACTAGCATTTCTTTCAGTGTTACAGGTTCTATGGTTTGAAGTGTTTTCCTTACGTTTAAAATAAAACTTGTATTTAATGCCGAATTTATATCTGATCAAAAAGTAATAATGAATGCATTTAAAGCATTACAATTCGTAAAAAATGTGATATGTTTTAATTGATTTTCAAAGAAAAATGAAGAACATTAATCAGTTATGTTTTATTGTTGGACTTCATTACAACGAACATTACGACGCAATTGAAATTTGCATTTTCGAATAATGAAAATTTTGATTATTAACATTTTTAAATGAAATAAATTATGAGAGGAATTTCTATACTGAACATAATATGGGGGTTGTTGTTTATCAATACTAGAATCATGGAGTTCTTAACATGAAAAATTTTTTAAACATTGTATTAAAGTACAAAGTAAGCAAACGTTTTTGGCAAGTATTTGAATATATGACTTCTATATAATTGTGTACATACTTTTTTACTTTCTGGAATCAGTTGAGGTACCTGTAATTTAAATAAATTATGAAATAAAATAAAAGTTGTGCTCTATAGTTAGTATTATTAACATTTTATCCCAACATTGAATTCCATTGAATGAAATCTCTCGGTGTCTGTCAGCTAGGATGAGAAAATTTAAGTAATATCTTTTTAATTTTTATTAAATTCTATGTTTATTCCCCCTTAAATTATTACTCCTTAAACTATTCATTCCTTTTTATGCAGTTTTATAAATGCGTAGCCTCAGCTATTACAGAGAGATCAATTTAAAAGGGTACTCGTTTGTTTTTGAATTGTTTATATTTATGTTTTCAACGTCATTATTTGTTTAATATATGCGGGTATCGTTTTTTTTCACTATATAAATGTCAAAACTCGTTTATTAAGCAAATTTGAGTAGATATCATAAGTAATATTTTCGTCCGACTCTGCGCAAATGAATTGAGTCAATAGTCTGCTTCTTTCAACGTTTTTATTTTTATTCTTAAAAAAATTCCTTTAGTAAATTTATGAATGGTAACAATGATACGACCATTTTTTTACATAGACCATCAATTCCGAAGTATACGTGAATGAAATTCAAGCTCTTATTTCTTCAACTGAAACTCAGGATTGTTATTGCTGGTTTTAGCAAAAGCGAAGCGACTTCATACACATCCAAACTAACAATGGAAGTGCTTAAAGAATTCTTTGATGACTGTTTCTACGTTTCTAATTTCCAGAGGCTTCTGGCCACCAAGGTCAACTGATTACACCTCATTAGATATTTTTTGTGTAATTATCTCAAGAACAGAGTTTTTAGATAAACTGCTAACATCGATGATTTTAAACAAATCATAACTAAAGAAATTTCGTCGATTACCCCAGCAATGTTGCGAACTGTGTCAAAAAAATTTCATTTTATGCGTTGATGTTTGTATTCAACATAGGGTCGAACATTTGATGTAAAAAATTTGAATTAAATTTTTTCAAAAATAAAATTATCACAGGTAAAATACATTGTGTGTCTCTATCGATGTTTTACCTCATAAATAAATTTGTAATTGCCCAACATTGTTGGAATTCTCTCCCAAACTTAAAAAGAGGTTCAAACTATGTATTATATTTCATTGTTAGAATAGTTGCCATACCCACTAGATTGAAGGGTAATAAGAAAAACCCACGGTTATTCTCTTCAATTAATCACCGTGTGTAAATTAATTAATAGCTTTGCTTAATAATTTTTAATCTTTATCTTATAAAACAAAGGATTTTCTTATTAATTTTCTAGTCTTTCAATATCTTTGAACAGCTCCTGTATCAGAAACTTATGTAGAACTCGAGTTTAGTTATCGAATGTGAAATTCTGATTACATCAGTACGATTAACACAAAATGTCCTCCACTGCAATTTTTTCAAATCAATTTTTAATTAATGACTAATGATTATCTAAGTTAATAATTAATGATTAATTAATTGTTAATAAACTAGAAAACTAATTTCAAAATCTACCGAATGTATTGATCATGCAATTCTCTGTCGGACGTATGGATTTCAAATTTACGAATAATAATTTCTTGGTCAAATATGTCCTAAAAAGATAGGAAATATGAATCACCGAATCATCTGTGCATATATTTCTTGAAATACTTGCTATGGATCGTTTTCGTTCAAATATAATAATGTGTTTTCAAATAAATGACGAAATAAAAATTTTGTGTATTATAATTATTTTTATTTTATATAATTTGCATATTTCAAACATTTTCGATGTACATTTTGTTTTCGTTCTAATATAATAATGTGTTTTCAATTAAAATACGAAAAAAATATTTTGTGTGTTATAATTATTTTTATCAATATAATTTGCTTATTTTAAACATTTTCGAAGTATATTTTGTTTTCAAACATAATTTTATTAGTTTAATTATTAACAATATTTATTGTTGGGTTATTTAAAAGCGATGGATTATGTAATTTTTACTTAATTCCTTGAAGCAAGAAAACTTTCTTTTTTATAATTTCCCATTAAAATGTATGGATTATTTTATAATCTGAGTATAAGAAGCTGTGTGAAATTTGTTAAATGTTTCCAAATAAACTTGACGAAAATAAGTTTTTTTCTACAGCCAGTAAAACAAGTAAACTTTGTCATTTAAATTTTTATTACGTGAGTATTTAAAAATATCACAAAAAAAAAACGTTGAAGAATTGAGACGTTCATTAGAAAGAGCAATAGAAAGAACACTCACTCTCTTCAGAAATAATTAAACTGGGAAAATAATTTATAAAAATTGAAAATTTTCATAGGAGTTTCAGTTTCATGTTTTTGTTGTTTGCTTGGGAAACACAGTAGTTGAATTCCTAAAGTATGAACAATATCGCTGCAGCCAACTAATGCACGGTGTCATTTCAATTTCATATTTTTTTGTGTCTATTTTACTTTTGCGTTGATTTCAATTTCATATTCTTTTCCCGAAGAATGTGTTTTATACTGGTAATCATCCATGTGAATTGGAGTAGAGCATCAAAAACTCTACTTATAATCAATGTAAAATACATGCAACTGAATTATATAAACGAACATTTAATTTCAGTTCTACACTGCCATTAGCTTTTAACTAAATTAATCTACATCTTTAGTACGCAGAATGTGAAACACTGTAAAAAAATCCTCAGTTTTCACATTGTTTCGTTTGTATTCTTGTTAACAGTCTCTAGTAATGAAACACATGTATAGGAGAGGGAGAAAATATATCCAGAATTATGAACAGTTTTTATATTAAATTCAATTAGTACGAGTGTAAAATCCCATACACCAGTAAATTTAGTGCAGTACCTGCCAAACTGATATTATATAGTTTCACATTATTCTTCATATATATATTTTAAAAAAATTCAATAAAAAAATTAATTTTTAAAAAATGGCGAAGTTAAGGTTTCAGAACTTACAATTCTTTGCTGTACAGTTTGCTTGCAAAAATAACAAAACATTACTTTAAATTCATTTTTTAAAACGACAATATTTTAATATATTTAAATGAAAAAACGTTAAAGAAGTAGCATTTTACTGTAGTCCAGATTTATTTGATACCTTATTTTCTATTTTTAGTAAAAACCCTGTTGTTTGGTGACATTTTTCTGATGAATGAGATTTTACATAGGTACCATTGTATCAAATACTTATAATGCGAAAATGTCTTGATATAAAAAACACTTTCAAACAAATTCAACAGAATTTAATCAATAAATTGTTAGAAAAACACAGTGAAATCCCAATAATTGGAATCAGAATTGGTGTTGGGAAGATAATCATATGAATATTAGGATATCCAAAAACAATGTAATTGTGCTAGAAGTTAATCGGAAGAATAAATATTTTGATGCCTGAGAAAACAAAAATTAAAAAAATTTTTAGTGTTAAAATTCAAATGTTCGGGTGTCTTGGTTATTTTTAATCATTACTTTGTATACAGTGTAATAATGAAATATTCTAGAGATAAGATTATTTCATTTATTTTCTCAAATTTATTTCCAATTACTTTAGACGCATTAATTTTGTAAATTAATTTTTTTATTAATTTCAAACATTTCAATACAATTTGCTTTTTTTAAAAGAAAAAAATAAAGATTACAATAAATTGAGAATCAGTATAGTTTTCGAGTGATGAAGTTTTTGAAATGAAAAACAAATAAAATGTCATTTGGCTTCATATTTCAAAATCTAATCAAGCATCGAGATGATAAATGTATACAAGGGTCACTCTGAAATTTTTGAGATACAACTAGGTTTTTAAAGTTA
This sequence comes from Latrodectus hesperus, assembly GCA_037975125.1. Taxonomy (NCBI): domain Eukaryota; kingdom Metazoa; phylum Arthropoda; class Arachnida; order Araneae; family Theridiidae; genus Latrodectus; species Latrodectus hesperus. The sequence continues at coordinate 29,860,452 of CM075855.1, read as the reverse complement.
TTCTTACAAAATTTTAGGTGTGTTCAAAGTAGTCTCCTCCAGCATCAATGCACTTTTGTAGACAAATTTTCCACAGATTAAATGCCTCAAGCCATTCATTTCTTCGAATAGATGAAAACAATGCATTTATAGCCACATCAATCTCTTCTTCTGAATGAAAACGACGTCCACGTAAGTTCTTTTTTAGATTAAAGAATAACCAAAAGTCGCACATTGCTAGATCAGGTGAATACGGCGGATGTTCGATCACTTTAATTTGTTTTTGTTTAAGAAACTTAACTGTTAATTCGTCTGTATGTGAAGATGCATTTTCATGGTGAAGCATTAGTCCCCTAACATTCAGTTCTTGTAGAATTTCTGGAATACATTTAGTGGTATATCAGTTTGCTGTTACTGTCTTCTGTCCTTCCAGCTTGATGGCTTTGACCCATCCTGTACTTCTGAAGAAAACGGCATACATCACTTTTTCAGTGCGCGTTGTTTTTTCACCATTGTCTGCGTGGGATCATCTTCAAAGACCCATACTTTGCTTTCTTGACGTGTTGGAACTTCAAAAAACGGTATGTACGTTTCATCACCTGTTACAATTTTAGAAATGATGCGGTGGCCACCATCATTCAGCATATTAAGAGTTTTTTTACTGATTCTGACACGCTCCTCTTTTTGATGCTCAGTTAGATTATAAGGAACCCAACGACAAACTACTTTTTTCATATGTAATTCTTCATGAATGATTTTGTGTATGGCTGCGGATCCAATGTTAAGTTCCTTCTGTATCATTTGATAGGTACAGCGATTATCATCCATTAACATTTTTCGTATGGCAGACACATTATCCGGGATGACTGCCGACGGCGGCTTCCTGTGTGTTCTTCATCCTGAAGAAAATTGCGACCTCTTCTAAATTCTCTAAACCATCTGAATACAGTAGCACGATCTGGAGATTCATCACCAAACGCTAATTGCAATCGTTGAACGCATTCTTTTTGATTGAATCCTGCTTTGTAATCGTAGAAAATCATAGTGCGAAAATGTTCTCGCGTCAACTCCATTTTCTCTTCTGTTTAAAATTTATTCCACGTTAAGCAAGTTGAAGTAAGTCAGTAAAAAACCGTCTTCTGTATTAAAATACTTTGTACTTTAAAATTAAACTGTTATTTTTATTTTGTAAATTCTCGTCTGCGCGTATCTCAAAAATTTCCGAGAAACCGTCGTATTTGGGCATGGTGGAAGAACGAAAATCACAATGATAGGAACAAACATAAATTAAAATACGTAATGGATATAAACATATATATAACTAAAATAAAAAATACAATTACGTATAATTTAAAGTTAAACATAATTAATATGTAAACTAAATTAAGCAAACAATATCAGATGAATCTGAAAAATGACCATTATGTTTTACAATAATGATTATTTTCAAAACAATTTTTTTAAAATTAAACTTACCGCTCCTGAAATAATTCTATTAAAATCTACACAAAACACGCACAAAACAAAATAAACACATAAAAATAAAATTAAATGCTAAAATAAATACTTCAAAATTTAAAAGTAAATACTTACGTCTGAAATAAAATCTCTAAATATGGAAACAGTATATTCTAAAATAATCCTATTGATGTTTTTAACAAAATATTTTAATTAAAATATCTCTGTTCTCCCCTTCAAGCGATACTTTATTGAATTTAACAATAAAATAGAAAAGATATTTCTATTTGAGAAAGCAAGCATTTTTATTTCAAGCAACGAATATTTCAAATTTAAAACATGTATATCATACTTAAATTTGACAAAAAAAATTTAAATTCAAAAATAAAATTAAACTGAAATAGATATCAGTTTTACTTGAAGTTTGAAAAATATAATTTAAAATATCTTCTCTAAAATAATGTAGAGATAAAAATTAATAAAAAGCTTTATTTTGTCCTTCATTCTTCTAAAAATAAAAATATTTTTCTATTTTTTTATGCAACTGACAAAGACAAAATTCAATAGTTATTCCATGAGCATTTATGTATAATTAAATTTTTTTAATAAATGTATCAGATTTAACAAAGAATCTGCAAATTAAATGGACAACACCTAGTAGCATAAAATATAAAAGATACTTACTACTCTAGAGATACTTAAAGAGATTCATTCGTATTTGTATATCTATTAAGATCATCTCTTTTATTTTTACACGCACTCCGTATTACATAAAAACGAAAATATAAAGAAATTCTAACGTAAATGAAATGATTTAAAGGTGTTGAGATTACTAGAATTATGCTAATAATTTACGGCTTAAATAGGAATTTTTTATTGAATCAACATTCATTAATGCATACAGCGCTTTTTTAATTTTTTCCGCCATCTTAAATAATGGATATAGATAGAGATGACAAAAATTGCATATAAATTCTCAGTCCAGAAATTAATACTTATTATAACAGTACATAACACTTATAGTATTATATACCTTGGTTTCAATATAAATAATGATCATGCAATTTTTATTTGTCGTATTAAAATGAATAATCAAAAAGATATTTTTTTATGTATTTTTAAGAGATATCACAAGACTTGGATTAATATATCTTTTCCTCGAATAAAATTTAGAAAATTTAAAACTATACTTTTCCATAATATGATTATTATAGTATATATATATATATATATATATATATATATATATATATATATATATATATATATATATATATATATATATATATATATATATATATATATATATATATATATATATATATATATATAAGTATATATATGATATATAGTATATATATATTTATATATATTTATATATATATATGTATATATATCATATATATATATATCATATATATATATATATATATATATACTATAGTACTACATACTTATATATATATATATATATACGTATATCATACATATATATATATATGAATATATATATATATATATATGTATTATATATATATATATATATATATATATATATATATATATATATATATATATATATATATATATATATATATATATATATATATATATATATATATATATATATATATATATATATATATATATATATATATATATTATAATTAGGGTCCTAAATTCTTTTCGAGATAGAAAAACACGAGAAAGTGTTTCAAGCAAGAATTTGTTAACATGTGGAAATGAATTTGTTAACATGTTTTATTTGGAAATGAAGGATGATGTACTGTTCGGTGTGAACAGCAGCAGACAGCTGGGCATCTATATTTAAATGTATATGATAAGGATATCGATAAGATTACTTTGTTGTTATGTTAATAACATTACCGTTCTTGAAGACATAAGATCTTTAAGTTCAGGGCAATCGGAAAAGACCTTTATCTTGCAGTTGATGCAGCATTTAAGTGGATCCCAAAGACGTTCGATTGGAATTAAGACAAGGAAGTATGTGTTTCCATTTCCGAACAAGAGAAAAAGCACAAAATATGTCATTTTCTGCATAAATAGTTTATCATCTTCTACTGTAATACAGCATGATATCGCACTTACTCATCTGCATACTTTTGAGTCATTAAATTTCCCTTCGAAGAGAGATACAGGTTTGTAAGAACACTGATGCCAATTCCAACCATGCCATCAATCCAGCTCGTTTGTCTCGTGATTTTGCCCAAAGGGATGTGTGGCTGCTTCGACCTATCAACGCGTGTCTGGTGTCACAATCCTAATTTCTTAGTAAGCAGAGCAGCTGACTTCATTCACTTTGCTTCCCATCTTGAAGTTCAAACTAATTTTATAAGTCTGTACGATGTCTGGAGGTCAATGGGACTCATCCATTGGCTTATGTGCATACAAACTGTAATGATGAAGCTGATTTCAGATTGTTTTGAGTCTCTTGTTTCATGGATAGAACAAGTTATCATTGCAATTGGGTAGCTGTGCTTCCTCTGTCGCGAACATTAATCATCAATAAATGATTCAAAAGAAAATATCAAAGACATTATTTCCTAGGATATCAGACGTACAACTTTGTGCTGATAAACATCTAACAATCTTTGCTTCTAAAGTCTAATTAACAGCATATCATTCCTGATTAATCCAACAGCAACTGCTTTACTCTTTTGTTTCTACCCACATTTAAGTCGCCAAATGATATGCCAAGACAACGACTACAATGACATATATAACTTAAAAATATCATGGCATTTTCAAATCGCTTATTGAAAAATAATTAAGGGAACAGAACAGGAGGAAAAGGAAGTTTTTGTGATGATTTTTGAATTTTCCTATTTTAATTTACGACGTTATTTTTTTAATTGAATTAACTTACATTGATCTGCAAATAAATATTCCTCTTTTGTTTTCCATAAACTTTATAGCGATATTATTTGACTTGAATTACCGGTATAATTTTTTGCTCCTAAAAGAATTAACTTTCTTAATTCGTTTGAGCTGTGAATTGTTATTATCAGTGAAAAAAAAATCCTAAAACAGAATTATTAAATTATAATTAATATTTTAAATACATTACTATTCCTACATTTAAATTAAATAAAAAACAACTTTAAAATTATCTTAGATTGAAAGTCAAAAAATTATTTCATTATTTAAAATGTACTAAATGAGAATTTCACAGGTTCTGTTTTCATAATTATTATATACTCGTCAGAAATATGTGTGGCATTTTTCCTTTCAATTTTATTCGAACGATAAAACACATTGAATTTGTCCTTTTTTCTGTAAACTTACTTGACTTGTGGAAAGCCTGAAATTCAAGTATTCTGCATAAGACTTGTCTTTGAACAAAGGTATCTCAGGGTAGTTTTTAGACTTCGCAATCTCTCTCAGAGCCAGCAGATGGTTATCTGGACCTTCTCCCTGAAGTGTCTGTTGAGAAAAATGAAACACTTAATAATTTCTACACTTCTGTCATTTATTAAAAAATATTTTATAAAAAATAGGAATTAACTTACATATCGCATTATTTCTGTATGTTTTTTCATGCAGAGTTTAAATAACTTCACTTTTGTTTCTTCCTAAAGAAAAAATTATTTATAACATTAATAGTAACAAGAATCCACTTTTCTAAAAATTGCAGCAAATGTCAGCCTATGATAAATTTGAAGAAGAAAGAATTAATTTCTCATTTGACTTTTACTTATGGGATGAAGAATATATCCTAAATAATGTTTTGAAATCAAATCCAAACTTTAATTCTAAAAGTCTCTACAATCGCATAAGCTTTCGAACGTAGATTAATGAAGATTATCCTGGAACCAGGGGGTATGCATACCCCTCTGGGGCTTGAGCTAGCCACCAGGCGTGTCGGCAGGTGGTGGATCGCCGAACGTTCTGAAGGAATGACAGGATAGCCTTGAATATAGAATAAGAGGCCGCGAACCAGCTCCCGTAAACCCTGGTGTTATGCGATCCGTGCCTAGGGCTAATTGGCACCGCGGTATTGGTGTCTTAACGGAGCCTCTAGTTGCCTGGCAAACTTCTAGAGTAATTTGCCTTGCCCAGTATCTCAGGCAATGCTGGGTGGACTTATATTACCTGAGCTTATTAATTGTTATCTTGTGGCTGAAAAGACACAAGAAATAACAAGTCTTTCTGCATTTGCAGGTGAAGCCTCTGAAGTAGACCTTGCTGAAAAAGACAAGGGAACTCAGAGGCAATCTTGTAAAGGGGCAGTAATGAATCTTTTACTTGAGGTAGAAATGACCTCCAAACCATCTTCTGGTGAAAGCCAGGAAGCTATCCCTAGCATGACTGACTTTCTGACCAGATGGGACTGTTTCAGCAAGACCCTATCTGCTGGAAATGTCAAACGCAAGAGGAAACGGCAGAGCATATCATTTATGAATGCGAGGCTCTTGCCCTCCCTAGATTAACTTCTTTAGGTATCATCCATACTAGAGAGTTACACCTAGACTCCATTAAAGGGTTATCGGACTTTATTAATAAAGTTGGTGACCCGAGCAACTGGAACTAGGAAACATTGGGTTTGGAGTTAATGGTACAAAATACTGATAAAAGCAGAGGTGCCCAATGACATACAAACCCAACCTTAAGAAGAAGAAGAAGAAGAAGAAGATGAAGATTATACAAGGCATGCACACAATAGCAAAACTTTTATTTTAAAAGTCATTTGGAAATTAAATATAATAAAGAAAATGAATGCAAAAAATAAACTTTCTATAAGATACTAAATAAATTAATTCAAAAATTAATCCATTTATTAAAAACATGTTAAAATTTAAAAATGCATAAAATTTATCCAAACAATAACTAAAAAATTTTTTAATCAAATATAAGTTTAATAATGTGCAATTTAATTAATTTCTTTTCACTAAATATTCTATAAAAAATTTTTATTTTTTGCCTGATTTGAATTTTTTTACAGAGAATTTTAAAATTCTCGTTCGCAAATGATTCTAAAAATTATTTTCACACATAAATTTAATTTAAAGTTTAAAATACATTTTTATGATTTATTAATGAGTTTTTTTTTGTTTAATGAATAGAAATTACAAATCTAGAATTTAAAGAATACAGGGTGATAACTTTATCCTGTTGACATAAAAACATGGAATTTATTTTCAAAAAAACTAACTTTACTTAAGGCATTTGTTACTTAGACACAACATATTTAAGTATTTTCAAAATGGCCTCCTTGGGCATCGATACAGATACAGAGCCTTAAACGTCTCGCAAAATTTTCTGCAATGGGCCACAGTTCATTAGGCGTTAATTTAGCCCATTCCTTCGTAAGAATAATACCCTTTAGGCATTCCCAAACTCTTCGATGTGGCTTAGAGCAGCGTACTCTTGATTGCAGAATAGACTAAACACTATAGTCCATTGTGTTTAAGTCAGGTGAATAGGGGGGCGACATTCCTACAATCTGAATTTGCTTTAATCCAGCCACAAATAAAGCAATTATTTGCCGTCGTTGGTTTGGCATATTATTTCAAACAAGGAAATAAAAAGAAACTATTTGTTTTACTAACATTAAGATCTCTTAAGCAAATAAAATTTTTATAAAAAGTGGGGGACTTGAATTAAACCATTCAAAAGCAGTACAATTATGTCAACAGTATAAAGTTGTCACCCACCCTGTAATTCATTTAATTTTTTATTTTATAAAATAATATTAAAATTTATAATAAAAAAAAGATACACTTATTGGAATGAATTGAAGCTCAATGCAAAATGTTTAGGCTATGAAACAACTCATTTCATTATAATTTCCCTCCAAGTTTTTATTTCTTAGTTAACAGTATTTCTATTCCCTAAAGGAAATTTTAATCTACTTTTTTTAAATTATATATATATATATATATATATATATATATATATATATATATATATATATATATATATATATATATATATATATATATATATATATATATATATATATATATATATATATATATATATATTACAAAAATTAATCTTTGATATAGCGCAATTATGTAGTAGAAGCATGTATTATAAGCATTATGATTAAGCTGAAGCTTATTTAATTTTGAAATTAAAGCGGTTGTGACCTGATTGGAAAAGACGATTTCATTACCGGAATGTAGTGAGTTCGAATTCTATCTTAACCGAAGATCCTTCGTGTACCCTATTGGTGGCTGAGACATGCAAAATAGTGGTTGCCATATCTTCCAAGTGAAATGAACCTTCGAGGAGTGCTCGACCAAGTCTTAAAACATTCTCCTCGGTCCTGCTTCTAAATTACAAAGGCGTAACCTATTTGTAATGTTTTCATTGGTGAATCAATAGGTAAATTTCTTTTTTTTCTTCAATCTGAGCTATAAGACCTTACATAAAACTCCAAAATTAATCAGGATTATCTACCTACCTGCCTAATTCGGAAACTTAATCACCTGCATTACTAGTATAAATGAATCTGCGTATGGAGTTCGGAGATTATCATTTGATTCTATGAATGATGTTCTCTTTTGTAAAAAAAATTACATTCTTCATTAACAAGAAAACTGCCTGGGGCCTGAGCAGCTACCAGGCGCGTCGGTAGGCGGTGGATCACCGAACGTCCTGTAGGAATGACAGGATAGCCTTGAATATAGAATCAGAGGCCGCGAACCAGCTCCCGTAAACCCTGGTGTTATGCGTTCCGTGCCTAGGGCTAATTGGCACCGCGGTATTGGTGTCTTAACGGAGCCTCTAGTTGCCTGGCAAACTTCTAGAGTAATTTGCCTTGCCCAGTATCTCAGGCAATGCTGGGTGGACTTATATTACCTGAGCTTATAAATTGTTATCTTGTGGCTGAAAAGACACAAGAAATAACAATCCTTTCTGCATCTGCAGGTGATGCCTCTGAAGTTGACCTTGCTGAAAAAGACAAGTGAACTCAGAGGCTGTCTTGTAAAGGGGCAGTAATGACTCCTTCACTTGAGGTAGAAATGACATCCAAACCATCTTCTGGTGAAAGTCAGGAAGCTATCCCTTGTATGACTGACTCTCTGACCAGATGGGACTATTTCAGCAAGACCCTATCTGCTGGAAATGTCATACGCAAGAGGAAACGGCAGAGCATATCATTTACGAATGCGAGGCTCTTGCCCTCCCTAGATTAACCTCTTTAGGCATCATCCATACTAGAGAGTTACACCTAGACTCCATTAAAGGGTTATCGGACTTTATTAATAAAGTGGGAGACCCGAGCAACTGGAACTAGGAAACATTGGGTTTGGAGTTAATGGTACAAAATGCTGATAAAAGCAGAGGTGCCCAATGACATACAAACCCAATTCTAAGAAGAAGAAGAAGAACAAGAAAACTGATTAGGATAAAACGATTTGAAGTTTCTACCAAGAATTAAGTACTCACAGTGACTTCCGGTGCGTCACACATGACTTTGACCCACTCCAGAGCTTCTGGAGTTGATGCTCGAATGGAATCGATTCTCCCATGGTGAAACGTCCTCAGAGAAGCACTCTCATAGGTGGACACAAGCTTACGGTGGACCCTAGAGAAAGAAAGATGGAAATAAGTTTCTATTAATGTAACTTAATCGTTTTTTAATACACTCCGCGGACCCACAGACAGAATTCCAACCCCTTTGGGGCTCTGGCAACTTTTTCCCATGAATTGTGCAATTATATCTACTAGTCAAGAACATCCTGTGGAGCTTCTTTTTACAGATAAAGCTGTATCGCCAAGGCTGTCTTCGCGAATTCCCTGAAATCAGTCACATAATGATCATATTGACATCTCGTAGATCTATTCTATTCTATTCCATTATGTATATATATACATACGTATATATACGTATATATATATATATATATATATATATATATATATATATATATATATATATATATATATATATATATATATATATATATATACATATATATATATACATATATATATACATTCATATATATATATATATATATATATATATATATATATATATATATATATATATATATATATATATATATATATATATATATATATATATATATATATATATATATATATATATATATATATATATATATATATATATATATATATATATATATATATATATATATATATATATACATATATATATATATATATATATATATATACATATATATATATATATATATATATATATATATATATATATATATATATATATATATATATATATATATATATATATATATATATATATATATATATATATATATATATATATATATATATATATATATATATATATATATATATATATATATATATATATATATATATATATATATATATATATATATATATATATATATATATATATATATATATGTGTGTGTGTGTGTGTGTGTGTGTGTGTGTGTGTGTGTGTGTGTGTGTGTGTGTGTGTGTGTGTGTGTGTGTGTGTGTGTGTGTGTGTGTGTGTGTGTTATAAAAAAAAGTTCTAATTTTTGTTTGCTAAGGAAAGAAGCCAAGGCGTCTTTCCTCTTTAAAAATGAATTTCGAAATGGCGGATGTACAAATTTTCGTGATTCTGAGTGATATTTATATTATACAAAAAATGGCAACCCTAAAAAATTTATACATTTCTCGCCAAGATTACAACACCAAAGCATCCTCTACTTTAAATAAAGGCAAAAGCAGTTACTTTTGGATAACTAGTTATCAACGTTACGTTCCAAGCAAATAACATGTTCTAAAAAGGGATATCAAAAGGGAATCAAAAAGTTTTTCCAAGAAATCCGTTCCCTTTGGCCTGCTTGGATATTCTATGGAGTGAAAGGGCTGTCTTCGAGAACTTCGGTGACATCTAGGATTTTTGCACGTACTCCATGGACACGACATCATCATCAATCGTTTTTTCAAAGAATGTTGTTTTTATTAATTTTAAACTTCAGAAAATAATATTCATGTCTGTGCAAAATAAGTAATATTTATAAGCCAGAAGAGAATTTGGATATTTTGCTATAAATTAGTAATCTAACAACGAATACAGCAGTAATTAATTTGTAGATACCTTTTTTTGCATTCATAATAGATTCAACCAAGGATAGTGCCATTGAGACTCATTGACTTTTCAATATTTGCCTTTTTAAACTAAAATATATATATTTTAGATATCAATAAGTATTTTATTAAGAAATGAAAGTTAGTGTTATTCGTTTATCATTTTCACCAAATTGCCTGCCCCCAACTGCTTCGGCCATCGGAAACCTATGGCATGCGGTGCTAACTAGCACCTAACCTCCTCAAAAAAATTAAATATTTTTAATGATTCATAATTAATATGTAAGTAAATATCCTTAAATCAAGCATAGTTAATAAAAAGTAATATCAATTCTTATCTCTATTTTCAATGCTCCAGTAATAGAATTGCTTGAAATATTTTCTATTTTGTGGCATCTTGAATCAATTAGGCAGAATAGTTTGGCACAACAGCTACAAGATTGTCGATTTTACAGTCGTTGTGCCAAATTTTAATAATTTATCAACACACAAGAATTAATTAGCATAAGCTTTTCATTGAAAAAAATGGAAGAAAAAATAAAATTTATATATTCCAATTTCGACATTAGCAAGATTACAAAAAACGTAATCATAAATATAAAATTTGCAACATGCGGTAGAAACCAAAATTATGCAATTATGAACTATCTCAGTCGATGCAGTCAATAAAACATTTGCAACAGATCGGAAAATTTGGCGACATATTTTTTTATTTTTTCGCGGAAGTGGTGCGACGGAAAAACATGTAAATGCAACATTATGCATATAATATAATACTTTCTTTAAAAACTTCATCAAGTAAATAAATGATTTATATGAGTAATTTTTTATATCAAACTGGATTTAAGTAATAATAAACAATAGTAAAAAAATGTTTCACTTATAAAAATATTTTGTAAATTTGATTTTTCTCTTAATTCGGATTCAAATAAATACACGAGATATTTAGGAAACGAGTGCACAAAGGAAAAGAAAACTATTCATTTGGTTCTGGGTATTTTATTCAGAAAGCTTACAAATAAATGAAATAGAAAGCTCTTTTCATTTAAATACGGTTCTTATTAATTATGGAATTTTTCCCTCGCACATGATATTGTTCTGCGAAATAAAAGAAATTTGATTACTTTTTACGTCAATGATATAAACGTCATTGACTAATTCATGTACTTAGCGACGTTTTAACCGTAAAATCCAGACAGGCTGTGCTCTACTAAAAATGCTAGAAAATATATATTATGACATCTTAAAAATTTTTAGTAATTATTGCGACAAAAATACTGAGAATTATTTGCGTTTTACACTATTTCACAGTAACTGCAAAATATTGCAAATTTAACATTCAAATTTAATGGCATAAAATTAACAAAAGAAGAAAGTTTTTCAAGAGTATGGTGCCCAAGTTTTTAGCCAAGAGAGAGTTTATTGTGTTATTCAACTTGGGAATTGAATGATTTGTGCACTGGTCCCCAGTTCACCAGTTCACATGTGATCTATTTCCCCACGTGAGTTTTTTATAGTTTCAAATATATTTTAAGCTGTAATTTTTGGAAAAATTAGTCCTCGTGTGAAAATACTTACATTGAATAAAAAGCACAACAAGAGAATTTTAAAAAAATTTGACGAAATTTTATCGAACTTTTTGAACTCATGTTTAACAAATCTGCTTTTTATTATTTCAGCAATATTTTTTACAGAAAAATTTTAATGTTGGCGTAAGCAAGGCAATAGTTTTAAGATTCAAAAGAGATTCGGTAAAATCCTAAGAACGCCTACAGGTGACAAACTGAAAAAAAGCGCTAAGGTAGAAAGAAATTCCAGAAATAGTTTGGTTTACCATATCTAGTGTATTGAAGTAGGGTTACCAAGATTGGCGCAAGCCACATTTATCGGCAACCAAAATCATTTGCCCCAAGCGGATAAGCTCTGCTAGGATCCAACCAGATATTCTTATCAAATATTGCAATTATTAATTTAGAATTCCATTAATTAATACAATTTTTAAAATTTTAAATGTTCTTGCCGATATAAAGTAACGATAAAGTGGATGTTTTGTCTTGTCTTTTTCATTTTGCTTTTCTGCTGTTCTATTGTCCATGTTCCATGGTATCCATGGAAAATGGCTTCTCAAACCGATGCTTTGCTCCTTATATAAGCAATCGTTTTATTAACAGAATAAACTTCGACGCTATTCTGCGACATTCGACGATGAACGTCACCTTGTTTGCTGCCGCTCAAAGAATGCGTTTGAAGGGAGGCCGGTAGCAAATTCGTCGCCATGTCGGATTTACAACGCCGTCTCACTACGATGTGACGTGGATGAAACGTTATCTGACGTCGTGGATATTTTAAACCTATGAGAATCGTAATAAAGTGGCTTACTCAGGACCTCAACTGTAATGAAAGAAACAACCACCTTATAGTTAAAAAAAATCGTACAGCAACAAACCACTTCTATATCTTTCTCTCTTTGCATCCAATATCAAAGATTAGTTACTCCTAATATTGTTTATACAATTAAAATCAGATCAAATGCAAAGCAAAACTGTTGACAGAAATTTGCTATTGCTTGTATTATCGATCAATTGGTTAATTCTATGACAGGGTGTACTTGTTAAATTAACGTTTTTTAATCAAATTCAATCCCTTATTTCATCCTGGTGCATGGATTCTTGCTCTGGTTAAGAAGAGCTCCAGCGGCGTAGTAGCTCCACCCTGTTTCTCGTTAAGATCAGCAAAGTGAACCATCATGCGGGCAGTAATTGGGAGGGTGACCACATTCGCCCTCACTGGGTTAATGGAGTTGGGGACGTGTCCACGCTAATCTGTAACGCCCAAATTCCTTCCGGTGGTGCGATATGGAGAGGAGGGTGCTAAGTTCAGGTTTGACCTCGTCACTGACCGTGGTTCAAAATCCCGAGGTGTTTGGAGACGGGTGAGTATTCGAAACCCGAACCCTCAAGGTACACTCACTCATGTGCAGTGCTGAGTATGTATGTTTGAAATCTACTTTAAATTATATATTTTGTGTAATTTAACCTTCATAAGCCAAAATGACCGCTGAATTGCAAACAAATCTTTTCTTCAGCCAAATTTTGTTCTTTCAGAAAATTTGTTCAAAACCTGTACTTCGAAAGTTTTATAACATACCACATGGTATTTTACTTTAACATCGAAAGCTTTATAGTATTTTATATGTTATGCCATTTAATAATATTTTATCTGTTAAAATATTCTTTTATAATTTATTTATTAGGCGGAAATATTGCCGAATTTCACTGTGCACAGAAAGAAAATGGGGATCAATCCATAATTATTTTTCAAAACAAAATTATTTTTGGTTTTCGAAATTTGGAAAATCTTATGCTGAACTTTTCTTATTTCAAGTGACTGTAGATGCAATACGTTTATTATGCAATGCCCTTTGAGTATCATTTGCATAAAAATGCATTTATTTCTAGGCTACTGGGCCAGAGATGCTATGTGTCTTTGCATTACCTAAAATGGATTCTGAATTTTCTGAACTCTATGAAGCACCGTAATTACTCTTAAAATAAAAAAATTCAAATTTGAAAAAAATAATAATAAATAAATATATAAAGGCACGGGTGCCGCATAATCCAAGATGCTGAATTCTGAATTTTTTTTGGCGGTAAAGAAATGTTTTCATAATGATGTATTGTGACGTGTTCGATGACATAAATATTAGGGTTGCCAAAATAGAATTTTCTGCATAATTCTCATACGTTTCCATATCTATGACGTAATGAAAACCAGGTTGCCAGATACATAAGAAAATCCGCCAAAAAATCACCCAACACAGAATTCGGCATCCTGGATAATTATGGCATCTACGGAAAAAAAAATCAAAATGTTGGGGAAAAAACATTATAGAAATGTAACTTTTATTTAAGAAAATTTTTTGAAAAATAATGCTTATTACAGTATCTAGATATCAAACTCTTTACGCCTTTGTAAAATGAAAGTAATATTTATTACATATTTATATTTTCCTAGTTTTCATACTTCATTGTGCATTTTCAACGCTTTGCGAGATAAGAAAAACTAAACAGGAAACAACATATCACATCGATTTTTTTCTTTCGTATTTTGGAGTTTTATGCGGAAAAACTGCCTACTCTAAAATTTTTTCAAAGAATGTCGTAAAAGTGATGTGATAAATATACGCATCCAACTTGTAAGGAATTCTACGAATCATAAAAGTTATACAATACTCTGGAGGTCGCATTCCCGAAGAAGGAATAAGCACAAAAATCCACTGGGAGTAATTTCGATTTTTTTCATGATAAAGTATTCACCGCTCACCCAAAGATGGCAGCACACGCTATTTCAAAGCAAAGAAACTACTAACTTAGTACGTAGGTAACAAAATCGATATTTTTGAGATTCAACAGAAACTACCAAATTAGGAAATCTCTCTTTCCTTATCTACAGTTGAATAAAGCAAAACGAAAAAAGAACCCCATCTGATTATGTTATTTAATTTCGAACAAATGCCCTTCAATCATGTAAGGAAAAGTAATTTTTTTTCCTTCTATGCACTTTTTTTATCGTCTGAATATTCTAGAACTGTTTTAGGAAATGGAACTTTAAGAACACTGTTTTCATTTTCTTCCGCCGCTTATGAAATGATTTTCTTCAGTTTATTCTGAGGAAAAAATCCCACGAAACATTAATAAAATTGCCAAAATAAAATGTTTTTCCATCATGGCATGAAAGAATGTTTGATTACTATGTAAGAAATGAAGTGAAGCTTAAGAAATTGCTTTCATAATTTTCTTACTTTAATTTATTATTTTTTTCATGTGTGGCATCCGGCATATTAATTTAATTTATTTTTTACGTACTTCTCTTATATTATTCAACACATTTATTTCAATACATTCTTGTAGCTTAAAAGTTCTTGTACATTTTGATATGCATTTGTTATAGGATACAAGGTATTCATCACAATATTTTTTACTCCTAAATTGTTTTGCTAAAATTACTTAATTGATATTATTTTTACACTTTTTTTTAACTATTGTCAAGACAATTTATAAAGCCCAGAAAAATAAAACGGGTGTTGAACTAATTAAAATATTACGATTCTAATTACAATACTAGTATTACAAACTAATTTACAAACTTATATTTCTAAATTTTTCTTGTATTGTTTATAAATATTTCTGAATCCGGATAAAATTTATGATATTTCGCTAAAACAGAAATAAGCCAAAGTCATGGACACACATTCTTTTGACTAAATATTTTTGCAAGAAATTCATTTTGTCTGAGGTATAATAAATACCTTTTTTGAATTTCCTAATTTGCGTATTCTAAGAGAATCATAGGAGAACAGAATTTTTGTAATATGATAGAATTTTAATACCCTTCAATTTTTTAAAAAAACTAATTAAATTACTTTTTTTTAAAAAAAATATCCAACAGAAATAAGAAATAATCTTATAAAATAATGTGAATAATTTTTTAACTTTAGTTCTTGATACAGTTTTTTGTATTAATATTTATCGATAGCAAATGAAAATATTCAAAGAACTAAAAATGAAAAATACAATATGAATAATTCAATTTATTAAAATGTTTATGCAGTTAGCTTTTTAAGTTGTTCAATAAGAAGGAAAAGAATGCATATAATTCATATCATTTATATTAATTTATGATCAATTTTAGAAAATAAAATAAAAAGGAACAATCATATCATGTTAGGATTATAGTTGCATATTTAATATAAATTAATTAATTAATATAAGAAATTTAATTTAATTTTAACAATGCGAAAACATTTCATTTCTGTGTGTGTTTGAAATCTGTGCAGATTTCTTTAAAAATATCAGTAAAAATTTATAGGTTTAATATTTTATGTTTACTTATATATTTATAACGTATTACTCAGGTAAACATAAATATTTGTATGTAAATTATGTACACCAGGGTATATATATTTTACAAGAAAGGGTGTAAATGTAAAATGAAATAACTCAGATATAGCAATACATAAAAGAATTAAGCATGTTTTATACTTATGACCGTAAAAATCTAGTTCAGAAATCTCAAAACTAGTGACACATGTTACCAACAGGTGGCGTGTAGTAGTTAGTCTTTCATGAGCTGTATTCATAGATTTAGATCTAGTTGAAATCACAACTTGTGTTCTTCATTTTCTAGTTTATCGAGCTGATCCATATGTGTAGAGTAAGCTCAGTGCAAAAATATGAATCAGAAAAAGAAAGTAGTAAAAATCTCTTGTCATTATATAATTTGTTTTTTTTTTATATCCTGTACTAATGATTCAGCTATTTTGCGAATATTTTTATAAGAAATTTGTGAGTACTTTTGAGGAAAAAGTTAAAAAATTTTCCAAATAAATAGTATCAAATTGTCGCTCAATATTATGTTAGCATCTATAGTGATTAAGCAAAACTACTTGCACTTAGGATTAAACTTGTTTGAATCATTTTTCTTAGTAATAAAAATTCTTTTCAAACTCAATAAAATAAGATTAAAATTAAAGGTAAAAATAAACAGCATTTTTATTTTTCTACAAACTTATCTCTACCATTTGAGTACAATTTTTTCGAATCTTGAAACCAAAAGATTATAAAAAAAAAAAAAAAAAAAACCTCAACTATTTTCTTTTCAGGTAAATTTTTTGGCAACAAATAACTCTAGTTTATATACTAGAATATAATTAACTAAAAAAATACGAAACAATTCTGAATTAAGAAAAAATTCTGACGATAATTTTAAGAAAAAATTCTGAAATAATAAATTTTGATTTATTTTTAAACATTTAAATTGTTTTTAATTTAAATAGATTGTGGGTAACTATACTTTTGATTATTTAAACATTCTAAAAGCAGACATATGATAAACTAAAT
Organism: Latrodectus hesperus; assembly: GCA_037975125.1. Taxonomy (NCBI): domain Eukaryota; kingdom Metazoa; phylum Arthropoda; class Arachnida; order Araneae; family Theridiidae; genus Latrodectus; species Latrodectus hesperus. The sequence goes on along the minus strand of CM075855.1, from coordinate 29,843,047 downwards.
GCACAAGTTAAAAATTTTTTATACATGCTTTTATTACTTTTGAATGCCCTAGAGTTTATAAGAAAATGAAATTTTATGAGATTTTAGGCAACGCAAGATTAAGAAATGCAATTTTTTTTTATTAGATCTTACTTTATTTCCATTCATTCAGTGGAATTTCATTGACACTATGGTCAAAATTGGATATTCAGCTGATAAGCATTTAGAGATTAAGAAGGTATTTAAAGCCCGGCTAAGCCTAAATGAGGTCCGAGGCAAAAACTTCTTTGGGGTCCCTCTCTGCTTCACAACAACAAACATTCTATTCAGTTTGAGGGCCCTTCTGATGTGGGGCTCGAGGCAACTGTCCCATACACCCATGCCTTAGTCAGGTTCTAAAGGGTTTAAAGATTTAAGATGCATGGTGAAGCATCCGAAAAAGTACTTATCATTTTTGTTAGGAGTTTTCTGCAAAATAGACAATTTAGACAAATGACTTTTACACCAAAGTAGAATCCAAATCATTAAGTGATAAATATGTTTAATTTTTTTATAGTAAAGTGATAAATATGTTTAATTTTTTATCATTCTGGTTTATTTTACACTTGGTGACCTAGATAGTGAAAAATATTTTTCTAATTATTTCTGCAAAGTTATAAATAATGAGATAATAGAATTATTATTTCCTATCACCACTAACGCAGTTTAAAATAATTATCATAAAACTGCTTAAGAAAATTTGAAAAAATATGTTATTTCAAGTAAACACAACAGGAATTTTCTTTTTTTATTTAGGTAGCAACAAAACAGAAGTTTGAAATGACACTTTTGACGAGATTGTAACCTTTTCAATTAGTTTTCTAATTTCTATATGCTTTTTGGGTGTAAAAATAGTAACTTAAAAATATGGTGGAAAACGTTACTCAATGATGAATAAAAATACTTATAGAAACAATTAAGTTGCTGTTGTTATTTATGACACTTGGACAAGCCAAGTTCCCTAGCCGATATCGATTGAAATTAGGTCAAAAAGGTGTCTTTCGTTTTAATCAGAGCATCACGAAGCTGAGAATTTACTTAAGAGATTGAGAGTAAGAGAAAAGAAGGTGCATGTCAAAGAATTTAGAGAGGGAAGTAAATACATTTAAAACCGAATTTCCAAGAATGTTTCATATTTGAAGCCTTAAAAAAGCTCTCATTTTATTCATATAATTTGCGATAAAATTTCTTCATTTTTATATATCCGATAAATTTTCTATCATTTTGTTGCATAGTAAAGTGTTTCGATGTGAAAATACAGCATTTTATTTTGAATTAAATATCCCACATTTCCATCATTTACATAAAGTTAAAATTAAAATATCGTAAATATCAAATATATTGATTATTATCAAATTGTCGCTCAATCCATAATAAAATGAGAATTGCCTCGTATCAATAGAAATTATTGAAAAGTGATCTTAGACTATACTGGATTTTTTATCTTAAAAATATCCTAGAAAATGTATACTTTGTTGAATTTTATGTACAACAAAACATTCTGGGATCCATATTTTAATTGAATAAAATCAATAAAAATAGGATTTACAGATTGCTTTGTGGTATATATTAAATTCAAAAAATTATTTAAAAATATTATTTATCAAGAAATTAAAGATTTTCTAATAATTTTTGATTTTATCTCTTTTTTCACCCATTTTTATGATTGCTGAAAAATGAGAAATTATTATTTTACCATTGCTTATAATAATGTGATTAGATTTTTTTTCAGAAATAATATATCATAAAAACCAGTTTGATTGCAAAATCCTAGCCTCTAGATTATTTAGCCTATTAGATGAGTGGTTACGTATCGATTTAAAAATTCTTTTGCATTATTTTTTCCGGAAATATTATTTTAAACTTTTGTTTATCTTTTCAATTTTTTTAAAAAAATATTTTTAATTTCTTTTTATTTCTTCAAATAGATATTTTTCCTTTTTAGAAGTTTTGCTGTGAGATTCAATTCTAAAACTTTCATTTTGATATCGATTACTGGCTAGAAACTCAAAAGTGTATTCTTTAGAAAACCACTTTAGCAAATTGGCGACAAAAACTACTCTTTCCACTTATTACCCATTGCCACCCACGCCAACCTTTTCACCCGGGCACGCAAACACAGGAAGCGACCCGAGAAGAAGCTACCGGAAACGAGATTTCGGGGAGATTATTTATTATTAATATGAAAACACACGTGTTGCTGCCTTCGCACTCTCGTCTATCTCTCCCACCCGCGCTCGGAAATGCGTAATCTCAGTCTCTCATTAAGAGCAATAATTGACGGAATGCAAGTGACGTAAGCAAGGAAAGGCCTGGCTTGTCTCAACGCCTCCTCAGTCCCTGCCACGATTCCCTCGGCGCAAGGGTTTGGAATCAGTGCTAATTTTGTAAATGAACGGAAGATATGAAGTGACGGTGGCTTTTTCCCCCAATTTCTTCTGCTCTTGTGGTTAATCGGGAAAATGAGAGAAAAATTTGCAAAAAAAGGAAAGAATTCTAATTCTTGGTGATGATTCTTTAGTGTCATAGAATATTTGTGCTATACATATATTTTTAATTATCTTTTAAAGTTTGAGAATTGAAGATCAAAGAACATGGTTCGAAGAAATAGAAGCGTTGATTTTATAAACAAAGCGTTTTGACTCCTTAAAGTAATTGTTAAAAAATTTATAGATTTCTAAATTGTTAAATATTAAATGGTTTATTTAAGCAATCATGATTAATAACAATGGTTTTCTTTTGATAGGTTGAATCCAACTTCTCTTGCGTTCTTAGATAATTGAAAAGCAAAGAAAAAAAATACTAATAAATAAATAAATAAAAATAAAATTAGAATTCTTCCTTTTGAAGACGATTCTTTCGTATTGTAAAACGTGTACTACATAAGTTTCTAGATATATTTTAACTTTTGAGAGTAAAAAATCCAGATGAGCCATTAAAACAGATAAAAGGTGATTTTATACATAAAGATTTTTTTTTCCTTTAAAAATAATTGCTGAAAAGTTTTTTGGTTTCCAAATTGTTAAAAATTAACAGAGGAAAACAGTTATGCTTTGAAAAAGGATTCATTCAGAGTGTAACGGAATCGTCAGATTTCAGTGGCAACATGAAAAAGTTCAGAGGCTCTCTTGTGACATCAAGAACAATTAACACCAAATCAAATTCCAAATGCTATGAAGTTGGTTGCTGAAATAATATCTTCCTTAATTTAATATGAATTGTTTTGCTCTGTTTTACATTGATGGTAATTGTTCTTATGTTAAGCTCTCTGTAATTAAGAATATTGAAATAAATAATTTTTAGAGCAAGCACGGTGTTGTTTTTATTTCAAAAACGGTTACATCTGGAATATTTATCAAAGAACTTTAGTAAAAGAATTTGCAATTCAATTCATAATCCTGATTATTAGCAATGAAACTTCTGATAGATTGAAATGGGAACACAAAAAAATTGCTAAAATGTATAAAACAGTTATTCTTCTAATTGTTCCATCTTGGGAAATATGGCCTAGTCTTTCCATTTATATGGGTCTATAAGCAAATTACTAATAAAAAAAAAAAGAAATAAAGTACACTAAAGACGTAAACATGATTTTTCTTTACCTCATTGGCCAAACTAAGAAAATAGATATTTATTCTTGTGTTTATGAAAGATGTAAGTTTGAATAAAATTTAAAGTAATTAAAAAATGTGTCTAAACTAAAACAGGAAAACTGCTTCAAAAAAAAGTCTTGATTCAGTGAATATTTAAAGGAATCATTTAATAGATGTGTATTTATAAACTAAAGAATACCTAATATTATAATATTTTGAATTTAATGGTATTTTTTTTAACAAAGTACCTCTATTTCAACGCCATTATGTAAAGCCACTTTTTTCTGTTAGTAATTGTCATCTCGAGTTATTTTCATGAATAACGATTAGATGAAAATCAATCTCTTTAAAAAGCTTTTGTTTTGCTTTATGATTATTTCCCCCTGCTTTCTTTATGGAAGGAAACAAGGAGAAATTCTATAGGAATGCTAACACAGTGTTTTCATATTTACTGAAAACAATGCATAAGGGATGGTTGATTTTTAACAAAGTTTCTTCTTTTGAAGAAAAAAATTTATCTAAAACCAGCTTACAATAAAATAATATGGTGATTGTTTTGTGCCAACAATCAGTGTGTACCGAGCTTCACGGGTTCGTGTCGATTGAGAGTTGAATAAAGCAACCACTTAATGAACACAAGACTTTTATTCGTAAAAATTTCACAAGGTAAACGAAATTCCCGCTGTAACAATCACAGCTACAATTCGTCAGATAGAATAATAAGAAACAGCTTCTAATCACAGGTCTCAAATACCTCAGACAGAGAACAACTAGCAGTCACAACTAATCGCGCGTATTCACTCACTGACTGTCTTCACAATACTACTCTATTCCATGTCGGGCTGCGGTATTTATACCTGACTTGGCGGAGAAATCTACCAATTTCGCCAAGGTTCTGGAAGCTTCTAGGCTATCTCGAAAAATATTGGTCCTAGAGCTTAGGTGATGGATGTTTCCAGAAGTATCGATTTCTCGCCAAGTCGCCAAAAATCTCGCCAACCGTCGCCAAGTCGCCAAGAATCTCGCCAACTGTCGCCAAGTCGCCAAATTATTAGGAAATCCGCTTTTAAAACTACAACACGTCTAAATACCGCAATTTTTGCCCAAAATGTGAGAATTTCCGATCTGTCTGAGATATTTTAAGACAAATATAATCATTATTTATAAATTTGTAACATTGCCCCCCTCTCAAGGACTGCACGTCCCGGGCAGTACAATCCCCTGATAGGAGGCCAAATTTAATATAAGAGAATTTACATTTCAAGATGATACAGAGCACATTACATACACAAGCAACTAAAAATACAAGAAAATAGAAAAGATTAAAATTATCTATACTATTTACAAAGAGACCATGGTCTACTAATTTTTACTCTACATTACGATAAGGAGCTAATCTATCATAATGTACTACCTTTGGTTTTGAAGAAGATGATTTCCTTATACGAACCACGACGTCGTTCAGTCTTTTTAGGACTGTGTAGGGACCTTCCCAGTTGGCTTGCAACTTTGGAGAAAGTCCTTTACGTCGAATCGGGTTCCACAACCAAACTTTGTCACCTTCTTGAAATTCATGTCCTGTCGCTCTTGTGTCATACCTTGTCTTCATTCTTTCGGTCGTCAGGTTGATTCGGTCTCGAGCTAAGTTATGGACATCTTCAAGACGTGCCTGAAGGTCTCGAAGGTATTCCTCTGGCGATGAAGATGTATCCGGTGGACGACCAAACTGAAGATCACAAGGGAGACGAAGTTCGCGACCAAAGAGCATCTGTGAAGGAGTATATCCGGTAGTCTCATGGACAGCACTGCGATATGCAAGCAGAAACAGCGGTAGCTTCAAATCCCAATCTTGCTGATTTCTGGAAACCATAAGTGAGAGATTATTCAAGATGGTTCTGTTAAATCTCTCTACCATGCCGTCCGATTGTGGGTGTAGTGGCGTGGTCTGCGTCTTGTCTATTCCGAGAATTTGACACATTCCTTTAAACACAACAGAGGTGAAATTTGTCCCTTGATCAGAATGGATTTGTAAGGGTGTGCCGAATCTGGAAACCCATTGATGCACTAGAACCTCGGCTACTGTAGTCGCCTCTTGATCGGGGATTGCAAACGCTTCAGGCCACTTAGTAAAGTAGTCCATGACAACTAGTATGTATTTGTTGCCATTTGAAGATCGTGGTAAAGGACCCAAAATGTCTAATGCTATTCGCTCAAAAGGTGCTCCTACGTTGTACCGTTGCAACCTTCCTCGGCTACGTTTCTTTGGTCCCTTACGTGCCGCACAGTCATCACAAGATTGACACCATTTCTCTACATCTTGTCTAGTTTTGCTCCAATAGAAGCGTTCTCGAACTTTCTGTAGAGTTTTCATTACTCCAAAGTGGCCTCCAGTTGAGCTACTATGCAATTCTTTCAAAACATCTGAAATTCTTGATTTTGGAAGAACAAGCTGCCATTTGAATTTACGTCCATCATCGGATTCCCATTTCCTGTATAAGACACCATTTCTTATATGGAGTGAGTCCCAAAGAGCCCAATATTGTTTAGTCGCAGGACTGTAGGTGGAGATATCCTGCCAACTTGGTTTCATACTGGAAGATTCTTTTAATTCTAAAATTGGATTTATGTCTGAATCTTCTTTTTGGGCTTCTCTAAGTCCTTTATCACTCCATGGGTCTGGTTTCAGTGGAGGTGAAACAGTAACTTGGCGTACCGAAGGATTTATTAACTGATAGTTCTTCTCTACTCTAGAACAATATCGGCAGCTTTCATTACACGGCTTCCTTGATAGTGCATCAGCATTTCCATGAAGAGTTCCTTTGCGATGACGTATTTCAAAGTCAAACTCCTGGAGTCGTTGAATCCATCTGGCAACCTGTCCTTCTGGATTTTTAAAATTTAAAAGCCAGGTTAAAGATGCATGATCTGTCCGGAGCAAGAACTTTCTTCCATAGAGATAATGGTGGAAATGTTCTATTGCTTTGACGATTGCCAGCAATTCCTTCCTGGTTGTACAATAATTCCGCTCCGGTTTTGATAGGCATTTACTCCAATAAGCAATGACATATTCTTTATCATCAATTTCCTGCGACAAAACAGCTCCGATATTTTCGTTGCTGGCATCCGTATCTAAAATGAATAATTTTTCGGGCTGGGGATATGCAAGAACGGGCGAAGATGTCAACGCCTCCTTCAGTTGTTTAAAAGCTTTCTCACATTCATCTGTCCATAGAAATCTCTGTTTAACTTCTGTCAACTTGTGAAGAGGTCTGGCAATACTTGAAAAACCCTTAACAAATTTCCTGTAATATGTGCATAGTCCAAGAAAACTTCTTAATTGGTGGACATCTTTTGGACGACTCCAGTCCTTAACTGCGGAGATCTTTTCAGGATCTGTTCTTACACCTTCAGCAGAGATAATGTGTCCCAGATAGCTTACTTCACGTCGGAATAAATTACATTTGCAAGGATTCAGCTTCAGGTTGGCCATTTTTAATTTTTCCAGCACCTTTCGGATGTTTCTTAAATGGTCTTCAAATGTGCGCCCTACAATAATGATATCGTCCAAATATACCAAACAGGCTTCGTAGGAAAGTCCTCGTAATACTGTCTCCATCAGGCGCTCAAACGTTGCAGGTGCATTGCAAAGCCCAAATGGCATAACCTTGAACTGCCAAAGTCCTTGTCCTGTGGTGAATGCAGTCTTTTCTCGATCCTCAGGATGTATCTCTACTTGCCAATAACCACTCTTGAGATCCAAAGTCGAAAACCATTGTTTTCCAGATAAAGCATCAAGTGTATCGTCAATCCTAGGAAGAGGGTAACTATCTTTTTTAGTGATGTTGTTTAACCGACGATAGTCAACGCAGAATCGGGTAGAACCATCTTTCTTCCGAACTAAAACAATAGGCGAAGCCCAAGGACTCTCTGATGGCTCAATAATGTCATTCTGCTGCATTTCCATCAGAAGATTATCCACCTCTTCCTGCTTAGCGAATGGCAATCTTCTCGGATGTTGTTTAATGGGTGGATGATTTCCTGTATTGATTCGGTGCTGCGTCAATTTGGTTCGCCCAACATCATCTGATTTCTTGGAAAAGAGATCTCCGAATTCTAATAATAGATTTCTTGCAGCATTCCTCTGTTTATCATCTAACTCTGCACTCTGAAGGAGTTCATTAATTAGAGTGTCAGGAGGCTCAGATAGTGTGGTTTGACAATTTCGGTTAATACAGGTCACTGGAGTGCAAGTCGCCAGCACTTCTCCTTCTTTTATTAGTTTTACCTTATTGCTTAGATTAGCAACTCTTACCGGGATTACATTTCGTGAAAGGTCGACGAGGGAAGAAGCCACTAGTACTCCTTTAACGCTATTGTCGGAATCTGGATATTCAGTCAATCCATAATGAAAATTATTATCTTCTGAAAGAGCTCCGGAAACTATTGTCTCAGTTCTTGGTGGTAATGTTGTTTCACTTTTTGCAGTTATATGATGGACTGATTTAATATCTGAATATTTCGTCTTAAAAATCGTTATGTCTTCAGAACATGAGTGTAGTTCATTATTTTTAAAATCTAACTTGAAATTGTTTTCTTTGAGGAAATCCAATCCGAGAATAAATTCGTCATTTATATCAGCGACATATGCCATATGATGGTACACGGCATTACCAAATGCAATGTTTAGATTGACTTTTCCATGCACTTTAATCTTATCACCTGTCACAGTTTGGAGGGTAATGCAGGGCGGCGTCCAGATGAGTTTGTCACCAAGTTTGCGAGCCAAATCTGTCCTAATGATAGTTACGTTGGCTCCAGTATCGATTATCATTCTGCAGGGAACTTCGTTGACATGTCCCATAACGAAAAGTCCGTTGTCGCCGCTACTTACGGAAGAAATGTGAAACGATTTAAAATGGGGCTTCTGACTCTCTGGACATCTCCGCCCCGCGAGATGGCCACATATTAGTTTCCCTGCTGTGGTGGAAGATCATTTCCACCATTTTTTCGTTTCGGGCAGTCTCTCTGAACGTGTCCGACTGCACCGCAAGTCCAACACTGAATTTTCGTGTTTCTGCCACCTTTACTCAATTCTAAGTTACGGAATTTTCTCCGCAGATCTTCGATTTGCTTTCTGAGATCACAGTCCATATCAGTAGCAGAGACGGCTCTAATTGAGTGCCGGTCTTTACGCGCGGCCTGCTGGGCAGCCTCTATCTTATGTGCGTAGACTAGGGCAGATCCAATATCTTTGACATCGGCGAGTCTAAGTGTTTTCTGTATCTCCGGATCCCTCACACTATCGATGAAGTGATGGAGAGCCAGATCTTGACGTGTCTCAGCTGGGCAGTCCGAAAATGCTAGATGGGAAAGTCGCTGAATATCGGCAGCCAATTCTTGAAGACTTTCACCCGCTTTTTGATAGCGGGACTTTAACTGTAGTCTGCTATATTCTTTAGTGCACTTATCTCCAAACCGCAACTCAAGGGCACTCGATAGGGCTTGGAAATCGTGCCTCTGCTCCTCCGGAAGCGTCTCGAGGATGTCAGCCGCGTCTCCTCTTAAAGAAGCCGCCAGGTGAAAAGCTTGGGCTCGGGGATTCCATCCATTAGCTTCCGCTACCATCATAAACTGGGTCTTGTATACTTGCCAGGATGATTTCCCATCAAATGTTGAGAGTTTAATATTGGCTAGGGAAGGCACAAATGTCACGTTGGGTTCCTCATGTCTGTTTGACATTTGTTTCTTCAAGCTTTCAATCTCCTTATTGATATTGTCTAATGCTTCTTCCACGTTTTCTTCTATCTCCAGAACTTTAGTTTCTACTGAAGTTACCTTATCTTCCATTGCATTCATCTTCTCCTGAATGATGTTGGAGAATTCTTCTTTAACACTTACAATGTCCTTCTTAAGTTCCTTTTTAAGCTCCTCCTGTCCAGCTTTCATCTCTTCCTGTCCAGATTTTATCTCTTTCATCATCTCGGTTTTAATCTCTTCTTGTCCAGCTTTCATCTCTTCTTGTCTAGCTTTCATCTCTTCTTGTCCAGCTTTCATCTCTTCTTGTCCAGCTTTCATCTCTTCTTGTCCAGCTTTCATCTCTTCTTGTCCAGCTTTCATCTCAGTTTTCATCTCAGCCATCTGCTCCGCTAATTTTTCGAGAAGACTTTTCATTAAATCCATATCCATTTTTCTTGTGACACGCTGCATCAACTCTTCAATCCCGATTCTGACACCAGTTGTACCGAGCTTCACGGGTTCGTGTCGATTGAGAGTTGAATAAAGCAACCACTTAATGAACACAAGACTTTTATTCGTAAAAATTTCACAAGGTAAACGAAATTCCCGCTGTAACAATCACAGCTACAATTCGTCAGATAGAATAATAAGAAACAGCTTCTAATCACAGGTCTCAAATACCTCAGACAGAGAACAACTAGCAGTCACAACTAATCGCGCGTATTCACTCACTGACTGTCTTCACAATACTACTCTATTCCATGTCGGGCTGCGGTATTTATACCTGACTTGGCGGAGAAATCTACCAATTTCGCCAAGGTTCTGGAAGCTTCTAGGCTATCTCGAAAAATATTGGTCCTAGAGCTTAGGTGATGGATGTTTCCAGAAGTATCGATTTCTCGCCAAGTCGCCAAAAATCTCGCCAACCGTCGCCAAGTCGCCAAGAATCTCGCCAACTGTCGCCAAGTCGCCAAATCATTAGGAAATCCGCTTTTAAACTACAACACGTCTAAATACCGCAATTTTTGCCCAAAATGTGAGAATTTCTGATCTGTCTGAGATATTTTAAGACAAATATAATCATTATTTATAAATTTGTAACAAGTGGAAGTATTTAAGTAGAATAATAAAATCCTTAAATTTCTGTAAATAATGATTCTTTTTTAAACAAAAAAAAATTTGTAATGGGTAACATTAATTTTGGAACAGGTAAATTAAGGATAGAAGAAATCTAGACGGAAGAAATAAAAGTTTGAAGTTGTGCAATCTTAAACAGGAACACATTCAATGCCAAATGTTCGTGAGAAAGTTTCTAATTTCAACTCTAAAATTCAATGAATTTCTTTTCTTTTAATTAATTCCCTTAATTAATTCTTTGATTAAACCTGGTTTATTTCCGGATATAAACCTGATTTTTTTCTCTCCTTTACAACACTATTTGGAAGTCATAATGTAAGCAACCTGTAGGATATATTTACAGTGGGTAATAGGTTAATGAACATTTCGGACGGCGAACAAATGGGACAACGAACACATATTCGGATAACTAGCTAAAACGAATTCTAACGAACATCTCTCGATTTTCGGAGCATAATGAGTAGAGTTGCTAAATATAAAGGATCAAAAATCGTTTTTCATTTCTTTTGAATTATATTGCATGACTATTGATCTTACAAATTCCTTGTTGGAAATTTTTTCCCCCTCAATAAAATATTTATAGCCAAAATAGACCTTCAGTTTCTGTTTTGATTTCATTCACAACCGAAATTGATATTATTTTGAGTGCCTCTCCGCCCCCTTGTCCATTTACTGTTTCGTACATAGTCTTGAATGCAACGAATTCCAAAAGATAAAAACAACAATGTTATTAATCACTTTACAGAGCTATTAATTACTTCCGGAAAATCCTGAAAAAGAAATCGACATAGGGGATGTTTTTTAACGCCCTATAAACAAAAAATGAAAAGGACTGATTAATATGGAAGACTATATGTGTGTATTATTTTTTCTTACATTCTTAATAAAAATTATACACTTTTTTTTTAATTTAATTTTGAAGATCTCCAGAACAAATGAATCGATTTCACAAAAGAATCTATGGTCAATCGATAATCGGTGAACGAATAATTCGGATAGCGAACAAAGTCTGATAACGGATTATGTTCGTTAACTGATTATCCACTATATTTGAAACTAGGTATTGTCTTGCTGTGCGTTCACTCATAGTACGTTTTGCTAACGATAAATTCGACGATTTGATGTAGTTGCTGATAAGCCTTCTTTGAAGTAAAAAGGCGAGCAGCATAGAGAAACAAACTTCTCAATTGATTTCGTTTGTCTTCGGTACTACAGCAGACATGACAAATGAAAGTGTGTGCTTGACCTGATTTTATAACGATTATATATATATATATGTATATATATATATATATATATATATATATATATATATATATATATATATATATATATATATATATATATATATATATATATATATATATATATATATATATATATATATATATATATATATATATATATTCTATGAATGTAAATAGCTGGCTGATTATTATAATGCAAAGTTTAATTTTTAGATATTATAAATATGCTATTAGAAAACTTTCATCGTCAATTATTTTATAGTAAAACTTAGTGCTTAGCACTAAGTTTTACATAAATAGATTATTTTAATTTATGTTCAGTTATATCTCTTATGCTTTTCTTATACGCGATTGAAAGAAATATATTTACTATCAGTTAATTATAAAGGGGCTATTGATGAATTTCAGGAGAATTAAAATAAATTTAGTTTTAGAAGAGAAAAAAATTTTTACCAAAGAAAATAAGAGTAACTACGGTTAAAACTTCTGTGACATATCTAAAATATTTTTTATTATTATTAAAATTAAATTATTCACAATTTTTTATTATGAACGGATTTTCATAATTTTGAAAATTAACTGAATTATAGTGTTTTTATGAGCAATATTTTCCCTGCATTAACATTACACCAGATATTCTTCAGCAATGAAAATAATCTAAAAACACTATCAGATAAGTTTCTGATAGGACTGAAAAAAATTACAATATCATTCAAAATCCCCATCTTCTCACTAGATTCGTATCCAGTTGCATTGAATGGGAAAGAAATCAATATATGATATCTGTTTTACAAAATATAATACAAACATTTTACTAATAGTAGGGGTTGTCCAATCATTAACAGCTGTGTTGAGGATATTCATTTTGTACTCAAAGTCATAATCATCGATTGCAAAACAGTAAAAAGTGGATTGTTTCCATCCTATTTCTTGCAGCCTGTGTCTGTCGACGGAATGCAGCCGAACTAAAAAAATGAAGCACGATCATTTTAAAAATTTGATGTCTGAAATAATGTCTTCTTCTCAACGCCATCCCTCACCAGTGGAGAGACTTAACTTTCACGACCTATTTTTGGTGCCCTAATCTCATTTTGAACACGGGGAATCTTCTGCTGCTTCAGGTATCGAACTCATTACCTAACTGTCAAGAAAACGATGCCAATCCCAATCAGGGAAATGTGGCCATGGCCTCATATATTTGATAAACATGCTTGGTTTGCTGAAATATGCTAAGTAGTTGCCATAATAAATTCCTAAATCCTTTTTTCGTTCTATTTACAATGCGTAGTACTTGATGGTGGTTAATGGTGGCTTAGTGGTAGCATTTCACTCTTTCAAGGCACAGCTCCAAGGTTCGATCCTTGGGCTGGACAAGGTCTACTCGGCCTTCCATCCCTTCATTGAGTCGATAAACTGAATACCAAGCATGCTTGGGAACTAAACACTGGGGTCTCACGTTAGGCTGACCACCTAACCGGGACTTATGCTTCGCACCCCAGGGTTCCTCGGTATAGAAAACAGAGATGGGCACTGTAGGCCTCTGCCCACATGGGCTGTCGTGGCACAGAGTTTAGTGTAATAGTATTTGATTAAACATTTTATCAAAACAGCAATATTTAGTTTAGTTTGAAACAGGAGACAACCAGAATGATTCACGCAAAGTGTATTTATATCAAGAAATGATCAGAACGATAACATTTGAGCGAAGCAGCACATTTACATTATAACACATCCAATATTAAAGATGCAAGTGCAAAATAAATTGAAATTTTTAAAGTCTATGAGTGCTAATGCGAATCACTCACTTGTAATAGGTGAGCTGCAGAGCGATTTGTATGTAGGCGTCTGGACTCATTTTATGAGATTTGATGAAGTCCTTTCCATACTTTGAGAAGCGATGGTAAAACAGGTCCACATCATTACACATCCTGCAACATAAAAACGCTGTTAAGAGCCATAAACATACACCACACAAATATTGTTGTATTTAAAAATAAAAATTTTAAAAATGAAATAAACTATTTCAAACGTTTAGTTTAATTTTATTAATTTTGAAATGGGCATAGAAATATACAGAATATTTGGAACAAAACGTTCAATACGTATATCAACCAATGTTAATCATAGATACATTATATTATGCATTTTAGTGTTAACTGCACCACAATAATGGCTTGATTTCACGGTTATCGAAAATTTCTGCCATTTTGATCCATTTATTATTTTTACGTGATTTGATTACATAATTGTTTATTGGGCATTCATTTAGATTCTAAGTCAAATAAAATTTGGGACTTATTTTTGATTAATATCGATTTATGGAGTTTACCTCGAAATGAAACGATACTACACTCAGTTTTGCTCTTTGGAGAATTAGGGTATACTCGGGAGGAATAGAGAATAAAAGCTTTCATTTTCACTGAATTTATATATCAATAAAGGTCAGATTTCTTGAAAGTGCAACATTCATACATAAGTACTTAAAAATACATTCCATACATAAGTACTTAAAATACTACAATCCGTGTTAAAAAGTGGTTCGAAGAAAGTCGAAAAAGCGCAATAGTTCTAAGTTTCATATATTGTTGATGTGAAGAACTAACATTGGTCTAACTGTGTGAACTAGGCAAGTTAGCTAAATGGAGGAATTATCTTCCATCTTTCTCTGTTATTTAAGTCAAATGCTATTCTTGAAGAAAAAAGGCATCCACACCATCCAGGAGCTTTCGAAAGTTGCAAGTAATCAAGTAATTGCCTACATGGATGGATTATCTGACTCTGACCTTGAGTGACCTTGCGGTACTGGAGTCTTTTTCATACACTCATGTGGTGACCAAGAACTCCCCAAATATATTACAGAAAATATTTCTTCAAACTACACATATGAGCTGATAGGCGTTATAATAGCTTTTGTAATAGATCATTTAAGAATTCTAGTAGCATTGTACCGTTCACAGATTCGAGGTCTGTGTTTCAGGCAACCTTAAAAGGCCACTCCCAGCTGACTCACGAAATAATTGCCCTTCTGAACAAAACAGTAGCAGACCAAAAAGCCTGCACTCTACAGTGGATACCGGCCCAAGTAGACATCTTCGGCCCCAAGCAAGCTGATAACTTGGCCAAGGAAGCCCGAAATTCACCTCGACTCTGAAATAATTTGCTGATGCAGATATCATAGCCAGACGGAAACTCATATCCCAACTAGTTTTAAGAAGAACTCTATTCCAGAACTTAACTACAACCGTGTAATTTCAACTACATTAGCCAGACTTCACACTAAACACTCTAAAGGAATGAAAATAGCTTCAGATAGCCAACGAAGCAACAATACTTGTCCTCACTGTCCCGGCATCCAACTTTGTCCAAATCATATCTTTAATTGTTCCTCTATATTAGCTAAACTCTACAATATTGACCTAAATCCTACACACTGCTTTGCTTACAAAAAGATTTGAACATAGCCAAAGAAGATTATTAATTATATTTTTAATGCTTCCAAAATATGGAATAAGTTATTGTTGGCGCATGCGCGTCAACCGCAGCTGAGCGCAGCGTTCAAACGGCAGGTAGTACTTGTATGCCCAGCAAGAGGAACGGGGGTATACAACTCTGGTAAAAAGACACCCAAAATATTCTATTAAAATTCCTGCATTAACGTTTAATTGTTTACTGTTTTTTTATTTGTGTTATTTGTAAAATAAATGTTGTTGCTGTTGTCTATAGCAGCTGGTCCGTCTTATGTTTTCTTACAAATAATCTGAGTTGTTGACAGTTACCTTTAAGACATCACTCATTTAAGAACTCACAAAATTATTTTCAATTTTTCCTTAGAAAAATTTATTTTATAAATATACAATTCTCATTTCTGTCTGTATTTAACAAGCATGTTCTCAATTCTTAATTATTATTGTACTCTTTCAATAGTAAATACGTTTCAAATAAAATAGCTCATTATCTTAAAAGCAAACAGTTGAAGTAAAAAAAATTAAATTTTTCGTATAAAAGTGAATATAGTTTGCCATATTTTCCATAATATTTCTTGAATTGTTTTATGTTAAAAAAGAAAATAAAAAAGCGTTTCTCCATATACATTTATAGTAAAAGAATTGCATTATCTAAAGCTGTTTTTGTACATAAATAAATTTTTTTTTGTCATTCAGCGCAGGTTAATCATATGAAATGTTCTAAAATTTGCTCAATATGTTTTCATCACGCAGTGTGATCAATAAAAGGGTCATAATAGCCTAGTGGTTATTGTATCGGCCTTTCGTCTGGAAGGCCGATTGAGTTCGATTCCCAATGCCGCCAAAGACCCACCGAATGCATGTGATATACTTGCTCGTCAAATCTGTGCAACCAATCGTTGAGTAGTTACTTTCTGTCTGGAGAAAATTTCCTATTCCTCCAGATGAAAGTCAATATTGAGGGAGTGGATCCTCTGATGGTGCCATCTATCGGAGAGTCTTAGATCAAAGATGTACTTTCCCCTTCCTGCTCTGGTTAAACGAAAGACGTGCCCTTCTGACTTAATTTCGCATAGCCGTTTGCTAGCGAGCTTGGCTTGTCCAAGTCTCATACGTAACAATAAAAGAAAGAAAATAAATAATACTGCTTATGCATTCTCATTTCCTTTACTAAACATGTTATATTTCAATGAAAAGAATCACCCAGTAATCAAAACATTTCTTTTTCAAATGCTCCCTTTTGGAAACCTTATTATCTGTTTCCCTTTTGAGTGGCATTGGAAGCCGCAAATGAGTAGTATCAGCAATTACCGAGTTTCGGCCATAATTGTTTTGTTTCAGTTTCAGAAAGTATGTCTGGACTAAATGCTTTTTCGAAAATTTCGACTACGTATCGTGTGCAAATTTGTCATAAAGCATTGTATCTACATGTACCGAATTTAGTGGCAACATACTCAGTCAATTTAGTAGTTGAAAGCTCTTATGATGTTATTGTTGTCTTGTGCCACCAGGCAGACAATATGGGGTGCGCTGCTCCACTTTTCCAACTGAACCCTATTTTGGTGTGGAGTCCGACTTCCTCAGTACACACATGCCATAGGAACCCGTTTATAGGGTAGGCAACCATTCATACAAAGAAAGGACAAAGACAGAATAGACAGAGAGAGGAAATACATCCATGCCCGAACTGGAATTCGAACCCAGGACCTCCCTATCCGCAGTCACACACTACACAGGGTAGGCGACAGCTCTTATGATGATTAATTTAATAAACCACTTAATATTTAAGAAGAGAGTATTTAGTAATGAGACTTACTTGTTAATCTTCCTGCTCGCTTCTTGGATTGCATTGGAAATTTCATCATCTATTTCCCAATTGAGTGGCGTGGGTGGGCGGAAAGGGGTGGCCTCAGTAGCTGCAGAGTTCTGAACGCTGTTCTCCTCCGTTTCAGTTCTTCTATTAAGATGCAGGAAAAAAAAACTTAGATGATTGAAAGAAATGCATTTTTATTTCTCAAATAAAAACATATTCCTGACCAGACAGTAACCAAAAATTAAAATGATTCCTGAATAAAACGATGAAGTTATTTTTTTGTTATATGACTGAGAAAAGATGCCTGCTTTCTGCATAGATACATGTATGATGTTTAGATGGGGTTTCAGGTAATTTTTTCATGTTTCATCATTAAAAGTAAATTGAATAATAAATATAAATACAAAAATTTTAATTTGTCTTTGCCAATTTAAACTAACCATAAAACGGACGTTTTGTCTTGTCTTTTTTATTTTGCTTTTTCTTCTGTTCTATTTCTTAAAATGTTCAGTTTTGGAAGCAATATCGCTGAATATCTGAAAGCTAAATTTTTAAAACTTTTACAAAAGGAAAAAATTGTAATTAAAACTATTTCTTTATTACTGGTAAAAAATCACGAATGGATATTTCCGACGGAACTCAGACATTCAATGGTGAATTCCGCTTTGTTTGCTGCCGCTCAATTTGAAGGCCAACTCGTCAGGCCGTTTCTATATGATGTAACGTTGATGACGTCATGGTTATTTTAAACCAATGAGAATTGTAATAAAGTGGCGTAATCTTGATCTCAACCAGAGCTAAAGAAAGAACCACTTTATACTTAATTAGTTTCAATACATAAAATAATATGAGATATTATCATTGGGTTTTATTGAGCATTCGTTTCCTACGCAATGATCAGTTCAAATCTGCTTTTCCAGAATTGAAAAAGCAGAAAAAATTTGATCAATACATTATCCTGCATTTGATCTGAATGTCTATATTTTAGAGGAAAAACTCAACAATTTTCTTTTATTATAGATACATATGCATAAGATTAATAAACTTGTTTTTAGTATTTGTTTTATTTAGGCCATTACTTTTTTCAATTGGAAGCAATAATAAATGTCTAGGCATTTTATTCACGGACTCATAAAACTTTGTTAGGGGGGGGGGCTGAAAATTAACTTTTCAAAACCCTTTTGTGCAAAATGTCAACTTCAAATGAGTCATTATCAAGGAAGCCTAATTTATTTCATTTTAGAAGATACATCGTAAATTTGTTCTAACAATAATATTATATAATATTTAAGGAGAAAAAAAATTCATTTAAGATAAAATATTTTTAAAAAGTCATCAAAAATTCTTTTCTCTAAGGTAATAAATAGATCACATTAATGGAGAACTATGATAACTGAAAGTAATAAAACATATGCGAACGCAAATAATTTAAATTTTCATTGATGTTTTAGACATTTTAAAATATTGTTATATGTTACCAAAAGAATAAATTATTTTTGAAACGTTCTAAAAGTTATTTTTATTTCAATGGATTATTTTCTATTTAAAAATTTCTTCTTAATTTGGATTTTAAAATTTTAATTTCGTTTATTTATAAACATGTCTCATAATCAGTATCGAATTAATTTCTTGAGATTCAGTAAACTATATTTCAAAGGAATAAATTTTTAACCTTCGGTTGTTCATTAACGACGAAACAAATGATGTATTGAAATAAATTGTAGATCAGTGGAAATCTCCCTTGACATTTAATAGAAAGCAAACGATAAAAAATCTTATTATGATTAAATTTTGGCTCAGCAGGCAGCATTTAATTAGTGTCGCTCGGTATTATTTCGTATTCCAAATTAACTCCACGCGAGGAAAGAGAGTTTTCTTTTTTATTCGAAAACATTCGCTTTGGTTTCGAAACGTCAGAGGAATTGAAAACTATTATTTTCGTGGCAGTGATCCCGCAGGTGGCATATTGCTTCCCAGCTTCGCTTGACTGGATCTGTATGTTTGCACAACATTTTTCATTTCAAGCGTTGATCCCTGTATTGAAAAATGAAAAGAATTTCTATGAAAACTGTTCGGGTTATGAAATAAAGCCAGAGAGTTCTTTATTCACATAATTCAAACACATGTCAGGTACAGTCAACATTAGATGTGTAGGTTGAAGGAAGTAAATAAATTAAATTACAACAATGGAGTATCGCACTAAAATATTTTAGTACTGCGGTCATGTGACACAGTGAAAGAGATGGAGGATTTTTTAAATTTTAGTGATATTGAACGTCGCAAATATACATTAAAGCGAAAATTTTATTATTGTTAACATTTATCTTCATATATAAGTTGGGTGGCAAAAGTATGTACACAGGATGATTCGGAAAGCGTTGCTAAAGTGTTGTTGTTGTTGCTTATCCCCGACTGGCGTGACAGTACCATCACACCAGCCCCATGAATCCAAAAATAGTCAGTCTCTCAAGCACCACCTCCGGTCTCAACTCCATGTCCCCTCTCTCACACCCAATGCACTGAAAAATATGAGATGAGGAGGCCTGAACCACTCGACATTTGGGACAGAGAGGGTAGACCTTGGTACAAGAGACATGTCTCTGAGCAAGCAGGTGGCCACTTCACAGTCTTGTCAAAGCCGTTTGGCCGCATCTCTTGCGTTTACCCAACGTTGCTAAAGTGAAAAAGCCAAACAGGCATAGAACAAGAATATAAAATAATATTAACATGCTTTCGTAAACGCAATTCGGAACCGCTAGAGTTGTTTGCATATCAAAACAAGAATAAGGCACAGAAATCACTCGCCAACGTTTTATTTGCACGGTATTACTTACAGGAGAGGCTTAATGTTGTCATCAGACAGGACAGGCATTACATCCACACTGGATGGAACTGAGCATCCTCATAAAGATATCCGGTGTACCACGAACACACCCTGTTGCCGCAACGGTTCTTCTAACTAATTCCTCTCTCCGGAGAGGAAACAGGTGTTTCGTAAATAAGTCTTTACATACAGTTTAATAAAAAAATCTGTTGCAGACAAATTGAATGATCGAGGTGGCCAAGCGATGGGTCCACCTTGACGAATCCAATAGATCCAACAAGTGATTTGCAGATGTTTTCTGACTTGTCTGCTAAAATGTGTGGAGCTCCATCGTGCTGAAGTTGAATATGACGAGCGAGAACACGCAGCATTTCTAGCATAATCTCTTGCAGAATTGTAAAATTCGTGGAACCATCGAGTCGTGAAGGCAGAATGCACAGCCCGAATAGGCTATCTCCAATGAGCCAGCCCAGATGCGAAGGGTAAAATTTCGCTGCAAGGCATGAGTAGCTACCCAAAGACCATTAGAAGCCATTTGACTAGTCTGAAGAGAAAAATATTGGGGCAACAGATACTTCAGAGGATTTGTCTGAAATTTCCAAACCAAATGCAGCGTCTCTGCACAGCATATTGTACCAATATATGTAAATGTCACCCATAAAAGAAAGAAGCTGTTCGTGGTTAATATTAGATGAATATTGCCAGAGAAAACACTGATAGTCAAATTGTATTGTTCTAACAGTAAGAATGCAGCGGCAGTTCTAATATTCAAGAAATAATGATTTAGCTCGAAATCGAAGCTCTTTTTCAGAGGCATGATGCTAAAATTCGATAAAACAGAACAACTAGGTGTCCTGAAAAGCAGAACAGCCGTTCTTCTTTTGAAGTCAACAACGCCGTTCTGGAGGGTCAACATCACTGTCGTAGAGGATGTTGGTGCAGCGGCCTTGGAAACAAGTGGTGAATCACTTCTTGGAACTGTAAGCGAACCGATAATTTAACGTACCCTTGATATCACCTACTTCACTTTCCAACGTATCAAGTGCAGAATTTCCACCCTCTAATTGAGGAAAATGCACCAATAATGCAATTGGAAAACTGGACTCACATTTACTAGACATTATCTCTAAAATTCCTTGCGAGCATGGTGGTTTATTATTCCTGGTTAAGAAAAATTCTGTTCCTTCTTCCACTCAATGGTCTTGTGAATATCATTAAATATCACATCTGGGTGAAGGTAAATTCCTAGGGGATGCATGGCATATTTTTGCACAAGGTAAGCATACATACCGTGATGTGTGTTTACAGCTGAATTCATTATATGTCTATACTTTTTGAAGAAGTCATCCTCATCATATTTTTTGAATAAGGAATTCTGTCTGTTTTGTAGTCTGTTTTATTCAAATTTTATAAATGTTCATAGTTTTTATTTTCCAGCAAGGTTGCCTTCAAGAAATCACATTCGAGCAAGATGGAAAGGCAATGCTCACCGTAATCCACAAGATCAACATTTATTAAAACGGACATGTACGAACATGGATGGGATAACATATTTCCCAATAAATTGTCTTTCGCAATTGTCAGATCTCAAATTTGATGGCTTCTGGTTGAAGGATTTTTGACAGACAACGTTTTGTGCGAAGGTTTGATAACTGTAACTAATTTTAAGACTGCATTCTCCTCCAAATTAAACAGCTATGTTGACTCTCCCCGTTCAGAGTAAAAAAGCGTGATTTTCAGAATGGAGTGTGGTGTGTCGAACGTGATAGCTCACATATTGAGCATGCTTTAAACCTTAGACGTGGATACATAACAATGTCAAGTTGGCTTGGTTTGTTTGTCCCTTAACATTTCTTGCACACAAAGGCCAATAAGGCCGAGACTTTCTGTTTAAGTAGGACTCCCAATCGCTTAGAGCATCCTCAACAAGCTGGCATTCAGACCATTTGAACCAGACGAACAACTGAGGTAACTATCAGAGCACCAACTACTCGGTTGACTCCTCTGTGTAATATCATCAGAAGAGGGTTTCTTCTAATGAACTGTAAATGTGATTTTGTAATTGTATATTTTCATTATTGTGTTCTTCTTCGTTAAGGTATTTGGTGAGTGTTTTGCGATTTTATTTCGTGCTTTCTCCACACGATAGTTCGTAATGTCATCTAATACTGATCTCTTAAAATTTAAATTTTTTCAATTAATTTTTGAGCAAATATTCAAAAGTGTCTGTTGTTTAAATATTTTTGCTTCGGACCAGTAAGATTAATCTAAGTTCTTATTAGTAGACGTTTAGTTTTAATATTAAAAAGGATTTGGTTGAAGGATTGATGAAATTAAATTTACCTCCATGGCCGGTTAATTTTCGTAAATTTAGATATTTTGAACAACAAGAAGCGTAAATGATGACAACTTTCCCAGTAGGTGTGCCATCTCAGAAAAGAAAATCGGTGGGTATTTCTAACTTATAAGCAAGGTCCAAGCAGAAAACTTCTGCGGCTAGCTTTTCCCAGAAATATCATCCCATTCACAGAATACTGCGATCTTTTTTTACTTTTTTTTACATATTTTAGGGAATTTGAAAAAAACTCGGAAAGCACTTATCCCGAGAGATATTTATCCAGA
This sequence comes from Latrodectus hesperus, assembly GCA_037975125.1. Classification (NCBI taxonomy): domain Eukaryota; kingdom Metazoa; phylum Arthropoda; class Arachnida; order Araneae; family Theridiidae; genus Latrodectus; species Latrodectus hesperus. The sequence continues at coordinate 29,820,593 of CM075855.1, read as the reverse complement.
AACATAACCCCGTTGTTTAACAAAAGCTTAGATTGAAATTGGGATATATTTCACTTCAAAGAGCGCTTCTCTACCATTAACCCTTTCGCTTATTTAAGAAACTCATAATTAACTGAAATTATCATGTGACGAAAGTCAAAAGAGGCAAACGAGTCAAAATCACTGAAAATTATAATTGCTATGAAATAAAATTCGCTTAAGGTGGGAGAAAAACTCAGAAGGGTTTCGATTTTCTTCAACTATAAGGGAAAAGTATATACACCAAATTTCATAAGAATGTTTATATTTAGATTTTTTTTTGGTTAATTTTCCGGAAAATGATACTTAGCTGCTTGGCTAAATTTGTAAGGCAATGGGAAATTTGGCGAGATTTGAAATTTCTGTTCATGAATAGTTTGACATACCCAAGAGGAGGCTGTGTTCCTTTCGTACCGTCCCTATGTGAGCACAAAGCATGATTAAAATAACAGAAAAATACCTGAGTCGAGTGACACATACATTCTTGGAGGCTGAAACATTACATCACTGAATTGAAAAACAGGCCTATTAAAAAAGTAAACAGAAAAATAATAACAAAAATTGAATCATGTGCAGTGCAAAACAAATCAAACTTATAAAAAGCTAAAAATAAAAGTAAAATTAAATTAAAACATAAAAATAATTCTTAAAACATAATGAAATAAAACATTAAAATCTTTAGACAGTAATAAAACATAAAATAAAAGATTCTTAATGGATTTTACATGTAAAAAATGAAACACATTTTTTTAAAAAAAAGATAATTCTGTCCATGTGGAGTAGTTCCTGTAATGAAATAACTTACATCTTCTCGTTCAGTTCCTCAAACATGCGCGAAAGTGTCATGCCATCTGCCGGCGAATGTTCGAATACAAATCCCCAAAATCCTTCTCTTGTCACTATAACCTGTAAAATAGAAAGAATTAAACATAATAAGGAAGTATTTCAAAATACTTGATTGTGAAAATATTATATTTACAAGTTTGACGCATCTTGGTTCGAAAAGAATATTTATTGACCATTATGAATTATATAAAAAAGTCTCTTTCGTTTTGGGAAGGGATGGAATTTTTATCACCAGTTCGTGGTGAATATTTCTCCTTCTCTCTCTCTCTCAATGAACATCTCTCAACGAAATATCATTTCTTAGTAATCATATTGAGAAATTTTTTAGCGTTATGAGCGCATGTATTTCGAATTTAGTCGTTTCTTCATCATTAAATTTCGTGGTGTTAAGTCCAAAAAAAGAAATGCTGAACCAATTATTAATTGTTTTCATTTTTTGCTTCTTACCATTTTTTATTTACCATGATTTTATTTATTTTAGAAATCTATTTAATGAGTAGTCTATATTAAAATTATTTCGAAATAAATGAAAAAATACACATTTTTGCTCTCAAAATCATAAAAAATGTTTTTCGAACAAAATACCATTGCCGCAAAGAATGGAGCAAAATGAGCTAGTTATGGAGCAAAATGATTGCCAAAGCAAAATGTTTTCGTAAATTCCTAATGTACATTTTTCACAGTCGCTATATATACATACATTCTCATTTTTGAGTAATATATTCGTGTAAATTTGCCAAATAAATCAAAGAATTAAACGAATAAAAATTTATATTTTATGACATATTTTTCATTTGGTGACAGACACAGCGAAAAAATCTCACCAACGGATCTAGGAAAAAAAAAAACTTTCGAATCGAAAAAAACTAAAAAATTAAACTTGTTTCTATGATCATTCAATCAGAAAGGCTACGCAAAAATAATTTTATGAAATTTAGAACATAGAGTATCAAGACGAAATGAATGCTTAATCTAGAACGCAAAAGAGTTCATTGCCTTAAAATTTCATCATGTCGAAAGAATTATTGTTTCCATACGATTATGATTGCATAGACTCAATGCTCTGATTTATGCTTGGGTATTTTTATGGTAATTAAAAAATGTATAACCGAATTAACTTTTCGTAATATCACATTGTAACAACACTTTATTTCAAGACAGAATAACTTGATTAAAAAAGGAAAGTTTTCATGTTAATCAAAAACTGAGTACTCTGCTTGATTTTGCTACTAAACAGAAACATAAGGACGCAATGGATAATTGATAGAAACATTCGAGGAAATCTCAAGGAAAGAGGAGCAGGAATTCATTTCCGATGAAGGAATGGAAATGCGAAACATAAGGTTCTAGTAAGCAATGGAATTTCACCAAACAATGATTTCCGAAGTGAAAGACATTTTGACACTTGGCTCCTTTTTTGAAAATGTATATTCTATTTTGGGTTGTATCTTATTTAAAGCCATCTTATAGCCAAGAGTGATAATTGGAGAAAAAGATATAAGAGGAATGACTGCAGAAAGCAAATTTACCAGAAATTTAAGGATTAACCACAGAAAATTAAGTATTTTACAAAGAAGATCTACAGATTTACAGGAAGGGAAAATTTTATTATTCATCAGTACCTCAAATGATAAATTAATCCTGCAGCACATTTTACTTGCTGCAGGTATATGTTCTCTATATATATATATATATATATATATATATATATATATATATATATATATATATATATATATATATATATATATATATATATATATATATATATATATATATATATATATATATATATATATATATATATATAATGCAAAGCTTAGCATTTAAGCTTAGCAATACATTTAGCGCATAAGCAGCTAGAATATTATTACTAAGATATAGTTAATAGTATATTTTATAAAATACAATGAATACAATTAAACAAAATACAATGAAAAATGTCAAATGGAGAATAGTACATTGAAATATTAAATGGAAAACAATACATTGAAAATACTAAATGGAAAGAATTACATTGAAAATACTTGGAAGAAATTTCAAAGAAAATATTAAAGAAAGGTAGATAAAAAGGGAATAAAGTACCAATATGGCCAGCTTCGTCAGGGGGTGTTGACCACATTGGCACAAATTATGGCTTTTCTGCAATGGCCCAAGACATAGTATTAGACATGGGACATTGGGGTGTACTGGCTTCTTTAAGACTATGTCTTGGGCCATTGCAGAAAAGCCATAATTTGTGCCAATGTGGTCAACACCCCTGACGAAGCTGGCCATATTGGTACTTTATTCCATTTTTATCTACCTTTCTTTAATATTTTCTTTGAAATTTCTTCCAAGTATTTTCAATGTAATTCTTTCCATTTAGTATTTTCAATGTATTGTTTTCCATTTAATATTTCAATGTACTATTCTCCATTTGGCACTTTTCATTGTATTTTATTTAATTGTATTCATTGTATTTTATAAAATATACTATATATATATATATATATATATATATATATATATATATATATATATATATATATATATATATATATATATATATATATATATATATATATATATATATATATATATATATATATATATATATATATATATATATATATATATATATATATATATATATATATATATATATATATATATATATATATATATATATATATATATATATATATATATATATATATATATATATATATATATATATATATATATATATATATATATATATATATATATATATATATATATATATATATATATATATATATATATATATATATATATATATATATATATATATATATATATATATATAACCAATAATATTTTAAACTTCATTTACAAAAGTGCTTTAAAAAAACTTTCTTTTAACAATTTTATAAAACCGACAAATACTGTGATTTATCATTCATTTTAGATGTTTGAATTTTCCACATAATCCATTAATAAAGACGAAATTGAAACAAACGACTCTGTTTTCGCTAAAAGAAGGAGATAATCAATCTTCTCTCCCACAGAACAACAGGAAGTTATATCGGTACGAAAGTTGATAAAAACAAGAATGTTCATTTTTTTGTTATTAACTTTACTTACACCATGCATCTCGAATCGAAAATCTGACACTAAGCAAGTTTTTTCCTTCTTAATACCATTACTCCTAAATGAAATTTAACATTATACTCCCCGCAACAATATACTTCAGATCTGATACGTCAAAAAGAGTTGATTTCATTTTCTCAAGTAAAGGCAGAAATGGAGAATAATGATGGCATTTTACGAAACAGGTAAGGGATATGTATTTTTATGTATATATTACCACAAACTCAGCTCTTATTGGAGTTACGAAACTCGAATATTATCCATTTTTATTAAGTTAGATCTGTTAAATATGTTTTTAAGGAGCAAAATATGGCAACACGTCTGTTTTATTAATGGAATAAATAAATCCTTTTTTTCTCATTGAAAGTATGAATATATTGTAGTTATAGGTGAAATATTTTATTCGTTTTCTTATTTTTCATTGAATGTTTTTTTTATAATTTTAATAATGAAGTATCGCTTTCATATTTTTTATAACTATCAAGTTATTTAAGTCATGAAATTAAAAAGAGAGAAAGAGTAATGAAAAAATATTAATAAAATCTTCATTCTTTGTGTCGGTTTGATTTGAGAATGGGTACATGGAATGCAGTGAAGCTCATGTCAGATTCTTCTTCTCAGGCTAACTTAAATCCTAGTTAATGTTTCATTTAGAAATTTTGGTTAAAGCGTTTGTAATTAATGGGAGCAGAGTAATTAACTCACTCTAATTTGAACTCTGTGTAAAGCTTCCACCACGCAAACCGTTTCAGAACTCTGCTCGTTTCTATATTATAAGTGTTCTATACTTTCTCATTTTTTAAAATTGTTATCGATGGATAATCAGCGGAGTAGAGTGAAAATATGTGCATCATTGGATTCTCCTTTTTACTACACCTTCACAAATGATTCACATACTTCTTTTTAAAAAAAGTAATTATACTTATGTTCTTTATTTTTTTGAAAAAGTATCGTTTTTGTTTATTACAGAAACGTGTTTTCGGGTTTCTCAACGATGTGAACATCAGAAATGGCTTGGAACGCGGTTGAAATAGGTTCTCAATTCAATATTTAATACTTTTTTTAAGAAAGGAAAATTTCAAGCAGTCCACTTCTCATTCGATTATTTTTTTGCTGATCTATACGCGCGATCTCCTGGGGCCTGAGCAGCTACCAGGCGCGTCGGTAGGTGGTGGATCACCGAAAGTCCTGTAGGAATGACAGGATAGCCTTGAATATAGAATCAGAGGCCGCGAACCAACTCCCGTAAGCCCTGGTGTTATGCGATCCGTGCCTAGGGCTAATTGGCACCGCGGTATTGGTGTCTTAACGGAGCCTCTAGTTGCCTGGCAAACTTCTAGAGTAATTTGCCTTGCCCAGTATCTCAGGCAATGCTGGGTGGACTTATATTACCTGAGCTTATAAATTGTTATCTTGTGGCTGAAAAGACACAAGAAATAACAAACCATTCTGCATCTGCAAGTGAAGCCTCTGAAGTAGACCTTGCTGAAAAAGACAAGGGAACTCAGAGGCAGTCTTGTAAAGGGGCAGTAATGAATCCTTCACTTGAGGTAGAAATGACCTCCAAACCATCTTCTGGTGAAAGTCAGGAAGCTATCCCTAGTATGACTGACTCTCTGACCAGATGGGACTGTTTCAGCAAGACCCTATCTGCTGGAAATGTCATACGCAAGAGGAAACGGCAGAGCATATCATTTATGAATGCGAGGCTCTTGCCCTCCCTAGATTAACCTCTTTAGGCATCATCGATACTAGAGAGTTACACCTAGACTCCATTAAAGGGTTATCAGACTTTATTAATAAAGTGGGTGATCCGAGCAACTGGAACTAGGAAACATTGGGTTTGGAGTTAATGGTACAAAATGCTGATAAAAGCAGAGGTGCCCAATGACATACAAACCCAATTCTAAGAAGAAGAAGAAGATACGCGCGATCTCATTTCGTGGTGCAAAAGAATGTTCTGAACAATGCTAAATAAATGTTATCGTTATTTTTCCACAAATATCAATATCGTTATCTTTTCAAACCTTAATATTGTTATTTTTTCCAAATAGTTATCATTCCAAATCTCAATATCATTATCTTTCCAAATCACAACATGATTATTTTTCCAAATCTTATATCGTTATTTTTCCAACTATCAATACCATTATATATATTTTTCCAAATCCCAATGTCGTTATTATTCTTAATTTTAATATCGTTATCTTTCCAAATCTTAATATCGTTATTTTCCAACTATCATCATTATTTTTCAAATATCAATGTCGATATTTTTTCAAACGTTATTATCGTTATTTTCCCAAATCTCAAAACCGTTATTTTTCCAAAACTCAAATTTTCCTTGTAAGTAGTTACATATTTACCACTATAAGTGATGATTCGTGAAAGCTAATCGTTTGGTATCCAACTATCAACTTTAAAAAATTCAAATTTATATTTCAGTTGCAATTTAAATTTTACTGCATAGATGATAAAATCCAATGAAACAAGAACAGGAAAATTAATTTGAACTATATTGCTTATTTTGAATAATAATTCAATGGATTTATTGTTTAATGTTTTATTCTTCAAATTTATAAGGAAATTAAGAAAAAAACTTTATTTAATTCCAATCGATTCATTTCCATGATTAAGCTTAGTCATAGCAATGCAGATAAATAAGAATGTCAAATTTGATTTTTAAAAATCAAGAATATATAAACATACTATGAATAATTAAATTGGATCAAAATAAATATATAGAGGACACTATGTATTATGCCGTCGATCATTTTCGCTTAAAAATGTCGACAAATAAAAAAAAATTTTTTTTCAATATGTGATAGAAAAGGAACGAGAGACTTAACTTCACTCAAACGAATAGATAAAAACATATTAGTTTTAATTAATATTCAAACACTTATAGAGCAACATAGTTACAGAAAGCGTAAGTTTGCATACGTTAATAAAAATAAAAGCGTAAAACGTAAGCTTATGAAATGGCTCAGACTGTCCAGTAACTAAATTGCACATTTTGCGTTAAATCGCATTTTTTGGTGAAATATTTTTTCAGCAGAAATGATAGCAGAACGGAATAATAAACAAGTACCATATATAGGGTTAACAAAACATTTATTTACTTAATTGAAATTAATAAATAAATATTCACATTACAGTAAAATTCAAATATACTTATTTCTATTAACATTGTTATATGATTATTCCATTTTTAAAAATTCTTTTTAAATATTAATTGCTTAAAGAATTAAAAACATACGCTAATCGTTATTGAATTATTTTTACATGCGGAATGGTACTTTGATATAAAGTATCATTCCTTAAATTTGGAAAATAATTCTGTGATTAATCAGCGATTTTTTGTTTTAAGACATCGTTGAAATCTCTTTTGCTACAAAATTCTTTGGCATTCCGTCGACCATTTTCATCAAGAGAATGTCACCAAATTTTGCAGCTCAATGAGAAACATTTTTACTTTATTTCTTATGTAACCCTGATTAACTTATATCTTCACTGAAACAAATGGAAAAAACATTGAATTCTATATTAGTATAGTTACAGAGGATGTATCATTAAATTTAAAACTTATATATGCCAAAAATAAAGAAATACCAAACATGAACCTATAAAGCAGATCCGATGCTGAAATCACTAAATTATAATATTTGGCTCTAATTCATAATATCTGGCGACACTGCTTTATTTCGCAGAAATGATCGAGTTCATAAGTATATTAACTCATTTTATACAAAGTGAGTTCGGGCTTGATAACGAAAGATTCAAATGACAGTTTTTGAAAGGAAATCGTTTTTGTGGCTGTTTTAGAGAATACTACTGGCGTAAAAGATATAGCTGTGAAATATATTATAATGATGAGGATATTATTAAATCCACAAAATCATACAGAATGAAATGAGCAGAAGCTTTTTTCAGAATGGTGTTAAGTGACATGCACTTTTAGGATTAAGAAACATAACTGAAAATAGACGGACATATTAGTAAGATAAAACCTTTGCGTATTCCATACAAAAATCTAGAAATTAGTTATTAAAGGGCAACCTAGGATGGATTTCTGAAAATTGCTTAAGTTTTTTATTGGCTGACGAGTATTTGTTTTGAATGAAATGTTTTTATTAAAGTGGTTAAAAATAACATAACATTAATTATTCGAAAATATTACTTTCATACTCGAACATATTCAATAAAAAGAAATTAATCATTTTATTATTTAATTTCATCATTTCAATTTTTTTATTTATGATCATCGGAGCCTTCCCACTATCATTTTATTATTTGATTTCATTCTTTTCCTTTTTGAATTAAGATGGTCTAAGTCTTGCCATTATCATTTGATCATTCGATTTCGCTTTTTTATTTTCTTTTAGATTTCAGATCATTGGTGTCTTGCCATTATAATTTTAGTATTTGATTTCCTTATTTTATTTCTTCTTGAATTAAAATTGCAAAACAAAGCTATATATACGGTCAAGTCTATTTAAAGGTGAATAGAGAGATTGAAGGATGAAGCAACTAAAAAATCAATGATGAATGGTGGATGAAAACATTACTTTTTGTCCCCCATTTTTCTCAACGAACAAATATTCTTAAAAAATTTAAAAATAAAAAAATTAAGAAATTTAACGAACTTTTGGAGCCTATGTTTTCCAAATCTGCATTTTATTATTTCAGCAATATTAATTAAAAGAAAAATTTTAATGTTGGCGTAAGTAAGGCAATAGCCTTAAGATTCAACAGACAGTGTTTACAAATATTGTAGTTATTAACTTAGAATTCTATTAATTAACGAAATTTAAAAAAATTTAAATCGTCCTTGCCGATTTAAATTAACTATAAAGTGGATGCCTTCTCATGTCTTTTTCATTTTGTTTTTTCTGCTGTTCTGTTGCCCATGTGTTAATGGCTTGAATCGATGGAAAACAGCTTCTCAAACTGATGCTTTTCTCCTTGTATAAGAAATCGTTTTATTAACAAAATGAGCTTCAACACTACTCTCAGACATGCGATGGTGAACTTCGTCTTGTTTGCTGCCGCTGGAAGAACGCGATTGGAAGGCAGGCAGCGAATTCATCGACATGTACAACGCCGTCTCAATACGAAGTGACGTGGATGAAACGTTATCTGACGTCATGGACATTTTAAACCAATGAGAACCGTAATAGAGGGGTGTACTCAAGATCTCAAATGTAACGAAAGAAACAACCAGTTTACGGTTAATAAACTTTATTTTTTACCTTTCATTTTAGCGATATTAAAACATCAAAGTTATAACACTAAAAATTACTTCCAAGGAATATAATTACAAAATGCTATTAATGAAAACATAAGACTTTGAAGTTTAGCTTATTTTTTTCCAGTGTATTTAGAACATTTTGAAAACACAAATATTAGAAACTGAAATCAGCCCTAAAAATTAAACCCATTGTTTTTGACCAAACTGATGATTCTCACACAGGATAAGTCTTCTGCGATTTTATACAATGCTTATTCCGAGTGATAAACATGTATGATTCATCTTCTTGAATGATTATGTAAGCATTACATATGATATCTTAAAAGGCTCCGATGATACTATTAAAGAAAGAATATTTTTAATCGGAAATTGGGCAGTTTCTTAATCTTAGTTCAGTTTCACTGTAGTGTGGTTCATTCTAATATAAAAAGAATTCACATGTTCTTTGTCAGCTTGAAAGGAAATATTGTTTATTTCTGTTGGCAGGAAATTTGGCATGAATGGAAAAAGGCAAATGGAAAGCTCTCTTTCTTTAATTTTATTTCATGTCTATCCGAATTTTCATAGTTAATTTTTATTGAATTCTTGCAATATGTATTTTGTGTGAACAAAAATTAAAACATATATTCATGAGAATAATTTTGCTTACAAGTAATAAAAATTTTACGTTATACAAATCATTTTACAAAATAGTTATAATTTCAAATGCTTGTACTATTTGCAATGGATTTTTTCCTAATTATACACATTCACATATGTATGTCGATAAAAATGTCCTCAAGTAAACATGATATTAAATGTGGCGGGTTAATTTAAACGTCATTTAAGAAATTGGTATAACCCAAAAAAGAGAAATTTGAGGGAAAAATATTGCGCAACAGGAACGCTTCCTAAGTTTTCTATGTTTAAGAATCATAAACGCCTTTCATTTAATTATTACAATTATTTAAATGTTAGTTTTCAAATTTAAATAATGAAGAGAAACAAAAATGTGCCATCTTTTGTTTTACATATTCTTTTAAAATATAAAATAACTTCAATGGAACGTAAAACAAAAAGGCGCAGATGCCGTATGATCCAGGATACCAAATTCTGAGTTTATTGATTTTTTGGTGAATTTTCTTATGCATTTGGTAGCCAGGTTATTATGACGTCATAGATATGGAGAACTATAAATATTATGCAGGAAATTCTATTTTGGCAACCCTAGTATTTACGTGGACGCGCACATCACGATACGACGTCATCTTGGCAACATTTCTTCAACGCCAAAAAAATTTAGAATTTGGAATCCTGTATTATATGGCATCGGCGCCGTAAAAAATAAAGAATGAATCTTTTTTTATTATAATATCTTAGTATTTGAATTAAAATTTTTAACTAAAACTTCAAAAGGAAAAGGGTTTTGTAATGGATTGTGGCACTGATTTCTGATAAATTTAAGTGCACTGACCTGTGCGAATTTATCGTACCACCGGTTAGCGGAGGCGACGTCAGTGCCACTACCGTGAAGCAAGTGACTACCCATGGTGGTCACCTCCAGGGTGGTGGAGTCTTTACGTATGGTGGAGTAGCTGGGCACGCTGGGAGTTCCTAGGTCGAGGCACACTACGAAGAAACAGTTCTCTATCGCACGGAAGTTCTCTGCATTCACTTTACCTGCAAAAAGAGGCTCCATGACATCAGGTCAATTGAACGAAAAACTTTGAAAGTTAAATAAAATGCATAGATTGGTAAATAACGATTTAAAATTTTCACCCATATTGAGATGCGTGATTGAAAGTGACTATTACTAAATTTAAATGATTGAATCTTGCGAAATTTCATGCGTCTTATTTACTTAATATTTTTCAAGCACATATGATAAAATAGGCTATTTAGTTAATTAAATACACAGAAGGAGTTTTAAATATACATTAATGTGTTTAAAATACATCATCCAGAATAATGAAGCAGTCAAAGTTTTTTGATTTTCTTAAAATGCTTTCATTTTTACAAACATTTTTTAAATTAAAATTCTATTTATGTATTTGTGATGTGATAATAAATAAAGAAATAGAATACAAATCTCTGTAATTAAAAATTAAATCTTAAATGTTATAATGAAGAATAATTTGTGAGTTATTATAAGGCTTCTGTTGCACTTTTTTTTAAAAATTACTAGAACGTTTTAATCTAATCCGTTCTAATTTTAGCTTTCATTTTTAACTGAACCATAGTTTAGTTTAAATTTATTATTTTTTGTAATAAGATTCTAGTTAGTTTCTTTAGTAGACTTATTGTTAAGCAATAAATAATAAAAGATTTTCTGGACCCTCTTCATGAATAAAAACAACTGCAAAGGACATCTGCGTTGAAAAAAACCTTCAGTAAATTAGAAATATCTGTACTATCCTAAAAATATTTTAATCAGTGAATATTGGAAAGTTTGTGTTTTTCTGGAAAATAACTTCACTTCTAAATCATGAAATATTCTCCATTATTTAAAGAATTTTGTTTTTTTAATTTGTTTTTATTATTTGCAGAATTCTTTAAATAATGGAAAATATTTTATGTTTTAGAATCCAATACTGTTATCATAAACCAAATGCATTATTCATTTCAGTATAACATTAGGTACTTGAATTTCTTTACTCTTGCGAAGAAAGTTTATTGAGTCCTTCTTAATAAGTTTTATCCTCTCTCTCCTGTCTTCGTCCTCTCCTTGTTAGAATGGTTGCTTACTCTATAAACGGGTCCCTATGGCATGTGTGTACTGAAGAAGTCGGACTCCACACCAAATTATGGTTTAGTTGGAAAAGAGGAGCAGCGCACTCCACATCGCCAGCATATCTGACAATAAGCTTTATCCAAAAAAGTTGACATTTTGATTATGTCTTATAATAAATGAGCGTTTCGTGGTTTTCAAAGGGAAATGATTTTAACTTAGTGAAAGTTTCTTAATTTTAGTTTTTATGTTAGTGAAAATGTTTTAACACTGTCCTTTTTATTGTATCTTGCGATAGTAATCCCACCTGTAACACGGTATATTAGTTCCGCGCTATAAAAAAAATGCGTTGCACTCGCATTCTCGGAAAACATGCTCATATGACCTCGAATAACGCGTTATGTACCAATGATTCACGTTTACCTTTTCTCGTTAGAATTTAAATCAAATGTTAAGGAGAGAAAACTATGTTATGAACGAAATAAGTGCGTTTCTTTAAAATAAAATTAAAAATACTTTAAATGAAAAAAAAACTTATTCAAATTTAACTAAAAAACAGTTTGCTTAAAAAAATCAAGTAATTCCAAAAGCAGTTTTATTACATGTTTATTCACTGTAGATGGAGCTATCTGAAATAACTTCCAACGACATATATTCTTAGCATAATGTTCATAGGTCAACAGTATAATTTAACGTTATAAGAACACAATTAAGATAATGTGCAAATGTAATCGAAATTATTGTGAACTGTACAAATCATTATCAATTTCGCAAAACAGAAATTTAATGCGGGGAATTAACGCGGCATAGGGGGAAAACACTTGTTGTTCGAGGGACATGAAATCGCTTCATATGAAAGCTTGTTATAAGAGTACCATGATATAAGGGGGGGGGTTCACTGTATCAGACATTTATGAAATATACACTTTTCTGTTAGATACTATGGTTGTTTATTTCATTTCTTTATCAGTGAATTTCCTTCATCAAACTTTAACTCTCATTTACAGCTAGGTATGAGCTCAAATAGGTTTACAATATAAACTCAAATTTATCACTCACCAACAGAGAATAAAACGCAGTTTGGAGACGACCCCCCTCGAAATCGGCCTGATCCTCTTGTTCAATTGCGTCTCGCTCCGGATCTTTACTTGGGCTTCCGGTGTTAGGAGAACGCTTTTGGTAAAAGAGACGAAAGCTGTTTTGGAAGTAAAAATTCTCGCACATCATTTGAAACCTTTATCGGAGACAATGGACTGAAAACATCGACTGCGTGTATTTTTCGAGAAACACAAAAGAAGAAGGTAGGATTATCGAGAACAAAGGGAGTCAATAGAGGAACAGTAAGCCTCGCGGATTATTCAACAAAGGAGAGACGTCCATGCAATTTTTGAAGAATGATTAATGGCGGAACGAGCCTTATTAAATAAAAGCTCGCATTCACGAAGGATAAAAGATAGTCCTCGTATATTGATATAAATTCTAAGTACCACCATATTGCTTTATCACAGAAGATTCACGGACCAAATAGCTCATTCTTACTCAAATATTTATGCTAACTGGAAATTAATCTCTTATGGGATCATTTTGTATTCATGTTTCTGATACAATCACAATTATAAAATGATCCAACTTAGTATGCGCCAAATGTATCTAAAATAGAATCAATAACTAAAAAAATTATGATAAACTATTTGCCATATTCATTGTCTAAATTTAAATGAAACAATTGTTTGATTGTATTGATATCACGCAATGTGTTGCCAAACGCAATGCTTATCACGTATACTATCAGAAGTGCTTTCTACAAGTATTGGACATGGATGTATCGCATGAAAAGAATATCGGAAATATCTCACACAAACAAGCTGACATGTGTGTGCAGAAAATGGTTGTTGTTGTTGTTAGTTATGACACTTGGACAAGCCAAGCTAGCTATGTCGTTGGCTATGCGAATTTAAGTCAGTCTTTTGTTTAACCAGAGCACCACGAAGGTAAAATTACGACTTTGCTGTATACCTCTCCGATAGATGTCTCCACCAAAGCATATACTCCCTCAATTTTGACTTTGATCTGGAGGGGGAGGAAATTTTCCCGGGACCATTACATCCATGGTAACTGCTTAATTACCAACCACAGGACTTTCGATTTCACAGACTTAACGAGCACTTATATCGCATGTACTCTGCGGGTCTTTGGTGGCATGGGAATCGAACCTCCGACCATTCCAGAGGGAAGGCCGATGCCCTCAATATGCATTTTCTGTTATTTAGTAGAGACTGAGATAGAGCTTGAAACTTTTCACTCCAAAGAGTGCAATTATGCTATAGGACAAAATCTATTTCACTTACTCAATTTGCTTTTTATAGCAATAAATTCTGGTAATTGTGTCACTCTTATTATTGAGAGTCTCTAACTTGGGAACCTGAGACAGCCAAAATACTTTTTTGGAATCTTTTATAATAACTAATTTACATCTTATGTAACTATTAAGATATGAGGAGAAATTGCAAAGAAGAAAGACTGCAGACAAACCCAGAGTCTTTCTCGTTAATTAACTTAAAATTTGATTTACTTAAGTTGGAATCCATTTTATGTCAAATACAGCTGCTAAAATAGTTAACACGTAAGATTATAAAATTGAAAACAAAATCAAGAATAGTAAAAAGGAATCAAGTATAAAATTAATTTATTTCCGCGAAATATAAATTATAAAAATAGGATGTGTATTGTATAAAATGTTTTCAAGCAAGAATTAGGTACCTAAAATTTAAGGACGTCATACTCCACTCTAGATGAAAAGATGTCGCTATAGCAATAAGATTTTTAATGGATATGAATCATATAGTTTCTTTATACTAAAAATGATAATCCTACTGAATAGATTAAATTTTACACTTTCTTTCCAGCTAAACGTCATTTTTCAATAGATACGAGAACCCAAAGGAAAATCAGAAATTTGATGAAATAATAATAGGATACTTTCAATTTTAAAATTAGTTCAATGCATTTTGGTATACAATGGCGATTCATCCTCATTTGCTACTTTTTACATGCATTCTTTAAGTAGATTATTACAGATTCTATCTGCTCGAAAGAAATTTTTGCTTTTAAATTCGTTAGAAATGAGTTTGGAATCGAGAGTTTCTGGTTTTTTATTTGCTCTCTTTTGCAGTTAAATATATAGGTAAAATTTGGAAATAAAATCGAATTTTCTGGTCGTACACATACTATTCGGAGTTTTTTTTTTCGTCAGATGCCTCAATATTTGCCAATTGTTTCTATCAGTTTCAATCAGTACCGATCATTTTGCTTGGTCGAGATGCTTTTCTGTGTTTGTCTGTATATGATGTACAAAGCTTGTTTCTCGGGAATAATTCAATGTAATATCAGTTAAAGTTACATGTCGAAAAGATGGTTAAAATTCATTTCAACAAAAATTCTGGTATGTCTTACAATCTATAGATACGATAATACCATGCTTTAGCCGGAATACTTCGTAGACGATATCAATTATTTCTAAAACAAATGTTAAAGTCCTTGTATGTCTTTGTTTGCTGATAGCAGAAATTTGATGAGATTTGTTTGTAGTTCTAACATTACTCTTTGTTTTCTATGGTTAATTGGACTGGTCATAAAAATGTTTTTAATGATTTTGAAGCATCTGTTGAATTGTAATCAAAACACTTTAAAAATAAAAATGAGGACATTAAAAATTTCGATTTTAAAAATATCCTGCAATTAAATTTAGTATCTTAGTAACATAAATTTTTTGATTAATCATTTGACGAAATGTTGTTGAATAATGCCAAGATACTAGGGTTTATCCCTTTCAGCACAACGGGTGGTAGTGACAGCACCTAACATATAGAGAGGCAGCCAGTGGCTATGTCATCGTAGCCCCGAAAATGGGTCTGAATAATTTAGAAGCAAGGGCCAAATAGAAGACACCAAATTATCCGACCACACCCAAAAATATCATTGCACAGGGAGGACATTGCGACTGAGACATATTCAATTAGTGGACACACCATTAGTAGACACAACAGATCTTTGATTGGGAGGGATTCGAAATCACTTTCTCCATTACTAGGATAGCGAGAACGAGTGCCTTAATCAACCAGACCACCAGGGTTATTTTGACAAGATGCATTTATTGTTAACTTAATTTTATGAATATAATATAACTGAAAATATTTGTTTATGATGCGAGAAAAATTATATGTGTGAAAAAAGTATGTGAAAAATTATAAAGTAACTGAAAATATTTGAAATTCATTAAAGTAGACCTCACATTTTATTACCAGTAATAAAATAATCCGGTAAAATCCTAGAAGAGCTCACACCCTTGGCGACTAACTGAAAAAAAGCGCCAAGCCAGAACGAAATTCCAGAAATGTTTTGGTCTATCATATCTAGTGTATCGAAGAAGGGTTATCAAGATAGGCACAAGTTACAATTATCTCCAACCGAAATCATTCGCGCCAAGGTGTTAAGATCCAACCAAATAATCCAAGTATAAGCTATACTATTTCTCTCTGAAGGCTCATTCTTCAGAATGTGGAATGATTCTTGAATGAATGTAATTTTTCTTGAAATTCATAATTAACAGGAATATAGAAAATCGATCTTACTTTTCAGCATCTTGTTCCTCATTCTCGCCCAAGTCGGCCTTTCTTCTGTGGTGAGGACGCCCACTGGCGGTTGCATGCTTTCTTTGTCTTTAGCCATTTGAGTCACTTGGCGAAGCTGCTCCGTGAGTACGTCGACGGACAGCAGCTCTTCTGAGTCAGCCGGTTTCACTTGGACCGTAAAAAACTGAAATTCAATACACCGATTTCCATTACACAAGTGGTAGGTAAATGGTCTTTCATTTCTATAAAACATTATAAATCTCATTTTTATGAAGAGTCATAGTGTATGTTACTTTGTTTCGTGTTAATATGATCATTTATAATATCAACATATATCTGTAACAATCGCATTGAAATTATCACAAAAAACTACTTAGATTGCTTATATAGGCAATATAGGAAATAAAACACAACTGAAAATAAAATAACTGACGAATACAACGTTGAACTTAATTTTTATTAATGTTAAAATTTTGAAATTATGAATTTTCGTCCGGAAACATTTAAATATATATATATATATATATATATATATATATATATATATATATATATATATATATATATATATATATATATATATATATATATATATATATATATATATATATATAAAGGAAAACATTAAATATTTAAAAAAAAGGTACAAGTTCAGTATCCCCATACAGATATACATGATGATTTCTCGCCAAATCTGGAAACCGTTGTTTTCGTTGTAGTGTTGCCGATTTCAGCTTTTGTTTTTATTGTAGTGTTGCCAAATTTAGTTTTTGTTACTATTATTATTTTCTCGTTGCCAGATTCCGTTTTTCTCTTGTTTTAAATAATTTTTACGTTATATATGTGCTTTTTTTTTAGTGGCAATAGCTTTTTTAGTTTCACTTCGAGAACTTTCCAGAACTTTCTTTGCTAATTGTTCTACGTTTTAATTGGTAGTCATTTTACTTTCGTTTACTGTTGCTGCAGCAATTAGTGGATTTCCCGCTGTTGTGTTTCGTTGTCGCCAGTGTCCAAACATCGTAAATTTTTCTTTTTTACTATTTCTTTTACATTATTTACTTTTATTTGGTTTAATTTTAATATATATTTTTTATTAAATGATATAATTTATTTTATATATATTTAAAATCGTTAAATATTCTTTTTTTTCCTTATTTCGTTTTCTTAATTTATTATCATCTTTTTAATGTTTTAATTTAAAATGTCTCATGCTCAAAATGTTTTTGAAAAATATCAACAAATTATTTTAGCAAAAATTAAAGATAATAATGATGGATTATTGCTCAGGATTCCAAATTATTAATTAATTTAGGATTCGCAAATATTTATTTTTTAATGGTAATTGGATTTGGAGAAGGTGTTATTATTTTATTTAAATTCTATTGCGTACATGTATTTTTTTTATTGTATTCGTGTTTCATTTTTATCCACTTAAAAAGTGTATATATTTAAGAAATATTTTATTCATGTTTTTTTTTTTAAATTTAAAAAATGTATACATTTGAAAATTAAGTTTTTGCATTCTTTTTTTTAAATTTTATAAAGTGTATATATTTAGAAAAATATTTTGGTATGCTTTTTTTGTAAAATTTGATAATTATTTTTACTGAAATGTGACACTGGTGACAAACGAATAAAATGTCGAAATAAATATACCAATCGGCATGTCAGCTTAACTTCATATCAAGTAAGTCCATTATTTATACTGATTTCCCTTTTTAAATTTTCTGAAATGCTTATTTTCCGATCGAACTTCGGGAAATTTCCCGTGTTTATAAACGCGCGCCTTGCTTGGCGACAAAAAAATTCGCCGCGGTCGCCAAGTGTATGGGGATACTGAACTTGTTCCAAAAATTAAGAAAATAGGAAAAATTTGTGGTAACATTGTGGCATTGGTGTTTTTCCATTATATCCCTGGTTATGGTCGTAAAGTAATTACATGTTTCTTACGGAGAAGCGAAAATAATGTTATGTAGTTACGATGATTTTATTGACTCTAAACTTTATTTTAAATCTAATTTGTACCAGTCGAATTCTTTTTTGATCAAAAATTGACTAAAGAGTGATAAACAAGCTAAATGCTAAACAAAGCTAAAACTAATTGGTGCAAAGAGTTGCTAGGTGATAATTTTGTCGGTTAAAAGGAGTGATACGGTCACAAATCAACAAGGGCAAAAAATTGCCAAATACAGCAAAATTTAATTTTGTTTCATTGAAAAAAGTCCTATTATATTACATTATATTTACGCAATCGATCACTGTTGCGATTGCTTAACAGTTTTCGCCAGTTTCCACGCTTAAATAAGTTTTGTTAATAACCATTATTATTTAGTTTATAAAAATAGATTATTTTATTTAATTTATAAAAATGTAAATCTAAAATATTTGTGTTAGTTTTTAGTGGTTTCTAAGAAAGTAAATCTTTTTAAACAATACACGATACATGCAAACGAATATTTACAATAGCAATTTAAGATTTTTTGTTTCCCGTTACAGAGCGATTATTGTAAGGGTTATAAAACGGTGAAGTACTGTGGCACTTAAGCTTCCTAAATTTCAGTCATAAATCAGGTGTACGAGATAAATCTAGCTTTTAGTAATATTTTTCCTTTAACAATCAAATATTTTATTGGAGTATTCTAATGTTTTTTTTTTGTTTCCTGCTGTTCAAACATCATTGCCCCACAGGAAAGACATTAATTGAAGATACTTAACCTCATTGTTCATCAATCACGTAGAATACATACACGTATTATTGTCATCCCTAAAATTGCGACTTCAAGAAAGGAAGGTAACATAATTTGAATTTCCAATAAGTTTTAGATATGTTGTTCACAGGCAATTGATAAAAAAATATACTCAGATTAACTTTATTTAATGAATATGGTACATGAGCTCCACGAATGAAAATATATAATGCTAGCAATACATTAACTCGAACAAACTGCTGAATCAGGAAAATGAACAATCAGTTCTTAATTTCTGTGTCAATAGATGATGAGAAATAGTACATTGTAGAACCGAGCATGAGTCATAAAACAACTAAGAGACATGTTTTAGTCAGATTTTCAAATTTTGATCAGACGAAATGTATAAAAAAATTATTTGTATTGCACTGTCTTTTTTCTCTTTCTACAAATCGTTCAATTTGATCAGTTGCATACTTTACTTACATCTATAAGTTAAAAGAATTTTTTACATAATTTCAATGCCGGATAATGTATGTAAATAAAGAACGAAAACAAAAAATCTATTATTACACACAAAAAAGTTACAGGAAGTTAATGTCTCTTTAATTTTAAGTTCTGAATTTACTTTACAGGAAAAATATTTTTAAATAAGCTAAAATACTTTGTTTTGAATTATTTTATACAAAGCTATGTGTTTTTAATTTGTAACAGAAGGATTTAATGGAGCTTAACATTCAACATAATAACTAGATTCTAAAAACAACCAACAATATCTTAAATTCGATATTATACATATTCTCTTTGCAATAATTTATCTCGCAGAATCTAAATAATGATATCTAACTTATATTTGAGCTTTCTATGTAATGATATCTTAGTTTTTATTCAATATTTTTAAAAAAAGCATTGATGTTAAAATAAGGAATTGTTAAAAATGTTTACCCTTTGAACACTTTAATCTAGCTTTAGAAACGTTATAAAATTTTAAAAAAATTATTATTTTACGAAAATTTCTTGGAATTCAATATGCACATTCCTTTTTTGCTTTGTTATTTATTTCTAGTTTGTAATAAAATATAAAATACTAGCTGTGATTCTTAATTGGAGACTACATACTATTCCGCCGATCACATTTTCGCCAAGAAAGTATGTCGTCAAATGTTGCAAATTGTAAAAATTATTTTCGAAACGCGAGGTAGACAGAGACATAAATTTATCTCTTCATTAAAATAAGCGAATAAAGCTTCATTTTTTAAAATTCATATTCCAATTTTCTAATTATAAATTTCAAAATTGCATATACTAAAAATATAAAATATAAAACATGAAGTTAAATATAATAAACAATATCAAACATAAACTCGTCATTAGACTGTAATATTTGGCTCTAAATCGCATCATTTGGCGACATTTTTTCCGTGAATATGTCATCGGAGTAATACAAAAAAACACTATTTGGTAAATTGAATATATTTTCTTATAATACTTGTTGTTAATTAGGCCTTGGTAATCTAGTTCATGAAATAACTGATCTTGATTTATTTGTAATTTTCTAGGAGATTATAGCATTGTCTTGTTTTATAAATATTAATCTTCTGATTATTAGCCAACTGGGTATTGAAATTTCAGGAAAGTGTAACCGCTTACACATTATATTATCTCTTATAACCATGATTTAAATTTGTAAGTTATTGAGTAAAATTAGTGACTTGTGATAGTAGAATTCCCAGACTAAATGGATGTATGCACGTGCAAAAGATATCGAGATATAGTAAATTCTCTAGAATATAGAACACACAAATAAAATGTCGAATACAATTCTAAAAATACATATAAGCAAATATGCATCTACAAGATAAAACAAAATTGATTTTTGTCAATTTTCAAATTATAAATACAAAATATACTAATAATGTCGAACTGAAATTTGAATTCAGTCGACCAGGAAACAAATTTCTAACCATTATACCAGAATTTAGAATAATGAGAGAAAGTTGTCAGAGAAAACAATCTAAATGCGACCTTCTTCATTTTAAATCTGTTGACATTAAAATATTTTTGTTTTATTATTAGTTGATAAATGTGCTTTTTTGGAAACAAATATTCAAAATATAGTATTCAGTTGTTGTTTCTTTCAGAATGATATTACACGAAAAACTAATTGAAAAGTTTTATATTTACAAAGTCAGAAAATAAATTATTTATAGTTTCATCTCAGAACAAAGCAACTCTTAAAATAGTGTGAATTATGTGATAATGATCCCTAAGTTTGTGTAGAAATGCATTTTTGAATATTTTTATTTAATTAATTGGTCAATATTTGCCCATTTTTATTTTTGTTACAATCATATGGTATTTTCGTTATTGCTATATTTATACAGAGACATAGGATAAAAATTATTTACCTTTTTCTCGGTTAGAACTTAGGTTTGAAAATTCCAAAAAAATATCCTGCTCATAAGTTTTACTGAAATTCAAGTCATTTAATTAAAAATCAATAAAGAAATATAAATTGTGTTAACACAACAAAATAAATAACCTGTCATTCATGTTAACTTATAGAACAGGATTTTTCACGTTGCTGCAGAATTGCAGAAACAATACACGATTTTGGCAGGAAGGTTTTATTGGCTTAAATCGGTACCCGTGACATCAATACTTCCGAGGAAACGCGAGAAAAAACACGGTTACGGAGGTTTTCTGAAGGATTACATCAGAAGAAGAATTGCTGTTATAGATTAAACTCGCTATTTTGATACGGGAAAAAGAAAACGTATTATTCCTTTTGATTTCATGACAAGATTATAAGGAAAGAGAACAAATTTTATAATATATAGAACTACAAAAAGCTTTTTAAGTATATTTCCAAAGATTATTATAACTATTTATTTTATATTACAATTTGTACATTTAGTTATGTATTTTTAATTTTTTACTAAGAAAATAGTAAAATAATATTTTATTTACTTGCAAGATAATATATTTATATAATGTCAAAATATTCTTATGCTTACTTTTAATTTTTATATTTTATTAATAATTTATTTTTGAAATATTTTATTACAATTATAAATAATACATACATAAATTTTATATAAATTTTAATTTCACTGATATTTTTTGAATAATTAATTTGAAAACAAAATTACAAAAACTTTTCGTTCGTCAAAATATAAATGCTCCTTGTTTACTTATTTAAACGAAAAGTTTATTTCCAATCTTATGATTTATTTGCCAATTTAAATATGAATTTTTATGTATATGCTTATATTTTTGAGGAGAAAAATAAACCGAGTAAATTGCTTTGATTTTAAAACAAAAAATATTAATAAGGAAATAGTTTAGACTTTAAATCAGAATATAATTTTTACGTTAATTTAGCTCATTTCCAAAAAAAAATGGTAGCTTCTTCAAAAATATTCCAAAGATGTTCATGTCCACACATAACGTATAACGCCTACATAACGCCTTCCACACATAACGCCTTGTAACAAATCCTTTGCTTACATGAACATCAAACGATATGGGGAAAATTCCTGAACTTATCAACTAATAAACTGATTAAGGTATACTGTCATCATGGTATATCGTAAGTTTGAATCGTAATCAATTGGTACCTTCCTCCCTACATTAGAATAAATAAACCATTTCAGCATGCTGGCTTTAGATTCTGGATGAAAAATCAAATACGGTTTTTTGATTAACAATCGGGTGAAATTTTTGCTTAGAACCCTGAATGCATTTTCTTACTGTGAAAAAGAGAAAGAAATATGTAAATATTTAGTATTTTCTTCACTAAATGTTCATAATATTTTAAATCTATTATGAACAAACATTGATTAATTATTCCTTTAAGCAAATAAAAACAAACTTTCCGCTTACCTATATGTTCTAACATTCATGTTTTCTAACTCGATATTCAAATTTAAAACGATATTATTGTATTTTAGAAATTTTTCCATTAAGAAACTGAAATTCGAAAAATGTGAAAAAGCAGACGATTTCTCACCGATTTAATTCCATTTTTCGAAAGTAAATAAAAAAAAAAAAAAAAAACGACATTGCTGTAGAAGCGCCCTCTATCTTCTGAGGTGGCAAAGTGAACCGATATTCATTATGCAAAAGCATCTCTACCTCATTACTGAATCTTTGAAGGCGATGCATGCATTTATAGAATCTACATTTGTGTACTGGCATCGCAGGTCCCTTATGGATTTACTTGGAGTCGAGACTACTGGAGGCGAATGGATTATAGAAGCGAACAATTATTCAGATGGTTTTGCACGGTGATATGGTTGGCACGTAGGCAACGCGTTGGAGCTTTGATTTGCTAGTCTATTTTGCTACTGCCGAGTCTGCTTGGAATGGAAATGAAATGTATTGTGTTCGTTTATTTGGAAAAGACACCCGGAATAGAGTAATATGCGTTGCAATCGTTGAATAACAAATATTATTAATACATTTATGTCACAAGCTAGATATTTCAACTTTCTAAAATCAATTGAAATAAAATTGACTTATTTGAATATGCAATGAAAATTAAATCCATCAGTCCTTATATTAATGCAAATTTATTCTTTATTGCTGTTTGAAATTGTGTTTTTTTTTAAATTTTACATTTAATAAAAACTGAAAAATCTTTAATATTTAAGAATAAATTAAAAATAAATGCATTTTAAATTTTCAGTTATTGATCTAATACTAAAAAATTGTAATTTAATTGAATTGTAATTTTACATTTTCTATTGAATGGTAAGCTAGAGAAACTTATCTAATAATTCTTTATATACACTAATTTTAAATCAATATTAATAATAATAGTTTAACTCTTTAATGAGAAGTATTGAGATTTTAATATGAAAAAATAAACGACACACGAAAAAAAATATTTTAATCTTTTTTCTTTACTACTGTGTACGAATAGTTAATAATAACAAGAAACGATCTATAAGATAAGAACAAGAATAGACCCACAAAAATACAGTGAAGCAAAATTTTGACATGAAAATTAAACTCGCTATAAATTATCAAAAATAAATTATTCGTTATAGAGAAGTTTCAGAAATGAGCGAAAGCATGTTTCATAGATGTTAACGAACTATTGCTTTAAACTAAGTTTATGAAATAAAAGTATTTTGACTTCGTATGATAAATACTTAAATTTTTATCACTTACTTCATAACTTTATTAATCTTATAGCATTTTATACGAAATAAAATGAATAAGAACCAAAAAAAAGCTTTAATCATTTGATACACTATATGACGTATATTATGTGATGTTATATTATTGTGAACCAGTACTAACTGGAATAAAATTGTAGTTATTTAATGATATAAGACTAAATAAACAACATTGTTTCAACCAGATTTGAAAAAAAGTCGTATTTCATAACATGTTTATGAGAAATATAACTAGAATTTTTTTAGAAAATATAATAAAAGGGAAATGGATACAATACACATCAATAAAAACAAAGTCATTGCTTATCATAATTAGCTGGCAGCTCTTCTCAGATATTAGTCATTGGCATATATTTCCTTGAATAAAGTGCCAAACGATATCTTAAATTTTGTTTCAAAAATTATCGCTTGACTAGTTTTTCTCTTTCTTCATTAGGCAACATTTTAAAATATAATACAAAGATTTCTTACAAGAATAGTCAAGACTTACTCAATGCGAGTTATAAGCATAAGAGTATAAAGCTCCAAAACTGTTTTTTGTCTAAACCTAACCTAACCTAACCTATAGTCAGGACACTGTTATTTTGTTATATGGGGCCACGAAAACTAATTTTCAACTTTAATTTCAATATTTTATATGCTGTAAGTAGAGAGAAATCAGAAATTTATTTTAAGCACTTGCTAATTATTTAAATTAAGATTGTACCTGATTTTTGCATGCAACAATAATATGCCATGGATTGTTTAGATTTTGTTGTTGGGATACGGCAATTTCATCCTTGTGTTCTCCAGGTCGGCGATAAGCAGAGAAGAAAAATTGGTAAGTACGCATGCACAAGTACCGACGTTGTCCATCTTTGCCAAGAGTGAAGTCGGGTTCCACTTCATCACTGAAATAAAGGGATTGTTATTTATAAATCTATACGTAATATTTGAACATTTCAAATAATATAATACAAAAATTATAAAATCACATTTTAACTAGGAAGACCAAATTTTCTTCAAAATTGTAGAATATTGATGGTTTTGATTTAAAACAATTCCTAAGGTATTTTTAATGGTTGAATTATAAAAGCTATATAATTTAATTACAGCACAGTAGCATACAATTTTCTATCTGATTGATTGAAAAAATTCTGATGAGCATTTTTTCCATTCTATAAATATGAATTTTAGAATAGCTTCCAAATCATGACTATAATGAAAATAATTTGGAACAAGTTCAGTATCCCCATACACTGATTTCTCGCCAAATCTGGTAACCGTTGTTTACGTTGTAGTGTTGCCGATTTCAGCTTTTGTTTTTATTATAGTGTTGCAAAATTTAATTTTTGTTACTATTTTTATTTTTTCCTTGCCAGATTCCGTTTTTCTCGTGTTTTAAATAATTTTTACGTTATATATGTGCTTTTTTTTAGTGGCAATAGCTTTTTTAGTTTCACTTCAAGAACTTTCCAGAACTTTCTTTGCTAATTGTTCTACGTTTTAATTGGTAGTCATTTTAATTTCGTTTACTTTTGCTGCTGGAATCAGTGGATTTCCCGCTGTTGTGTTTCGTTGTCGCCAGTGTCCAAACATCGTAAATTTTTCTTTTTTACTATTTCTTTTTCATTATTATTTTTATTTGGTTTAATTTTAATATATATTTTTTTATTAAATGATAAATTTTATTTTATGTATTTTAAACCGTTAAATATTCTTTTTTCCTTATTTCGTTTTCTTAATTTATTATCATCTTTTTATTGTTTTAATTACTTAATTTTTTGTTTTAATTTAAAATGTCTCATGTTCAAAATGTTCTTGAAAAATATCAACAAATTATTTTAGCAAAAATTAAAGATAATAATGATGGATTATTGCTCAGGATTCCAAATTATTAATTAATTTAGAATTCGCAAATATTAATTAATTTTTAACGGAAATTGGATTTGGAGAAGGTGTAATTATTTTATTTAAATTCTATTGCTTACATGTATTTTTTTATTGTATTCGTGTTTCATTTTTATTTACTTAAAATGTGTATATGTTTAAAAAATATTTTATTCATGTTTTTTTTAAAATTTAAAAAATGTATATATTTGAAAAATAAGTTTTTGCATGCTTTTTTTGTAAAATTAGATAATTATTTTTACTGAAATGTGACACTGGTGACAAACGAATAAAATGTCGAAATAAATATACCAATCGGCATGTCAGCTTAACTTCAAATCAAGTAAGTCCATTATTTATATTTATTTCCCTTTTTAAATTTTCTGAAATGCTTATTTTTCGATCGAACTTAGGGAAATTTCCCGTTTTAATAAACGCGCACCTAGCTTGTCAACTTGGCGACAAAAAAATTCGCCGCGTCGCCAAGTGTATGGGGATACTGAACTTGTTCCAATTATTTAATGCGATTTGAATTTTGGTGATAATGTGTTTTGCTAGATATTATTCCTATCTATTCTTAAAAGGAATCATAACATCACACATAATAAAGACAATCTATATTACTATAAATTAACATTTGCACAGCTTTCTGACAAACAGCACACTAATGTTAATAAATACTTTTAAGTACTTATGATATACAATGGAAAAACAAGAAATGACCTGTATTACAGCACTGATTATGGTAAAAAGCGGAATCAATGAAAGTCTCTCGAATGTTTCCTGTTGCAATAACATTCACATCATAATTTAATTTCTGCCGGTATATATATTTGCATTGTTCATATTTGGTTATACTCAACAGGAAAGTATACAAATTCCAAAGATTACTTCACCACAATTTTTGAGGTAATTTAAACAAGGAAGGAAGTAATTATAATAGATCTACTTCTGACAGTAATGTACAGACTTCTCTTATATTTACTCTCTCAAACACCTCTCAGAAATTTTTAATTCCCTCCATAGTACAAGAATCATGCTTCAAATTTTCCATAAGCAATATCATTAAAAATCTGATTCTGATCTTCCCTGGTATTCCATGATAATTTGAATTTATCCTGATTTATATGACGTCAGAAGCCTTGCTTAAGAAATCCCAGCATGCATCTCCCTCGGGCACTATAATTGCGATCTGCTGTGTGATGAAGTACAATGTTTAACTTGTAATAATTTTTTAATGTTTGTTACAGTTTATATGAGTGACAATCTGAAAAGTGTCTGACTCAAAAACATCACAATCAACAAGGCTGCAAAGCTAAAAATTATTAACCTTATAAACTTTCTCCTTGAATATAGGGACTTAATTATTCCAGAGGAATAGGAGGATAATGATGCCCGTGAGGAAGGAGCTAATGTTCGACTTCACCTGGAAGAAGATGAGCAGCATACTCCATCTCTCTCATGTTCTACATTTAGACATTTCCCTCTCTACCTGTAACATTTCGCCTGTTTTTCATCTCCTTGTATATAGTTCATTATTATTTGTTTGCTATTTTCTCACCATCATTCCAGCCTTCTCACTTAATTACTTAGTCACAATTATTGTCATCATGTTATATTTGACCATATTTTAATGCATTATGTATTACCTATCTAAACTTTTTGTATATATAGCTTAGAATTTTATATGACATAACTTACTTTGAGCCGATACACCCAACTATCAAATCCATACTAAATGCTTTATTTAATAATCATTATTACCTCGTTAATTGGCAGTAAGTGCAGGTATATGTTTTCAATTTTGTTTTATCATTTTTAATTTCCTTTTGTTTTTCCATTTATTTTCTTTATTTCTTATATGCATGCAATTTGATATGTATTTCATATGCCTGTCTTACCATTTCCTGCCATGTATTTTGTCTGATACCTATTTTGAATGCTTCTTATGTGTCCACGTGTTAACTCTCAATTGCAACCAAATTTGTGTTAAATAGTATACTTTACAAACCCTCCTTACTGTGTAAAAGTAATAATTTATAGTGTCTCCATATGATTGCAAGCATAATTGACTTGTCTTTTATGTACTGTGTTCCGTTTTCTTTTCTCTCCAGTGGGTCCATCAAATCTGGTAAAACCCTTTCAGGGTTAGGACCTCTGCTGGCGTTTACTTTACAGTTTATATGACGTTACAGTTAAGCAAAAGGTTTTTAAGATTAATCATTAACATGATAGCTTTGATCTCACCAATGTTGCATAGCGAATAAGGAACCTCTATTTGCTGGCACATATAATGACCTATGAGAATGATTTTTTTTTTTGAAACATAAACTGCTATTCAATGCATGAAGACCCCTTGGAGAAACACGCTCTTTATACACTGCAAAACGGCAACGTGAAAATTCATTGCCTTCCAGATCCCGCTCTTCGGATTTAAAGGTGCTAATGTTCGATTTTATTGAATTATGAATAGTAAATATTACCCATCTCTGCTTTCTGCATGCAGAAGATTCCGGGTTTCCTCTTTAGTGATATATCTATAAATAATTCTACGAAGAAGCAATTTATAATGGATGTTCAAATGCTTCACTTTCTCTTTAAACTACATGCAGCACAGTATTATGAAAATTGTAGTAAGTGTTCGCGCTTTATTAATATATAACAATAAATCAATTAAGTATTTTGCCACAACTCAGTTTTCATTTTGAAAAATTTAGAAATTATAATAAATTTAAATATTGAAAAATTCATTTTTGTAATTACCCATTCGATAACATTTCCCCACCATTTAAAGCCCCAATTTGTGTAATTCAATATTAAAAATCAGCATTAACAGGATTAAACTGACACAACGTGGAGAATTTTACATTTGATGAAGATGTTTAACACAATGTTAAATGTTAAAAATTTAATTCCAAAACTCTGTTAATCTTGACGCCTTAAATGTTGATCTTGTTTCAAACAATGAAAAGTCACCCATGTATATCTTATACAATTAAAGGATATAATACTAATATAAACTATATCAACATATTATTTAAAAATAAACAATTAATGTCTTACCTCTGTAGTCTACTTTGGATTTGGATAATATTACGTATTACTCTGGCAGTAAACCTAAAAAAATACAAAATTAATTGTTAAAAACTTAACTTCTCAGTCGATATATCCTGTTCAATAACTAGGCACAAAGTTTATGTAGAAAGTAAAGGCAATTTAGTCACAAAAAACGAAAAGCATAATATTTAGAGTAAAGAAAAAGAAAAACCTGATTACACATAAATGCATGAAATTCTCCAATTCTGTATAGGACTTTTTATATAACTCTTATTCCTTTATAGTATCAAGAGGTATTAAACCTTGGTGGTAACTGCATTTTTTACGTCCAAAGGTGCGACGTTTAAAACAAACACTGTCATGAAAACTCAAGGTAAGAAAAAAACAAAGAAAGGAAAAACAATTTTAAGAAATTCAACTAATTCTTTGAGCCCTTGTTTTACAAATATGCTTTTTATTATTTCAGCAATATTAATTAAAGGAATTTTTTTTAATGCAAAGCAATAGTCTTAAAATTCCAAGGAGATTGTTTACAAATATTGCAATTATTAATTTATAATTCTATTATTTAATGAAATTTTGGTATAGGTGTCGTATAATTCAGGATGTCAAATTCTGAGTTTGGTGATTTTTTTATGGCGGATTTTCTTTTTTATCTGGCAACCTGGTTTTTATTACGTCCTACAGACGACCAATAAGAATTATGTAAAAATTCAATTTTGATAACCCTAGTGTTTACGTCATCGCGACGAGATTTAGAACATTTTGTTCCATTTTTGCATTTTATTAGAAATTTTTGCGAAGAAACTTCGGAAGAGTTTTTCAGTGCTTTTTACAATTGGCTTGACAGTTAGGATAGTTAAATTCCAAGTTGTATAGCTCTTTTTCATTACTTTAAATAATCTTTACGTCCCAATTACAACATTCACGGCGCATTACGTCCCAATTACATTATCTTGGCAACATTTCGTCGTCGCCAAAAAAAAATTCACAATTTGAGACCCTGAATTTTAAAATTTTTAAAAAATTAAATGGTCCTTGCTAATTTAAACTAAGCCTAAAATTGATATATTTTCGTGTATTTTTCATTTTGCTTTTTCTGCTATTCTGTTATTCATATGTCAATGGCTTCAATCAATGAAAAACCGCTTCTCAAATCTATGCTTTGTTCTTTATATAAAAAACCGTTTTATTAACAAATGAACATATATAACAATATTCTCAGACATTCTATGGTGAACCTCACTTTGTTTGCTGGCTCTCGAAGAATGTGATTTGAAGGTAGGTAGCCAATTCGTCGACAAATCGTATTTACTGCGTCGTCTCAATAATATGGATAAAACATTATCATATGTCATGGATATTTCAAACCCACGAGAATCGTAATAGAATGGCGTACTTAAGATCTCAATTTTAAGGAACGAAACATGGTTAACAAGACTACTTCCAAAACAAGAAACGAGAAATACTCTCTGGATTACGGCTTCTGCCTACTGGCACAACTCAGTAATAGCTGCCTCCATTTGGAAGTGAAATTTTTGATACTCGATTTCACCTTTTAATTGAGTTGAAAGAATTTCATAGCCGTCAACGTTAGCAAATCCCGAAGAGTGCAGAGAACTGTTGGCAGAAGAATGCTACATGAGAATTAAGGAGCATATGTGACCAGGAGCTACAAATGTTACAATGTAAGCGGTGGTTATGGAATGAAATGAAGGAAATTCCATATATGTAAAAGATTTTTTAATTTTTTTATATTTTTTTTACATACAACACCATAAAATTTTTAATGCTGTCTTAAATATCAAAAAGCATAATTTAATAATGAAGTTTAATAAATTCATAAAATGTTCATAAGATAAAAAAAAATTTTCGATATATATGTTTTAAGAACCTTGAAACAAAGTCTTTAAAATCGAGATTTATTTGTATTAATATTCCATTATTAAATATTTAATGGCTTTTTTAAAATTCATTTCCAGCTTTTCAAGAATTTTTAAAGTGTTTATATGTGGGTAATTTTTATATGAAAAAATAAATGATGAATTTTTGCAATTAAATCTCAAACAATGGAAAACATATGTATTACAATTATGAATAATAAATACACCCTTTCACCCTTTTTCTAACTATGTACAGTGTCTCACAAAAGTGATGGGACAATTGTGCTTTACAAAAGGAAACTAATAAAATAAATTAAAAATAAATGTTCAAATTTTTTGTGGGTGTGTTTCATACTTAAATTTAGTAACAATTATTACATAACATACATTTTGTCAAAATATTAAAATATTAATTTAATAAAAATATAATTGTTCAGGACGGAGCAAAAAATAGCTCACATAAGTGATGAAACACCATTAGATATGCAACAAAAATAGTCTGAAATAAGCAATAAAAATATTTTTTGGGTGTTTTATTTTTACACAAAAGCAATTGGCAATAATTTATAACATCGTCTGCAGTATTTCTATCCAGAGTGTTTTGGAATATTTGTGTTTTTTAGCGGTGTTCAGTCACGAATGCTGAACGAAAAGAAATTTCTCCTGAAATTCGAAAATTAGTTATTCATTTGCATATTGAAAGTGGAAAATCTATTAGAGAAACTGCTGAAACAGTTAACTTGAGTCATTCAACAATTTTCAATATCATTAAACGATATAAAAAGAATCATATATTCAGAATAAAAGAAGACATGGCCAACCATCAAAGCTAACCAATGGAATAAAGCGAATTGTCGTTTGAATTATTAAAAAAATCCAAGAATGAGTGTTCCTAAACTTTCTGCTGATTTTCAAGCATTATATGGAGTTATTGTTAATCCTGAGACTATTAGAAGAGTAATTCGATCCGCTGGATATCAGGAAAAAATTCTTCGTAAGTGAAAATAGAAAACTCAGACTGACTTTCGCAAAATCCAACATAAATAAAAATTCTGATTACTGGAATAAAGTTATATTTGCTGATGAGAGTAAATTTAATATATTTGGTTCTGACGGTAGAATCTTGGTGTGGAGAAAACCGAGGGAAGAATTTCGTAAACAGAACTTGGTGCCAACAGTAAAACATGGTGGAGGAGTTATGGTATGGGGGTGTATGTCGTCCGCTGGAGTTGGTAATCATGTTTTTATTGATAGTAAAATAGATTATTACAAGTATATTGACATTCTAAAGCAAAATTTGAAATCTTCAGTACGAAAATTGAACCATCATAACGATTTTAAATTCTACCAGGCCAATGACCCCAAGCACAATGCTTGGAACGTTAGACTCTGGCTGCTGTATAACTGTCCTGAAATAATTAAAAACCACCACAATCTCCAGACTTAAATCCCATAAAGAATATTTGACAAGAATTGGAATCAAGAATTCCCAAACACAACAGTTCTTCAAAACAATAATTAAAATCGGTGCATCAAGAAGAATGGGGTAAAATGACTCCAGAAATCACAGAAAAATTATTCAAATAAATCCCAAAAAGATTAAATCATGTTTTAAAAGTAAAAAAAAATCCAAAAAATTATTAAAACCTTTTAAAAAGTAAAATTTTTGGATAAATATTTGATGGAAAACAGTAAGTGTCCCATCACTTTTGTGAGACACTGTATATTCTAATGATGATCAATTTAAATTTCTGGGAAAATGAATTAACAAAACGAATTGGACTTTAGCAAGTTTTATTTATTCTTAAGTTTGTTACAGTCTAACCTCAATTTAATAATTATTTTCTTAAACTCCATAGTTATGTTTTGCTTATATTTGATTTCAATATTCATTATATTAACAGAGCTAATTAAGTTAATTCCACTCAAATTAATTTAATTTTTAAGAATCTGGACAAATTTTTATATCATGCTCCAACATTTTTTAACAACTTTTTCTTCTTCTTAGTTATTGAATAAAATTATAAATACAAAAAACTTGATAAAATCATGTTCTGTTTTCCTTAACATTAGAACAGGGGTAGTTAATTATAAAATTTTATATTTGAATATAGGAGAAAAATTACTATCTGTCATCGATCTTCTGTCTGAAAAGGCTGGGTTCGATTCCCTATGCCGCAAAAGGCCCACCAAGTACATGCAATATACGTACTCATTAAATCTGTGGAATCGCAAGTGCTGTGGTCAGTCGTAGAGCAGTTAGCATGGGTATAATGGTCTGGAGAAAATTACCTCACCCTCGGGATTAAAATCAAAGTTCAGAGAGTCGATCGTCTGGTGGTGCCATCCAGCGGAGGAGTCTTAAAGCAAAGTGGTTCTTTCACCTTCGTGGTGCTCTGATTAAATGAAAGACACAGAAATGTAATATTTTTACAGAGTAAATATGATTCATCCAATCATCCCTCAATTTTTTATTTTCCACGAATTAATATAGTTATTAAAATGGTGCCAGATCATTTAATTTTGCCATCATTTATCTATCCTGTGCATTCATTTGCTTTCATCTGCTAGAAAATATTTGCAATCATGAAGAGGAGCTTTTTGATCCGATATCTCTCGATACTCCACTGAGTAAATTTGGAAGACTTGCGCGCTTCAAAAGAACTTGTCAGCTGCAGAGATTCTAATTGGGAGGGAGACCGGGATGTCGTTCGCCTGAGGGAAAAGTATTCCATTACTGAGGGACGCAGGGGGTCTCCGCTCGGAAACACCTGCAGAAATCCTTTAGAAGTCCGAGGAGAAATTAATTTATTTTGAAGCGCAGCGTCATGCTTTGCAGTTTCATTAGTTCTTGATATAAATTCATAATTTAGCTGGTGTTAAATATCAAACCCTTTTGAATTAAAACACTTTTGAATTTTAATGATCAAATAGAAGTTCTAAAATTGGATGCAATAATTAAAATCGGTTGAACAAAAATTTAGAATTGATTTTTTTTTGAAGTTTTGTTATATCTCATGTTATAAATATAAAATGTTTAGTATAATTTTATTCTAATGTGTTAAATCGTGACACAGTTCTAATATAATATAGTATGAAATTTCTTAATTTTGTCACAATTTTATAAAAATCATTTTAGGGAATATAAATAATTATATTTTATTAATTGTAAACTGTTTGAATTATCGATAATTATTAAAAGATGGTCTGAATGAGTCTTCAGTTTGAATCGGAGATGCTATTTTGTATTTATAATCCCTGACGTATTTATTTCCAAATAAAGTCAGTTAAAGCCTAATAAACAATAAACGAAATATCAAAGATTAAACGGAATTGAATCAATAGTGCTTAAGCCAATTCAAATTATGTAATAAACTTAATGGCTATGTTATTTCTTTCTTTCTTATAAGACTTGCTTCAAATAAAGCAGTTAAGAAAGATCAAACAGTTATTGCAACAAATTATCTGTCAACAAGGTAGTCTGAGGTTGGAAAGTAAATTATAAAAATCAACTTTGTTTTACTGTGATAATAATAAAATGCAATTTTGAATTAGTTCCGGCAACATTTTATAAAAAATAATCTGTTTCGAAGTATGAAGCTGCTATTGAAATTGCTGTATGCACATGACGCAATAAAACAGTTTGCTAAATATTGTTATTTTTAAAAATAACTGTGATAGAAGCTTAACAAGTGATTGTAGAATTCATAATATAAAGTAAATATGATATGAATTCGATTCTACGCTTTAAATGCACAGAATTTTAGATTAATTTCAAATACAAGCGTAGCAGTAATTTCCTAAAGAATAAGATAATGCTCTGCATTTACCCTGTTTTATAGGTGGAATATTTCACTGAGTCAAAATGCATTTCATTATTAGGAGCATTTTATGTAAATCAGTAAGATTCATATGAAACTAACTTGGGCAATATGTTGATCAAGTTTTGATATAAGGCAACTGATGAAAGTTATTTTACCCCGTTCACCCTACACTTTTAAATGCGTTTAATTCTCCGCTGAACATTTTTGATGTAGCAACTTGTAATTTAACCCCTTAACCGGCTATCCCGAGTTAACTCGGGCAGAAATTTTTTGTATGTTATCCCCTTAGAAAGGGCAACTAGTGACACTGTAAGGCTTCCAGCTCAACCCCCAGATTTGATAGATTGGTGTGGACTGGCTGAACGGTCAAGACTTATTCAACAAATGTGAGCGCTTACTCGAAGATGGTGAGAAACCTGCTTCAAGAGAAGGTACAATTATAAATGGTTTTAAGTATGTCGGAAATGATTTATCTTAAACTAGTTTGACAAACTGATTTAAATGCGTTTAAATTGATTTATCACCATCTTGTTTTCAGCTATATTGTTGTCAGTGTTTGTTGAAATATTGGAGACCGATTAAAATGAATATTAAGAGAAACAAAAATATGAAAAAGATGATTAAACAGAATTAGTTACAAAAGCGTTAACTAAGCATCACAAAGTCATGTTTGGGAAGAAATAGATATATCTACATTCTTTGGTTTCGCATCCATCATTTGAAATAACGTAATCGCCATTTTAACTAGCACCATTTTGGTTTGTAAATGCAATAAAAACATGCTCAACTATGAAAACTTCCTGCTTTCAGCAAAATGCTTAAGTTAAATCTTGGTTTTACTTTAAATTGATTTTAAAAAATCCTGTATGAACAGAGTATTATTTCAGTGTCTGCAGCTTTCCTTGTGATTTAGGAAGATTCCTGACTTTTTTTTAAATCTCAGCCGACATACACAAGGACAAAGATTAAGTTTGGTATTCCATTTGCGAATTAAGGTAGGAGTTCCAGTTGAGTATCATGGCTTGTATTTGAGTTACTGACAAAGATTCCGTCTTTTTAAGAGGAACAAAACACTGCCAAACATGTAGCATTAAAAATCATTCATATGAATGTAATATTAGAATTTTGTATTATTATTTCAATATAAATGTCTTTTATATGAGATGTTGAAAGTTTTACTTTCAAGGTGAATTAAATAAGTTTTATGCTGATTAATTTAGTAATTTTAACTAAAACGTATTCGTGTTCTGTATTTAATTTGTGTTTAAAATAAAATATTCATCACGATATTTTTCAAATAAGTTTTATTCAGTAATTTAAAACAGCTTCTTAGAAAAGACCCTTGACCTCTACTGATATAGTTCATGTTGAAGTAACCATAATTAAAGCTAAAATTATAATTTAAAAGATTCTGCAAAAAAAAAAATTCTTAAGTGATATTTTCAATTTTTTTATCATTAGAATACATATTTAAAAACTTTTGATACATTTATTTGTCAATAAGTAGATTATATTCTAATGAATTGTTTTCAGTTTATGCACAGCCAGTTTCAGTTATTAAAATGTCAATAAAATTTAATTTAATTTAATCATTATTAGAACTATATATTTCACAATGTTGTTTTCAGAATTGATCTGATTATACTTGTATATACAGGAAAATAGTTTATCAAGTGGAAAAACAAACTTTAGACAAAATATATAAGGTTTTTAGTGTAAATTTACCCATTACATCGATTTTAAATGTATATTTTGTAATATAATTCATTTTTGATGATTAAAATCATGTTTCGTAATATGTATCACAGCAAAAACTATGACGATATTTGTCTAGAGAATACTACCATAATTTTACTGTGATATCATATAGGATATTTGTTTAATCTATGAATTTTCTCATTTTATAAATTAAAAAATACATGTTCAATATTTTTTTACTTTTTTGCATTTATTTTTCCAGTTCTCCTATGAATTCTTAATTCCAGCTACTGTTGAAAATGCGGGATGAAAGACGTTGCTCTTTCTGCATGTGTGCATTTGATAGGTATTTTGAAATTTTCAAATTTCATCGCTGCTCATAAATAAAAATTCATTCATTATCTATGGAAGGATTTTCAGAAAATATTCGTCAAAAAATATTAATATTAATCTGATATTTTTTAGGGGAATGCAGTTGCTTACTGTGAAGTTTGGCAATTCTTTTAACAAAGTGTGGGAAAACTGTAAGAGTCAGTTAAAAAAACAATAACTTCAATACTGAATACAAAAAAATAATTGAAGATTAGTATTTCCAAATATCAATCTTCCTTATTAAAACATAAAAACTTTAAAATTGAGTTCTTTTGCTGTAGAACAAATTAAATGATTAATAAAAAATTTTGAAAATAACTTATTATACTAGCTTAGTAAATCCAATACAGTATCATACATTCTATTGAATTCTAGACATATATTTTTGCTCTTTTGTGGTAAAGAAACTTATTTCATTTGCAGAATTTGATTTTTGTTATCATTCATTTTAAAAAGAGTTAGCTTAAACTGCATAGTGAACTGTTTCCAAGCACTTCTTTTAAGGAATCTAAGAATGTTTCATAAAAAATTATATAAATGAATTCTCTGACAAATATACCCTATTATTTGTTTTATAAGCAAATTGTTTCATCCAAAATCTTTTGTAACCAACGTAATAAAACGAAATCACACAGAAAAATATGCCTGCCATCGCAAATTGAATGACATTTTTATAAGGCATTCCCTGCATTCTTATAAAACTAAATCTCTGCATAACAGCAAATAAACATGACCGAGCATCTAAATATCGCTGAGATCTAATTTTTTCCCGCATGGAATGTTGCTGCTTTAAAATGCACGGGTTCCATTTCAACTGCAAATTTTACTGCACGCGTGAAACGACGAACGGTGCACGAAGACCGATGCCACAGAGAAGAACGTAATTTACCCAATTTATTTCGAAACACGAGCAGGAGTGAAACATTATTTAAGCAGAAGGAAAAAGTACTCCAACTCCCACTGCAGCCATAGGGACACTGAGGGGAAATGTGCTCCGGAACTCGAGGCACGTTTCTGCAACTGTGAGACGATAAAAGCATTCGCTTTATTCGAGCTTCTTTTATCATCTTTCTTTTTATTTCTGATGTGTAAGAATTCTTTATATTTATATACATTTATTCTTGTTAGCTATTTATTTTTTTTTACTCAATCCCTGAACGAGGCGGCAGTGAAATTCTTAGTACTTTTATGATACACGTTGACTGTATTCATCGAATAAGAATATGGTTTTACGTTTCATTTGTTGCCACTCTAAATGAGATAAAAGCATGAAGTTTGTTTCATTTTGGCTCTGTTTAAAATTAGGTCAGCGAATTTTTGTTAAATTTTTGTATACAAATAAATTATGATGATTGTAACTAACTGTTTTGCATTTTTAACCGTGGTATATTATGCCTATGACTCGGTATACACAACTTTTCGGTTTGCCGTCAAAAAAGGTGCGAAGTAGTCTCCATATACTTGACAAAACTAATTCCAAACCAAAAATTATTCTATACTAATAATAGATATTGTAAAATGCCTTATGATTTAGATTTATTTTTGAAGACGAGTAGACAGGCATGTAAAGTCTTTCTTATGTCATTTATCACACGCTCAAATATTTTTAATTGAATCTTATTGTATTTTTCACCCATTTAATAATCCCTTACTATTTCACTTGAAGCATTATTTCTGCTTTGAAAGGTTTGTAGTTCGTTTGCTTACATTGCAACTCTTATTATCTATTTTTGACGACTCAAAACCATTAAACAGATCTAATAATTTTCCATTTCCTACTTATCTATTACTAATTCGTTAGTTAAGCTATATTTTTCATCGTGTTCCTAGTTATGTACATCTCCCAAGAAGAAATATCAAGCATCAACCACTGAAAATGAATAGACTGTATTAGGTTTGAACCTATTAATCCCTAGACAAGATAAATATGTTTTTACAAATAAAATTATTACGATCTTATAGCTTGTAATCATTTTAATTAGCTCTGACATCAATTCTTCTCATAATCAACATCAAAGTATGTAAAATATTTTTGATGGAATCATTTGTATTACTGTTAAAGAAATTGATAATTTTTAAGGCCATTAAAATTATTATAAATTTATTAACTTTTTTAATTAAAAATATAAGAATATTTAAATATTAAGAAGAAAAAGTCATAAAAGAGAAGCTTTTCTAAAAGCTAAAAGGTAAGTATTGTTAAACAAAATGGAACTTGTTAACAGCATATATACAAGATTCCTTACTTAATTTCCTTTAACCATAAATGAATACTTACATAAGCAGAACAAATCCAGTTGACATTGATGTAGGATGAAAAATGGTATGTTTACCTTAGAGTATTTTTGCTTTGAAAAGGTGGTAACTCAAAATGTAGACGATTTCAAAAAATAAAAATTATAAATAGATATATAACATTTTTGATGATGGAAATGTTTTTAATGTTTACAAATGGACTAATAGAAGGTATGATCTCCTCTTACAGCTATATAACATTCAAGCTATGAATTTGTGGTAGAAATACAGCAATGTGAAAGATCCTGTGACAATTTGTCTTCCTCCCTGTATATTTCTGGAAAGAGAATTGCGACTTACATTTATCTTTCCTACAACGAACTAAACATGTCTTATAGAATTTCGGTCTGTAGATCTGTTTGCCAAAACTATTTGATGATTATCTTCACTTTTCAGAAAATCGTGTGCCAGATGAATTTTGAATGGATACATTTTGTGGCTCATTAAATTGCACAACTGAATTAATCCAACCAGAATGAAATGCAGTACTAAAAACTGATTATATACCCTCATCTGTGCAGTAACAAAAACTCATTCGTTATGTTTACACCAGACATATCAATTAACAAAATGCATGTTCAGACCAACGAACTTCCGCTGTCAAATAATCTGCTTCAAGTCAGTTGGATTACAGATTGCACATTCCTATTTCTTTTCCTTTGAAAAGTTCACTGAGAATCAGGGGTTAAGCTGAACTAAGATTCATTAGAAAAAAAAATCTATCATTATTTCATTTTGAGGTTATCCTACGACTCATTGTAGGTATGGAGGCAGACAACCAGAAGGTTCTGTCTCTTATAAAGGTAATCTTAGCAGCAGACAGCTTTGTCGAGATTCATAAGTGGACACTTGAAATGTCTTAAAATTGACCAACGAAACAAGATCTTCTTCATGTGTAGAAAATGCAATAATCATATTTTGCACCTGATCCATCTACTTTCCTGCTTAGGACCTTAAAATGTGGTGTCGTTTCGAAGTCCTTCCTCATCTTATTTTGGACTTCTTATCAGTTCTTGGTTTCATGTATGTGGTTTAGCTTAATAGCTAACCAGATAGAATCAGAAGTAACAAAAAGACTCGTCACCGCAAAGAACGGTTATAAGTTGATCTATAATCTCTGAACTATAATAAACAAACTCTTTAGCTTGTAGAAGCGAATGTGACACAAACTGCAGATTTTCTTGAAAACAGCTATCTCTCTCATGGAGTCTTTTGGATAAAATAACTCTTAAAATTAGGCTTCCATAGACCGTATGGGAAATATGAGATAACTGTGAGAATATAGAATGCTTATTATACTCGCTTCATGGAATAAATAGAGATCTTTTATGTTATTTTTTATCTTGGACGATTTTATATCCAAACATTCTCTAGATAGATCTTAGTATCTAAAAAATGTTTATATGAAACAAAACAGGTTGTATAAAAAACATTAGACTCTATACAAATCCAAACTGCTTTTAGTCTCCGTAGGATTTGTCATTCGATCAAAACATATGAACGCGGGATTTTAATCACTTTTACTGTTGGAATTTGAATTCAATCCATTATTGCAAAGCAAAAAAGCAATTTATTAGTAAAATGCACTGCGCATTCGAACACCACTAAAAATGTGTGCTTTTGTTTCAAAGCTGCAGTTTTACATTCCATTCAGTTCTCTTTTATGCAATTCATTCATATAAGTAGATTTTCTTAATTTTGAACACAAGCTTACATGTCGAATTAATTTTAAGATTTTGGAAATACTCTCAGAATAGCACTTGAAAATCAATAAAGTAATACCAGTAAATTAAAATATTTTAGAGTTAAACATTTTTTTTTTAAATCAGAAGTAGAACTTTTGTTGCAATCAATATTTTGCTTGATGTTAAAATCTCAACACTTTAAAAAGATCAATTTCAGAATTTTTTAACTTTTTCAACAATGGTGGGCACTGGGTATTTTTAAACTCACAACGTATTTCGATATTTTCAATTACTAACGTCATATTCTGCCTCAAATATGATGAAACATGACTAATTGGATATTTGAACAGCTGCAGTCTGCTAGAAAAGAAAGAATCTGGAAGAAACAGAACCGGATAAAAATAAAGACTGTTAGGAAATACGTAGTTTGTAAGATGTAAACAATTGTCCAATTATAAGTATCCTTCCAGCTTCAACTTATTTATTCCTACGTAGTTTTACTCTTTTCATGACATTTCCTTAAATTCAAAGCTGTTGTCCTAATGAGTTATTTTTAAAAAAATGATCTTATATTACAGCTAAGCTAAAACTTAGTTACAAAATTAACATTTTAAATATACTAAATTCTATAAATTTGTTGAGAAATCATTACTTTATTTCATTTGAGTTTTACATATATTAATATGGTAAGTCATTGTATATCAATATTAAATTTCTTTTCCAAGCGATTTGACTTTTGCACTTGATGGAAATAGATCATATGGGAAACGGATTCCCAGTCTGCGAAAGTGGAATCGAAACATTTTAAAACTAATATTTTTGATAAAATAAGAAGCTTAATCACCATTCTTTTAATTATTTTATTGTAATGAGATACTATTTTAGACATTTATGTTCATATGTGATCATTAGGAAATCCATAAAAGCAAATTTATCAATCATTGGTTTCGATATCTGAATTTGCTGCCTTCTATCGAAACAACTAAATTTATTTGGTCTTGACGATAAACATCATGTTTACAAACTTTTTGCTTCCTATTCTCAATCGTGGTCGTAATGTCCCCCAAGTGAGAAATGATACTTCTATGGAGGGGAGGTCATGTCTTGTGAGTCTTCTGCTTAGTCCTTATTTCTAATTTACGAAGACTCAGCGACTTTTAAATATTTCCTCTAATTGAACCAGTTCGCAAAGTTTCTTCTTTCTGAAGTATGAGCCCTTGGGGCACAGATGCCTTATAATCCAGGGTGCCTAATTCTTGGTTTAGTGATTTTTTGGCAGATTTTCTTATGTATCTGGCAACCTGGTTTTTATTACGATATAGATATGGAGACCTATAAAAATTTTGCTGAAAATTCTTTTTTGAAAACCTTAATATTAACGTCATCGCGCACATCACAATAAGCCATCTTGGTAATATTTCTTCATCGCCAAAAAATTCAGAATTTGGAATCCTGG
This sequence comes from Latrodectus hesperus, assembly GCA_037975125.1. Lineage (NCBI taxonomy): Eukaryota > Metazoa > Arthropoda > Arachnida > Araneae > Theridiidae > Latrodectus > Latrodectus hesperus. Next base: position 29,778,014 of record CM075855.1, on the reverse strand, counting down.
ATTACACGGCATCTTTGCCGCACTTAGTATAAAGCTCCAAAATTATATTCCATTATTAACCATCCAATAATTTTCAACAACTTTCTTGAAATGAAAGTAACATATTCGCAGTTTTTTCATTGCATTTTCCTCCTCTGTTGCTTCCTTTTGAGAATCATGCTAAGCATATCCATTCACCATTTAAAATAATAGTGGGTTATTAGATCCAGACCAGATCTCTTTGACTGGATTGATATCCCTTTTTCCGAACTTCCACGACACAAAAGTGGAGAGACAGTACCGTTTATGCATTTATTCAGCGCATGAAATTCAAAGTTGCGATATTCAGATATCTTAAGAAATTTATGTTTTTACCTTTCACTATTATTAAAGTTTCCAAATAAAATTCACTGAACACAGCCAACTACTTCATAATTTAAGCTATTGTTAAATTATATTTGAATAAGATGATGACTGGAAAAAATAAATATTTCAAATTCTTCAATCCTAAGTCATGGCAAAGTCCAAAAAAGCAGGACATGCAGTCTCAGTAAATATCTGTAGTTACCAACAGTTGTCTTTTATGTTAAAACACTTTGTTAACTTTTATGTTAACCTTTGACGAACATAAAAGCCACTGCTTTTTCTGCTCTCATATAAAGTTGTTTAAGAGCCTTATATTTCCACATTTTCATTATACTATTAAGAAATTTAAGTTTTTAAGCTTCATTATACTGCTGAGAACGTCGAGTTTTCATTTTCATATTTCTGGCACTTTGAATTTGCTGAAGTAGCTAATTTATTAAAATTATTTTTCTTAATCCATCCCAAGTCAAGAGAACTTAAATTTAAATAACTCGAAAATTGTTTACTACATCAGGTCAGAAAAATCCTTCTCAATGTAACATGCACAATTTCTATAAATTGATTGGAATTTTGTTAAATTTGAATCAAGTCAACTATTTATCAGTCAAAAGGAAACAGAATTAAATTTGGCTTATTACTGCTAGGTCAAAGTTATGCGAATCATTTCTTCATTTTAAACGCTGACCAAGTGACTATCCAATTCCTTGTCAAATTTCTGGATCAGGCTTCTGAACGTCTAGCAAGATATATTACTAATATACCCTATCGTCGAGAATGTTACAGAGTTTGGGTGGATAAAATGTGTGAGATTTAAAATTATAAATTAATTAAAGTAGATCAAAAATGCATAAATAGTAATGCAGCATACAGCAATACCAGATACCAGAATTGTAATATAACTAATAGAAAAGCTTGCACCTTTTGGAGAAAGAGCTATTAACCTTTCCATAATTTATTGAATAGTATTAATATTTATAGTAATGAGCCTAGTTTTTTATCTAATCCACCATAGTTTGTAGGCAAACAGAAATATATTCAATTTGGGAATTAGTAACATAAATACAAGGAGAAATGAGCACCAAATTAATGCTGGTTTGGTATTCTACTCAATATAAGTTCAAACATTATATTACTGCATCGCTGTGCATGCATTTACAATTAAAGTATTTCAGTGTGGGTAAATATTTGCCATTTTCTCCTGAATAAAAATTAAATACATATTTACTGTTAAAAACTTTTCTAACTCTATGCCTTTTTAAAACTATTTTGCATTCGATATTACGTAAAAACTTGTTCTATAAAATGCTACAGATGATTTGTTAGTAATTAATCCCAAAGTGTTAAAAAATAATGAGTCCTAAATCGTTTGCGAAGTGGTTATGAGAGTGCAGATTCTAAAAAATGTGAATGAAAACTTATTTTCTCTGGATAAGAATTCTTCGCTTTTTAATTTCCCATTTACTGTTTTTTTAATATAATATGACACGAAAAAATTTCACAAGAAAAATAAATATTTGTTTCTGTATTCTTCCAAATGAAATCTAATTATTCATAAAAAATCAACAATTTAATCCTATGTAAATAACATAATGACAATTTATAATTACATATTGAAAATATAATAAATTTTAAATTACCTGTTCATATTTCATTTTTTATGAATGCGTTCATATTAGCTACTGAGGAGAATTTAGAAACTGTCACAATGAATCAATCAATCAAACATCGGCAATTTCAATACGTTTAGTGGACTATCATTTAAGCTCTTAATAATTGAATGACTGTGTAGGTGTGTGAAAATAAATTTACTTTTTTCATATATATTTTTTGCTCCATCGCTTCATTTTTAATGATTAAATGAATATTTCTCTATGATTAATATACCCTTAATATTTGCTTAAATAAACTTAAGCAATTAAGGTTCATTCCTGCTGTCTTACAATTAAATTAACTGAAGTTAAATTAGCGTTAGCATTAATGACATTTAGGTTAGACTGAAATTAATCATTTACAATTCAAACGCATAGAAGAGTTTAATTTATCAAAGATAATTTGTGAAGTATACATAATGATTTCGGGTAATTAAATTTAAGCAATAAAATTGCAGTATTTAAAGAAGCTGATTAAAATTGTGGAGGCAGTGCATTTCTGACAGCAGTATAAGAAATCGTTCGATGTATATGTTCTAAAAAATAGTTGCAGGTCTCTCAGAAGTTCAACAAATGAATGAAATGAGTAGTTTAAATAATATCTAGTAAGCAAAATCAAGCATGTTCTAAATAGCATATATTTAAAACTAATTTCTAAAATAATTAATCTTATTGAATTCTAGTTAGTATCAAACACACCGAGATAAACAGGATGAGTACGCAATTAACAAGCGGCAGAAATATTTATTTAATTCATCATGAAACGTATTTAAGTATCTGTCATCGCGGAAAAATTTAAAAGATAATCACATAAATTTGAAAAAAATGAGATGGACATATTTTTAACCACAAAGTGGTTGTACCTTTCGTTACAGTTGAGATCCTGAGTACGCCACTTTATTACATTGTCATTGGTTTAAAATATCCATGACGTCAGAGGAAGTTTCATCCACAGTCACATCGTATTGAGACGGGGTTGCAAATCCGACTTGTCGACGAAATTGATGCCTGTCTTCCAATCACATTCTTCGAGCGGCAGCAAACAAGGCGAAGTTCATCATCGAATGTCTCAGAATAGTGTCGATGTTCATTTTGTTAATAAAACTCTTTCTTATATAAGAAGCAAAGCATTGGTATAGAAGCCGTTTTCCATTGATTCATGCTATTAACACATTGACAAATAGAACAGCAGGAAAAGCAAAATGAAAAAGACAATGCAAAACGTTCACTTTATGGTTAGTTTGAATCGGCAAAGGCGAATATATTTTTTAAATTTTTATTAATTAATAGACTTCTAAACTAATAATTGTAATATTTGTAAGCAATCTTTTTGAATCTTAAGACAATTGCCTTGCTTACGCCAACATTAAAAATTTTCATTAAAAAGTTTGTTGAATTTCTTAAAATTGTACATAGATATTTATAACTAGATAAATTGAGAAATAAATATATTAGTTTATTACTTAGTATTCTTGCAAAATATAATGGCCTGTATTGCTCAATATCTAAAACCAGTCACCTTATATTCAATCGTATTGAATTCCAGTTTATTTATAGGCAACATGATTTGCAGGCAACAAGCAGACTGCATTTATCTAATTTAATTCAAAACTTATATTAAGTATTTATCTCTGAAAAATTTCGAAGTGTAACATGATTATTTCAACAAAAATTTCATAGACTTATTTAGATTTTTTAAATATTTTTATCAAATAAAAAAGGTCTGCATTGCATATCTGAAACCAGTCTGCCTAATATTCAGTCATATATAGTGAACACCATTTGATATATTATACTATATTAATACGTAGGATTTCCAGTTAACTAGCAAACGATAACTGAATATATCCGATTTAATATGAAACTTATTTTAAGTATTTATCCTAAGGAAATTGGCAGAAAATAGCTGCTTATATCAAATTCAATATGAAACTTATTTTAAGTTTCTATAATCATGAAGTTTTAATAAATGTCATATGAGAAATTCTAAGAAGACAAATGGACAAACTTCGATTCATCACTTGGTATTTTTGTCAAATAAAATGGCCCAAATGAGAAAATATCTAAAACCAACTGCCTAATGTTCAATTGCATTGAATTTCAATTTATATTTAATACCAAGATAACACAAGATTTGCAGATATAATTAGCAGATAACATGTATCTATTTTAGTATGGTATTAAGTATTTATATTCAGAGAGTTTCAAAAAATGACGCATGATAACTTCTAGAAAAGTCATATTTACGGTTAGTACTTAGTGTTTTGGTTATCTATGTTCGAAAATAAAACCCTGGGTCTTGTTGCTCTCTTCTGTTCACAATGATTCCTAGTTTACTTCACAGAATTGTTCTTAAAATGTTTTTTCCCTAATGCCAGGTTGCGCTTAAAATATTCAGAGATACAAGGGGCGAATGGGATGGCATCTCATGCAGTGGGACACCCAGTGTGTGGGCCATCTTCACTCCGAAAGTGAAGAGATACAGAAAGACAAACAGAGAGAAAGGAACATCCATGCCCGAACCAGGATTCGAATCCGGGACCTACTACTTCGAAGTTAGAGGTACTAACCACTCCACCATCGATCGGCTTGTTCTTGAAATTTTTTCACGCATAAAAAAAATCGAAATTTCCCCTTTAACATACAAAAAAAGAATATGTGATCGGATATTTTTGGATGGAGAAGAATATATTTAGGCGAGAAGAGGCAGACCTTCCTGCACTGTAGACTGGAACTTTAAGTGATCATAAAAATCCTATTATTTCTACGTAGGCTGGAGTGGTTATCATCTGAATGAAAATAATCGCACTCCCATTAACAGTATCACGCACTAATATCTTGAATGTGCATAGCCATAAAGTTCTTCAGACCTTAATCTCATGAACCACTTGTGGAACAATGTAGGAAGTCATAATTATTTTATCTTCAATCTCTTCGCACAATTCCTATATTTTTAGAGTAGATTAATGTGATCAATTAGCAATGCTATATAAATACTGTCCAATAGCAATATCATTAACAGAATGATTGGTATGTTAGGTTTTTTATCCAAGCATTGATGACTACTTTCACACATGTGGGATGCATTTAATGTAAGCAATATTATATCGCTTTCAAGAACTCTGCTTAAAGAATAAGAGAGTAGGATTTTTCTAGTTTGTAAATTGTTATTTATGCGTAAACTTTGATGAAAATGAAAAACAGGCATCAAGCTTTCCCAACTTTCTAAATTCTTATATAATTTTTTTTTTAAAAATAAACTAACAATGCATAAAAACTTCTTTAAAATAAATTTTAAAATTGCTATTATTTACATCAACTGCATCAAAAGTAGTTCCAACTTTCTCAATGTACCACTGATCAGAAATATATTTGAAATAAAGTTGAAAATGTCCCGATTTCTATATTTAATAAAAAGTTTTATAGAAAATTATCGATCAGTGCAAACTAGCTTTTTGAACTGAGCTAATTAAAGAGTAAATACTGCCAAAAATAGTAAATATTGTTATTTTTCACAATTTCAGTTTCTTGAAAGCTAAATATATACTCAGCGTCCCATCACCAATCACATTAATGTGACCACCTGTCAGAATTCAGAATTTTCCACCTTTCACAGAGCAAACTGCTGCGAGACGCACAAGAAGAGAGTCAATTAGGTTCTTCGAAGGTGTTCACTGAGCTATGCCGACTCCAGTGCAGTGGTCAGCTGCTCTAGATTACTGCGGTGAGGATCCATGCGGCGAACAACTCGATCGAGATTCCAGAGGGTCACAGATTCACTATTGGGATTAAGTCGGGTGAGTTTGCTGACCAAAGAAGAATGGTGAACTCACCCAGGTGCTCTTCAAACCTACTTTCACTCCAGCTGAAGGATACCTTGAACTGTCCTTCTGGTAGATGTCATTATCCTGAGAAAAAACAATTCGTATATAGGGTTGGACATGGCTCTCAAGGACAGATGCGTACTTGTATTGATCCATCGTGCCTTCCACTGTACAAAGAGAATGCCAGAAAAGCATTCTTCAGACCATTATGCTGCGACCTCTAGCCTGGACCGTTCCGGCAATGGTTGCGAAGTCTTTGCTTTCAAAAGTTTCATGTCCTATGCACCAACATCCATTTGTTTGAGGGAGCACGAAAGGTGTTTCATCGGGGAGCATTACCTGTCGCCACTCAATTAACGTCCAACTGACGTACACCCGTGCAAATTCCAGCCTACGTCGTCGATGCACAGCAATCGGCATACATGCATGAACAATCTGCTCCGGTGAACCAAAAGCAGCAACATTCACTGAATAGAAGTTCGGGAGAGAGTGTTGGCAGCCCCTTGGATCTTTTGCGTGATCAGTTGCCCAACGGTAGCAAGATCTATTTGTCAAACTGTCCTTTTGAAAGATCTCCGAAGCCATCGTTCGCCTTTTGTCATCTATAGCCAGAAGTACGCCCCCCACTTGCCACGTTGCTGATTCTGGACAGTGCTATTTATCATGCACTGTGTATACTTTTACCACTGTGGTTGTAATCTCAAAAACTTAGCTGTTTCGGAAATGTTTCTATCCTTGTCCCGAAAGCTAATGATCATGCCCTTTTGGATGTCGGATACTGCAATACTCAAACGATGGCAATGTTTTCCTCCCACACCTTCTGATACGGTCAACTGCACTGTGGGGCCACTTACCTTCTCTGATTGGTTATTCAAAGTCGAAAGTACGTGTTGGTCGCATTAATGTGATTTGACTGTGTAATTTCGAATGGAAGCAACGACATTCGTCCTTTTCGTCTAGTATATAAATAATATATTACAGTAGAAATTCTCAGTACGACACTCTTGGTAGCGCGAGTCATTCAATGTTATCCTCGTATTTGGAAACTACAAGCCAGGAATAGCATTGTAAAAGAAGAGGTCAGTCCATCCTAGAAGAACTGCTTGTGAGTTTTAGTTTATATTTAATGTGACAGGGGTCAATCATGAACTTTTTATTCATATTTGAACATATAGAAATCTCAAAATTTTGTAAACAAATTTTTTGAGCTTATAACTTAAATTGTATAGATTAATTAAGTATAATTCTCATATTATTTTACATTCCAGTCTAATTTCAAATTTTAATGGCAAATAAATTTAGTTAAATATAGTATTCTGTTTTGAAACAACAGGGAATGTTAAATTAATATATTTATTTTGTTGTGTTCAAAGGAAAATTAATGTTTTAGTTACAAAAAAGTCATAGGAAAATATTCATTTATCTTTGATTTACGTCATTTTTTTCCGAAAAATAATAGAAAAGTGCTTTTAAAAATAATCTACAGGAATTTTTTAAAATTAGACATTGCACAATATGATGTCTACTTATGAGGATTAAATCATAAGTAAGTTAAAGAAAAGGAAATAATGAAAGAAAAAAGAAAAAGAATGATATTCATGAAAATGATGTAAAGTAAGTATAATAAATCTCAAAATATCATTTATTTACAATTTTATCTCAATAAAAAGTCTTCCAAAACTCTTCTGAGCACTGCACATTTCCGCAAACATTGTAAAGGAGAAATTGAATTCAAAATATTCAAAAACTGAGTGGAACAAAAATACGCAGCATAAAAACAGCATTCGGAAGAAGAAGACAGAGTTGGTACATTCAATCATACACCATAAAGAGATCGCGTATTTCTTCGACGATCCTCTTTTTCAATCATTTCACTTTCAATATAGGAAGAAAAGTAAAAACGAACTCCTAAGCGGTGGACCCACTTCCTCCCCCCCCCCTTCGCTAACCAAGTCTCGGAGCTGTTATATTCAAAAAAAGCTTTAGGGAAAATGACTTTACAGGGTGTTTCTTGCTCCGAATGCAGGGCACGTAGCGTGGGAGCGGTGTTAAGGAGGGGGTGGTGTGTTTTGATTACGCTTTTCGAATTTTAAGCGGGTGTCTGTTCCGACAATGAACATTGTTTTGACTACGCGGATGACAGCGAGACTTTAACCGTAACGGAGGGTGTTTCAATTAAGATAATATCCTTTTCGGGTTGATTCGCGAGGGGAGGGGGAGGGGTATTCCTGTTCGCATGTCGTCGCTCTCGTCAAGGGACCACCGACAACATCGGTCACTTCATTAGAATAAAGTGCAGCTCTTTGGGAAATACGACGCCACAAATCGGGCTAAAAAAAGGCCTCCGTAAAGTAGAACAGTGGTTAATTTTCACTAAGAGAATGAAGAGGGTGTAAATAACGTCTGAGTATTATAGATTAAAACATAGCTCGCAAATTCGCAATATTATTAATGATATATACTTCGCTAAGCAAATTCTTGGAAATTCAAAAAAAGTTAAGTGTTTTCACAATAATCTAGAACAAAAGAATCTTTAAATATATGTAATTAGAAATCTTGTAGTTTTTTCCTTTTATAATAGAATATCCATTCAACGATTTCCCCCTTTGTAATCATAACAACATAATTATTTAAGCAACTTTACACAACAAGGCTTAAATTAAGTTAAATCTTCCTTTTAGTAATGTAACTGAGATAATGCACATCTACTTAAAAAAACGTGCATGTATCTTATAAAATCTTAATTGAATAATCATTCTTGTGTAAACAATTTCATAGACCTTTAACTCAATATAGCTTAATGCAAATGTTATTTATTTTTAAATAAAATTATGCTTCAGACTGTACATGATAAATTCTACTAATCAACTGTCTTCAGATTGATTATCTTATTAATACAAAAGTCAAGCAATCATACCGAAAGAACTTGAGTAATCAGTTTGAAACTTCAGCTTCATCAGTTATCAATAGTTGAAAAGTTTTCACGTAATCAAAGAAACTAAATGTGCTATTTTAGCCAATTAACTAAAGATGATGTAGTCTCGTTAAAATTTAATTAACCCGCGACCTTTAATTAACAGCAAGTGATTTAATCTTCGTAATCTTAAGAAAGAAAATAGTGAATAAATGATCATAGTGGTTATTCTGATGTTTTGGCACTCATCAGAATTTGGTGAAAATCCCCCAAAGAAGAGCAATTTTTTGCACAAGTCTACAAATGTACGAAAGAAATATGTGACTATTTTTCAAAGGTTTTCAAAAATAATATTTGATAGTATTAGTTCATTCTGCCAATACAAAAGTTACCAAACCGGTATTTTGGAAATACTTTCAGAATGCGGATAAAGAACTAATAACTATTTTGCTTTCTGTTGGAGGCATTTGAATTTTTGTATATTTTTAAAAACGTTCGAATTTTTTAACTCACAATTGAATGATTTTACAAACATTTTGAGTATTTTAAAGGACAGTTAAATGTTTTTAGGTTTTAATAGTGAAAGGTTGCAATTCATGGTATTTTTTTGAAGTCATTAGTAGCATTTGGCTACTTTATCGTCTGTCACGAGGAAATAAACAGTACCCTTTGATTTATATGAACTGCTTAGGTATAAATACAAAAAATTGTTTTGGATGAAAGGAGACATTGAATATTTGAATGTTTAAAAACATTCTGTGCCAAAAATAAAGTTATACTAGGGAAAATTAGCTTTTCTATGTATAAAATTGACTGCGATATGAAAAAAACCTAAAGAAAATTAAGTATGTTAGAAAATCAAAAATTAATAAAATTTGAAATGCACTTAAAAATTGTAAGATCATTCTATGATTTAGTTCATTTCCTTCGTTTAAAACAACATACAGTGATTGAAATATCAAATACAATGATTATTAAAGTCATTCACAAAGTTTGTACGTGCTGAAATCCGTTTGAAAACATCATTGTAAAAAGTTTATTTTTTCTTGTTTCGTCATTGTACTATTTTGAAGAGAGTGTTGACAAACAATATTACGATGCCATTACTAAAGAAGTTATTGGCCATCCGACAATTGTATAATTTGCTGAAATAACTCGTGTATGAAATGATTTGTCACAGCATACAAATTGGAGACTAACTACACGGAACGTGTCTAATGAATAAAATCTCACATATATATCAAATACCGTTTGCAATGTGCTTATAGAAGAAGGGAAATCTCTGCAAAATAGATGAAGACGATTGTGGGGATTAATTTGAATTGTGTTCAAGCGATATCATTGATGCAATTCACTTTATTTTTATCCACAACCCCCTTCATGTTTCACCTTCAATGTTTTGAGAAATGCACCGATGAGAATCATCTGCACTTCACACACACATTCAATATACCGATATACAACCAACACATGTGGTTCACATTATGTAATTCAGGGATTGAACAGTATTCGGAACAGATGATTATCAAACTACATGTGAATGTACCACTTGCAATGACCAGTTTGCTGATAGCATTTTTTATGTGAAGACATAACTTACATTATTATTGGATGTTATGGCAGTATTCTTTACATAACTGATTATCTTTAACTGTTATGTGTGTGTAGTAATATAACCATACAAGCGATATGGTTTTCAAAGATGAAATGCATTTTTCCAATAAAGCAAATCCCAAGACTCATGCAGCTCGTATTATTCTGAATTCTTGAATAATTTGGATGCTTATAATAGAATGCCAAATCAACAATCCTTTCGTTGATTGATGCGAAGCGGGTTCTAAAGAACAATTTCGATCATATCAATCTTTTCGAAAAGCAAAGCAAGTTCAAAATAACAATCTCGATCAGATCAATCTTCGTGATTCACAAAATGAATGCGTAAGTAGTATAAAATGCTATCACAAAATACAAAATCAGATTCAATACAATTCTTCATCACTTTATCTTCACTATCTAGGGGAGAATTTTGAAACTAGGAAGAGAGATTTGAAAAATTAATTACATTTGTAAACATTAATAATCGAAAAGCTGAGTTTCATTATATATTTTATCAAGAAATAATTACACTAAGAATTGAGATAATGAGTGCATTTCTCATATAAGTATTCTATAACACAATTAAGCTTCCATATCTCTTGCTACTGTAATAACAGTTACATGTCTTATTATAATAAATTTTTAACATGTTTTAATGGGGAACTTAAATTTATTTACTTATTTCTGGTAAAAGATTTGTAAAGCGGAAGAATGTTATATATGCAAAAAACTTTCTTAGTAATTTATATATATTATATAAAATGTTATATAATATATATAAATTATTAAGAAAGTTTTTTGCGTGTAACTCAATGAGACATAAAATGTTTACTAAAATTCGAGAGAATTTTAGGAAAAAAGTTAGTTTGAAAAATGTTAAGTTCTGTAGCTCCAAATATGGTACTTAACGTTAAAAAAAACTACTTTAAAAACCAATTATTTTCAAAGGTTTTATTAAATTATTAAGAGAAAGGAATTAGTACTTCTAGAGTGGTTATTTTCTTTTATAATAATTGGTAAAATAGAATAATTTATTACGAAAGCATTATAATTATCGTTTCTTATTGCATAAATTGTTAAAACTTATGGTAAAATAATTTCGTAGAAAAATAATATAACATGTACATAAAATAATGTATGTAAATCCAAAATATATTTTTCAAATTACTACTGCTTCTAAGATTTGAACAATGTAATACAATAGCATATATATAATAAGCTTTTGTTTAAATTCACAATGTAAGAATCATATTTTGATTAAAATTTATTTCCCATGTCTCTTTATTTAAGATTAATTACAAATAACAGTCAACAATCTCAGCAACTCATTCTACAAATTCTTGTTAGCAGCTGCGGCCTTAAAAAAGTAAATTTAATTAACAAATTATTGTAGCAATTTTATAAAAAGTGTCACATATAATTTTCCAGAACTATCTCCAAAATAGGAAGACGGGATTTTATGAAGATTATAAAAAGACAAGATTTGAATGTCTTTATAAATTTTACTGCATTTCTTTCGTGAGTTGAGTATTTTGACTTTATAGTGATATAATCGATTCAAAAACGATTTTTATGTTTATTTGTACGTTTAGTGTTTAAATTTGTATTTTCAGGGTTGTGTACAATGTAAAGTGAGGAGGATAATGAAATCACTGATGACTGTTACTCTCATGATTGAAAATCACCATTTCTACATGCTAAGTCATTAGAGGCAAGGGTTTTTGCATGGCATGAGGAATGATAACTCATTACACCTTCATACTCAACCGAAGTGAATGTATTATAGATTGCTGTGTTTTGGGCTTAATCGCTCTCCAATTATTGGTTAAGGTTTGAAAAGTTATAAAACTGATTAGCAAAAAGGAAAAGAAGTAATGCCAATTGGTAAGCTAAGAAAAACCTTCAATGAGTGCAGTGTGCACTATTGAAATGTGGCTGTAGGTAGGACCTGAAGATAACAATGAGCTGTAAAGAAAAGCTATCAAAAAAGAATATGCAACAGTTAATCAAATAATAATCACACGGGTGCAGAGTTAAAACATGTATCTAAAAACTGTGTAATAGTTCTTCTGTACAATGTTTCAAAACTCTAATCTGACATTAGTAATGTGGCAGAAATATAGGCACCATAAAAATGGAATTCATTGTTGATAGGAATTAAAGCGAAGGAATAAAACCAAATATAATTCATGTGGTTGACACCTTGTGTACAGGACCGCGGTGGCCTGGTTGGTTAGAGCGTCGTTCTCACTATCGGAAGATAGTGAGTTCGAATACCAGCTTTACATAATATCCTTCGTGTTCACTAATGGTGGCTAGGGCACGTTAAAGCTGGACTTGGTCGCAATGTCTTCTAAGTGAAATGATATCTCTGGTGGTGGCAGGCCAAGTATTGGGGGTCTTTTGCTTGGTCCTTGCTTCAAAATCACGAAGACTTCACCCGGCTGCTTCTGTCTAACTGGTAGATCCTAACTCAGGACTGGGTACAGGGAGCCTTCCGGTGCAACAACAACACCTTGTGTACATTCCATTGAGTTGGAATCTTTGCTGAATAGTCCGTGCGGAATTTTATGCTGTGAACTTGTCCATTACAAAATGATTGCAGATGTAACAAATAACCGTATTAATGTCATGAGCAGTATGAACTAATATTTCCGTGTAGTGGCGTGACAAGTTGATTTTATCGCTTGTGTGGGCCACAAGCAGCCCTTTCTGAAATCACGTATGTCATGTTTCCAGGCTGCTTAGCTGCAAAGCCATATATTTCGGAAGAATAATCCACAACTGTTATGGTGACAATCTATCTTCGATAAAATTAATCCGATGAGTTTAAGAGACATTTTGTTTGACAAGCCATGCTGAAGTTATAGGCACTAAAAATCATACGATGAAGAAATTCAAATTCTTCAATATGGGATTTTCCATCTCTTTATGGTACACAATTATTCATGATTTGCTGATGTACTAGAATGAAAGCATTTCCTGCAATTTAGATCATTCCTTTTTATTGTTGCATTTATAATAACCAGTAATGTATATATTTCTAAATTTTCTTATTCTATAGAACATACTAAATCATCAAAACAGCGAAAAGGGAAGTTCATTCATTTACAGCTATGTCACCCAAATTTAAACTATTGTATCAAGTTCTGTGAACTATAGTTACTACGTACAAAAATAAAGAATATTTCAATTCGAGAAATTTTTTTCATGGATATTTAATAATTGATCATTGAGTATGACATAAATAAATTTTTAGTACGTTAGTAAATACCAATTAAATGTTATGTTTTGATGTTCGATAAAACCGAGGAATAAAATAAGATTCTGGAGACTGTTTCCGACTCCAAATTCTGTATTTTAGTATTTTGTGTACGCATGTGATAGAGAAATATGGCAACAACTGACCAATAGTAAAATTCCATATATATATATGTAACTTTCTTATGCTTATTTAGAATTTTTTACAAATGCCATACATTTAGCCCTTAAGCTATTAAATTTAGTGGTCAAATGTCTGTCAATATGTATATATATATATATAATGGACATTTTTCAAAATACTTAAGAACAATAGAAATGTAAGGTAATATAGTGAAGTACATTCGTCAATAAATTCTTATATACCTAGGATATAATTCTACTAATGTTTTTTTTGGGAATATTTAAATTTTTATATATGATTATTACAGTAAATTAAAATAAAATATGAAATACTAAAGCATACGCAAATGGCGAAATTTTCTGATTTTTTTTCTCCAGAAATAGTCAAATTATGACAATATGCACACACACACATATATATAATAAACGAAAATTACTTTATATTAAGGAATGTTTGAACAAGATTTTGTCTCATGTAATTACTTTATATTAAGGAATGTTTGAACAAGATTTTGTCTCATGTACAATCTAGAATAAAGTAGTATAAAAATAAGTTAACTTTATATTTATCCTTACTAGATTTTTTTTCCAATACATTTACAATTTTATCTAAAATTTCAAAAACAGTTCAGTCATCCAAGAGTCATTTTTCTTACCTTTTCCATGTATTCTTTCCTGATTAAACTAGAACTATTCATTCCTGTTGGAGGAATACAATTAATTTAGAAGGCGTCAACTCTGAGGAGAATTAAAACCATTTGGAAGTACCGTTCAGCTCTGTGTATGTGCATGGCTGGTGAAGTGAAACGTAAAAACTGCAACAGTTTTCGTCACAGTTCTTTTGCCTTGAAATAGATGGCTCTATGCTTGGAACAATCCAGTTTTAATAAGCAGTAATGGCGTTACCTCTTTTAGTGAGAAAACAATTATTTTATTAAATATACTTCTCTGAACATTTTAACCTTATGAAAGGCGCACGCCTTGTTTACTTAAGCGTTATATAAAACTATTTAAAACAATAAATGCTGTAAATAGTTAGATTTGAGATGAATAAAAAATTTCACATTTGAAGAATACAAAATTATTGAAGAATAAAATAAGAAATGAAGAATAAAATAAGAAATGAATCGATTTTATCAACGAATACTAAATAATAATCAAATAATCATATATTTTTAGTCAATGTATGTTGGTTTACTAGTAGGACTACGATTATTAAACTGACCTATTGCTAAGACCAGGATCAATAAGCTTACTGGTAGGAAGAAGCAATAAAAAAATAGTAGTGATTTTTGGACCTGTAGTACGTTCGCCAGCTAGTAGGACCATGATTATTAGAACAGCCTATTGCTAGGACTAGGACCAATAAGCGCAATAGAACGACGGATAAAAGCAGTAAAGATAGAAGGGATTTTTCTTGCTGCATACAGAAAATATCAAGATATCATTATCAAAATCAAGGTATCAGAGATTTCAATATCAAGTAAGCAATCTACAATAATTGTTAAACAGATTTTAGAAAAAATTTTAATTACACTCACTGTACGTTATCATATATATGACCTGTAAAAACACATGAATTAAGCCTTTACAATTTTTAATATGATCTGAAATTTATGCTGTACCAACTGAATATCGAAAAACGACTTAAAAGCTGCTTTATTGTAATATTTATTAAAATGTTAAAAAACATGAAATAGATATATTTTGAAAGCATTAACAGTTCATAAGGACTCATGTAAATGTTGGGTAAATTGTCAAAATTTTTAGTCTTACTTAAAAGAATCATGTTATTGTCACTTATGACACTTGCACAAGCCAAGCTCGCTAGCCGACGGCTATGCAAAATTATGTCAGAAGGGTGCATCTTTCTTTTTAATCAGAGCACCACGAAGGTTAAAAGATGACTTTGCTCTAAATTCCTCCGATAGATGGCACCACCAGAGGATCCACTCCCTCCATTTTGACTTTGATCTGGAGGTGGGAAATTTTCCCCAGACTATTACATCCATGGTAACTGCTCAACGGCCGATCACAGGACTTTCAATTCCACAGTTTTAACGAGCAGGTATAAAATGAGTCATGCATAATGTTTTGCAATATAAACCTAAATGAAAGATAAAAAAAATGACAGAATTTAATAAAATGAATACTGAAAGTGTTAAAAAATGTAGCACTCTATTTTGGAAAAGTTAGATCATTTGATATTTTTTGATTCACGGCGCCAGGAGTTGGTTTATATCGAAGCCACAATGTCTGCACGTGGTAATCAGTGTTATAAGATAAACTCTTCATTCATTTTTTTCTCATGAGTGTAAATCAACCGAAAATGCTTAAAATAGATACCAAACAGCATCAAACTGTCTGAGATGGAAGTTGGGTACTTGACCTTTCGAATGAAAGACCTGTCCACTCAGATAGCAGCTTGTCAATATGTCTAAAAAGTAAGTCTTCAAACAGCGTCTTAATATCATCGAAAGAGCCTACTTTTAACTTTATAACCAAACTACGCGAAGTATCTATGTATTTTTCATTGTTAATGGACACATTTCTGAACCATTTAGTATTAGTACTTCAAATGAGACACTAATTAATTAGTGTCTCATTAGGGGGTGAGAGACGTAAGCAGTTTGCTAATTAGAATGATAAAAATAGTATTTTGAATAGATTGCGGAGTTTGTCGGAAATAGAAATAAATGCAATGCCTTACCGGAGTTGGTCCGACGTGGAATGGAACACTTGTTTGGGAGCAAGCATGAAGGGGTTGGAGAAGATCGGAAGTGGGACGGGGTTGTTGAGGTACATGTCGTCCACCCAGAAGTGCAGTGCCTATCGTATGAAGAATAAACTGCATTATTAATTTATACACAAAAACAAGTTTACAAAATACAGAAACAATATCAATCTATTTTGCAAAACAAAAAAGGATTTATTAAGGTTAATAAATCTTTATGGCTTTCATATTCTATTATAACCTTATGTAACTTATGGATGAAGAATGTTATAATAAGGTAATCCTGAAAAGAGATCCATTGACAAAAGTTTTTGTCTGGACTCTAAGAAATAAGGATAACAGGACAAAAAATAATCTTAAAATTCAGTAGAAGGTACTATGAAAAGGAGTAAAATATTTGCTTATAGATAGATCATAGATTCACGTAAGATATGTTTTTAACATTTTGTAACATATATTTACAATCGTCAAATGTGTAATCCATATCGCCTAATACATAGTTTTCGCAGGTATTGCTTTCCATAAAGAGGAATATATTTATGAAACCTAATTTAACTTAACACAAGAATTTCCAGAAATTTTAAATTTCCGATTGTTGAAACATTTTTAGAAAATTTTTTATGTAACTAAAATATTTACTGCATTGCAAAATTTGATTAGAAAATACAAGACATCTATTTTAACTACTAAAAATATTTATTTTGGATTTTATTTTATGAAATATTATTATGGATTACATTAGCTTTGTATTTTATTTTGGAAACAATTTCCCGAATCAATTATTATACGTCATATATGTATATATAACAAAAATGTAAAATAAATTAATTGATATATTTTTTGTACAGACACATAAAAAGGTATTAAATAGTTTTAAAATAAAAAAATAAGTTTCATATTTTATATTTAAAAACTAAAATATTGTTTGAAAACAATAGTTTTAAAATTCTGAAATTAAAATTTTTGGGAAATGAAATTTTAATTTTATTCTTCCAATTTATTCAACTTCTTTAAATTTTGAGCGCATATTTTTGATAGATTTTGGAATTAACTGATTACAAATTTAGAAAAAATTTGATAAACCATTGATAGAGACAAATGAACTCAAATTGAGCTGAATATGTCTCTATACCTAAGGAGTAATTTGTATATCTTCCATTGTGCTGAATCATGAAATTCATATTTCATCGGTACAAAACCATTTATTGTTTCTAAAAAGGAATTTAAGAAATATGGAAAATAGGGCTCTAACCAATTATAAGTAACCGAGGATCAAGGTGAAATATTCCAAAGACAATATAAAAACTCATTGTTTTAGATTCACCATACCGGGCCATCTAGATAATTTGAATCCTGCTTTCAAGACTTTTTGGACCTCACTAAATGACTTTCGTATCTTTTTGAACCAGAATCATAAGCCGATGATCAAAATAAAATATTTTAAAGAAGTCACTAGAATTAATTTATTATCTTAGAGTCACCATACCTTATCATCTACACAATTTTGAAGCTTGTGATCAGCTTACAATGCTTTTAGGACATCTCTAGATGACTTTGGTAAGACCTTCGAACCAGAATCATAATCTAAGGATCAAAATGATATATTTGAAAGAAGACAATTGGATTAATTGATTCCCTTGTAATCATACCATGTCATCTAGAAAATTTTGGAGTTTGTGATCTGGTTCCAAAGCTTTTAGGAAGTCACTAGTTGACTTTGGTAAGTTCTCTGGACAAGTCAACATCCAAAAAAGGATATACTCTAAAGATGTCCAACAAATAAAATTTCATTAAGTTGGAAAATTACTTTAATAAAACAATATTATTAAAGAAGAAAATTAACGCGTGTTTTTTATTAATAAAGATGTTTTTATTTTTAAGATAATCATAATTAAAATTTCCCCGGTTAAGATTGCAATGATTAAGATTTTCTCCTTTTTAAATGCTTATGATATACACAATTGAAGGAACAATTTTGAAAAATTTGGCACCGTATAAAAAATTTAAAATTAAAATTTACGTTCCTTAACATTTTAAACAAATGATTCTCTTTCAAGTTTGCTTTTATGTTAGGAAACATAGCAATTTATGATGCTTGCATGTTATATGACGTGTTTCAAACTTAAAATAATCCCAACGCATTTTTTTTTTTTTTACATTTAAAATGTGCCGTTAAAACATAAAATATATGGCTTATAAGATAATCATAGGTTGATGACTGAAAAACTGAAAGATTGAAGCACCAGATTACTCATGTTTTTATAATTTTACTTTAAAAAATTCTTTTTCACTCAAAGACTAAAATAAAATTATTCAATTCAAAAATTTACATGAGTCCTACAGTCAAAATCGACTGTAAAAAACATTAATTTAAACAGAATCTCAAAAATCTAGGTAATGAGTACAAAGAATGGTTTTCAAAAGTCTTCCATCAAAAGTGATCCATGCAATTACGTTGTTTATGTTTTATTGTCATAGAAACGAACGTGCGTGGGAATATAAGTTGATTAAGATGAATCTGATATTCGGTGAAGATGATCTGATGCCACATCTCAAAGCATCTCATTTTGATCTTTAAACAGAATATATATTTTAAAATATGTTGTAAAGGAGACACAAATATTTAAGGCATACACATAAAATTACTGAATAAAAATAATTATAAAGTAAAAATCTGAAAAGTTAAAAACCGTTTCTGAATTTAAAAATTTAGTCGTTGTCTAAGCAAGCTAAAAAATTTCGTAAAATATATTTAAAGAATGTAGTGCTCCTATAGAAGTAAAAGACAATGTAGGATAAAGTAGTCAGAAAACTGAATATTGTATTTTAGTGCTAGAACTAAAATATCTTTAGTTAGTGGGATTTTCCATAAATTTAAGAATTGCGAAATATTTCTGCATGTTAAGAATTACTTTGTTTTACATTTCTTTCAAATGAACTTCTTCTATTTTTACTAAAGAAAGTTTATTTTCACCTTTAAATTATGCACTAAAATATCATTTTAGTTAAAATAAGGATCAAAGCTAGATTTTTAAAGCAAAAAATCAAATTTTAATATCCAAAAATTAATTTCGGTTGATGTAAAATAACTGCCATATAATTATTTCCTGTTAGGTTATTATCTTTTTAACAGATAAAGCAAAAATGTCAAAAATATTGAGATGTAGACTAGTTA
Organism: Latrodectus hesperus; assembly: GCA_037975125.1. Lineage (NCBI taxonomy): Eukaryota > Metazoa > Arthropoda > Arachnida > Araneae > Theridiidae > Latrodectus > Latrodectus hesperus. The sequence continues at coordinate 29,758,393 of CM075855.1, read as the reverse complement.
TACATTATAAATGAAATCAACTAATATTAAAAAAATCAATGAAGTTGTATTAACTAACATTTTTCAAATACATCCTTTACAAATAAGCAAGACAATAACTCTTGAAATATAAAATATCGAAGAAAATGAGGGACATCAATAGATATTTATTATTCAAACGTATCACGAGGAGTGAATGCAAAAGCCCACAGACAAAAGAACATTCTAGGTAAAAGAAATCGATTTTCAAAAAAAAAAAAAACCAGAACAAGAACACTTGTTCTGTGATCCACGTACTTCTGAGTCAGTGAATCTTTCCGAAACAATCCTTACCCTAGCAGAAAGATGGTTTGCCCTTTTACAAACTCCCATGCAGCTGGCAGGTGTTTCTGGAAGGATTATTTCTCACGGTTCCCGCCCTTTTCGAGAGAGAACCTCTTCAGAACTTTGGGTTAATCCCGCACGAAACTAGGCTTAGTTTTACGTACAAGTACTCTATTTATATTCTATTCAGCACCAACTGCTGATCATGTCATTAAATAATCAATCAGACATTATTCAAATGTGCCTAATGTGAGTTTCGAATGATGGAATAAAGTACAAAATAAAAAATATCTTGAATTGGCATCATATAAAACAGATATATATGTAGTTTATTATGCAAAGTGCTTTATTTGGAATTATATGATTGATTTTTAAATCCCAATATAGAATAAAATATTTTTATTTTAGTATTATTCATTTATGTTTGCAGTCCATTCCAACAATTTCTGCTTTTAAATTTGTTTTTTTATATTTGTATTAATATTCATTAATGAGTTTTGGATTTGAGCATTACGTTTTGACTTACTTTTATGTTCTACAACTGCTTTTGCATATATTTTTAGGTTACACTATGTTTGATGAATAATTAGCAAATTTAAAACTACTGCTTGATCATTTGGATAACATGGGAAACGTTCTAATCCTTTATTTCCTGAGATATACTTGGAGTCGCGAAATATCTCGTATTATATTAAAGAAAATATGTAATAAAACACCTCTAAAATATTTGTTGTATACATCAAGAAACTGGATGGAGAATCTAGTAATTCAATTTTGTATGATTTCATTCTGATGAAAAAAATGAATGAAATCAAAACATTTACTCAAGTACAATACTCTATGCGAGCTTATCGGATCGTATAGTCTGTCTTATTTGTTGATCAACATATATTTGATCTGTTGATATTTGAAAGTAAAAAGAGATCAGGAGATAAATTAAGATACTCGTATGTTGTAGGTAACTTAAGGTTTTATATCTGATCTATTTAGAACTTGAAAACAAAAATAAAAATAAATTAACAAGTTATATGACAATTTTTTTTTAAATTAGAATTATCTTAACTAACAATGAATATTTATAAACAGAAAGGAAAGAGAAAGCACGTTAAAACAAGTACTCTTTTAACTGCCTATAATTTAATTAAGATATTTATAATTAAATTACTTTAAGATGAAATCAGATGCACTGCGAATTTCAATACAGCATAGATCATTTGAAAACCATATTGAGTTTTATTTAAGTATTTATAAATAAAAGTATTTATCAATAAAATATTTATAAATAAAAGTTGTATTTATAAATAAAAAAAATTCGTATCAACAAAATTTTGATACAAAAAAAAAATTCAGTTTGTTTATTAAGTCGCCTTAATGCGATGCGATTCTAAATCAAAAGAAGTAATCATGGATTGGCTATGCTAAAATCCACCAACATAGAGGGCGCTGAAGTAAGCCCAGTTTTTCCCCATGAGACGAAATAGCTGTAACAAGGATTTCTGCAGATGTGCGGTGCTTATTTAATTTCCTTCGCGGTCCTATTTAAAATAACAAGTCGTGGAGTTTTCTATTTTCCGAGCTGCATAATATGTTATCGATATGATTTTAATCGATGAATAATAATAACAATCGATCATTTCACTTTGAATGAGTCAGAGAGGTATGAAAGAGAAAATGCCTCATGTTGGATTTATTCCATAGCATTGCATTCAATTTTGCAAATATAGATTTGATTAGCTTATGTAATTTTTTAATTTCACTTGTTTCAGAGTGTTTGTAAATGAAATGATTTTTAATTTAAATTACATATAGATATAATTTCTTTATTTGTATCGAATAAATGCGCACATGCAAATAAATCCCGGATAATTTAATTAGTAGATCAAGATATAATAAATATATAATTTAAAAACATAGTTTAATTAGTTGATAAAGATAAAGATCTATGGACAATATAAATAATAAAAGGGATGCTATATTTTTGTAACATGTTATTTTTCATGTTATATTGAGAATTTTCATATTTTTTTCCCTCCTAATGAAAAACATGCATTATTTTCTTTTGTATCAAAATAAAAAATTCTCATGCAGCATATTTTCTTTCTTATAAATAAAGGATTTATTTATACTAATTTTCCTATACTTTTCTGTGTTTTAATTAAATAATTGCCGAATGCAGTGTAGTGTACTTTACCGGTTTTTCCTCAATTTACACCAACGCTACGGATTTTAGTTGCTTCTATAAATTAATAAAACTAATATCTGATAATCCCGTAGTTTTTAATTAATTATTTTTTATATTCAATGATCTGGCCACTACTTGGATATTCCACTTATCCTAGCACTAGAAGAGGGCGGTTCCCCCGCCCTCTTCTAGGCAACTTATAAAGTGGAGCACTGAGTGGGTGTACCATTGTTGCCCCTAAATTAAGTGGGTCCTCGTAATTTAGAAGTAGGGACCAAGCAGAAGGTCCCAGACTTCATCTGCCAGCCCCAAAGTATCATTTCTCATGGAAGACATTGCGATCAAGACATATTTAACGTGCCGCCTCCGGTATTAGCAAACACAACGAACCTCCGGTTGGATCGAGATTTAAACTCATTGCCTTCCGATAGCGAGAACGAACATCCTAACAAACCAGAACAACGCAACCCTTTTGAATTCATATGTGAACACATTTATATTTATTTGTAATACATTTTCATTTGCTTTTAGTAAAGTTACTTTTTAATTCTCTTTAAAATTCGATCCTATATTTAAAATGAAGGCTACATTTATTCATTGGAGTATGTGATCATGTACAAAATGTTGATTATAAGTACACAAAGTACCAATAGTAAATAGAAAAATGAAGAAAAACACTCTAAAATTTTTCTATTTTCTATGGTAAAGAAAAAAAGGTGTCAATTGAAGGGAAAGAATACGGAGTTTGTGATAACGAAAGCAAATAATTCTATTGATGATTAAATGAAAACACCATTCATTTTCTGAGTCTGATTTCTTTGCATGAGTCGTACGTAAAATTGTTGAACAACAATGACATTTTGCAATGGTCAAAATCGTAGATGTTTTAAATCAAAGATTTCAAGTACATAATTTATTCTTTTGTCGTACATAATCAGGTTTCGCTTTTCCAGTTATTTAACATAAATTCAAAAGTTCCAGTACGTAATTCCTTTTTCAAATTTTTCAAATGATGTGCTTTTCAAATATTTCATATATTTGGATTCTTTTTAATTTAAAAAATACATTAAAAATGTCATCACTATAGATTCATTAAATTCTGATATAGAAAATAAAGTTATAAAAGTAATTTAAAACTCTATTTCAAACTGAATAATATATTTAAAATCGTTGCATAATTTATAGGGGTTAATTTCAGAATATGTCTCATTGTAAAGAAACTTTTTAAGATGATCCATTCTTTGTTCAAATATTTTTTTAAAAAGAAAGGGTATCAAATTTAAAAAAAATTATTCATATTTCCATAAACATTGGAAAAAAGATTTTAATAGGTTACTTTTGTTTAGATGAATTATTAAAAAAGACATAAGTAATATTTCGCATAATTTTTATCGCTTATAAAACTTACTCTAATATTACATCTCTTATTTCAAACTTTTTTTCATTGTTCTCATTTTCTAGTTTATCTAAAAGGTGGAATTTGGAATTATTGTCTTTACTTCAAAGTAAAATTAACATGTCTATCAATATGTAAATTTAATATTAAATATTCATAGCTTAATATCGTATAATTACTATATTACTAGCCAAAAACTGCAAAAGGACAAAGAATTATAATGGTACTGTAATATTTTGAGAAATAGCACTAATGGTATCATAAAAAATTATTTAAAATAAAATCACGTTAAAATATTTTTACTAAAAATGCTCGATTTCGATGACATGAAAAGTGTTTCATAAATTATAAAATAGATGAGTAAAATATAAATTTAAAATAAAAAGTTATTCTTACGTTCTTAGAATAAATCTGCAAAATGGTAATTTTCTACATTTCCTATAACAAGAATCTTAACTTTTGAGAAAGAAAAAGATTTTAAAATGTGATTTTATGAGATAATAAAAATACATATTTTTTCTATGATGTAATTTTCAATATTGAACAGCATTTAAACTAAGTTTATTACGTTATAATTAAAATTTTATTTGAGACCTGACATCTTTTAATAAAGAAAAAATTGAAATCTTATACCTTGAATCTCATAATAACCTTTTTCTTAATTAAAATCATTTAAATATTAATCTCAGAAAAAATCACTAATGAACATAAACGAAACTCTTACGAAACATTCTATTAAATAAGAATAAACGTAATTACTTTTGCTTACTATTAAAATTTAAAAAAACTGCATTTATTATTTAAATAAACACTTGCTTTTAATTAATAACATAAATTGGAAATAATGTTTCTAATTTCAAACTCCGTTTCCCCTCAATATTTAAATTTACACCCTAATTTACTATCTTAAAATTTTAATTTTTAAGATTAATGCGAATCATAAAACGATTTAAAACATACAAATAAAATAATTTTACGTATAATATTACTACAACTTAGTTTTCGCATAAATATTTGCATATCTTTTGAGTTTATAATAATATTTTATTTAAGAGATTACAAAGAATGAACATGCAATAAAATTATTTATGATGGTCATGAATATTAATATATTTATTAATAAATATATTTTAAAAGCAAATATACTTATGATTCAAATTCATCAAAATATTTAGATGTATTAATTATTTGATACTTGACACAGCGATCTGTTTATTTGAAACATGATTTATGAAATCAAGGAGCATTATTGTTTTAAGAAATTTTCTTAATGTGTTTACATATACCTATAATTTCAATAATATATAATCAAATAGAATGGATTTACCAATAAAAATATGACTATGTGTTTGTTAAGAGAAAAAATTCCAAAATTAAATGCAATATTTGCTTAATAAAGAAAAAGTTGTTCGAGAATATATGGATTCAAAATGCCCCATAATGTTTCTTTCCGGCTTAATACGTGTATGTAGGGAAAAACAATCCTTACAGGAGTGGATTTCAAAGAATAATTTATTTTGTTAGCCTAAAGCATACATGTTCTTCAGTGAATAAAGAAAATAATAATAAAATACTACAAAAATTTAAAATGAGTTATAAAACAATATCTATAAAAAATGTTTGAATAAAAAAGGGAACTCACATAAGAAAATAATTAAGCAAAAGATTCTAAATACGAATCAGTTTAATGTCACAATAAGGTGAAAAATTATTTTCGTTTATCGCTGAAACAGAATATAGAGTTCGCTAAGAAGATTTAATTTTTCCCAGTTCTAGAAATTTATAAAAAAGGATAATTCATAGGAATATATGGAGGCAAAAGAAATTCTAAATATAAATCCCTTTCATATCCCCTATCTAAATTTAGAAAATTTTAATTTTCTTATATGATTGATGTTGTAAACAGGATTTGCATTTTGCAAAGAAGATTTAATTTTTTCCCTAGTGTTAGAAGCTTTATTCCAACTTCTTTGTCAAAAATTGAATTTCTAACAAATTCATGAAATCAGTTATTCCAAAATATCTATTTAGCCGTTTTAGTTACATTAGTTTTTATTTCAAAATCTTGACGATAATCATTAACGAGAATTTGAAAATGATTAAAAGAAAAGTTAAAACTAAATATACCTAAATCTTTAAAGAAGAAACGATTTGTAAGGAAAGCTCTTAATTAACCCTGAAGAAAAATTCCAAATCCTTTTATATCTATCATTGCCAACGTTTATCAAATTAACCAAAAGGTCTCTAAGCTGCAGACCTACTTAAAAAAACTTCATCTTTTTTTCCTATTTTTATCTTCACATGTTTATATTTCCATTCGTCGATTATAAATTCATTTAGCTCCTGCAGCTTAGCATCCCAGGACAGCATGGAATTAAATATTCACATTTACTTTTCTGATAAATTTAAAATCTCTCTCGCCAATTCCTCTTTGTGAAAAAAGAAAATCCTTTAGATTAGCTGATTCCCCATTTCACCCTTACTTCTTGATGAGGAAAATCCCCTTCTGGACGAGAAATAAGGGAAAAAAACTATGAAGAATCCCTCCTCACCCTACGGTGTACACCCTCTTAACAAGGAAGAAATCTCGTTACTTCCGTCTACTGGGGGTCATTCAGGGAAGAGGTGGGGGAGAGGCAAACTACAACAACACACTGCTGGGATGACTCAATTGCCCAAGGGCTAACCCTCATTTTGCCCTAACATTTAATGAGACCTTCCACCTCAAGCGCCTGCCCGGACAAGTCGGTTGCAGTTTGAACCTTGTACCACCACCCACTCTCCGAAAGGGGAAGCGTCCTCTTCTGTTGGGGGATCCACTGAAGTGGTGCGTGCCGATCGGTGAGCAGTGAATTACCAGTGAGATGTGAATTGGGTTCTGGAATATTTCTGGAACCGTTTGAGGGGGTGGTTGGGTGGGTGTTTGCATTTCTGATCGTGCTTGGGTACCTATGAATGGTAGGGGAGGGGGAGAGAATATATACTTTGGGCTTTACATTTATTGCTGAGGGAAATGAGTGGGCCGAAAAAAATTCTTCAGAAGTGGTAAAACAAATTTTTACAGATGAAATTAGAAAATGCTATGCAGTTACTTGAAATTGCACATTTAAATATTTTCATTTGAGATATGAAAATACAAATACACATATAAACAGAGGGAACACAAGACTTAAATTACTGTTAAAAAAACAAAGATAATAAATTTCAGAATAAAAAAGATAGTATTTTTTCTAAAATTTGATTATCAGCCATATTTTTACTTTCAGATTAAAATAACCTATTAAACATTAAGTGACGTTCTCAGTCATGAACACTACATTTTATTTTAAGCCACAAAATATTGTGATGTTTCAGCTGAGAATATTATCTTACTTTCCATTACAATGAAGATCCAAAATAAAATGTCTAACCATTCAATAACACGTTAGACCACTTTTCACCTCCCAAACAGCTACAACTCACCTTCCTATGGATAATTCACATTTCTGGTTGATGACTGGATACAGGTTGTTCCAAATATTTAAGCATTGGTACTCTGAATGCAAAATATTCCAACATAGTTGTGTTTAATATTTAATCTATGTTTTCAGGAAAGCCCAAATGCGTTCTATTGGATTAAGGTCTGGCGAGTAAAGTGGCGTGGACTTTAAATAGAATTCATTATTATGTTGTCGAACTTTCTAACATAGTTTGATCCATAAGGTTTAAATTGTTGTCCCGCTGAAAAATTCCATTTACAACTGAGAAAATAGAAGCCTTGTCTTGTTATGTTGTTGTTGGTACTTATAACACTTGGAGAAGCCAAACTCGCTATGCCGTCGGCTATGCGAATTTAAGTAAGCAGGGGGCGTCTTTTGCTTAATCAGAGCACCTATGAAGGTGAAAGTACGACTCTGCTCTAAAACTCCTCCGATAGATGGTACCACCAGAGGATCCACTCCCTCAATTTTGACTATTATCTGGAGGAAGAGAAAATTTTCCTCCAGACCATTGCATCCATGGTAACTGCTCCACGGCCGACCACAGGAATTTCAGTTCCACAGATTTAACGAGCACGTATATCGCCTGTACTCGATGGGTCATTGGCGGCATTGGGAATCCAGCCCACTCCTTCCGGACGGAAGGCCGATGCCCTAACCACTAAGCTACCACGAAACCTAGAAACCTTGTAAAGGTAGAATTGATTCCATATTATATTTAGAAAGTCCGCACTTTCATTATGTTCTCTACGACAACTAAGAATCTCAGAATCACCTTTGCAAATGTCTAAATAAGCGTAATACTGTCTCCACTGACCAGTGTACAACGTGTCCCATATGAGGGATGATGTTATCTGTGAGAGATGACGGTGATGATGGTACTATATGAGGGATGATGATCATCAACACAAATCTCAAATCGGGATTCATCTTAGCAGGCAAATCTCTCACACTTACCACGGCTCAATCTCGTTGTTTCCTGGAGCAATAAAGGTGTAATTAACAATGACGCTTTGTCAACAAAATACACGAGGTTGACTTTTGAGGAATTTCTTATCCAATAGCATTAGTTGAACTATATGTTTTGAAACAACTTATATTTGGAGATACATTATATTGGGAAATCACCTGACTCAATTCTGGCGACAATTTTGCCTTACCAAGCAAGAGAGATTTGATGACACGTAATTCATCCGAGCTGTATGCATATTAACAGCTGCGGATTGTGAACAACTCACCAGCCATGACGTTTTTGAGATAGCCAATCGGAGCATTCCAGCCATTACATTCTGGCTTCAATCAAATTCTCTAGATCAGCAGCCTTTTTAATTACATGCCAAAGCAAGGTCAAAAGTTACTCTCCCCTTATCCACAAGCAGTAAAAAGCCATTTCCATTCAATCACGTGCCATGCATGTCTTCCAGACAAGTTCATTGAAAAATGTAGGAGTGGTCATAATGTTTTTTAATTTTTCAGTGTTAAGTATATTTGTCTTTTATATGTGTACAGCTCTAAAGTGTATTACAAAATGAAACTCAGGAAATATTTTTAATAGGAAGATGGATCAAATTCCAGTACGTGATAAAAATGAAAATATGAATTAGTAAAACTGTACATTTTAGTAATTGCTGTAAGAATTAGAAATAGAAACTCACATTTTTATAGAGATATATTACTGTGTATATGAAATGTTTGGAAATCCACTATAACCTTAAAATCGATAGATAAAATGTTCCATACAGTACTATAAAGATACAGCTGCATTTAATTGCAAGGGATAACATAAATTCAGTAGAATAATTATTTGGGAGAAAACAATATTAAATTCTGTTTGAAAGAGAAGTTTGTAATATATATATTTATCACATCAGTGATAACAAATGGACGAATTTAAATATTGCGCTTAAATAAATCATGGAATTGTATTGACAAATTTAAATACAGGGAGCTACTTTAAATTACTAAAGTATGAAGATTAATTTAAATGTAATATAAGTTTTATGATAATATATTCACAATGCATTGAAATATTTTAGATAGCTCAAAAATAGGCATTACGAACTATTGAGATTTCTCAGCTATTTAGGTATTATAACTGAATGTCTTTGGAAAGAAAATGACTTATCCATTGAGTATTAAATTTATTTATAATGAAAAATACAAGAATACCGTTAAATTATAATATTATGCATGAGATAACAAATAATTATTTAAAATAGACATAACAGTTCATTTTAAAAATTATGAGATTTTTTAAAACACACAATAATTTTTAAAATTTTTTTAACAATTACACACACTAATGTCATCAATGTTAAATACATTTATATAAAAGCATTTAAAAATGAAAATAAAGTTTATCATGAAACACATTAAAAGAGAAAATAAATAAAGTTATTTATAAAAAAAGAAAATTATATAATTTCTTTAAATTTGGCTTTTGTTTATAAAAAGAATCCGGTAATTAGTAAAATTATACTTTTCCTTTTACACACCTGTCCATGAAGTATGGATAATCCAGCAGAACACGAAAAGTGGAACGCTAAAGAACGAAAGTGGAACGAAAGAGTCGAACGCTAAAGGGAAAATGCCATCTGTAGAAATATCACACACGTGGTCAAATATTAACGCATGTGGATGACGTTTTACACACCTGTCCATGAAGTATGGATAATCCAGCAGAACACGAAAAGTGGAACGCTAAAGAACGAAAGTGGAACGAAAGAGTCGAACGCTAAAGGGAAAATGCCATCTGTAGAAATATCACACACGTGGTCAAATATTAAATGCAAATTACAGCAAGGCACCTGATGACACCGAGTGTACAAAACAGTGACGAGTGCGTAAGAGCAGGATACACAAAGAAAGACCTGCGGCAAAGAAGAACACGTGTTCCCAACCGACCCGTGTGATGCTCCACGACCGCATAGGAATGACACAGGGGAGGACGCATGTGGATGACGTTTTACGTGGTAAAGTTATCAGCCACGTGGAATGCAGATGACAGCAGCCGAGGAAATCGGAATCACCCAAGTGTCCTTTCTAGGCTGTGGCAACGATTCCAAAAAGAAGGAAATGTCAGTGGACTTTACAGTTCAGGTAGCCCCGAGGGACAAAGCCAAATGATGACCGGTATTTGAAAGTATCCCCCAAAAGAAAAAGATGAAGCATAGCAGTTGATCTGTCACGGCAGCTATCGTCAGCCACGGATACGACCCTTTCAAGATAAACAGTGTGCAGACGCTTGGAACAGTATATTCTACATGCTGTCTGGCCTTTCATATGCATTCCGCTCACGGCAACTCACCGTTGCCAGCAGTAGGGAACATGCAATGTGGACACCGTCCCAGTGGGCCTGTGTTTTGTTTTTCTAAGAGTTAAGGTTTTGCTCACAGTCCGATTCATGTCGGATGTTCATATGGGGACATCCAGGTACGCAAGTACATACAATATTAAACGCCAACCTTATGGTGATGCAGCACTGCTCATTTGGGGAGACATTTGAGTTCTAGAACACATTTGCATGTTCAAATTGGAACCAATCATGGAAACCAAATTAATTAGGACATCATTCTGGAACAACATGTCAGTTTGTCTAGAGAAGTCGTGGTTGCTGAATTTGTGTTTATGGTTGACAGCGTTCGTCCTCACCTTTCGAACATCGTCAACGACTGCCTTCAGTCGGAGGATATCAACAGTATGGAATGGCCAGCATGCTCACCGGAATTGAATTTCATAAGGTGGGATAAGCTTGGCCGATGAATCGCAGGTCGTCAACCACGTCCTTCATTTGTACCACGACTTCAGAAAACACAGTTCTGCGCCTCAAGTGCAGCTCGATAATGTGATTCTCGGAATGCCTGGGCGTTGTACGGAAATTCCCTCGTATAGGTGACATACGATGAATGAATAATCATACTCAACGTATTGATCAGTCATCTCATGGCATGCAAATCGATAACGTATTTATGTCTTTGAAATTTCTTCAAAAATTTCATCAAATATTCAAATTTTCTTATTCTTTTACAGTTTTTCAAGTGTTTTGGAAGTTACTTATAGATGATCAAGATATTTATACTTTGGAATCATCAGGGACTAGTATTATAAACGGTTATTTTTCCCTAATAGCTTAAATTTTCGACAATCAAAACAAATAGCGCAGAATCTTTCACATGATATAATTACGATATCAATCCTTACTTTTCGAATCTTCCCTTTCTGTTCTAGCCTGAACTTGTTGCAGCTCTTTTTTAAGACCATACATCTTTATTTTCTATACTTGAAATAGCATTTATTGTAAAGGAAACGGAAATTATAACAGTTGTTCTGTAAGAAATAGACCGATATGAAATTGTTTTAACACTGCTAGCACATTTTCCTGACATTTCGCTTTACCTGTTGATTTATTCATTACATTACTAATAAATGTATAAAGAAAGTTCCTAATGATCTAACAACGATGTTCTATTTTCTACGGTTGTGTGTTCATACAATGAAATTTCTAAATAAGTTTCCCCTTATAAAGATTTTGCTATATTTTATAAGCATTTATTATTTTTTAATGGAATTTTCCAGATAATAGTAGTTTCAGTTGAAAATTTTACAACTGAAATCAAACCTTGCTAAAATATTTTATAAGTCATCATTCTCACTAATATTTAGATTAAATATTAGAAGCCATTCACATATATTTTTAATATAATAACTAGTGGATGATTTCATAATGCGTCACAAATTTGCCAATTAATGATTCTGTATTTGATATTCTTTAAAAAAAATCTGTTAAATGCACTTTGGAATATAAATTTTTTTTTCATATTAGATTATTTTGTAAATTCTTAAAAACTTAATACCTGATTAATTTTCCCTGTTGAAATATGATTACATTAAAAGTGATTAATTTATGATAGAATACATTTTTTTCAAGTTTTTATTAAGGTAAAAAAAATTGGAATGAAATATATTTTGTATTTTTTAGACTTAAATTATTTATATTTATTTTCAAATGTATTTGTATTTTTCAAATTGACTATTTGCGTAAACACTTTTATTTTTATCCTGCTATTGTGAATTGATTTTTAAGTGATCGACTTTACGAAAAGTTGAAATTACGTAAATCTATTTGGTTTGTTCTCACTCAGCAGCCATTTTGTGCAATCGAGGGCTGATTAGATATCAAGTTTAAAATAGATTCCAAAGTGCAATAAACCTTCAAACCTAAAGTGGAATTTGAACCTATGAACTATAGCAAAAGATCTAATCAATTCACTTAACAAATCTACTTAATACCCATCGAATATGAGATCAAACAAAATTGGAAAATTAGAGTATTTTTGGTTGCATCATATGTGATTGAAACTCCTACAACAGATGTCAAATTTCAACTTTCAGATTCATAAATATAACCTTATAAAATTTTCTTTTTTTCAATATAAGAAAAATGTCAAAAGTCAATGCACAACATCATATTTCATGTATAATATATAATAGGGCCGTAAAGTAGAGTAAACACCAGCAGAGGTCCCTGTACCTAACCCTGAAAGGGTTTTACCAGATTTGATGGACCCGCTGGAGAGAAAAGAAAACGGAACACAGTACATACAAGACAATACAATTATGCTTGCAATCATATGGAGACACTATAAATTATAACTTTTACACAGTAAGGAGGGTTTGTAAAGTATACTATTTAACACAAATTTGGTTGCAATTGAAAGTTAACACGTGGATGCATAAGAAGCATTCAAAATAGGTATCAGACAAAATACATGGCAGGAAATGGTAATACAGGCTTATGAAATACAAATCAAATAGCATGCATATAAGAAATAAAGAAAATAAATGGAAAAACAAAAGGAAATTAAAAATGATAAAACAAAACTGAAAACATATACCTGAACTTACTGCAAACTAATTAGGTAATAATGATTAATGAATAATTAATGCCTTTAGTATGGATTTGATAGTTGGGTGTATCGGCTCAAAGTAAGTTAGGTCATATAAAATTCTAAGCTATATATACAAAAAGTTTAGATAGGTAGTAAATAATGCATTAAAATAGGTCAATATAACATGATGACAATAATTGTGACTGAGTAATTAAGTGAGAGCGCTGGAATGATGGTGAGAAAATGGCAAACAAATAATAATGAACTATAATAGGGCCGTGGTAGCCAAGTGGTTAGGGTATCGGCCTACCATCCGTAATGGTGGGGTTCGATTCCCAATGCCGCCAAAGACCCACCGAGTACATGCGATATACGTGCTCGTTAAATCTGTGGAATCGAAATTCCCTAGAAGGTCATTGAGCAGTTATTATGGTTGTAATGGTCTGGAGAAAATGTCCACCCTCTTGAGATCAATGTGAAAATTGAGGGAGTGGATTCTCTGATGGTGCCATCTATCGGAGGATTTAAAATAGAGCAAAGACGTACTTTTACCTTCATGGTGCTCTGATTAAAACGAAAGATGCTCCCTATTGACTTAATATTCGCATTGCCTAGGCATAGCGAGCTTGGCTTGTCCAAGTGTCATAAGTAACAACAACAATAATATATAATATTAGAAAAACGTATAGATAAAGATACATAGACGAGAAATGTTATAAAAATTAAAAGTATCAGAATCAGGGTATCAGCATTTCCGTTTAACGCTTCCTATGCTTAATTTAATATTTAAAAAAATAATATTTCTATATATTCTTCTCCATTTTTCAATCTGTTCACATCATAATCATATTAGAAATCTGAAAACATATTATTTTAATTCATTACTGTGTTACAATAATATTTTCTTTTATATATTTAAAGATTTCATTCAAGTGTATTGGTATATATAAGTGAAGGAGAATATTATACAAGTAACCTGAAGTGAATCATTGATATCGTAAGAGGTATGTTCATTTTTCATCATCAGATTATAGGGTCATGAATCTAAGTCAATAACTGCAGCACCCTCAGGATAAAGGCCCGTAGAACCTAGTGGCCCGAGATTTCTCCTTTGATCAGAAATCTGAAAAAGTTGATGTATCTCTGGTACGGAATCGATAAATTAGATCTTAAGTCAAATTTATTGAATCATTAGGAATGCCTAGCGATTTTGAAGCAGGAGACAACAAAAAGTGTATTGCAGTTAAACAAACATATAGTCAAATTACATCTCCTGTCTATTCTTTTAAATATTTTTGAAACCTTAAAATTTGAATGCAAGTAAAACTAAATCATATATAAAATTTAAAATTCTTTCTTAATCACTCATTTTACAAAATAAGTCAGTTAAATAAATATTAAATGAAAGAGAAGTTTTCCTCTCAATTTGTGGGAAATTATTTTATGAAATATTAAAGTGAATGTCTCTAATTTTGCCTGTTTATTTTACGTTAAATATTTCTTGAAATATTTTCCCAAACGGTAAAATTTTAATGCAAGTAAAACGTTAACTATATCTAAATGTTAAATTTCTTTTGCTAGTTAAGTAAAACACTTAACTATATATATGTACATTTAAATGTTTTTTTCAGTTATTAAATAAATTAATTAAAAAGCATTGAATAAACGGAGTCGTGCTAACGTCAATTGGTAAAAAAATTTCATAAAATGATAAAATGACTGTTTTTAATATTACACGTTTATTTTATGTGAGCCTATCAACAACTCTATCTGTAATTCTTGATATTATGGTTATATTAAGAAAAAAATTAATATTTAAATATTTTGCTTAATAGTTTCTTGGGAGGTCATTATTTTAATATCCATAACCATTTCTCTCAGCAATTTCACGTCTTTGAATTTAGTCTGTAAAGCAAAAAATTCAAATTTTCTGATCAGACAACATCATCAAAAGAAATATATTACATTAATTATGTAAAGAATTTTTGAAGTATCGTTTTAATCTTGGGGATTATAAGGTTCTTGCTGAGTCTGATTGTTCCATTTAAACGTACTTTGCTTTGTACCATTTTCGTGCCCTTCCCTCCCCCCACTGTGAATATCGAACAAAGAGCGGAGCAGCCCATTTCCGCACACATACCGATAAATCGAACCATGGGTGTACCAGAAGGGCGTTCTCCAACGTCATCTTCCATCCTCGTCCTCCAACCAAAAATTAGGAAGGCTCATCCCTGTTCCACCTCCTCCTACACCCCGTCGTCCACCCTTTTCCCGTTTCTCTCTCTAACAATTCTAACAAACTCCAGTTTTCTCTCTCTTTAACTGTACCCGTACTCTCCTTAGGACGCAGGTGCAACGAGGCTGTAAAACTAATCCTCCAATGAGAACGCTTCTCCAAAACTCGCCTTCTTGTCCCCCCCCCCTTCCGACTACGAGACTTCCTCAGCTCCATCATATTCAGGGGGTGGGGAAGTGCAATGGAATTGCTTCCGGAAATTTATGCGCAGAGGGAAGAGATGGATCTAAGGCAAAGAACACTCTCAAGAAAATAAAGTACTCCTCGAGTGCGGACCCCCTATTCTTACACTATTGATTATTCTGGGAAAGTTCGTCCTTCAAGTGACCCGAAAAGAATTTTATTTTTTCCGGAAGCAGCCATCTTCTCAGAGTTATCATACTGTAATGGTCAGGGAAATGGATGTCCATTTGTGAAATGGGGGCGACTACAAACCCTTCCTGATAGGTCATGAAAAGTGCTGAAGTAGATGGCAGGAAAAAGGAAGTAGACATACACGGAGCGATTTTTTTTACTTTATCCAGTTTCTTTTTATCTGAATACAGCTGCAAAATCTTTTACTTAGTTCATACAATGTGAATAGCTATAAATTGAAAATCTTTTTATTTTGAAGAACCTAGAATAACAAAAGAAATCATAATATAGATTTAGGTCATAATATTTTTTTAAAAAGTAGCAAAAAGAATTATGTCATCTAATATTTTTATATAAGAACCATGAAATTAAATCTTCCCTTTTAGATTACACGTAAATTCACGAGTATTGAAGCAAAGTAATCAAAAAAGATTATAAATGAAATTTAAAACTACCCACTTAAAATCATTTTTTGCAATTCTTTAAAAAATTTGAATAGTTTTTTTTTTAAACTTTCATGATTAAGTTTATATATACAGACAATAATATATTGTGTATAATATGGTTTAAAGTAATTTTTACAATGCTTCGTTAATAATAATTTCTGAAAAACCTGGGAAATCATTAGTTTTTATGGACAATTCATGGTACATTTTTGCCTAATGAAACTTGTGCATAACAAAACAAGACATAAAACTGAAATTCAACAGTATATAGAGTGACGATGAAATAATTAAAATATGTTAGTTAACAATTTCTCGTTCTAATGATAACAGGGGATGGAGTTTTTAAATAAAAATTTTATATTAAACTAAAGTATGTACATTAAAAAGTTTAAAAAATAAAAGCTGCTCGTCGTTAAAGGCGGAATCTCGATAAGAAAAATGTCTCAAAGTACACTTCATTCTAATTTGCAATATTTGTAATTATTATCAAAGCAAAGATAAATGATTTATAGTATATAACAATCAGAGTGATATTGTCAGTTGACCCGATTCACTTTTCAGTCTAGTTTACCCTGTCTTTCACTAAGAATGAAATAACAGCCACGTGATGAAGTTTCGTTTCTGTTTGTCTTTCCATAATATTTAGTTCAGCATGAACATGATTAATAGTAAGAATTACTGTTAGAAACTTTGATTATTTTATTAGCAGCAGGAATTCAAGCTGTGTTCAGTTTATTTCGATGGTGTGTTGATGTACGCCCACACTTTGAATGCGAGAACTATTTCGATTCAGACTTATTGCTGAAAGCGAATTCTAATATATTACAGACATCTACACTTAAAATGAGATTGGAATCAAATAATTATGAAATTCAAGACCAGAGTGTTGATCCTTCAGCTACTAGATTGTTGTTTTTTGGATAAGGCAGTATCAACATGTTAGGCTACAAGATCTATCCAAATTAAAATAAGATACAGAAATGAAACCTTCATAAAATTAACTCTTGTGAAAGATTGAATTAAAAAAAATTGAATCTGGATGGTAGAAAAATTTATAAGCTAAATGGTAACTAAAAGGATTGGAGTATGAAAATCTACAATTTATTTAGAATTTTGGATTTAAAATTGTTGCAATTCCAAAATGTATTTGCAAAGGAAATTTTGCTTAGGGGTGATATTAAACAGAAAATTCAATTATATTTGAGTGGGAAATAAAAAATGTAATGACAACTATGAAAATGAGATTTAATTGATAGTGCCAAGATGGCAGCCGAATAGTTAGCTAACGGTTTAACAGTCCGTCAGTTCAAATTCCTCACTTGGCATAGATATCTGTTGTAATTTGGATTATGCTTTCATTTTAGGTCTCGATCTAACGTGCAAAAATAGGCTATAAACATACCAAACGTTATTTGATAGTATCATAACTCTAAGAATTTAATCGTATTTATTTCTTCAGCCTATAATTAATTAAATTTTAAGGATAATACAGTAGAACTTCAATTATAGGAATTATTTGGGACCACCTTTTTTGATAAGCGAACCCCAATAGACTGGAACCGCATTTGGATATAGTCTATTTTAATAAACTATAGTATGTTGAAAATAAGAGAAATAACTACATGTATTTAAAGAAAAGAACTTTTTATCAGTGAAATAAAAATACAACACTTTTACATGATAAGGTACTTACAAGAGCTGTACATTAATACAGTCTATATGCATAGTGCTGTACATGAAAGTCACCGCTTGCTGAACATCTCGGTCAGTGTATCAGCTGCTTCACTGCCTTCGTCCGTTTTCGGGCAGCATCCGTTTGACAGTGAGGATTATGCATGGGGTCGCTTTTGGGCTGACGCTCCATCCACTTCAGAGCAGTTTCAAAGCCAACAAATGCTTCTCTAGCTGATGGTCCCGTGTCTGCTTCAACTTCGACATGAAGGTCATCTTCCCGTGTCTGTTTCTACATGGACATTAAGGTTATCTTCTTAATTGAAACTTTAAATAAGTTGACCACCATTTAAAATTTCACATTCAGTGTCTGTCTCATAATCCATTCTCCTATATCTGCAGCACAAACTTCTGAACGTGAATTAATTTTCAAAAGAATGTTTCTGAATATCCTCAAGTGATATCTCTCTCTCTTTCATTCTCATCTTCTCCCTTCTCTTACCTTTCCTTTTCTTGAGCTTTTTCTCATTTTCCTTCTCTTCTTCACTCTAATTTATGTTTTTGAAATTCTGAAAGTGCTTTGGATGAAGGGAGTTTGGGTAGTTGGAATTCTACTGTATTTATTTTTATTCACTGGAGAAATATTTTTTTAAAAAATTTATCCCCTGTCTGTCGTTGGGATCATCGACTGATGGACATAAAAGTGAGAATAGAAATGAACTCTTCCATGGTTTTTTCCTTAAAACTTTCTAAAATAAAGAGGAGGCTCGTGAGTCCATCCCCATCCATGCCACACTTGAGACAGCAGGGTGGACGGCCCAAGGCTGTTACAGGCATCTTAATACCCACTGCATAAATCACATAATGTATAAAAAAACAGGGAAATATTCACTAGGGAGGTAACCCGGAAAACTCCCATGCACTCTCACTGAAAGATGTGCAAAATTCGTTATTCTCAGAATGACAATTACAGGAATCAAACCCGGAACCTTTTGCCCTAAAAATAATATCCTTTGTCTAGGGTCTAGTGAACTCCATTCACCACACAAGGCAACAAGCTGAATGAGTGGTTCCAGTGCCACTTAAATGCTTTCATGTTTTTTAAAAAGTATATTTAAGAGGATGGCATCACTCACTTACATGTGGAACTCTCTTCAATTAAACGGGGGCGCTCCGTGGCTGAGTGGTCTATAGCATCACCGCTTATCGCTTGAGAGCGTAGGAGTGTGGGTTCGATTCCCACCGTGGCCCTGGGTGTTTTCTTCGTTATAATTCTGTGGTTGTATATCTGTCATTGTGCTATTTGTCCTATTATCGACGAAGACTTACAAGCGGATCTCAAGAATCAAGCATACAAGTCTGAATTTATGTAATGTAATAAAATAAATAAATAAATTAATTAAACGGCTGGTAACTTGTCATCTTTGACTGGATTGAGGTGCAGTGAAGTGAATTAATTACTAAATTAACACTAGATACAAATTCTTAAGGAAATAGTCATCAGAGAAAGAAGAAATGGAATGATTTGCATTTTATTTCAAACTTTTGTAAATTTCATTGTATAATAACCAAGTAGAAAAAATTTTATGCTTTGAATTAAAGCAGATATAGTTAAAGTTTTTAACCGTCTTGAAAGAATTAAAAATCGAAAGATAGGATTAATAAAAATTACATTTAACTTTCGCTTAAAAGAAACAAAAGATAATAGTTGCTCCTTACTTTTCAATTAAATGATAATACCTTTTCCTGGTTTTATTTACTGTAAAAACATAATTTTAGCTTAGATAACTATCGAAAAATATATTATATTTCTATTATTTTATAAAAATATTTTTTCTGTGATCTTTCTTCTAAATGATAGCATTTTAGTTTTTCTTGCTGCTTGCTATCACTTAGTAAAATAAAAATTAGTTTCAATTAGTTTCAATAGTTTGTAAAATAAAAATTTTACAAAAGTATTGAAAATCAGAGAAAGCGTAGAACATCGTTATAAATTTTTAATGTATAAATATGTTTTCAAAAAGAAAATATAAACGTAGGAATTAACTCATTAAAGAATATTAAATAGATACTATTAAGCTTTTAACTAAACTAATGCTAAAAAATAACTTAGCGTTAGTATAGATTCGACGCTTTTCTTACTTTATAATTTCACATCAATTCTAATCTCTGAACGGCATGTTATCGGCAGAATTTGTGACAATTTCGTTAATGTTTTAATCTCAAATGAATTTAATCATAATGTTTGTGAAATGTAGAGTCATCAAATTAAAAAAAAAATAAATCAAATCATTACAAACAGACGAAAAATCCTATTGTGTCTCGAGAAAATGAAGTTACGAATACAAAAGAAATAATGCCAGTAAATTCGTAGAAAAAATAAAAAATATATTGCGGGTAATAAATGTAAATTTTAGAAGGGAAATTATGGTGAAAAAATAGTTAAGAAAAAAAATTATAGAAAGGGGTAAATGATTTAGGGCAATATTTGTCGTATTTAAGCAAATATGAAAAGTACATAAAAAACTGACATTTTTTATTTAATTAACAAGAAGTAAAATATTTAGATTTACGAATGTTAAACATGAATCACCCCATACTTTTTATTAATTACTTTGGTACTATACAATTACACTCAAATTTTAGCGTAATGACATCTTATAAAAATTTTTACTGTTCTTAAATCATTTTATAAATTCTGAGATACTTTTTAGCATGTAAAAGTTTATAATAGAAGTTAGAGTGCATAAAAATTTTGATACAAAGAACAAATCTTAGTAGCATGATAAAGTTTTTAGTAAATTTCCTTTCAATAGTATTTAAATTCAAAAATATTTAGAACTGTTATCTTAAAACACGAATTAAAAATATAACAAAACACAGATTTAAATTGTAAAGGAAAATGTTATTTGTATTCGATATCCAAGATATGATATTAATGTCTGAAAGTGAAATAGAAATTCTTTAGGGGATACGTTATTTTTATATGATCTGAGATATTTAGTCATTTTGATATATTTGAAGGTTGAATATATGAATCTGATAGACAGTCAATAAATTTAAATTATAAAAAAGGAAATTTTGGAAAATGATGATTTTTTAAAGCCTTTACTTTAAAATTTTTGGGATTTAATATGATTAGAGAAAACATACATAAAATCATTTTTGTAAGAGTAAATTCTGATGGAGTACAAGATAAACACAAGATATATGAATGCAAATGCATGTATTTATTGGGAAAAATTGGGGAAATTGTAACGTAATTAAACTTTAGAACTAGTATCTTTTAGAAACTGAAAATGGTAAAAATGATCGTTAAGCTTGTATAAATTTTTCATTGTCTTAAGTCTAAGAGGAAGTTTATGTTGTCATTACAAAGTTGTAAATATTTATGAAGTTTCTTTAAAATAGAATTATACACCTTTAATATATACCTTAAATAATTATACACCTTAAATAGAATTATACATCTTTTAACAATTTATATGCCTGCATTTATTTTAGCCTTTTTATTGTTTTAGTATTTTGAGACCATATACTATGATTCCTGCAGCATCTGCTGATGACAATTTGGTTATTTGGCTTGTTTATTTTTTAATTTTTGTTATTTGACGATAAATTAGTATTCATTATGATTATTTTTACTTAAATAATAATAAAACAGCATATTTATTTATTCTAATTCAAAAAATGGTAAACATTTACTTTTATTTTCTCAGCGCTCTGCTTTTTGCTCAATATTTAGATTTTAATATCCTTTTATCAAATCTATTTGGGCAATTTTCAGAAATTAGAGAGTTTTCATTATTATTAAAAATGTATCTATATTCTTTGATAATAAAATGATTTTCACAAAGATTTAAATGTCATGGTCAAAAGTTTTAATCAAAACTCTGATAATTTCAATTAAAAGGAAGCTTGCACATAAAATTCACTAAAAACTTGCTTCCTCTTTAATTTTATGTTTCGAGCAACTGTATAAACAGAAGAAAATACTCTTGTAGTAATTAGGAATTTGTTTATTTTTCAAATTTTACCAATGAATATTGAAATTAAAAGAATATTTTATTTCTTATTTCAAAGATTATATGATGCATGTCAGTTTGTTCTTAATAGTCTTTGTTCCCAGTAAAAAAATATGCATATTTCCTTGTTGTTGTGTATTTTATGTTTTAAGAACTTTTCATTGAGTTTTTAGACTTTTTGTGATACTTAATGTTTATCAAGGCGGTATAAGTTGTTCTTTTAAATTAATAAATGTTTTGAAGAAATAAAAAGTAGAATTGTCTGACTTAGAATGAACCATAAGTTTCAATGACTAAGAAAAAAAATTATTTACTCTATTAAAATTTCAAAAATTAGAAAAAGTTACAAATGTTAGAAAAAGTAAAAAAAAGTAGACTTAACATTAACTTCGTAGTAACTCATGTATTGATCAGTAAATTAATATACCAGGTAAAATAATTTAATCCTATGTTTCTGAGTTTCCATTGAGTCATTTTTTACATATATGACATATTTTATATATTTTTACATATTTTACATATATATGTAAATCAAAACATGCTAACTTTTATAAGAGCATTTTCATTAGCGTAATGCAACTAATGAAGAAAGAAAGTTTCGTGAGTAAATGTAGCTGGTTAAAACTAAAATAATAATTTAATTTTGGACTGTTAATCACCGAAAATCTTAAAGCTGATAATGAATTATCCTTTTGTTTCTTTGTCTAAAAACTTTCAATTTAAATTTAATAATGTTTAGCATTTCAATTAATTATTTATGTTTTTTTCGAGTATTTATTGGATAAATTTATTTTCGAACAAAAAGTAAGTAAAATGTAATTGTTATTGATCAAAAATATTTTATACATAGTCTTAGATTTCTAGGAAAATTGTAAACAATGTATTATGAAATCATAAAAATGCAGTTAAAAATACATTTTTAGACATCGTGGTGCGCATTGAATTACAATGATAAATATAAAAAAATACATAAGAAATATACGGTAGCATTGGACTTATAATAAGATATTATAATTCCACTTATTTTTGCGGTCGATTGGTCCATAGAAAAATAGTTACATAGTTTTCAAGGGAAATTGCCATTTAGAAAAATAATAATACTTGCTATTTACTTGGCTTTATTCAGAACAAAGAAATGAGATCTCGCGTATCAGCCCAAACTAAAATCGAATGTAGTGTAGAATGCTTGGAAACTACTTTTATTTAAGAAGTTATTGAATATTGTATTTAGAGATTCTTTCATTCAATCTCCAATGTATTTCTGATTAACGGGAGTTTTGCAAAGAAGGAAATTCATTCGCTATAGGGGCCAAAAACAATACTATTAAAAAATTGAATAGTTAAATGTTACAATTTATTTTAAAAATATATTGTAAAGATGTAGAAAAAGGAATATAATTCTGTCAATTTTTTTCTCGTCCTTCATTCGATGTGTGAGCATCGCTAACAAATTAAAAAAGAGTCAAAAGAGCCGGCCATCTACATTCCTGAAGAGAGCCGACCTTCGTACTTCAATGCATTACAGCAAAATCAACTTTACAACTTTGCGTGAATTACGATTTTAAAAAATTACAAACGCTAAAAAAATCAAAATTTCGAAATGAACTAATTTAAAACTGGTCGTTTTAAGTTATCTTGAAATAAATCAGAATAGGGATATTAAAATAAAGATATTTTTTATACATTTTTACAGCATATTTTATGTAATATAAAATGTTATTTGCACTCTTACAAAGAATTAAATTTCCCTTTTATTCTAGCAAATAAGGTGTGAATTTAAAAAACAAAAATACACTTATGAATTAAATCTACAGTTATGGTATGAAAAAGATCAACCTTGTATTTAGAAGACATTTAGACTTGAAAGTGCATTTAAAAGGTTAAAATGTATTGGTAAGTCAAATTTTATTTAATTTTTACTGGTTAAATTTACGGAAAAATGTATGACAATGGTAGTACAGTTCATTTGTGTAACAAAATAGTTTAACGTAATCTAATTATTTATTTATGACAAAACTCAATCCCAATTAAAGTATTTAGCAACTGAATCCAAATTTTTTATGATAAAATTCAATTTTAAAATTAAAATATTCAAAATCTCAATCCAATTCATTTATCCACGAATTGATTAGATCAAAGTATTGAAAATTGCAAAGATAAATTGCAATATAAATAAAGTATTTGCTATTTTTTTCTAAAGAATTTTTCGATTTATTCTTTATGAAAATATAAAATAAGCTATCAAATTATTTTAAATTATAAGAGAGGGTTAAAATTTTTTTTAAGATAATTTTCTATTATTTGAGTACTGAAACCACATAAACGTATTAATTTATTGGAATAATTCCTAATGTTTTGTAAGTGCAAAAATATTTATTTTACATGTTTATTTTAAATTCAACTAAGTTTAATAAAATTGGTTCGAGAATTTTAGAATAAATTATTTTCTGTAAAGAATCTCTGAAAAATATGTATTATTGAAGAAATTATCAAGAAAGAAAACTCTAATAAGATCTGCTATTATTGAAGAAAGAAAACTCTAGTAGGAGAACTTTTTAAAAAATGTTAAATTGTAAAATAGTTCTGATATTAAGCGAAAAATGTCACATACATTTGCAGTTTTATCCCTTAATTCTCGAAAAAAATGTAAATATTTTAGCTCTGGCAAATAACAAGGCAGCTCATGCAATATTATTATGGAAATCATATCATAAATTAGAGATTTCGTTTTTATATTAAAAAATGGATGAATTCTATAGGATAACTATTGAAGTTATTATGATTTTGGATCAACTCTAACATTCTTAAGTAGTTATTATTTTCGAAAAATGCTAAAGATAAAAAGAATGATATTTTGTATTTAATCGCAAAATTTGATATCTTATTGGGACAATATATAGATATCTCTTATCGCAGTATATAATTTATCTATATATATATTTTTGTATACACATATAATTTATATAAAGTATATCTATATGTTTGCTGTTGTATTTATTTATTTATAAATTACTCAGTTTGAATTTAATTACAAATCAATTCAGAGTGTAACTTTTATTAATAAAAAATGATAATAAGGGTGACATTTTGATAGTGTTCTGTTTATAATGGGGAGCCAATTAAATTGCCATTATGTCTATGAATTTGGCAATTAATCTACAGAATAAAATTTATTGAACTTTAAATAGCTACTATATAATGTATAAACAATTTAAGGTCTTCTTGTATGCATAAAAACAAACAAATTGCAAAGAAATTGTTGAATCAAATAAAAATTCTAGCAGAAAATTAAAGTATTTTTATATTAAGAAATATATATACATATATAAGCAGATAACTTTTCATAAGAACTTAATTTAAAAAAAATAACAAAAACGTATTGAAATTTGGAATAAAAATGAAAAATTGAGAAGTAAATATCAAAGGTATTTTAAAATTTTGAGAAAATAACAAATAAGTGGAAAAATAATTTCTAATTATCATTAAAATTGTATTATTAAAATATTTTATTATTATTATTGAATTTCTTATTAATTAAAATCTATGATTTTCGCTGGTGAAATATATTTTACTGCAAGTATTTCTAAATAGAAGGTTTTGATATTGAAATATTTCTCAACTTATTCTACACAAAATTAGCAAATGTGTGATAAAAAATTTTTTAAAACAAAATAATTGTTGCTGCAGAGAGAAGGAGACAAAACCAACTGCATTAACTTTGATTATTTATTTGAAAATATTCAAACTATTTTCACCACGAAATAAATTTATAATATTAAGTTACTCAATAAAATCATGTATTATTTCATACAACTATCTTTTTGTGTTCCACTAATTGTTTTAAAGCATGTTATAACATTATTTTAGAACTTATTCAGTATGAATGTTCGACGAAATAGGTATTGACACTTGTATGAGGCATGGATGTTGACCTAAATCTTGAATTTTCATCACATTTTAAGAAAAAGTAGTCATTCAAAACTATATGACCAGTTTAAACTTTCTGTTTAAAGATATATTTGCCACATCCATAATAAAATTCTTGAGTGCCATGAAAAAATAACAACGTGAGTTTATTTTTCTTTAATTTCATAAACTAACAACGGAAAAAGCAGGAAAAATCTATGAAGATTTTGTAACTAACAGAACAAAATAAATTTTAATATATAGTCATATGCACGCACACACACACACATACACACTCAATAGAAAGTTAAAATATTAAACTGTAACAAATTGATTATAATTTTTAGTTGAATTGCTTTTTGTTGTTTTTTTTAAGTTGAAATTGTTGAGTTGAGTTGAAATTGTTGAAATGGAATGTCAGGATCCTTGTGATCACTAAATAAAATATTTGAGTGTTAAAAATTGCTTATTACACATTTTATGAAGTAAATTTTAACTCGTTAGAAGGAATGAAAAATCTTGTAAATGCGAAATGTTTCTCAAAATTAAGAATTTTGGTGAAAATTAATTTTTATATCGCATTACATATTTTAAACTTAAATGTTTAAAAAAGATTTCAAAAACTTTTCTGAAGTTGTTATGTTGTTTGATATTTTTTTTTATGTTGTTTGGATTTATTTGCTTAAATAAATGAATTTAATGAATGTTTAGGCTTTTGTATTCAGTATTTTTAGAGCATCAAAGGCTTTCAAATGACATACAAAAGTATTTCATTCGAACTACTTTACAACATAAAAATTGCAGTTTCAACAGTCCTAAAGTAAAGGTTAACGTTAAATTATACTTATAACTAATAAAATTACATTACTGATTAAAATGTTAGTAACATTACAAGTTTGCTAGTATTTTTACAGTTATATTTTATTCCTTTATCTAACACTTGAAACTAGATTTAAGAAATTTCGTATATTTGTGCAGAAAATTCTTTTGGAATATTTTTTTATAAAAAGAAACGTGAATTTGCTAATTCTTAATAGCTATATTAAATGAATTTATATTCAAGACATATCAGCCGAGCTGGCAGCCGAATGGTTAGCGCTCTTGCCTTCGGTTCAACAGTTCGTGGGTTCGAATCCCACCTTGGGCATGGATGTTTGTAGTGGTTCGGAATCCACTTTAAGCCGTAAGTCCCGGTCTAATTAGCCCTCGTGTGCAAAAAATGACCGTTGAGCGACAAACAAACCAAACCATCAAGACATATCAAGTCTGTAGATTTTCATAGCTGATAATTTTAAAAAGATTCTGAAACATGATTTAAGTTAAATACGATTACTTAGGAACAAATTATATCTAACTACTCTAATGTTTTTCAATTTGTATTAAGAGATTAATAATATATGATCATTTATTAAAACTTATTAAGTGAAATAATACTATAAAAAATATTATTGAGAGAAATAATGTTAAAAGAATAAAATTTTTTATAAATAATATTAATGCAATTTAAATTTATACTATCATATTTGTCACAGTACACTAAAACTTATTTGTTCGTTTAGTTTTAATTAAATTCAAACTTTAAATCTTCGTGTCTAATTTGTTTTTCAGAGAATATTTTAAAATAATTTTTCTGAATAAATCTAGATAAATTTTTCAAAGAGGAAAGAATAACTTTTTATGTTTTAGATTTGAATTTTTGAGTAATTTTCAAAAATGGTGAAAAGTTTGTTGAATTTATACTTTTTTAAAAATTTGAGTCATTCTATTATAATAATAGTTATTATTTTAATTATGTAATTATACATTTTAAGTCATAAATTGTTTTTTGTTATCGTTTCAAAAAAAGATATTTACCATTTTATAAAAATGTCTAGAAAGCGAGTTACCTAAGTTAAAAATACATCATAATTCCTTCAAAAAACGATCAAATGCATTTTTACTTTTGCAATAACTTCTCGTGCATTACATTCAAATTGCTTCTAGGATCTCTTAAATATCTTCGTTTTAAACTGCTAATCATAATATAATAAATATAGACTTCATAAAAATTATTTTAGTTTTGAATCGGCTTTTAGATTTTTTAAAGAAATCTAAAAGGTAACCGGGTAATCTAAAGATATAATTCCGATGGTGACCATCAATATTTTCTGTGACTGTGAAATTCATTTGATCATGAATGCGATAAAAATGATCCATAACTATTTTGTAATTGGAATGCATATTTTGAGAAATAACTAAAAAAAGAGAGTTTAAAAAATGATTTTAAATATATAATAGGATTTGCTTTTAACTTGGTATAAGAAAAAGGAAATGAACTAGCAAAAAGTTTTGTTGAATTGAAATTTTTTAAAATTCGAAATTAAGTCAATGTTTTTCAAAACCCTAAATCTGTTACTCAAAATTCAAACTTTGCATTGTTAACAGTTATAAGTTGTCATCTTCATAAAAACTAGAACAATAGTGATAAAATTTGTTTTCTAAATAGTAATTAAATGATAAATTTCATTAATTTAAAAATATCCTATTAAATAATTATTTTTAATATGTAACGTTATTGATCTAGATAAATTTATGAAACACTGAAATCATATTAATGTAAAGTTTTTATCCATTTTTATCATGAAATTACATTAATATTAAATAATCTGTAACATTTGATGATTCTTTAATTCACCATAATTTGTTGCTAAGTAATGCAAGTTTTAACAATTCTGATTTTTAATTAAAGTGTTTGGCCAAAATTTAATTACAGATGATAACTTATCATTTATAAATATAGTAATTTAGTTTATTGCTTTCAAATGAATAATTCATATAAGAATTAAAGAATGAAATACCTTTTAAGTGAAACATAAAAGCGATATGTTTTCTTTTAAATATCAATAACTTGGAAAAATAACTTATTAAAAATCAACTATTCAAGTTTCAACAAGTTTTAAAACTTCACTGAATTTAAGAAACAATATATAATGTAAGAATATTTTATTTGTTTATTATGTTATATTTAATTGTATGTTATATTTAATTTTTAATATAAATCTATTAAATTTTAATTTGATTTTTTGATTATTTCCTTGTTAATTATAATTTTATTTATCATGATAGTATTGCCTTCATTTTATTATTAATTTTAT
Organism: Latrodectus hesperus; assembly: GCA_037975125.1. NCBI lineage: Eukaryota > Metazoa > Arthropoda > Arachnida > Araneae > Theridiidae > Latrodectus > Latrodectus hesperus. Next base: position 29,729,313 of record CM075855.1, on the reverse strand, counting down.
ATGAATTTTGTAAATTAACTCACAAAAGTATTAATATTTTTCCCTTAATGAAACAGCTAATTTGTTTCAAAATTTATTTCTTAATTTTTTTTGTAAATTTAAAACAAATTTCAGATTTTAAGGACAATAAAAATTGATTTTGAAATTTAATGCATTATTTTTTAAATAATTTTATAATTTTAAATTCAATATAGTGAAAAAGTAAAAGTTATAATAGGACTATAAAACGATATAAAAATAAAAAATGGTTTCAAGTCAGGTATAATTAAGTGAAATTAATGAAAATGTTTTGCAAATTTAGAAAATCTGAAACAAGTTTTCTAATTTAAAAAAAGAGATGAAAAGTTCAATAGTATTTACATTGTTTAACTTTATTATAATATTAATACAAATTATTTGGTTTATATGGAACGTTAAATAAGATAATGAGGGAGTTAAATATATTAAGAAAGTGAAGTTTAAGAAAATAGATTTTCAATTTAGAAGATCTCGTTACCGCCATAATCGGCGAAATGAAAGATAAGAAGGATGTTCAATGGATAAAAATTTATGACACATGAAAATAGATTTATCTTTTAGGATATTTCCAAATCGAGATAATGATCTGAATTATTGGAAAGAAGGATGAAAAATAAATGATATTTCATTTCACTGGAGCTTTAATAAAAAGTAAGATTTATATATGTAACGTATTATTAGGTTTTAAATAGGTTGAACTTGATAGGATAGTAAAGTTCACAAAACAGATTTTAAATTCAATAATCTTCAAGCTGAAAAAGTTTCTTAAATTATACGAAAACCAGATAAAAAGCATATTTATAATAATATTTTTAGTTCATTAGTTTAAAAATCTATTATTTCTGGTGCATGCGTGGTATAATAGGATAGTAAGCAAGTTAGAATATGTTCTTAAATACTGAAGTATGTCAAAAAATAGATTTCTAACTTATAAATACCTTTACCTGAAATAACTTAATAATTTATCAGAAAGAGGTATGAATAGATTAAAATTTATTATATTATTTTATTGGAGCATTCATAAAATAGTAGGTGTTTTTAGTGTTGATGCAAAAGATAGTAAGCAAAAAAATATAATACCGAAATCTATGAAATCATATTCCAAATTTAGAAAACCTTTAAGTTTTGAAATAGTTTCCTAAATTAAAAGACAAAGAGATAAAAAGTAGATTAATATTAACAATATTCCTTTTTAGAAGAACATTAATAAGAAACTCATTATTTGGTTTGTATGCAATTATAAGATAATAATCAAGTTAAATATAATGAGATGATAAAGTCAATGAAAATATTTTATAAGTTTAAAAGTAATCTTTAAATTGAAACAATTTTCTCTGTTAAAAGAAATAAGAATAAAATATATTCTAAAGTTTACAATATTTCATATTAATGTAGCATGAATGAAAGAACGCATCATTTGGTATTCATACAAAGCATAATAATATAATAAGCAAGTTAAATATAATAAGACAGAGAAGCTAATGAAAATAGGTGACAAGTTTAAAAGTCCTTTTTAAGGCGACATAATTTTCAACAAGTATAAAAAGCCGATTCACACACGTACTTGATTTTTCACTTTAGTGTAGAATATATTACATAGTGTTTATGATATATTGTAAGAAAATTAATTAATTAGTTATAATAAGATAGGGAAACTCAGGAAAATTGATTATAATTTTGAAAATTATTCTGAGACAAGAGATGATTTCTTAATTATAAGAAACAGGTATGAAAAAAACTGATTGATATTTATATTTCACTATGTGATCTAAAATTCATTATTTAGTTTATTAAATAATTAGTCATAAAATGTAAAATAGTTAGCAAATTAAATATGATAAGATAGTTAATTCTAATGAAATAGATTTTAAATTTAAGTTATTTTGGAGAGGCGAAATTCATTCTTACTTGTGAGGAATAAATGTTTTACTTTAATTATCTTCAATAAAATAACATTTCATTTAGTGTGTGCTCAAAAATTTTTGTTTTTAACAAGATTCGTTTTAAAATAAAATAATTTTTATTACATGAAAAATGGGATGTTCTTAAAAATGTTTTCCATAAAATGCAAACACATAAAATAGTTTTAGTTTTCAAGTAAAAAACCGGAAGTCCCGAAAAAAATGCTCACCCAATTGTCCACATTCTCTGCCAGTTTGGTCAACTCCGCCTGGAGCCTGGGCCCGGGGTCGGCGCGGAACTGCTCCACCAGCAGCCGCGTCTTCTCGTACTGGGCGGCGGGGACCACGGCCCGCAGTCCGCACAAGTACCGCTCCAGGGTCTTATCCAGGTCCGGGACCGGCTGGCGAGGCAGTTCCTGCGGGGAGAGAAAAGAGGTCCGGAATCAGTCCGGGCGTCACGGATGCATGGAGAATTATGTGAGTTTGTGTTCATGGACCCCAGGTGTGTGTGTTCCCGGACCGTGCATCGATCCAGGGGGGAGGAAGGTGGAAGGTGCTGTCAGCAATTTCTAATCAGATATGCACAAGAATGCAATTAGGACATATTCAATTGGTAATAAAATGCACTATGCACATTATTTATTGCCATGCAAGGAAGGGATCTGAAATGTTTGCCATGCATTAAACCATTTCACAAAATGGATTAGCATAACTGATGACTTTAGCAGCAAGTGGTTTTGAAATTTGCCTAAAAATATAGGATATTAATATTTAATTTTTATGAGTTGTTAAATAAGAACTGTTGCCTCTATATAGAAGAACCATCCACTAAAACTTTGTTTTATAAACACACTGGAAAAACTTTTCTGTCCTTAATCTGTAATAAATTGGAATAGTTCATCACTAAACCACCCACCAAAATATTGTTCGAATTAATGTTGATCTCAATGCTGATATAAATAAAACAAATTATTAAAGCAAAAAGTTAACATATTAACATTAACAATTTTGTGCAAAGTTTACAATTGTATAAATGACATCCAATTTTTTATACAATTATTTTAAACACATAACAGTACTAAAACTTCAAATTTGAATTTGAAGTCTTAACTCTTGACTTAATGGACCCAACAAGGTCCTATTTTGATTTTTAATGCATGTTTCATGCAAGTATTAGGAAATCTGTTAATTTTTTAGATGTGATTTAAATTAAGGAAACAACATTAAGAATTGCATGAATTTTAAAATGTTCGTATCATATTTATATTAAATATAAACAATAAAATAAATAATTATATTACTATTTATAGTACGAATGATTCATAATAGGGAGCAACTTTAACTGTCTAGAAATTGAGCGAAATAAAATTTGAATTTTGCTACTTTGCAAAGATGTTATGTTTTGCATTATCATATTTATATAAATGGTCTAAAGTAATGTTACATGTAAAAATATAGACCTTAATGCTTTCTCTCTGTCAGCTTCTCTATAAATGACTTTAATTAATTCATAAATGCTGTTACTTGAAATTTATAAATTCATAGCTGCATTTTATAAATATGCAATTTTTGTATATTTTGGGACATAACATTTGTATTCTCTTGCAATCTTCTATATTTCCGATTGTTATTTTACGCATTAGATTTTATCCCTCTCTATATTTGCAAAAATGCAAAAGGAAGATACAAGTTTGATAATTTATAAATAATTTAGTATGCAAAACCCTTCTGACGGAGGTAATTTGATATAGCAGAAACAAACATATAAAATTATATAGTTCAAGTTTACAACTACATAACATCTTATTTACTTCACTACTCTAAACTTGGAATTATGCGTTTAATAATGTTGTTAACTGCATCATGGATGAAAGAGGCATAATCTAAAGAACTTGGACACACAGAGAAGAAACACACTGCCCTCTGTATTCAAAGTTTTATCAAACCTTCGCACAGAATGCAGTATTGGTGAAAAAGGGAAACTCTATTCAGCACATAAAATTAGTAGATCCAGAGAAGAAGGGAAAATTACTATAATTATAAATAACGACATAATACAGATCCACATGGGATTAATGGCGATAATTTGGGGGCGAGGGATGTTATTCCAATAAAAACAGCCAATGTTCCTTTTTATACGACCAAAAAATGCAATACTGATTTACATTCATGGATTTTCTTTCAGATATAATAATGGGAAATTCGGAGTAGGTAAAAGGTAATTCTTAAAAGCAGACACATGCTTTTAAGTTAACACATGAAGAAATTTGGACATAAAAAGATGCTGAATTAAAAGCGACGTGTAAATTGATCATTGATCATTCGGAAGCTAGAGCTTATATCTTGTGGTGTTAGTTACTCATGAATTGGGGAAAGCAGGATGAATTGGAGGAACTATCAAAATTTTAATTAGGGAAAAGACCCGTTACATAGTAGAATAGAATTATTAAAATGTAGAATGTGAACTGTGTAATGAAATGTGTGTGTGACATTTAATTTTATAGATTGATTTATGAACATTTTTAATATATATAAAATAAAAAATTTCAAATTTAGAAAACGACGCTTGTTATAATCACGCATAATTCTTTCCAAATATGAAAAGAATCAGAAATCTGATTTTATTTTAGTTATTCTGATTTCCGTATTAAATTTGAATGATCGAACTATTAGTCAAAAATATTGTTATGTAATGGGGTGTAAAATTAAACACACACACATACAAAATGAATTCAGTTGAAAACTTCTCCAATTAGCCATCATTTAAATTTATAGCATACTAGCTGATCAAGACCACACACTTCGGGGGAACCCAACAGAAATTTTTGGAAAAAAAATTATAAATACTATGTTTCAACGATTTTATTAGCTTTTATATTTAGCTTTGCTTTGAACTCTGTTCTTCCCCACGAAATGAAATCTGGAGGATAGATTTGCTAACAACACATCGAATAAGTTTGAAAATTTAATCAAGTTATGACAATGATAAGCATAAATGTCGAACCTCCTCTCTTAAGTTTTCTAATGAACAGGCAGTGGATAACGGAAATCATTAAAACATTTGTTGAAAATGCACGACCTTGATACTTTCAAAGGAACTGAAGAAATAACAATTGTTATGTGAAAAAAGTACCCTAGAGGTGTAAAAAGAACAGGAAAAAATCGATGTCATAAATATTTTTGCTCTACTCCCAGTGTGTGACGCATAAATGATAAATTTAAAAGAGAAAAATAAGTACAAGTTTTTGAAGCTACAAGTGTTCTTTAATGAACTATTATATCACTTAAATTAATTACATCCCGGTTAACAAATTATACAGAGAGCTTTAATCACCATTGACTGCTATTTAAATCACTTGAAAATAGTTATATCAAAATTTTTGAATAAAACAGTCCTGTTAAAGAGGTCACGCAGCTGATATGAGTCCTATTCATTACCTTTTGCGCAATCCTTTACAATTCAACCAGAAACAAGGATTTTTGTTCGAGAAACACAATAAGGAGTTTGTTTGCAAAGATTAATTTTCGGGATGAGGACATATATATATATATATATATATATATATATATATATATATATATATATATATATATATATATATATATATATATATATATATATATATATATATATATATATATATATATATATATATATATATATATATATATATATATATATATATATATATATATATATATATATATATATATATATAATATATATATATATATATAAATATATATATATATTTATATACATATATATATATATTTATATATATATATATATATATATATATATATATATATATATATATATATATATATATATATATATATATATATATATATATATATATATATATATATATATATATATATATATATATATATATATATATATATATATATATATATATATATATATATATATTTATATTTATATATATATATATATATATTTATATTTATATATATATATATATATATACATATATATATATATATATAATATATACATATATATTTATATATATATATATATATATATATATATATATATATATATATATATATATATATATATATATATATATATATATATATATATATATATATATATATATATATATATATATATATATATATATATATATATATATATATATATATATATATATATATGTTGTTATATGTCTGTATATACTACTGGAAAAAGTAGGACAGTCATATTTTATAAATTATGCCAATTAATATAATTTTTATTTTTTATTTTATTATACTAATTTTTCTTTTATTTTGAGTGAATAAGTTTTATTTAACACTAAGTAAATATTATAAATTAGTACTTAACGATTTTGGGTCTGTGAAAAAAAGTAGAAGGATACCTGATAAAGTATTCTCATTTTGGAATGTGTAGCAGTTTAATATGTTGTGATAACATTGTACTTATTGTACTTTTAAACTGCTTTTCTTTTAAAACAAATATTTCGTTGAAAACAATCCTGAATTTTTGTACAGTTAAAATGTTTAGGGGAAATCCTTTAAGTAAATTTCAAAAAATGCAAAATTGTGACACAGAAAGATATGGGCAAAAGTCTGAGAAAATTTTCAAAGCACCAGCTTATCAGTCCACAAACGCTACCTCTAACTTCTTGAAAAATCTAAAGATTCAGAGGAAAGCAAAGATTGGCAAACTTAAGAAAAATTGAGACTCTACGTAATCAAGGAATACTCCTTAAAGAACTAAAAAAATGAGTGGTTGCATTGGAAATGCACAAGACCCATCTGGCTTCTCCCATGCAACCAGAAGAACACTTTAAAACTACATAAAAGGATTGGATACGTTCATATTCAATGAAAGAAAGCACCAGCCTAAATGGAACGAAAAGCACATTGAGTACCCGCTACAGTGGAACAAAGAAAACATGTCTTGGAAAATGGATAAGAAACAAAAAAACATCAGAAATGGTATTCATATTCTTAACCGAAGGTTAAAGTGCTAATTATTTGGCGGCCATCTTGGAACATGCAGTTATGTTCTTACCGTCGCCAAATGTAACTAATAATTCAAACTGTCAGAGAGGAATGTGACGTTTCTGCTACCCACATTATCTGTCTTCATTGGTACTTGGAATTTTCCTTAGTTTCAGCCTTTGTGATACAGGAACATGATTTTCCTTCATGAAAAGTACTTCTTAAAGGTTATGAGCTAAAAAATCCTAAAGAAAATAAGGTTCTTACATCATACTTGCACTATTATGCTATTCAGAAAACGGGAAAAAGTTGCTAAGAGATCAAAATAAATTATGTTATCGTACATAGCAGAAATGCACAATACTGTAATTATTTCTTGAAATTTTAGCTTCGAAAAGTGGGGTTTTATAAATAGGATATAGAATATACCTATGATGATATTCAATTTTATGGAAAGTGTTAGTAAAATATCACTTATTTTTATTAATCCATAAAGATAAATTGAAGTATATTCAGTGTAATATCATTTTGGTTTATTTTAAACGAAAAAAATAATTTCCACACGTTGTTATAGTTGGGTTTCATTATTCACTAAAAATACATCATTCGTTTGAGAATGATTGATACATTAGGAAAAATAATATTGTTGCGCAAGATGTATAAAAACAACAAAATTTTTAAATATTTTTAAAGATTAAAACTTCGCTTTTTTATTTATGCGGAATGTGTTATATTAATGTCTGCAGGTGTAAATAAAATTTATATTCTGCTTGTTCAATGAATTTTGTCCAGGTTTCAATCGAGAATATCAGCTCGGAATGGAAGGATATTTGTATCAAGATGTATACATATATATATATATATATATATATATATATATATATATATATATATATATATATATATATATATATATATATATATATATATAAATATATATATATATATATGCTTTCTTCTTCTGAGAAATGATATATAGGTTTAATATTATTTTTTATTATTTATTTTTTCTTTTTATAACTTTTTCCTTTTATCTTTTTTTATTTAATCTTTCTATTTTTATCTTTGATCTTATTTATATTTCAGTTCTATAACAATTTCATATTTACCTAACTTGTGAATTTACTTTTTTAAAATTTCTTACTTTAATAATTTATTTAAGTAATAGCATGGTTATAGAAATTATTAAAATCATAATTTTACCATTAATTATCTCTCAACTATTCCCTATCAAGCCATTAAAGACGAAAAAATTGTTATTAGTAATTTCAAAATTGGTAGATATTAAAACTATGTTGAAAGGAAAGCTGTGTGTGTGCAGAGGTTTCAAAATGGTTTCAGCAATTTAAATCCAGAACATGCCATGGCACCGAGCAGAGCATTTGTGTGTATATTTCGTACTCACAGGAACAGAAAGTCTTCTTACCAATTTAAATAACCTGGTACCCGAAATACGAGGAAATTCATTTCTGTGGACCCATCAGTATAAGTAACTGGTCTCTCTATCCATTCATTTAGGATTCTTTTACAAACCCTCTACAACGGAATTTGAATTATCACGACTTCCCAAACAATTTTCAGTTACGAGTTTTAATAGAATAATTTTAGACACCCTGAGTAAACAGTATTATGAAGCGTTCCTTCTAATCCCGTCCTCGACAGCGTGCAAAGTTTCTCTCAAGCATCCTTCAACCAACAATGTATAAATGCATGTATCATATATGTAATTCATTCCCAAGTTCATACTCTTTGGAGAAGATTCTCATTAAAACGGATTTATATTCCCGGTTTCGAGCAGCCCTTCATTATTCGGCGTGTTCTATTCCTCGGCACAAATTGGGTCTAATGATGGCGCAAAGATCAAATCCACCGCTTGCAAAAGATACATCCACACTTTGTGTCCCCAACAATGGCGCCCCGTGGGAGCGGGAACCCATTCATACCGCCCAGCAACGGCCCCTTTCTCGGATTCATTATCCAGTCTTAATCAAAATCCCAGATTATCCCAAGTAATTTAAATACCCAATTACGCTCAGCGAACTTCTGGCCCTCTGTAGGCCAGGGGAAGAAAAAGTTCCTCCCGATATCTTCTTGCACCTAATAGGGGAGGGGTGGGTTTCTGTTGTGCGAAGAACCCCCACCCCTTTGCTTGGAATTGTGATGAATAATCAATGCCTACTTCACACACTAGGGTCACTTCGGAAGTTTAAGAACTGTTCTAGCAGAAGATTCAGTTAAAAACTGATTTCTGATAAGAGATGATCTCTTAAAAGCTGCTCTTTCTTTCACAATAATTTCAAACATCGTAAAACAAACTACCATTCATTATAGGGAAAAAAACTTTTTACTTTTAGTTTTTCATGTGTATTCATTATTGTTAGTTTGAATAACGGTATCGATTTGCATTTAAAATACGCTATTATAAGAGATAGGCAGAGAGAGTTTGCACAATTTTTGTGCAAACTCTCTCCCCATCTTTTGATATTTCTCTCGTATCATCTTTAATTACTGTAACTCGTCGCATTCATCACTGAAACTAAACGCTTGGCTTTATTTTTTTTAAAGTTTATTGAGTAAATGAGGTTTTTTAATCACTGAACTTACATTTTTTATTATTAAATAGTATGTTTTAAAATTAAAAAGTATTTTTTATCGAGGGAAGAACTTTCCATATCTTTATTTATCAATTAAACTATATTCTTTATTTTATTTTCAATTATTTTTATTTTCCGAAGTTTATTTTCCTTTACACATTTTTTATGTGTGGGTGGGTGTGGGTGCATTTATATATTTATAAACCTCATACATATTCAGTACTTCGCAAGATGTATTATAGTATGTAATGATCAAATATAAATAGTAAATATACAATATAAAAGAGATTTTAAGTAAAGTTAAAGACGCAAACATCCAAATGTTAATACATTAATGCTAATTACTCCACATAAAAAGAAGAAAACCACTAAAAGAGGCTTTAAAATTCCAAATTTCTTGGTCACCGAATAATGACTACCTTGAAATATATAAGAGCGGAGTAATCATTTACTCTACCAGAAAGCAACTATAAATGTTCTTCTAAATTATTTGAAATCAAAACGTTTTCTCGAGTGATGCCAACTTGTGAAATCCAATGAGTAATACTCGATGAGACATCGTTTTCCAATACAGAAGATGTGTAGATTTTCATCTTTACCACAAAATCTTCATCATATCTTTCAAGAAACTTGAAAAATGAGTGTATAAATTTAGAGTAAATACACAATGTTCAAATATGCATGATCGTTTTAGCGTCTTATTGATTTAAATTTTGTATTACTTTAAGTCATACAATAATTTGAAAACATCGTATTCTTATTGATGTCAAATCGTAATCGCTTCCCGTTCAGATCAGATCAGTGAAGTGAAGCGCATCTGCAGCAGGCAGTGACCAGGAGGGTGACCACATTCTCCAGACTCCTGAGCAGTAGGTCTCGGGTTTGAATCCCAACTCGGGCATGGATGTTTCTTTATCTCTATGCTTCTTTGTCCTTTCTTCTGTGATGATGTATGAATGGGGCCCATCCTATAAAATGGTTTGTGTAATAAGGCGCGGGCAACGCTGCTCCCCTCCGTGACTTGGTTCGCAGCTGCCCGCTGGATAACTACAAATGAGTAGCAGTTTCCGGCCTTGTTGTGTCGAAGCGTTAGACAGCCAGTGGCCGTCGTTGTGCGGAAAAAAAACATTCTCATTCACTGGGTTGCTGGAGCTCCGATTATTAAAGACGTGTAAACGTTAACTTTTTCGCTAATATGAGGTAGATGTGAAGAGGAGGGTGTCAGCACAGGTATGACCTCGTCGATCGACCGTGGCTTAAAATGACTAGGCGTTTGGTCATGGTCAACCTTTAGGTTTGGTCCAGTGTTCACCTGCATAAAGCTATGTATGTATGAATATATTTTTATTGACACGTACATAATTCTTTTATCTAAACAACTGAAAATAACTGGTTGAAGTGTATTAATATGGACGGAGATCCCATTGGTGCAGAAACTTTTTGTGGGATCAATTTGAAGACCGCAAAAACCAATGTTCTTAGATGGGAAAAACGGAAGATGTATGAAGCTTGGCTCAACACTCCTGCTCAAACCCACGCTAAAAGTATGATCTGTGGATCATCAGCTAGGATTGCCTCTGAAATTCTTAGATGCTCTAGGCAGAAGATACGTTTAATCGTAGGCTTCATAACTGGGCACTACTATTTCAGAAAACACCTCCACAAAACGGGACTGTTTCAGCAAGACCCGATCTGCAGGAAATGTTATACTCAAGAGGAAACGGCCAAGCATATCATTTACGAATGCGAGACTCTTGCCCTCCCTAGATTAACTTCTTTAGGCATCATCCATACTAGAGAGTTACACCTAGACTCCATAAAAGGGTTATCGAACTTTATTAATAAAGAGGGTGACCCGAGCAACTGGAACTAGGAAACATTGGGTTTGGAGTTAGTGGTACAAAATGCTGATTAAAGCATAGGTGCCCAATGACATACAAACCCAACTCAAAGAAGAAGAAGAAGAATATGGACGGAGTATTTGTAAAATCATTATCTTTGTGAAAAAAATCTCCATTTTATCCTACACCTAATCTTCTTATGAAACCAATTGCTTCCTCTGATCCAGTTATTACTCTTTCAACTTAAAAACTTTCTGTTTAAGACTTCACTGGTGTAAATTTCATCAAATATTAATAAAATAAAAAATCAGTATCGGAATCGTAATGAAGTAATTCACAAGAAATAATTCCAGTTACTAAATAATTATGAGAATTCGAAGATAACTATGATTGTTTCTCTAATTTACATTTTACATGTGAGTACTAAATCAGTATATTTAATTTGAGAAAGAATATTCGAAAACACTTCATTTTTTAAGGTTGAGAAAGCAAATAAAATATTCAAAAAATTTCAGAATAAGTAATAAAATATGCTTGATTTGGAAGTTTAGAAATTTACAACTACAATCATATTACATTACCCTTCTTATCCATTTTATATGTTTAACATGTTAAACATTATCACATATTTAAAATATTTAATGTTTAGAAATCAATACCATTTTCAATTATAAGAAAATTACAACTGTTATGATTATTATAACCCTTCTTATCCATTTTCGATATCTAAAATGTTAAATGATAAGAAATCAATGCAATTTTGAATGCTCAATATTAAGAATATTACACCTATAAATGGTTAATATCATCCCAACTTATTCACATTTTCAATGTATAATCATTTTATATATCCAATAGCGCCTTATTTTAAGGCCCTAAAAGCTTATATTTATGAAATAAACAATGTTAATGTTTGTGAATATTGATAGTTACGTAACACACTTTGTTTTAATTTTGTTTATTCATTATTTTTATTACATCTTTTTACTTTAAAAAATAGTTCATCAAAAGAGTTGGCATTTTAAGACAATGCTTTTCATTTGCCTTCCTGTAAATTGACGACATCAGCATTTGATCAGATGTTTTCTTATTTCCATTTTTACATAATGACAAATTGAGAGAAAAACAATTTTAAGAAATTCAACTAACTTTTTGAGCCCATGTCTTACAAATCTGCTTTTTATTATTTCAGCAAAATTGACTAAAAGAAAATTTTTAATTTCAGCGTAAGCAAGGCAATTGTCTTAAGATTCAAAAGAGATTGTTTACAAATATTACAATTATTAATTTAGAATTATTTTAATTAATGAAATTTTTTAAAAATAAGTCGTTCTTGTTTATTTAAACTAACCATAAAGTGGATGCCTTCTCATGTCTTTTTCATGTTGTTTTTTCTTCTGTTCTATTGTTAACGTGTTAATGCCTTGAATCCATGGAAAACCGCTTCTCAAACCGATGCTTCGGTCTTCATTTAAGAAATCACTATATTAGCAGAATGAACTTCGACACTATTCTCAGACAGTCGATGACGAACTTCGCCATGTTTGTCTGCCGCTCGAAGAATGTGATTGGAAGACAGGCAGCCAATTCGCCAACAAGTCAGATTTACAAAGTAGTCTCGGCACAGGTGCCGTATAATCCATGACACCAAATTCTGAGATTGGCGATTTTTTGGCGGATTTTCCTATGGCAATCTCGTTTTTATTACGTCATAGATATGGAGACCTATAAGAATTATGTAGAAAATTCTATTCCGTGGATTGGGGACGTGTCCACGTTAATATGTGACGTCCAAAGTCCTTCCACTGGTGTGGCGTGGATGTGGAGAGGAGGGTTCCAGCTCAGGTGTGGCCTCGTCACCTGACCTTGGTTCAAAATCACGAGGCACCTTAAAAAGAGCAAAGTCGAGCTTTCACCTTCGTGGTGCTCTGCTCCAAACGAAACGATGCCTCTATTGACTTAATTCGCACTGCCAAAGCCATAGCGAGCTTGGCTTGTCCAAGTGTCATAAGCAACAACAACAACAACAAATTCTATTTCGGTAACCTTAGTATTTGCGTCATCGTGCACATCATCTTGGCAACATTTCTTCATCGCCAAAAAAATTCAGAATTTGGAATCATGGATTATACGGCACCTGTGCCGCAGTTTCAAACGATGTCAATTGTATTTAATTATATGTGACGTAGATGAAACGTTATCTGACGTCATGGATATTTTAAACGAATAAGAATCTTAATAAAGTGGCTTACTCAGGATCTCAACTGTAATGAAAGAAACAACCACTCTGTGGTTAAAAAATGAATGTTTATTCCTTCTAAGCCTTTTTCAGCTTGATCAAGCTATATTTCGTATAAGAACTTTTTGCTTGCGGCAGCCTCACATCACCACAGTCAGCACAGAATGAAGGTTTTATATTTTATCAATACTGAATGTTACCAAGTTTTGGATTTATTAAGCAGATGATGAAACCTTCGAATGTGTCAGAAATCGTCTCATATAAAAGCAACATGATGAACGAAAACAGGATCTCTTATCTAGAAAGAAATGTTAAAACTGCCTATTATTTAAACAAGACCGAAGCAAACAAGGGATCTTATTTTTATCATTTATTAAATAAAATTTTGATAAACGATGCTCCAATACATGCGAAACGTCCAACTTTTGCTGGGAGTGGGCAACCCATAAGTTTCTTTCTCCAACTCCCAGTGCAATCCAGAAGACTGCAAAACTTCAGCAAAAGGAATGCTTCCACACGTGAGCATGCCAACGGTTTTTCAGTTCATTCGGAGGAAATGGTCTGAAGAATGGGCTTATCCTCCACAGCCAATTATCGATAGCGTTCGAAGCATCATCGGAATCGTCAAGATAAAGCAGGGGACGGAGTGGAGGGATCAATTGCTTCTGTGCCCTTCGCACTCCTAAAGACCGAAGGGTGCGGCTGAGAAGCGGGGGCGCAGCACACAATCTCCTCAGCGGTTTCCGCATTTGTACTCTCGGACCCTACACCCCCGAAAAATGCTTATCTTGCTCAATTTATTAAGGATTAACTTGTCACGCGTCCCTCCCGCGACCCCTACACATTAACGCACTCGACGTCCGTGCTGCTGCCAACCTACATGCGCATACTCTTTCCCGTTCCTTACGATCCCGCATCCCACCCCCGCAATCCAGAGCTGGAATAATTTGATTATAGAGCAGGACTCCCCTGCTCTATAACACCTGCGCTCCACCGTCGCGGGTCCCACGGGGGTAGGCAACCCCTCTTTCGGCCACCCCCGCTTTCCAATCACGTAGGATCGGGAATGTCTGTCCGTTTGTTTTGGTATGATTCGTGGGTGGTGGAAGGAAGATGGAGAGGGAGATAGGGATGCTGCGGGGCATTCCGCCTGCGAGTGTTATCTGTCTCGTCGGATGGGGAACTTCAAGAAGCGGAGGACGCATCATTTGTTTCTAGATTTCCCAGCGGCTCTTCGGGAACAGTTTTTGAAAGTGCAAAAGAAAAGAAATTATATGTTGTTAATGAAAAACAACTTTTTGACTGCTATTTTCATATTTAAAAAAAAAATTTAAGCAGCTCTAATTTCATATAAAAAATAGTAATTTATATATAATTTATATATATATATATATATATATATATATATATATATATATATATATATATATATATATATATATATATATATACATATTTATATATATTTATATATATATATATATATACATATTTATATATATTTATATATATATATATATATACATATATATATTGTTCCACGGGTTCGTGTCGATTGAGAGTTGAATAAAGCAACCACTTAATGAACACAAGACTTTTTATTCGTAAGAACTTCACTAAATAAACGAAATTCCCGCTGTAACAGTCACAATTATACAGCTACAATTCGTCAGATATAATAAGAAACAGCTTCCAATCACTGGTCTCAAACACCTCAGACAGAGAACAACTAGAAGTCACAACTAATCGTCTTCACTCACTGACTTCACAAAACTAAATCTTCCATGTCGGGCTGCGGTATTTATACCTGACTTGGCGTAGAAATTTACCAATTTCGCCAAGGCTCTGGAAGCTTCTAGGCTATCTCGAAAAATATTGGTGTTAGAGCTTAGGTGATGGATGTTTCCAGAAGTATCGATTTCTCGCCAAGTCGCCAAAAATCTCGCCAACCGTCGCCAAGTCGCCAAGAATCTCGCCAACTGTCGCCAAGTCGCCAAATCATTAGGAAATCCGCTTTTAAACTACAACACGTCTAAATACCGCAATTTTTGCCCAAAATGTGAGAATTTCTGATCTGTCTGAGATATTTTACGACAAATATAATCATTATTTACAAATTTGTAACAATATATATGTATATATATACAAATATATATATATATATATATATATATATACATATATATATATATATATATATATATATATATATATATATATATATATATATATATATATATATATATATATATATATATATATATATATATATATATATATATATATATATATATATATATATATATATATATATATATATATATATATACATATTTATATATATATATATATATATATATATATACATATTTATATATACATATATATATATATATATATGTATATATATATATATATATATATATATATATATATATATATATATATATATATATATATATATATATATATATATATATATATATATATATATATATATATATATATATATATATATATATATATATATATATATATATATATATATATATATATATATATATATATATATATATATATATATATATATATACACACACACACAAATAACAATCATATGCAGGTAAATCAGGTTTTCTGCTGTCTCTTTCCTATGCAATTTTTTTCTTTCTTTTGTACGATTTGTCTTATACATGCTTTCTTGTGCGATTTACTTAATTTTATGAAATCTTTCTTAAAATGCATAAATTCTGACGATGTTGGAAGATTGAACTATTTCATTTTGTATTCATTTATTGCTTCAACTATCTTTCAATTTGATTGAAATTTTCATGTACTGCCCAAAAGAGATATCACACACAAATAAAAAATTGCATAAAAATAGACCGCATTAAGACAGGATTCAGTGTATATTTTATATTCTTTTTACTATAACTATAACTTAAAAATCTTGGCATACCAGTTGATAAGGTTTTGTTTATTGAAATAAAAATTGCTAGAGGTGGTTTCTGGCCAATGACGGTAAATTTATGAAATGTTACTATTTTCTATTCGTAGGTAATTTCCGAGAAAGTGCGGTTTCCTATTTTCACACATTTGAACATGACATATTATCTGCAAGAAGTCTCTAAAAATGCAAAATATTGTGGTAAAGAAAAAACTTCATCTTTAAGTAATTAGATTATTCATCATGGAGTCATCATATTATAATCAGTAATGTACTGTTTTCTAAATTGTTAGATGATTGTCACTGCAAGTAAATTTTTATTATTTTTTTAAAAATGGAATGACTAAATAATAATGCTAGAAAAAGTTTAAAACAAGAGTAGTAAAAATTAAAACAAGTAAATTATAACTAAAAAGTTTAGTTAATTTATTTTAACTGTCAAAGCTGGTATAATACATTTGTCTGTGTAATGCGTTTTATACTATAACAGTTATCCATGGATCCTAAAGATTTACTCATCGGCATCGAGGCGTCGTATTTGATCCCTTAATTTCAGTCATCCTCCTAATTGATTGTGAAATGTGATCTTGATTGTTGTTGATGGGTTGTGAAATCATAACACATAGCGATCTTGCATTTTCGTTTTATTTCAATGTTTATTAGAAATCTTTTCTAATGGAAAAATGACTCAAAATCGTTTCATCAAAATGTATCGGTTAATATATTAAATATTTTTATTGCCAAATATGCATTAAATTTTCTACATAGCTTAGTTTTAAGAATATCTATAAAAATGCTCATTCCAAATTGAACACAACTGAGAAAGCTTTTTAAAAAAAGTATTTCGTATGAAAGCAACACATTTGTAAAAAACCAAGACAGAGTAGCAAAAAATCTAAATAAATCCCTTTTAATGTAAAACTTTCACATAAAAGAGAATAGTTAATAAATACAGTATGCAAATTAAATTAATTCAGCAACCTCCTACTCCGCAAAACATCGTATCATTTTACACACTAGATTTCTCCGTATTAATGTAATTTAATCAGAGAAAAGCACGGCTCTTAAAATAACATCAATTAGCAAATGGCTTTTTAATTTAAAGCAGTAATAAATACACAATAATTCATATCCTTAAAATATTCCACTTAAAAAGCTATTTTCAAGATAAAATTCACGACTTAATTACGAAAATGAATTCATTAGGAATGATTAACAATTTAGATTTTATGAGTTACGAAATGGTTTTCTTTCATCTAACAGTTGCTGAATATATATATCAAAGCATATTTTTTAAAAAAATTATACTTTATAATACAAAAAAGTCTAGTTTTCATTTAAAAATTATCAGCTTATACTTTGAAATGAAAGAAACTCATAACTCTGCGTAAAAATGCTAGACATGATTAATTTCTTTCTCATAATATCCTCTTAAGAGATTGTTTCATCTAAAATAAATCTTTTAGTCTGCACTATTTTTAAAGTAATATCTACGTACAAAATATCTTAAAGAAGTAACTTATGGTTGATAATGCAGTAGATGCCTAATACTTTTTTAATAAGAAAGGAAATACAAACCGTTTCTTTCTTTCTTTTTTTTTTTTTTCAAATGTAACGATGAATGCGATTTTATAAAATGCACTTTGTGTCATTTCATTTTCTTTAATGTTTAGGTTTGGTTTGTTTGACGCTCAACGGTCATTTTTTGCACACGAGGGCTAATTAGACCGGGACTTACAGTTTAAAGTGGATTCCGAACCACTACAAACATCCATGCCCAAGGTGGGATTCGAACCCACGAACTGTTGAACCGAAAGCAAGAGCGCTAACCATTCGGCTGCCAGCTCGGCCTTTAATGTTTAGTTTCTATCTTATAGTTTAAAATAAAAGGAAATATGATTAAAATATACATAAAAATTGTGCTAGAAGTCAGTTTATTAAAGTAATACGAAAATTATTTGGGGAGTATTATCAGATTTTTTTATTTATTTTGAAACTTACGAAAAAAATTAAATTTACTCATTAATATATTCCTGATTTTTCGTTTCTTATACATAGGTGGTGTGGTATACTGATTTAATAATAACTTCTTGGGGCTCTTTGTAGTTATGCAATAGGGCTGATCTCTTCTGAGCGAAAGGTTCAATTTCAGTCACAAAAGCGCAACATTCTTTCGCTGTTGGCGGACGGATGTTACACTTTTGCCTGCTGAAGACAGAATGGGATTTTTTCATGGCTTCCTCCCTTTTGATACGTCATAAATATTCTTCCGGAGTCAATTACTTAAAATACCTTACAATAATCATTGGTCATTAGGTGGTTTATGCTAATTAATAAAAATAATTATATATTGGGTTGGCAACTAAGTAATTGCGGATTTCACTCATAGATGGCTTCAATGCAATTTTTAGGTTTGCAGACGTATTACAAATGTAAAACACATTTTGTTATTTGATAGTTGGCAATTCAGCTGTCAATCAGTAAAAACAGTTTTTTGATCGGTTGCGTAGTTTTCGTTTGGCGTTCGTCGAAAAATGGAAAATCAAATGGAACATTTTCGTCACATTTTGCTTTTTTATTTCCACAAAGGGAAGAACGCATCGTAATCTCATAAAAAGTTATGTGCTGTTTATGGTGAAGCCTTAAAAGAACGGCAATGTCAAAATTGGTTTGCCAAATTTCGTTCTTGTGATTTTTCACTCAAAGATGAAAAACGCTCTGGTCTTCCAGTTGAAGTTGATGACGACCTAATCAAAGCAATAATCGATTCGGATCGTCACAGTACAACATGTGAGATTGCAGAGAAGCTTCATGTATCACATACATGCATTGAAAATCACTTAAAACACTTTGGCTATGTTCAAAAACTCGATACATGGGTTCCTCACGAACTGACAGAAACGCATTTAACCGCAAAACATAAACAGCAGCGATTTGCTAAAGAAACGTAAGGAAAATGATTCTTTTTTAAAACGATTGATAACTGGCGATGAAAAATGGGTTGTTTACAACAATATCAAGCGGAAAAGACCGCGGAGCAGGCCAGGTGAACCAACTCAAACAACATCAAAAGCTGATATTCATCAAAAGAAGGTTTTGTTATCAGTTTGGTGGGATTACAAAGGAATTGTCTACTTTGAACTCTTCCCACCCAGCCGAACGATCAATTCTGATGTCTACATTGAACAACTAACGAAATTAAACAATGCAGTTGAAGAAAAGCGGCCCGAATTGACAAATCGAAAAGGTGTTGTATTCCATCATGACAATCCAAGGACACACACATCTTTGGTCACTCGGCAAAAGTTATTGGAGCTTAGTTGGGATGTTTTTCCACACCCACCATATAGACCTGACCATGCACCATCTGATTACTTTTTGTTTCGATCTTTATAAAACTTATTGAATGGTAAAAATTTCGGTGTTTTGTCAAGCTTAAAACAAACTTTTAATTGATTCTCTTGTTCGTTCTTTTCACTGTTCTCAGTTAAGAATCAATGTACTAAGCAAGGACCGTGTAAAACAAGTCTTTCGCTGAACACAAACGACGCTCAACTGAGCCATGATGAGGACAGTTGGTGACCACCTGTCTCTACGCATATGCAGCGTTTTGCTTCACCAGTGTTGGCAAATCAGATGCTCTGACTTCATTCACCTAAATTTATTGTCAGAAATCGCACCATACTTATACCAAAAATTTCCATATCTTGTTTCCTACTGTTTTGCAGCTCATAACTTATGCTGTTTGTTGCATTTTCATAATTTTTATATGTGCTGGAAAAAAGGAACTACATTCCTCTTAAAAAGTAGTTTTACTAGAGATGCATTCATTAAAAGCTGGAATAAAAAATTCAATTACCTCCTTTAACTATGCACTCAGTAAATAGTCAAGTGTGCTGCCGAAATAAATACAGTCTTGAATAAAAACAATGTTAACTCGTCTGGTTCTGTGAAACCCATAAGAATAAACTGCATTGAAACATTTATTTTTGCACTGCATTCATTTTCAGCCGCAAATTCTCTGGAGAAATCACTCGCATGAATCCTTGATTAAACTTCGAACTTTCTACGACTATGACATAAGAAATAACTTATCGAATGTCGGATGAAAAAAACAGTAAATTGAAAATTTGTTCCCTTGAGTAATTAGAATACTTTTGTAGGATCGTTTGAAGTTTCTTCTCGGGCATCTGGAAAAGCTCGCGGTCAATTTTCTATTTCTCTTTGTAAAGCGCAAAATAACTTGAAGAAGGAAAATGTATTAGGACTCGAGTGGTACTTTTATTACAAGAGACGAGAGTGTGACAACAAAAGATTATCGCTTGCAGGCTTTCATTTCTCGTCGGCTGACTGGAACAGAGGGTGGTCGAGTTTTACCTGCAGGAGAGTTTGCAGGAGGAAGATGAGGAGGAGGCACACCGTGTCTGGAACACCTGATCCCACTCGGATCGATGTAGCAGATAGAAAACGGAGGGGGTGACGCGTGGGAGGGTGGGGGCAAGATAGAGTGTTCCACAAAAGAAGAATGAATAGCATTGATCACGGTGCATCCTCAAAGCAAGCGAGGATCAGCAAGAGCAAGGGTCCCTATGCTTGTCACGTATCCCCTGATCCGCGAGGGTGTGCGGGGGAGGACAGGGAAAACCCTTAACGATGAACGGCAGGACCGAGAGGCTACCACTTTTTTTTAGGGATTTTTTCCCCCTCCTGCTTTGTTCGTGTCTTATGTAAGAGTTGATTTCCCCCTCCAGTCCTCCCTTTGTCGGATGAGCAGTGTGGTTGGGTTCAATTTTGCTTCAAATAAAAAGGGAAATAGTTGTTTTTTCAGGGTGAAGGGATCAATTTGATGTTGATTAATGAAACGTTTCGCTTAGAAAAATTCCGTCGCATTCCCTTGTAAGTTTTTGTTCAAAAAAGTACGCCTTGGGAATTAATGTCTAATAAAATAACTTTTTTTAAAACTTGAATTGCATTGGCTGAGGTTTATTTCTTCCTTAGTTCAAAAAGAAGGATTTCAAAGTACTCAAATCACGTAAAAAGTAAGTTTGCATTGATTTACCATCAAAGTTTATAAATATGTGAAAGCGAACAATTATTAACAAGTTTAGAAAACAATAATGTTTATTTGCAGCAATGTTCCACCTTTTAAAATAATTTTAAATCAAAAAGTTAATATTAAACTAGGAATGGAAATGATAAAGTATATTTCGACTTAATTATATATATTTATATATTATTGTATACTTTGCCTGTACTATTTATATATGGCTGTAATTATTTGTTTTCTTTTGACAGTGATATCATTGTATAGTTAGTTAAACAATGAACAAAATCGCAAGAAAGCAAGAGTCCCTGGAACCAGGGGGTACGTGTACCTTCCTGGGGCTTGAGCACAGCCACCAGGCGCGTCGGCAAGTGGTGGATAGCCGAATGTCCTGTAGGAATGACAGGATAGCCTTGAATATAGAATCAGAGGCCGCGAACCAGCTCCCGTAAACCCTGGTGTTATGCGATCCGTGCCTAGGGCTAATTGGCACCGCGGTATTGGTGTCTTAACGGAGCCTCTAGTTGCTTGTCGAACTTCTAGAGTAATTTGCCTTGCCCAGTAACTCAGGCAATGCTAGGTGGACTTATATTACCTGAGCTTTTTAATTGTTATCTTGTGGCTGAAAAGACACAAGAAGTAACAAACCTTTCTGCATTTGCAGGTGAAGCCTCTAAAGTAGACCTTGCTGAAAAAGACAAGGGAACTCAGAGGCAATCTTGTAAAGTGGCAGCAATGAATCCTTCACTTGAGGTAGAAATGACCTCTAAACCATCTTCTTCTGGTGAAAGTCAGGAAGCTATTCCTAGCATGACTGACTTTCTGACCAGATGGGACTATTTCAGCAAGACCTTATCTGCTGGAAATGTCATAT
The DNA here is from genome assembly GCA_037975125.1 of Latrodectus hesperus. Classification (NCBI taxonomy): domain Eukaryota; kingdom Metazoa; phylum Arthropoda; class Arachnida; order Araneae; family Theridiidae; genus Latrodectus; species Latrodectus hesperus. The sequence goes on along the minus strand of CM075855.1, from coordinate 29,706,875 downwards.
GCAAGAGGAAACGGCAGAGCATGTCATTTACGAATGTGAAGCTCTTGCCCTCCCTAAATTAACTTCTTTAGGCTTCATCCATACTAGAGAGTTACACCTAGACTCCATTAAAGGGTTATCGGACTTTATTAATAAAGTGGGTGACCCGAGCAACTGGAACTAGGAAACATTGGGTTTGGAGTTAATGGTACAAAATGCTGATAAAAGCAGAGGTGCCCAATGACATACAAACTCAATTTTAAGAAGAAGAAGAAGCAAGAGTCTGTTATTTATTTCGTCATAAAGGTGTGCTTAAAGAAGTAATTTAAAAATTTCTATCTCATATGCAATCCCTATAATTATAGGTAAGAATAAGTTGAGTAGAAAATGATATCGTATGGATCAACTTTTCATGGAACAAATTTAGAACAAATTCTCTTGAAATCAGGCTAATATTATCACTAAGCAAGATAATTTCTTTGGCCAATTAATTTTCTTTCTGATAACAACGGCAGCCTTGGAAAGAAGGAAGCTTGTTTGGAAACATTGTGACTGAGTGCTAAAAACCATACTATTTGGAACAAAAGTTTTTCAGATTCAATCCTGTGCGAAATTCTCCAATCCCCTGTCAGCATGTAATTTTGTCAAAATGGATTTTAGGTAACTTTCTGATTTTTCTTTTTGAGGTCCCAAAGATCTTCATGAAAGTAAACTGCGTTTGTGGGTAACCATAAAATTCCATGTAACCAAGTAAAGAGGGTATCTTTTCCGTTGTGCACAAAGCAAAGAAATGATTCTTACATGGTCATTTGTAGATCCAAGCAGATCCAAGCTTCAACACTCGATGGGTTAGATGCAAGTTAAAAGTACATGGCGAAATCATATCCTGTTACCGTCAAGCACAATTTAGTTCTCAATAAATTTTTTTCAATTAATTATACTAAAGTTAAGAAATATACTGGTGACAACTTGACATAAAATTTGAAGTTGTCACCAAATTTGAAATCTGAAAATTCGCAAATTTTAATTATGAATCTGCAACAGCAAACAATGTATTTTCTTCTGGTGAAAGTAACTCGAATCTCTTGATTTCTCATGGATATTATTTTTTCCATACGATTATTATTTTCCATTCATTAAAATTTATATTCCTTAAATTCAAACCCACTTACTATGACTGAAGTTCTTTCAGTCTTGGAATTTAGATACAATTCTAGGATGGTAATAGAAAGAGAATGTATAATCAATTACAAAATCTGCATTTTTACATAATAAAAATATTTAAAACTTAATACTTTTGAATTTTATTTATTGTGGTATATTTTAAAAGTAATATTACAAACCAATTTTTTAAGTATTTGTCATTTCAAAAAGAAATGAAAATTTTAATTTTTATGTTTCTGTCCATAAAATATTTTTATTATTAGATTTAAATCCAATAATAAAAATGAAATCCAATTATACAAATAACTTAAAACCAAATATAAAATGTTTACTATTGAGTAAAAAATTTATAATTGGAGAATAATAAAAACATTTAGAAATATTTTTAAAATTCTCCTTAGAATTTTTGAAAATTAAAAAATTATCAAACTTTTCAGAAATAAATTTGGATTTAAATAGGAGAAAGTAAATATATTCAAAAATAAAAATTCCCCAAAATTAAATAGGTATAAAGGTGGCCAAATATTTTTCGTATCTAATAAAATTGGGAAGTACGTTCACAAGTTCATCAAATATTCATTATACAATGTACGAAATGATTGCCATTAATGTATATGAACTGCAATTCCTAATTTTTTTACACAATCGTTTGGCAAATGAATATCGTCTGCACATTTTCAGTCGTGGTTTGCTCTCGAAATACCAGGGATGCGGTTCTTTCCCAGAGCTCGGGAACCAGACCATCTGGGCTGTATGCATATATATGCAATCACCGAATAAACTGAGATAGGAGGAGGGAAGGGAGAGGTTTCGAACCTAATTGTTGGAACGATTCAATCGATTGTTTCCTCCTCCTCTACATCCGGGGAATATAGCGTCCCTAATTAAACCTTGTACCCCAGGGACACACCCCTTTACCGATCTGCAACCCCCTACACTTCTGCATTCTCAACCCAGTCGGTGTGGTTCGCTTGACGGAATAGACTGTGCTTCTGTGCACCGCGCAATCACAGGGACATCATTACTGTCGAGCTATCGCCTTTTCCGACCCCCTCCCCTACCCAACGAACCCAGGTATCTGCGAATAGTGTGATTTGCATTTTAAAATAACGAGTTAATTTCCATTTATCAACTGTAACTTATTTCTGAGATGGGAAAATCGCAATTAAAATACACTGCTTTCAGAATATTTCTAATTGACTAACTATTAGGCCTTTTGTATTCTATGAAAAATATCAATGTATTATATTTAGTGCATCATTCCATTATATCATATAGATAAAATCTCTAATGTGGGCTACAACAAGATCATATTTATCTCCTTCTATATTTAGGAATTCAAATATTTCATATGAATTGGCTTATACAAAATTGATCATAACTCTGAAACAGATTTTGCTATTAGATTTTTAATTCACACATTCAAACCTTGATGAAATTATAGAAAGTTAACAGAGAGTTCATTATGTTCTATCTATCTACACACTCACTCACACATACACACATATATATATATATAGTAGGAAAACTCTCTTTAGAGTAGAAGGTTCCAAGTTCGATCCCAACTACTCTTCAACAATGGAAGATAGATATTGCTTTTCTACATACTGCACAAACATCTGTCCGGTGTTTCATGGGTTTCCCGCCTAGTGGTGCCTGTATATGAACAACTGTCTATGAAAATACGAAGTGGATATCAAAGGCCTAACCAAGTCTTAGACCGTAAAAATATCTGCTATCCATTGCCAAGAATGTAATTATAATTACTTCTCCAATTAACGTTAAATAATAATTTTCTATAAATATAATATAATATTGTATAAATATATAGGTTATTTTATATATATGGTAGCATTAATTAGTATAATACATAAATATTCCACATACATATACTACACATATATATATATATATATATATATATATATATATATATATATATATATATATATATATATATATATATATATATATATATATATATATATCTGTGTGTGTGTCACATTAGAATGAGAGTTCTACAGCATTTGAATGCATTAGTGTTATTAATGTATCAATGAAAACTATACTTCTTATCTATTACAATTCTTCAAAATTAATCTTAATATATTTTAAAAGAAATATTCATAGATTAATTTTTGATAAATTTCGCAAAAGTGTCATTTATTTTTTGGGCAACATCACAAGCAAAGACAACGAATTCCCCAATTGGCCTTGTATTAGAGTAAGCTTCGCTGAATAGAACTGAAATTGCATAATACCAGAAAAAGCAAACGACTCTCGAACGCCTACTGAGCGAATTCGAAATCTCAATGCAATAGAATTCCGAATCAACATTTCTTCTGAAAGGAAACATATTTACTGGTGCCAATTTCTTAGCCAGTTATTTGCAATTCATGAATGAAAGTTATTCCCTTTCAATCCAACAAGCCTTCACTATACACGTGGAGTACTACTTTCCATTTTCTACCAAAGAATTCTTTCATTTTATCAAGGCGTGTAATAACTGGCGCAAACGGAACTGCTTTCGCTCTTCTTTTTTATCGTTTTCTTCTTGAAGCCAGGCGCGTTCGAAGGAAATGTGGACCACAGGGAGTCATAACTTCCAAGAGCTGTTTAATCAAGGAAAGAGAACATAAAATGTCTGGTTTAGTTTGTAGACGATGATAAGATCAGGTGGGATTTTTCTTACACCTTATATCCCGCCTTATGTTTCTAAGGTGATAGCTGCATCGAATTTCATTTATGTAGATAATGGCGCCACGCTTGTATTAATGGTGCATATTACTTGTTAATGTTTTCCTTGATGAAAATTAACATCGATATATTACTTCATATAATGTTTTGATAACCACACAAAGTTCTTATGGTTTATGAAGTTAAATTTATTCTTATGTAAAGGAACAGCTAAATATATTAGCTTCAATGGAAAAATTATTCCTAAATGTGTTTCATGCGATTAAAATATACTATTTTATTTCGAATCACACATTTCAAACTTTTTAATTTACTAATTTCATTTATTTTTTTAATTATTTTTCTTTTCAACTATGTCACGGTAAATAAATTTAATTACAATATCTTCGCTATACTCAAACAACTTTCCAAAATCCTATATTACAGTAATGGAACTAATGTATTTAATATAATGTCGTATATAAATTTAATTTTTGAGCTTTTTTTATGAAATGCCAAGCAAACTGTTCAAAACTTTTAGATGAATGACTTATTTTTCCAATGATATTATTGCTATAAAATAATTTAATGATGATATTATTACATTCAACATGGCTTTCTTTAATCTAAAATTACCACAATGTAGCAAATTTTAATAAAATCCATTTAAAAATTATGTATATATATATATATATATATATATATATATATATATATATATATATATATATATATATATATATATATATATATATATACATACATACATATATGTATATATAGTATATATATATATACGCATAGATAGATAGATAGATATATGTATGATTAGATAGATAGATATTATACCAGATTAGCCAGATAGATAGATGCTGTAAACCAAATTAATTGCAATGCTTTAAATATACGAAATAATTTTTCTTTATTTTTATATTACAAGAATGAAACGAGATCGTTTATTAATATCATAAATATGCACCATTCTCCTTTTCTTGCAAACTGTTCTAAAATTTTGAATAAAGAACTTATTTTAATAATGAAATTACACTGTAAACCAATTACAATCTTATAACAATACCAAATGTTTTTTCTTAATATTATATTACATTAAAGCACCGAAATTATTTAAGAAATTATTTAATTATATAGTACAGAAACACAGTTTCTGATTTTAATATTGCAACTAGTTTTAAATTTTTAGATTAATAGCTAGTTTCATCAAAAATAGAGCACCGAATAAATCAAATGTAACAATTTTATTATTTTATATCACTTTCCTTATCTTCTTATTAAAATAATGCCGTAAAATTATTTCTATCTATCTTTCTATCTATCTATGTATATATATATATATATATATATATATATATATATATATATATATATATATATATATATATATATATATATATATATATATATATATACATATTACACATAATGTTGTTATAAGTAAAATACATAAATTGTCTTAATGTTTAATTTTTTAAGTATGAAATTAAACTTGTTGTTGTTTAGGAAGTACGTTTTAAAAGAAGTGTTTTTTAAAACTTTGTGTTTAAATCGTTAACCTAATAATTTATCAACCAGAGAATCATTTGATGAGGAAAAACATTACTATGAATAAATGCTGCCTATGAATAATTTATAGAATTTCACTCATAATTCTCTAAAACTAATTCAAAATAATATAATTGAACAATGCATTTCTCGATATAAATTCATATGTGTATATATATTATTGGTATTGTTAAAGATACACACATAAATATTCTTTAAATTATAGCAATTAAAATATATAAAGTAATTTATAAAGTTAGTGTAAATTAAAGTTGATTGATAAGATCTTTAAATATTCTTTCTGAAAAAGTTTTAAAACGATTGAAACAAAGTGGATAATGAAATTATCTATTTTACTTTCAGTTAAAGCAAAGTCCGCATAAAAGTTGGAACAGAAAGTTAAATAAAACGATGGCGAGCTTTTCTGAGGAATTTGAATTACTTTTCCTTCGTCAATTCTGAGCTTAATGCGCGAACAATAAACTGGTCACACACGTCAAAATAATTCCCCGTGCTTTCTGGGACTAATTTTAACTACTTCTTTTTTTACATCCTATTTATTTTTATTTTTTTGGAGAGTAATTTAGAAAAAAAAATTAATTCAGACTTTTATCGAGGAAAAAGCTTTAAAAGAGAATAAGTAGTTTTAATTGCTTATCGTAAAATTTAATGTCAATCATTGGATGCAACTTTATCGTTAATTTTTGTTCGATTTATGGATGCAATCCAATCTTAAGATATCAATGTTAGAATTTACTGAAATATTGATTCCATTGAAATTTTTGTTAAAATAGAATTTGTAAATTACATGCGTATATTCTTTTTATGTGTATATTCCATTTCATTGTTCATGTATTATGCCACTTGAGTTAGAGAATTTTAAAATGATTTTCTCGAAAAAAAGAGAAATGACAGCTAGGAAATAGAAATCTATCCGTTATTTTTTGTTAATATTAAAATCTCATAGCTTTGAGAACTTAAAAATGGGATCCAGGTTTAAGTTTTATGCATTAGATTGTTATAATAATAATGTTTTTGGTAAGAATAGATACAAGATAAAAAAAGGAACCAAGATATCAAAATGGTGCCATAATACAATTTTTGTGACAATGTTTTTTATAGAGGGATATTTTTTCTATTATTTTTTCTAAGATCTGATTGGTGAAAAATCTTGCTAGTTTACTAAAATCTGAGGATGAACTATTATTCTTTTAGTAATTTATATATAAGCCTTTAAACTCTTATTTTATATAACTTCGATTATTCGATTAATTTACTCTATATTGCAAACTTTATTAACTTAATTTAGGAAATTTCAATTTTTTTCTCTTATTTCAAAGTAGAATTAATTTTTCGAAATCGGGAATATTGTTTCATTTAAATATGTATTCAACATTAAAAAATTGGTACTTTTCCATTATACCTTCACTTTTGAGAATCGACGTATCGGAAAAAAATCTCGTAAATTATTGTCCTAAATATCCCCTTTGCATCATGTATTGCTTAAAAATGTTTACCTTTTCAGAAACTAATAAAAAGTAAAACAAGCATTCCATTTACATTTTATAAACTAAACAACTATCACTTATTAATAAAACTTATTTAAACACCAATGTTTATTCCTGGTGGAAACTGCTTAGCAATTGGATCGATGATCAATTGCATAAGTATAATTGAATACTCATTTTCTGCTTTGAATAAGAACTTTTTTCAATGACACAAAATTAAATTTTGCTGTATTTAGTCTTTGGTAACTTGTGATTGTAAAATTTCTTTTAACCGATAAAATTATCTCTAAGCAATATTTTACACCAACTTCTAGCTTTAGCTTTGTTTACCATTGTTTAGAATATCCCCTAGGATATATCCAGGGGCATATCTGAATATATTCTGTCACGCATAGAATGTATTTGAACAACTGAAAATTGCTAAAATTATTCCCTTCGCAAAAAAGCTGCATACTTTCCATCTCAAAAAGCTGCTGCAATATTTTCTTGGCTCGCGTAAATTATTTTCATCGATAACAGGTGGTATAATCATGTATTATAAATCTCCCACTTTGTTAGATATCCTATCAAAAAACTTAACATTCATCACACGTTTATTAACAGTTCCTAATACTGAAACAGGGGCCATTGTCAAACTGAGTCACAGTATGCATTTGAGATCAATGAATTCAACTGTTTATCTGCACTCTTTTTTAATAGAAGCCACGGTGAGAAAGACTTTGCTCTCATTACCTTAAGGAAGTAAGTTCGAATCTCTATTTAGACGTTGATTCATCATGTTCACTATAGATATTTGGATGCCTTCGACCTTTGGAGGTGTCTGGTCAAGTCTTGGGGGTATTCTGTTGTTGTTGTTATTTTTAACACTTTTGGACAAGCCAAGCTCGCTAGCCAACGGCTATGCAAAATTAAGTCAGTAAAATGCGCCTTTCGTTTTACCAGAGCACCAAGAGGTGAAAGTACGTCTTTGCTCTAAGACACCTCCGATAGATGGCACGGCCAGAATATGTACTCCATTAATTTTGACATTGATTTGGAGGGGGAGGAAATTTTCTCCAGACCATTACACTCATGGTAACAGCTCAACGACCCACCACAGGACTTTCGATTCCACAGATTCAACGAGCATATATATCGAATGTACTCGTAGGGTATTTGGGCAACATTGGGAATCGAACACAAACCCCTCTGGACGGAAGGCGGATGCCCTAACCACTAGTCTACTACTGCCCTTGAGGGTTTTCTACTTGCCGATCGCCTCTAAATTACGGACAGATTAACCACTTTTCCTCATAAGCTCCCATCTAACTGGTAGAGTCCAACTTTAAAGCAGGAACCAAACTGGTAGAGAACAACTTTAAAGCAGGAAAAAAAAAACTTTTCAAATAAAAAAAAATTTCATTTTAATCTATTTGAAAAGAGTGTGTATTTGAAAGACATGTTCTAATTTGTAACTACAAATAAAAACATATTCTTTACCATCACAAAAACCTGTAGCTATTTCTGAATCTAAAACGATATTTTATGTGCCGAGAATGTCTGCCTTTCCCAGTTGAGGTATAGACTGAAACTAACCTTCTTTTGAAATGGATAAAAATGTTTAACTGCGCCACATGACAAATAACTTGTTTCAAAGTTATTCTTTTTAAAGACTTGTCAGTGGAAATTTGTGTCTGATTTCTCAAAAGAAAATGTTCTCTTGTGTGTAAATTCTTTCTAGAATTAATTAGTGTCAGTGGGAATTTGTGTTGGATTTTGTAAAAAAAATTATGCTTATGTGTAATTCTTTCTAAAATTAAGGTGTGCGGATGGGAACTTGTGTCGCATCTTGGGAAAAACCCAACCTAATTTTCCTTTTGAGTCACACTTCACTCTGATGGGATGCAAAAGTATTTGAGAAATAAATTGGAATGCAACCTGTAAATATAACAAATATAATACACTGTAAGTCTCTTAGAGAAGATATTTTATTCCATACAAAAAATTGACTGGCAGATAAGGCAAATAGCTTTTCCTCCTCACCATTTATCGCCCCGGAGTGAGACATTTTTATTGATAGATCTCTTATACCCGAAATTAGAAGATGATTCGCTAGGGAGCAGAAGATGGAAAATCCCCAAAACCCGTGCCGCCCTTATTTCGTATGCCCCATCTCTGCGCCCCAAGGAATTCACGTCAGCTAACGATGTTCCTTTGGTTCACGCACCCTCCCCTCTGGGCCCAAGTATTTGCTCGTTCAATTAGGCTGCCTAATGAAATCGGTCACCGTTTGGCCAAGGGGGGGTGGGTCTCTCCTCTCTTCAAGATGCTGCTTCTTCCCTGCCCCCTTTCGGATAATAAGCGTTGGGAAAAAGGCAGGAATTCACTGCCCTGTCCTATTTCGAAAGTTAGTAGTCGTAAGAATAACGCTGGGGGGCGTACACCACCCTTCCTTTCACCCCCAGACCGCAATTATCGAGAACGTTCGACAATACAGAATGGGATGTTGAGGTGATGGAATAAGTGACGTCATCAGTGGTGGGCAAGTGTGAAGTTTTTGATTTTGTCGCTCATGTCAATTGCTACTTTTTCATTATGCAAAAAAATGTCATGATAAAAAATGTTTAAAAATTATTTTAAGTTAATAATAAGTCACTCACAGTATAAAAATTTTCCTTGAAAAAAAACCCATAAAAGTCCTTTTGTTATAATTTTTATTTTTGAGTAAATTTACATTTTTTCTTTAATAGTTTATTTCACCAATACCTTTATCTCAGTAATTTCCACTTATAATTTATAATTTTATACAGCCCCAAAGATATTGGACAACTTTAGAGAAATTCCCTATGAGCCATTACATTTAGTCTCAAAGTATCATTTTTTTGTTTTAGTTGAAAGTTTGATTTAGTGATTGTTGTTCATAAAGATCACGTATGTCAGAGCTTAGAGTAAATGTTTATTTGAACTCATATGACATTTCTTTTACATACATCCCCAGTGCAAACTTAGTGATTAAAGTAAGCTTAATATCAATATGAGTTAAACTCTTTTTATTTTATATTTTTACCATAGAAAGACAAAAGGACAATTACTCAACAAACTATAACTTAAAATGCAGAATGTCTTATTTGAAAAAGAGTTTTTTTCACTAGTTTTGTTCTTATAAATACAAATGCATATTTTAAAATTGTATGAAATCATTAATGAACCTTAAAGATGACGTGCACTTCTAATTAACTATGACATTCATAATTATAAGATCTATCTAATAAAAAAATGGCACTGATGCGCGTATCCAACTCAGCATGAAAAAGGGGGCAAAATATCATGAGACAATCTAGTCAGATATTCATTTATGAAATAACAAATAACTTTAAGAAATTCGAAAATCTATCCTTATTGATAAAATAATAAATTATTTCCTTTTAAGTAATTCTGTACATTGTTTGATAAAGACCAATAATATTTCTTATCTAAAACGAATCTTGTAAGGAATTGATTATAAATACAAAAAATCCTGAAAAAAAAAATTTGCTAAATTCAGTGGGCGGGAAAAAATTTTTAAAATGCCTAAACATTGAAGACAGTAATTTCATAAGATATATGAGTGAGTAGTTCATTATGTTGCAAATTGCATTCAAGTAGTAATTAACACTGGCATAAGTATGATAAATGCTTCAAATTAATTTCTCGCCAAATCTAGCGTTCTTTGTTTTTATTAAAGTGTTGCCAATTTCGACTTTTCAAGTTTTTTTTTTTTTTAATGTTACCAGGTTTACTTTTTCTCGTATTTTTCATTATTTTGTACCATACATATGAGTTTTTTAAGTGGTAACAGCGTTTGAATTTTTTGTTCAGCGTTTCGATTGGACAGACTTTGAGAAATTTACTTTTCCAGAAACATGCTTTCAACTTGAAAATGAAAAAAGTCGCAAAGTCGCCAACTGGGAGGATATATACTACTAGTTCCTTAACACTAGCTTGTAAACTTGGCAAAAACTTATTACCATGGACATTTGGAGCCATAAAACCTATCAAATTCTTCGCTGATTTTTAAACATAAAGTTATATTTATTGATGGACTTGACAGTGTTATGTTGAAGATAGGGAAAAGCCACGTGGTATAATTAATCTTTATTATATGACTATTTAGGGGAAAATCTTCATCAAATTGTGTACTGGAAAAGTGTCTATGATAACTTGGGACAGTTGGCGTGACTAGAAAGCCCTTAAATATGTTGAAAGTTAACCTGTTGTTGTTACTAATGACACTTGGCTATGCGAATTGAAGTCAATTGGGAGCGTCTTTTGTTTAAATCAGAGCAACATGAAGGGGAAAGTACGACTTTTGCTCTTCAACAGCATCAAATTCTTGCTGATAGATGGCAGCACCAGAGGATCGACACTTTCAATTTTGGCATTGATCTGAAGGGGGGAGTAAATTTCTCCAGACCATTGCACCCACGGTAACTGCTCCACGACCGACCACAGGACTTTCGATTCCACGGATTTAACGAGCACGTATATCGCATGTACTCGGTGGGTCTTTGGCGGCATTGGGAATCGAACCCCACCCTAACGGATGGAAGGCCAACACCCGAACCACTAGGCTACCACGGCCTTGAAAGATGACCTTCCCAGTTAAATAGCCTTGAGCACCCTTTTGTTGTTGTTTCTGCTTTTACATTTTTCCCATCAATTACGAGTATTAATTTCATATGTGCCTTTCAACAAACTTCCACACTTCTAACAGAAAAGCTTGACATCAGACATGTTATAAGATTTTACCAGTTAGATATAAGAACGCTTCTATAAGTTCGGACTCCTACTACAGCCGTCAAGACCCCTGTCTATAGAGGATTCGTGAATATAAATGTGAAGTTTGAAGAACAACTGCATGTGTTGTTCAGCGAATTTTTTTATCTCTTTATAGGATGAATTTCAAAATTTGTAGTGCGCGTGGCACTTAAATTATATTCTCTGTTTGGATGCACGTAGAATCATATTTCTCGAGACCTACATTCGAGGAAGGCCGCCACGGCATTAAATGAATATAATAAATTTTGTTTATTGGAATTTATAGTAATGCAAGAAATAAAATATAATCCAATTGAACTTCTTTCAAATGTTTGATCTTTTACGAAGAATAGAAACATCTTACTTAAAATTTATGAATCTTTCCAGTATTTTTAAAGGTTACATTTTACACAGGGTGCTCGGTATCTTTAAACTATCCAATCAAGAATTTTAGTTAATTGGAGTTTTAAAAAATATTATTGTATTTAAAAATTAATGTATTCATAATTTAAAATATTATTATTATAGCTGAAAATGCATATTTTTAAAAGAAAGTGAGTCATCTCCACTATAACATGGTATATTTGTTCCGATATATTAACACGGTATATTAATTGCTATAACTCGGTATATTAGTGATAGGAAAACGTGATGTACGCGCATTCTCGTAAAACGCGCTTGTATGACTTCGTATAACGCGTTATGTACCATTGATTCACGCTTAACCTTTATCTTTAAAGGGGGTTTAAATCTAATAATAAGAAAAAACTTTGTTATGAACGAAATGCGTGCGTTTCATTAAAATCAAATTAAGAACATTTTAAATAAAAAATTTTATACAAATGTAACTAAAAAACAGTTCATTTCAAATAAATAAAATAATTCCGAAAATAATTTTATTACATCTTTATTTGCTTTAACAACTATAACTTAAAGGTTCATTTCAAATAAATCAAATAATTCCAAAAACACTTTTATTACATGTTTATTCGTTGTAAGAGCTATCTGAAATAATGTTTCACCATCTTTTTTTAGCTGAATAGACAAAAGGGTCAGTAATATAATTTAATTAAATTTTATAAGAGCACCCTTGGCACAATGTGCAGATCTATGCGAAATGGATTGTGAACTCTACAAATCATTATAAGTTTCACAGTAGAGAAATATAACGTGGGGACGTTATATGGGAGGAAACACGTGTTATACGGGGGACATGAAATCGCGTTATAAGGCTACTGTGTTATAGGGAGGGGGGAGATTACTGCATTGTAATGTTTGCATTGCCTTCATTGTACAGAGAAATAGCGAATTTCTTCAATCAGTGGGAAAATAATATCTATCTAATAAAAATATCTGTTTTGTTTCAATATCATCAGTAAGAATTATTAAGACCCTTAGAATTATTAAGACGCCGTTGCTGATGAAATACAGCGGCGTCTTAATTCATAGAAATTAGCTAGTTAATTGAAATTAAATAGAAGTTTTAAGTCTGGAAGATGTAGCTTTGTGCGCTTTTGGGAACATGATCAAGTAAATTTATTACAATGTACAACTCAACAATCTTCATTCACAGAAAAGTTCGGTTTCTGAAAAAATTTCTAAACTAACTGAAAACTTTCTAATTTTAAAAGTCATCATCAATTTGGATTAACCTAACTTTAATTTCAATATTCTTAGTAATATTATTATATTTTTACAATTAAGTTTCACTCAGAAAAATGTTTGAAAAATTTCAAATTATTAATTCGAGATCATTCAGAGATTCTAAATTAGGAATAAAGTATTGATTCTTATATATTCTTAAATAAATAGAGTTTGAAAAAAGACTAAAATGTTAAAAGTATGTAACAGACGTTGTTGAAGGATATTTTCAAGTTGAACTGAATGAACCAGTCATGGATTAGTCATCTCCTATATGGGTTTAAATAATAAATTTCAGAAACATTTATTCAAATAATTTTAATATCTCACTAGGAAACAAATTTTTTTACATTCCTGAATAATTATAATATATTATTGCTTTATGTTATATGAATTTTGCTAATGTTCTAAATTAGCCAATTTCGTTCAAACTTAATTCAAGTGAAATTCAAAATTATTTTTCAAAATTAATATTTTAGTTAACTTTTATATAAATTTTGTATAATTTTTATATAATTTAAATGTTATATAATTATAAATTTTATTTAAATTTTATATTAAGTTTAAACAATGAAGAAAGAGCGACGTTATAACTATATTTAAGTACAGTTACAGTTATTAAAATCATATATTGCCGTTTGATCTTATAAGTATTTGTATCTTCCTGCCCCAAGAATCTTATTTTATTTGGAACACCTTCTATAGACCATTATTGCCTAAGTCCTACCTAATCCTAACACTGAGGAATCGTCCGCCTTTTTACTCGGCAGAGCACGTTCTAGCAACGACGCTAATTTTCTTCCAAAATTAATGCCCCGCAGAGTGGCAACAGAGCTCTGCTCCCAGAATGCCTGCCTAGGGAGACATAAAAGTTCCTACGGCTGGAAAGGCAATAAGAAGAGCTAATTCTGACGCTCTTTACTACAAAATGGCTACAAGCCAAACCAATTTGAGAACAAGAAGCCAATTAATTTCGAGACAATGTGAAATGGAGCGTACATTACAAATACTTTTGTGAGCGAGTGCTTCCTTTGTGAAATCTTCAACCATCTTTATCATTTTGTTATCAGATCATTATTATTAGTTCATTGAATTTTACTTGTTAAAATAAAAATCTGTTGTCTTTCTTTGGTAGAAAATATCGTGATATAAGATTATCTAAATATTCAATACATTTCTTAATTTTCGATAGTCAGTAATGTTACCAGATTATTTTTTTTTTTTTCGAAAAAAAGAATAAAATTCAAATTTGTTTAAAAAAAAACTCCCTGTTTATTTTTTAACCTTATTTTTTTTAATTCTGAAAAAAATATTTTTCACACATATTTATGAATGGTTTGATTTGTATAAGTTGCATATTGATAAAACTAAAAAGTGTAACTCAGTAAATATTTTTATACTTTTTTATGTTAGGTTAATAATTATTACATATAACTCGCATTAGGTGTAAATATTTATATCTTCAAGAGAGTATACAATTGTCTTGTTTTTAAAAGCTATTAATTTATTATACTATTGAACATATTCTAAATAACATTTCATTCATGCACTTATTCCAATAATGTTTAATATAATTTAAATATAAATGAAGTATTTTATTACAATTCTAATAGATATCATTTTAATTTTATGATTTAAATGTTATTTCTTCATAGCAATTAGTATTTATAGGAAAACTTTTAAAAGACAAACGTTTATAAATTTAACATCCCAAGTAGCTTCTATTCAAAATATAAAAATACTAATGGAAAATATGTTTTAGCATTTCTCTCCAGTTACCAGAGGGTAAAACGCGTAACTATCTTTAAAACTATTGTCAAATAAGAAAATAAATATTTAAATAATCAGTACAAGCCATTCTGAGAAAGAGAATTAAAAGAAGATTTTAATTATTTTATAAAATGGAAACGATAAATAGAAACATGAAACAAATTATAAAACTATGTTGAAAATAGTAATTTGACTTAGAGTGGAATTTCTTGCGATAAACACATATTCAAGCATTCTTATTTCGTTATCAGAGTTAAATACAATTATGTTCAAAACTATTGTCAATAGAATAAATAAATATTTAATTAATTAATATAAGTCAATGAAAAATAAAATTAAAGTATGATTTTATTCATCTAATAAAATGAGAAGTATAAATAAAACACATAAAATAAATTATAAAGATCCATAGAAAATGGTAAGTATTTGCACCAAATATATAACTAAATTTTTTTTTGCAAAAACGGTAATAAATGTAAATTGTATAAAACTGCGTAGAAAATGATAAATATTAACACCAAATGCATCACAAAGTCATTTTTTATACAAAGACAGTGATATATATATATATATATATATATATATATATATATATATATATATATATATATATATATATATATATATATATATATATAAATCATAAGATGATGCGAGATTCATTTTTAAAAAAGGCCCATTTGACTTTAAATTAAAGGCATAGCGATACATCTTTGAATTCGGTTAATATAAAAAAATGTCAGATTAACTCATATCCATTTTGTCGTATTTTACCAAAAAATGAACAAAAGCAACTTTTTATTAACCAAATTATTATTAATAAATTAAACCAAACACATTACGAAAATAGATTTAAAAATTAAAATAGATTAAAGAATAAGGCTACTATATAAATTATGAAAAATAAGCATTCATAATTTGTATATATTTTAAAATATGCACTAACTATGTACTTTAAGTTCAATCAAATGATATAACTTTTTAAAAAAATTTCTGAAAAATTTAAATCGTTCTTGCCAATTTAAACTAAGCATAAAGTGGATGTTTTGTCTTTTTCATTTTGCTTTTTCTTCTGTTCCATTTTCAGTGTGCTTCATTTGAGAAATAATATCACTAAAGATTTGAAAAATTTAAAAATAATTTAGAACAACAGGCACTTTTCATGATTTTGAAAACTTTTACAAACGAAAAAAAATAATACTTATAAAATAGTTCGTTTATTATTGGTAAAAATCATAAACGGATTTTTTTTTGCATCACCGACGACATTCCGACTTTCAATGATGAACTTTGCCTTGTTTGCAACCGCTCGAAGAATACGACTTGAAGACAGGTAGCAAATCCTTCGACACTGTGACGAATGCCGTCTAAAATGATGTGACGTAGATCAAACGAAACCTGACGTCCTGGATATTTTAAACCAATGAGAATTGTAATAGAAAGGCATAATCATGATCCTAATTGGAGCGAAAGAAACAAACACTTTCTGGTTAATAAGAGGATTAATATCTTTTGTATAAATTTTCTATGTTGTTGTTGTTGCTTATCCTCCATGTCTGACGGAGTCAGACTAGATCCACGAGTTCGTTGACTGTAAGGAAGTCGAAGACTAAAAGAGGATTGCTAAAGAGATCCTCCCTAGAGAGACCCATGCAATCCAAAAGATGCTCAGGAGAAGCCTGATGATTTTGGCACTTGGTGCAGGTGACGAAAGTTTTCCTGCCCTCGTTGAAAGTGAGGCACTTAATATGACCGCTAGCAAGTCTTGAGAGAACAGACCGGGTACGTCTGTCACACGGGAGGTCAAGGGACAAACCCGGTTTTGATCCCTTGTACCAATTATGGGTGGGGGTGTTTTCCACTCCTCCGAGATTTTTGATTTTTCCCGAGAGTATAACTCCAGAAAAGTAAGTGTGGAAGAGGGAGTATTTGAAATCCTGCAACCCTCCTTAGCAAGATTATCGGCCATTTCATTCCCGTGGAGATTCACATGTGAAGGTATCTTCAAATTTTCTATACGAACCTTTAATTACGCACCACATGCAAGCGAGGAATTGAACGCACGACTAATTTAATTTAAATATGTGAAAGGATATTTTATTTATAGCATACCCTCCTAGAATTTTAATGCATTGTTATCACCTTCTAAATGTTTCTATTATATGTCTACGAAAGAGATTCTTAATTACACTTGAAGCTACGCCCACGCCCTCGTTGCTTTTTACATCTCCTCATCTGATTTGAAAAAAAAAAAAAGACTACACAGCCTTGTTTTCAAATTTTCCAAGATCTATTTCGATAATTTCGGATCTCTGACTAATAGAATTCACAGATACAGAAGTGCCGCCTCACTTGTATAGTGGTTAGCATGCCTGACTGCGGATAGGGAGGTCCTGGTTTTGAATCCCGGTTCGGGCATGGATATACTTTCTCTATCTATCCTGTCTTTGTTTTTTCCTTGTATGAATGGGTTGTGAAAAGTTGTCTAACCTAAGAAAGGGTCCCTATAGCATATGTGTACTGAGGAAGTCGGACTCCACACCAAAATAGGGTTCAGTTGGAAAAGTGGAGCAGCGCATCCTATAATTCCAGCCTAGCTGGCACACGACAACAACAGATATACACAAGTGTATGCTATCTATTATAGCCATGCGCTGTATTTGACTGAAAATTGCCATGGGTCTTCAAGGAATTTCACTTAACATATGATAAATTGCTTTTTCCTTTTTAATGTCAAATCTTATTATTTTTTAACTGTATAATACGTTAGTTATTTAATATAGCATTTTTAAAGGGCGGTGGGGGATATGTTGCAAATTTGGTTGCTGAGTTATCAGCTGCATGTTTAGTCGCTTGTTTTCATGTCACCAGCTTGAAGTTACAATTCTAATCCAGGTGCGGATGTTTGTGTTGTAGCCCAGAATATAATCTATAACAAGGATGGTCAGCTTATTATGGCTTATGAGCTACTTTTGCAGATTTTATTTGTCTCGCGAGCACCTGATTTAATAAATACAGTTTTCGGAAATGCGAATCACATAAAAATTTGCATCGACAATCCCCCTAAAATGTCTTGGTGGTTTACCAGTGGATCTCGGTCCTCTTAATATCCACCCTACTTTTAAACTTAAGACATCGAATAAAATACATTTGTAATACAATCTCCAAGTCCCACTGCACTAACGAAGAATTGCTGGTTTCTCATTTTGTCACCAGCATGTTTTCCCTTCTCCAAAAATATTTATTTATCTCGTACCATAAAACACATTAAACATTTGACATTTTTTCTTCTCAATACTTGATTAAGTTGGCTAGCCTTTAAGAAATTGTTTACTACTCATCTTAATGCAATACGTAGAGTTAGAAGACTGAACATCTGTAACTGTGATTATATATAAAAAGTTGTATATGAAGTAAAAACTGTATAATAAAATACTTGTAATCTCTTTCTGAAATCTAAACTTAGAGTGCGTGCATATTGGAAGCATGCGTCTGCAATCGAGGAAGACGGCGTCATGTTACGTTCATTTACGTCATGTGCAACAAAAAAATGTCAAAGTAAACATTTTCGATATTTTCCACAGAAGCGGTGACCTGGCTGGTTAGGGCATCGTTCTCTTCATCTGAGTGTAGTGAGTTCGAATCCTGTCTTAAGCAAAGATCCATCGTATTCGCTAAAAGTGGCTGTAGTACGTTGAATATAAATGTCCCTCCAAGTGAAATGATACATTCGTGGGTGGCTGTATGGGGGGTCTTCTTCTTGGACCCTGCTTCGAAAAGACGAAGACTCCACCCGGCTGCTTCTCTCTAAGTGGTAGGGAAGCATGCGGATGCAAAAGGAAATTGATGCCTGTTGGAAATTATATTTTGGAAGTTTTCTTATGACTTGATGTACCCTAGGATTATGCATTTGTTTGCTAAAATCGGTTATTAAAAATCGTATATTTACCAACAGCAAACTCATGCTAATAATTGATAGATCAGTGAGTAAAATGTTATACTGCATATATATACATATATATATATATATATATATATATATATATATATATATATATATATATATATATATATGTGTGTGTGTGTGTGTGTGTGTATATATATATATATATATATATATATATATATATATATATATATATATATATATATATATATATATATATATATATATATATATATATATATATATATATATATATATAAGGATCATGATGTTCATTCAGAAATATAGCAATCAATGAAAGGATTACGATATATGTGGTATATAATACAAAACCATTATGAAGTAGATATATATGAATTTTTATGCTATACAAATATACCTAAGCACGTTCGCTGTCATGAATTTCTACACAGAAGCGTGCACCCAGAGAAGCCGATGCTGTTATTGATTTTGCGCCAACTTTTACGGTCCGAAATCAGTTATTTATCTGGTATCATAACACACATTCAACACATAATGTACACCTATTCTTAGATATTGGGCCAAGAGGGTGTAATTAAGTCTTTTCAGACAATAAAATGTTATCGTTGGATATCTATAGAGAGGGTGTGGTTGGAAGCCAGAAGTATCTTATGTCCGTTTTACATCGTTTCTTCCCCTCACTGCCCACTTAACGGGAGTCAAAAAATCGTCCTCTTAGACGCATACATTAAACTTAAGTACGTTTTTCTTCTTGTCTGGAAAGATTCATTAGTATGCGTTCGATTGACCACTGCACGCGATTCTTCTGTCTTGAGAAGGGCACTTATGGAAAGACGTCCGATCAATTTTGGAGATAAAGATTCAGAAAACCTTCTTCCGGAATGAAATCCCTATCGTTTTCTTGTTTCTGAAACTTATCTTTTTTGTGTCGAATCAGTAACGGTTATAAAAGGTTTTAGAACAACAGACTTATATTCATTTCGCTATAATACATTTCAAATCAGAATAAGTAGCATCTTAAATCAGTTTCGTTAAAGCTGGCTCCATTCCATCGTAAAATGATCAACTAATTAAGACTAAGACGATAAGCTTTTGATGACGATACATGGAGATAATGATAAATATGTTTTTAATGAAATAACTTTAATTTAAATTAAATATATAGTATGGTATTCTAATTGTTCAGAGTTTCAAAAAGTAGCCAGAATGAATCTTGTTTTATTGTTGATAACTTTATTTTAGTCTCTACCATACTGCAAAATCCAGAAGAAACGTGGTAAGCTAGTGGTTATTGCATTGGCCTTCCATCAGGAAGGACGGGGTTCGATTCCCAATGCCGTCAAAGACCCACCGAGTGCATGCAATATACGTGCTCGTTAAATCTGTGGAATCGAAATTCCCTTGAAGGTCTTTGAGCAGTTGTCATGATTGTAATGGTCTGGAGAAAATGTCCACCCTCTTGAGATCAAAGTTAAAATTTAAGGAAGGGGTCCTCTGGTGGTGCCATCTATTGGAAGAACCCTAGAGCAAAGACGTACTTTCACCATCGTGGTGCTCTGGCTAAACGAAAGACGCATCCTTCTGACTTAATTTCGCATAGCCGTTGGCTAGCTAGCTTGGATTGTCCAAGAGTCATAAATAACAACAACGACAAATACAGGCATTTAAAAACACTTAAGAATTCCATAATAGCAAAATTAAATACTCCGAAATATTCAAACATATTTTGTTATATGAAAAAAATTGTGTAAAAACTAAACTTGAAATTTTACACCGAACCCAAGTAAAATAATAAATACTATTGTTAATTTCTTTTTTCAGTATTTGAATGTCTTAAGTTATCAGAACTATATTAAAAATGAAATAGTTTTGTTTATATTTAATAATAAAGATAAATGCATTATGAGACACAGAAAAAAGAAAATAATAAATTAGATTTTCTTACGAAGTAAATAAATAAGCTTTTGTGAATGACATATTTTAACTGGCATGGTACGTTATCTTAAATTAGCATAAAACTGGAAAGTTGCTGAACGAAAATTCCAAAAGTCAATCAATAATATTCAAAGAAATGCCTCTTCTTTTGATGCATTGCAGTACTTATTACTTATGCCGCAATTTGAAATTAGATTAATTTCCCTAGATACACCAGCTGCTTAAAAATAAGACTTTCTTTCGACAAGATTTCTTTATGACTACGAAAAATACATATTATTGAACAGAATTTTTACTTTTTTAGTTTTAAAGAATAAATTAAAGCATTACTTATGGGAGGAATTGATCTTAGGAGAGAGCGTAAGAAATGTGCTTGTAGGCGAAGAGAAAGAAAATGAGATTCCTTCCGAATTTTGTATTTTTGCTAACGTGCTCTTCTTATTAACAAGATTTCTGAATCTGTTTACCTCAAAATAGTCCGTAATTTTAATCTTATTTCTATGCTCACGTCTCTAAATATAAATATGATTATTTTCAAAAGAAATTCTTATGTTTTTGAAGCTCAAGTAATCTTGTTAATTAATTGGTAAAAGTATCATCTCATCTTTCTTTTAAGTTTCGATTCGACAATATTTAGTGCAATTTAAAATTTAAGTTTTTGTGATGAAAGTTTATACCAATAAAAGTAATTGTTTTGATGCCTTATAATATAGGTAGAAATATTAAAATGATAGCCATTTTTGAGCGTGTGCACAAATGCTATTAGATACGCATAACTTCACATTTGATTTCTCATTCGACACACACGATTTCTTATTTGAAATTGTCATTTTGAACGTTTGTAGATCAAAGGTCATCGGTTTCTTAAGTTTCGTTACAAGGAAATCGGAACTAAAGTTTGTCAAAACAATCAAATTCATTTCCCATATCGAGGACACAAATAAGTGTTCCAAAGATGAATTCATATTTTAAGGATATTAAATTCGCGTTCTTAAGATGGGATCCTGCCATCCTGAAGTAAGAACCTGCATACAAATCGCATCTGTTCGATATTCCTGTGCAATTTGTGATGTAACAGACATGAAGGATATTTGTAAACAACTACATTTCAAATTATTTTTGTAAATTTCCATAGATCGTCAACATGGACATGCTGTTGCTTTCCTTGGAACTTGAGCTTTGACAAATGTATCCATAATCAAACTATAAACTTTAATACAGCACAAAATGGAGCTCTACATTACCTTTTCTGTGCATATCTGAGGGACATTTACAGCACTATGATGAACTTATTAATTTTGGGACACAATAAAGCGTTGAGATTATACTTGCATCATAGAAGCTCAATATCTGATATGGCACCATGGGTATGTGAGGTACCTTTGGCATTCTTTTGATAAATCAAAATTCTTGACCACTTCCTACTTTTGGAAACTAACGAAGACCAAAATTCTTCAAGGTAAAGCAATTGATTAAGCAATCCTAATTTGTTTATGTAAAGGTGTTGGTTTGTTTCCTTAACCAGAAATTTTTCTTTTTCTGTACCTGAACCCTCTAGTATAAGTCTAGTTAAGGATTGTGAAGGGATTAACATAGCATGATTCCTCAATCCTTTTAATTGATGGATCAAGTCCGTCTCCTTATCAAGGTGCATATTCTACAAATTTAGTTAAGTCACCCCCCACTGTTTGATATGTATATAATAAAGAACATTTTGTTTCATTTTTACCGCTTTCATTTATTAATATTTATAGTTGGAAGCACATTTGTATTTAAGCATAAATAAGTACATTTCTAACGATTTGCTCCCTTAATACGGTTTTAAAAGTCAGAAAAAGAGTCAAAGATGGTTGCCAACAGTTGAAATCGAAACTTACCCACCCGTGAAGTAAAAATAAGATAGCCCTACCTTCTTACGGTTGGAAAACTAGGGTGATAACATATGTAAAGCAATGTAACATCCAGCTGATATATGTTTCTACCTTAGATTAAAATTACGAAAAATAAAAGATTAAAGATTAAAACCGTTAAAGTTTTACATTAAAAGAAAATAATTTATGGGAACGTTAATCCTATTTAAGTTTCTCGTTCTCAGGATGTATTTTATTAATTAATATATAGCGCGGAATGGATTTATTTCTAAATAAATTTTTAGTTTAGTTACCTATTTAATCTGTCTTTTATGTAAAATATTATAGAGTTAACTAGTAAATTCAACAAAACAGTGAGGTTGTTATAATTATATGAAAACAGAAAATATTTCAACGAAACTTTATACGCGCGAATCGCATAATTGTCCCTAAAATAACTCACGAATTTCAGAAAAAATGACCGATAACTCATCCACAAAAATCCATTTATCGACAGTTGATTAAGCTCCAATTATGAGGGAAAATTATAGCATGTGTGGAACCCACTTTTCCTTCGTCAAGTAATATTTTTCTACATTCTGGTAATTTATAATGTTTATGATACTTAATGCTGTTGTCGGGATGAGAATAGTTAATTAATAATGTTTATCTGGGTAAAATACCACTAAATTTATCTATAAAATGTAATAAGAACAAAAAATCCCTGATACTAAATAGTATGTTAATTATTATATTTTATTAATTTAGTAATGAAGCAGAATATTTTGGTTCAAATATACATTTCTAAAACTTATTTTAATTCAATATAATTTTTAAAAAAATTGCAAAATAAAATTTAAATTTTAAGGGAAGCAAAGAGCTTTATTATTATGATAAATATTTACAGCTATAATACAGGGTGTCCAGAAAAGGACTCCCTGATTTCAAAATTAAATATCTCGAAAACGAAGATCGATAGAGGAATGCAGTAAACGGTATGCTTATAGTAAAAACTGTAAGAATATAATACATCAGTTTGAAATAATAGTTACAAAAGTTGCAAACAGATGGCGCTGTAATCGTCAAACGTAATGTTTAGTGTAAATAGTGATCCTAAGCGCAACTATTGAAGCGTGAAAGGAGGTTAGCGTTGAAAACATAGTGATGTGATTTTTTGCAAAGAATGTTTTCAAACGATTATTTCATTTATGTATGCTGATTTGAGCTGTACATTGTACAGCGCCATCTGTTAGCAGCTTTTGTAACTATTATTTCAAATTGCTGTATAAAATTCTTACAGCTTTCACAATAAACATACCTTTTACTGCATTCCTCTATCTATCTTTGTTTTCGAGATATTTAATTTTGAAATCAGGGAGTCCTTTTCTGGACACCCTGTAAATAAATGACTGTTAACGTTGCACAAATATTGTTTGATGTAGCGTAATAAATATAGATTACACCAGCAATAGGGAGAACTCACATCCTACTAAATAATAAAAGGGAATCTCTTATGATACAAATGCAATATGCAATGTACAATGTGCAGTACGTAACACATTTGCTCAATATTGCGAACTGCAATATTTAAGTAAATCACAATGTTGAACAATGGATAATTCATTGCTTATCATTGAGGAAATGGAGACTGAAGACTTAACATAAATTCTTCAGTTATACATGATTGTATTCATTTTATTAAACAATGGTAACACAGGGCAGAATATAAAAGAGAGAAAATGTTCCAACTGTTATTTGTGACAGTTGGACATGTCAAAGCTCGTTATGCCATTGGCTATGCGAATTTTAGTCAGTGGTCTTTCGTTAAACCAGTGCGTTACGAAGATGAAAGTACGTCTTTGCTCTCAACTCCTCTGATAGATGGCACCACCAGGAGATCCACTCCCTCAATATTGACATCAATCTGGATGAAGAAGGAGATTTTCTCCAGACCATTACACCCATGGCAATTGCCTCTTTCAATTTACAGATTGAACGAACACGTATACCTCATGTATTTTGTAGGTCTTCGGCGACATCGGGAATCGAACCCCGCATTGCCGGACGGAAGGCCGATGCCCAAAACAACTAGGCTACCACTGCCCGCTTCATTGATGAGATATATTATATTAATTCAGTTATATGATGGATTATATACATGAACCCAAATTTTTAGAAACTCCACCAAACCATTAAAAAGTTTGTATAAAAACAATATACAAATATTTTAAGAGTTAGATCGAGTTTTCTAAATTATATTCATAATTATTTTTTTTCATTCAATAAAAACTGAGAAAAATATTTAAAAAAGTTTGATTTTTAAAAAACATTTCAAAAGCATATTTCTTTGGTAGATTTTATGCAAATGAAAGCAAGACTTCAATACGATCTATTATATTTCAAAATGAAATTTGAAGGTACCTTCATGAGCGTTTATTCATGGTAGAATAAGTTCTCAAATTGATGTCAGTGGTGCATTATTAAAGATTCATGAACAATGTTCATAATTAATAATTGGGAATGACTACAGAATAAATATTGATGAATGGGAACATACCTACTGTTGAATATTTAATTTATAAATGATTCTTGTTTAAAAACTATATGCAGCAAGAATTTTGTATTGCAGAAATTCATATATTATCTGATATATCTTTATAAATTCAGTATTCGTGTCACGTTGTTATATTTGGTGGCAAATTCACACTTTATGGAGAGATAAGTTTCCAATTCAATTTCTTCACTGAAAAACAATTAAGAGATGGATGATTTACTGCACGTACATCAATGAGGCGAATGCAGAAAAGTTCTTCAAGCTGCTTATTGGAAAAGAAAAACATGGAGAATTATTTTCTAAAAGAGCCGACCGATGGCTGAGTGGTTAGCATTCCTCACTCCTGAGCTGTGGGTCCCGGGTTCGAATCCCGGTTCGGGCATGGATGTTTCTTTCCTTCTCTGTTCTCTCTGTATTTCTCTGTCCTTTCTTCTGTGATGTTGTATGAATGTGGCCCACCCTATAAACGGGTTTGTGGTGGTATGGCGCGGGCAACGCTACTCGCCTCCGTGACTTGGTTCACAGGTGCCCGCTGGGTAACGATAAATGAGTAGCAGTTTCTGGCCTTGTTGTGGCATAGGGTTCGTCACCCAAGTGTGCCCGCCATTGGATAAAAAATTTGCTAAAAGAATTCATACGGAACTCATTAACACTATAAGGACGAAAGTCACCACACAGACAATTTCCTGGCTACCATAACAAAAGGAAAAATAATGGATAGCTGGAAATGAGCTGTGGCTCCCGGGTTCGAATCCCGGTTCGGGCATGGATGTTTCTTTCCTTCTCTGTTCTCTCTGTATTTCTCGGTCCTTTCTTCTGTGATGTTGTATGAATGTGGCCCACCCTATAAACGGGTTTGTGGTGGTATGGCGCGGGCAACGCTACTCGCCTCCGTGACTTGGTTCACAGGTGCCCGCTGGGTAACGATAAATGAGTAGCAGTCTCTGGCCTTGTTGTGGCATAGGGTTCGTCACCCAAGTGTGCCCGCCATTGGATAAAAAAAATTCTAAAAGAATTCACACGGAACTCATTAACACTATAAGGACGAAAGTCACCACACAGACAATTTCCTGGCTACCATAACAAAAGGAAAAAGAATGGATAGCTGGAAATGAGCTGTGGCTCCCGGGTTCGAATCCCGATTCGGGCTTGGATGTTTCTTTCCTTCTCTGTTCTCTCTGTGTTTCTCTGTCCTTTCTTCTGATATGTTATATGAATGTGGCCCACCCTATAAACGGGTTAGTGGTCGTATGGCGCGGGCAACGCTACTCGCCTCCGTGACTTGGTTCACAGGTGCCCGCTGGGTAACGATAAATGAGTAGCAGTTTCTGGCCTTGTTGTGGCATAGGGTTCGTCACCCAAGTGTGCCCGCCATAGGATAAAAAAATTTTAAAAGAATTCTCGGAACTCATTAACACTATAAGGACGAAAGTCACCACACAGACAATTTCCTGGCTACCATAACAAAAGGAAAAAGAATAGATAGCTGGAAATGAGCTGTGGCTCCCGGGTTCGAATCCCGGTTCGGGCATGGATGTTTCTTTCCTTCTCTGTTCTCTCTGTATTTCTCGGTCCTTTCTTCTGTGATGTTGTATGAATGTGGCCCACCCTATAAACGGGTTTGTGGTGGTATGGCGCGGGCAACGCTACTCGCCTCCGTGACTTGGTTCACAGGTGCCCGCTGGGTAACGACAAATGAGTAGCAGTTATGGTCTTGTTGTGGCATAGGGTTCGTCACCCAAGTGTGCCCGCCATGGGATAAAAAAAATTTCTAAAAGAATTCACACGGAACTCATTAACACTATAAGGACGAAAGTCACCACACAAGCAATTTCCTGGCTACCATAACAAAAGGAAAGAGAAAGGATGGCTAGAAATTTCTCTGTGTGAGAATTTAAAAAAATAACACAGAACATGTAATAATAAACCAAACAAAAAAATTAGCCAGCTTCAACATCATGTCTACCGGTAGGTTCTGTCCATTGATCTATAACGATGTTGTTAAAACCATGGAGAGAAAGAATATTTTTCCGACAAACATCACCGATCACAGAAAGCTTAATTCAACTCAGCAAACTATTTCCGACCCTGTTTGGAAGACAGGAGTGGTGTGGAAATATTCAAAATGGGTGCCACTTGAATTAAGTCAGAAGAATTTTAAGGATCACACGCCTATCTCTGCTTGTTCGGAACAAAATCGAACCCTTCTTGAACCGGATGATAACTGGGGAGGAAAAGTGAATTATTCACGAAAACATCGTAAGGAAAAGTATATGTTGTGCGGAAATCTTAGCCCTTCCAACTCTAAAACAAATTTGACTCTGAATAAGAGAAGGTTGTGCTTATGATGGAGCATTTGAGGACAAATACATTATGAGTATTAAAAATTGAACGAAAATCTCAATTCGGAAAAGTATTGTCGGCAACTGGATAATTTAAAGGAAGCAGTGCAAGAAAAGAGTTCGTCAAAAAATTGCCAAACTAGGCTGAGAAATTCTGTCCCATAAACCATATTCCTCGGACTTATCATCCTCCTACATTCACTTGTTTTTATCCTTACAGAATTTTTTTTTCAAAAGCGAAAAATTCCAAAATGAAGATATCAATCAAACACTGTTTCAATTTTTAGCATGAAAAGTTGAAACATTTTTCAGAAATGGGATATACAAATTCCCCTTACGTGGCAAGAAATTATTGATAATAATGGCAATTAAATTGTTTAATAAAGTTTATTGATGTTACGAAATATTTGTATTATATGCTTTAATACAAAATTATACAGAACTTTCCGGTAGACCTAATATACTCCCTTTAAAAACTGAAATTTATTGCCAGAAAGAACAAATAAATTACTTGATACATTTTCTTCACGTTTACTTCTATCATTTCCTACTAAGAGCATTTTTAAAAACAAAAATCAATATAATGGAAATATCATTATGTAGCGATAAAGCAAAGTACCGAGCTTTATCTTAAAAGGTTCTCTCAAAAAATAAATATTTCGAGCAATTACGGGTGATAAAAATCAGCGGTAATGTTTCCTGCGAAAGAGTGGTTCTAATAGGGCACAAATAAATCGCCTTTAATAGGGCTCTCTTCTTTTCCCTGGTATTATTCTTTTCCGCAAAACTTTGACCTCTTCCCCAAACAAACTCCGGTGACAGTTGTGATGATGTATTATCCCCACTACGGAGGATTAGGATCAGTGCGACACGTCCCCCCACCCACCCGCAAACGCGTGTTATCACAAAAGGCGTATGCGACTCAATTTCCAAAGGATAATATTTGTCGTGGTAGGCGTGGATTGCTGGCATGATCGAATCGAATTAATTATTCCAGTCCTTGCAGAAAGAAGCAGAGGAGAAAAGTTTCATCTGCAGTTATTTGGTCTCTACTTTGGTTTGAAAAACTTATTGTGTCGCCAATTTTATCATCAGCTTTTGTCGCCAAAAAGAAAATACAAACAATCCCTTTTTGTGGAATAAAATCTTTTTTTTTATTAAATATTTACATTATATATACTATGAAAAATTACTCTTTAGTATTTAATGCATGAATATGCATTTGATTCAATAAATGAAAAAGTACCATTATTTTTTTATTTCTTTGGTTTAAATGATTAATATGTAATATTCACAATATCAAATATTTTTTTATTTCTTTGAATATACTTATAAAATAGAGAAATTGGAAAGTGGTTGCCTTTATCAACATTTAAATATGCATATAGATGCTGATTGCAAAATTTATTTAGAGCATTTTAAATATTTGATAAAACTTCAATTAATTCAGTGTAAATTAGTTAAGTTAAATGTGTAAAAATACTGACGTTAATTTATGTCTTAATTGTGTCTATTGTATTTAAATGTACCCGATGATTATTATTAATCAATGTATTTCTTTTAAAGTTGTGTACTGTACTATTGTTGACTAATGCAACTATTATATTAGGATGGATTTATTTATTTAATTTTATGTACACTTAAAAAAAACAAATTTATATCAAACACATCTGAAAGAATGAAATTTTATGTATACATATAAATATTTTAATAAACCACTTTTTTGGAGGGAGCAACATATTTTTTTGTACTTTTGCTTTATTTCTGTGTTTAAAATACATCATACCTTTTTCAAATATTGTTCTTTTTCATTACAAAATTTTAGCATATAAAACTATTTCCTTTTCTTATTCTAGTTCTTTGATAAAGTAGACAAAATGCAGAAACTTTTAATTATAATATGTAAATATTATAATTAAAAGCATTATAATTAATTAATAAAAATATTCATAAAATTAAAAACCTTGATCTTAAAAACTATAAATTAACGTAGGTATTTTAGGTTACTTTGATATTTAAAAGAAATAATATAAAAAAATATAATATTACGCTTTTCATGGATCTCTTTTTGAGTTTTTTATTGTAAATATTTTCAAAGAACATATCACAAATATTTTATAAGGTAAACGCGCGTAAAAAAAATTTTAACTATTAATTTTTTCTTTTATAAAATGAAAAATGTATGGTGTACAACGTACTCCTTATATTTACTTAACCACACAACCCAGAATATTCCGCGCTTTTTTTCAAAGAAAATGGAAAGAAACAGATGAGAACAAGATTAATGATGGCGTTGGTATTGAAAAGAATCAACAGATGGCGCTATTACTTTTGAAAGTAATTTTCCAAAGAATGAATAGGATGACACGATTTTCATGTGCAGTTTTGATTTATGACAATGCTGCTGGGGACATTAATTATTACAATTTTTTTTTGTCATTATTAAACATTTTCTATGCATTTACAATATTTTTTTCTTCACTCAATAAAACTGAAAATTATTTTTCGAATAAGGTGTGAGCAATTCCTGAATGAAGATTGTTTATTGAAAAGAAAACTATTTCCGCAAATATATCCCTTGAAGTTAAAAAGAGAAGGATATTTTCTTTTTAATTTTATCCTTTTTGAAAGTCATCAACAAAGTTCTAACGTCATTTATATATAATCATCTATTATGAAAAAAAAATACTATTTGAAACTATATAAGAACAAGGCGACAAAATTGTGAACATTAGATCAAGGGACAATTTTCAGATTTTAAGGTTGTCGTATTTTCCATCAAGAGTAATAAAATTACAAAAAAATTTAATATTATACATAATTCGATTAAGTAACAGTTTTTAGATTTTAATATTTTTTGCAACTGTTTCCGGTTCCTTATTCCCGCCAACATTAAAAGTGGCTAATAATGTAGGTCTAATTTCAAGAAATCAAATTAACATTTAAACTATTATCCTCCCTAAGCCTAGTCTAAGTATTAAAAAATATTTAAATCGTCCTTGCAGATCTATATCAACCATAAATGGAATGTTTTATCTGGTCTTTTTTATTTTGCTTTTTCATCTATTCTCTTGTCAATGCGTTATTGTTTTGAATCAATCAACCGCTCCTCAAACCGTTGTTTTGGTTTTTATATAAAAACTCATTTTAATAACAAATTGAACTTAAACATTTTTATTTTTGATTCCAACCTGTTGAAGCAGTAGAGTGGTTACTCGGTATGAGTATCATGTCTAAATCAATTCGACTATTGTTAAAGGTTTTCGAATCAAAGCTATTCGATACCACTTCTGGAATCACGGTTTCGGATACTCGTAATAATGAACGTTTTACGCACAAAATGCACATTACATCGAAAAAAGGGGGATAGAGAGAAAATTAGAGAAGCTTTAAAACGGATTTCAAGAGAATGTGAAATGATGCAACAGATGTTAGGAAGCCAGGCAAGGAAACTTGAATCCGTCAAAGACATAAATTAGAAAAGATAACAATTTCAGGACACTTTGGAAGCAATATCACTAAATATTTGAAAATTAATTATTTAGAACAACAGGTAATTTTCAAGACGTTGAAAATTTTTACAAACGGAACAAATTATAACTAAAAATTACTTTATTACAGGTAAAAATCCTGAATGGATTTTTCTCATCGCCGACGATACTCAGACATTCGATGGTGAACTTCGCCTTGTTTGCTGCCGCTCGAAGAATGCGATTGGAAGGCAGGCAGCCAATGTGTCGACAAGTCGGATTTAGAACTGCTTCGCAATACGATATGACGAGGATGAAACGTTATCTGACGTCATGGATATTAAACCAATGAGAATCGTGACAAAGTGGCGTAATAAGGATCTCAACTGTAACGAAGGAAACTAACGATTTAGGTTTAAAAAATCCTGCGAAATTAAAATTTAATAATACAGTTGTATCCCGAAATAAGGAGATTTTACAGCCAGAAGACGCTGCACTTGTGATGACCCCATAGATATTTACTCTGTTTGGATTCTAATTTAGATCTAAATTTACTAAATCATCTTCATTCTGATAATAAATAATCGAATGTTTGAGGCTTTTATATTAGGTTGGTGCGTATGAAATGTCGGATTCTCTTTACATGCGGACGTTTTCCTCCCTGTTTTCGTTATACTTTTGTATTTGGCATAACCTCATTCATACTCGTATTGTCCATTGCCAGAGACTCATTTCAGCAAAATAGGTTTTCTCGAAGGTCTTTCCTTTTTTATTTCTTTTGAGTTTATTGCCGATATGAATTCTGCCGACATTCGCGTCATTTTCTTATATGAGTACAAACTTGGTAATAGTGCTGCAAAAGCTGCACGCAACATAAACCAAGCGTTTGGGGAGAATACGGTTAACGATCGGAAAGTGCAGCGTTGGTTCGAAAAATTTCGGACTGGCGATTTTTCACTGCAAAATGAGCCGCGCGGAAGACCCAAAACGTCTGTGAAGAATGATGACCTGAAGGCTCTAGTGGAAGCGGATCCAGCCGTATCCACGAGGGAACTTGCTATCAGGATGAAAGTTGACCATACAACGATATTGAGACACCTTTCTGAGATTGGCAAGGTTAAGAAGATGGACAAGTGGGTACCGCACGCACTGACAGAGCGAAATAAGCTGGATCGGTTAAACGTATGCTCATCATTGCAGCATCCACCCTATTCACCGGATCTCTCGCCGACCGATTTTCATTTTTTCAAGCATTTAGAGCTGTTTTTAAGGGGCAAACACTATGAAAATGAAGACAGTCTAAAAAACTCGATATCAGAGTTTATTAATTCTAAAGACCAAAATTTTTTAAGACAGGCATCTACGCTTTAAAATCTCGTTGGGAGAAGTGTATTGAAGCGAATGGAGCATACTTTGATTGAATAAACAGCTTTTGAAGAAAGATATGCAGTTTTATACAATCACTTAAGAATCCGACATTTCATACGCACCAACCTAATAAATATCATTATCCTATAACAAAGTCATAAGAAATTTTATGTTTATAATAGTTTATTTATAGAGATTAATTTCAAATAATGAATTTATTTAAATTTTGAATAAAGTTTTGAATATAAAAGAATATAGTAAAAGTTAATCTGCGGTCTGAAAGGCAGCATGTTATTAAAATGGCACAGATTTTATTCCTGTGTGGTACTGCTATATAATTAAAAATACCTTTCTTTTCTTGTTGGAGGAAAGTTGAACCATTTAAAGAAAAAAAGTTGATAGTTTTTTTTTCCAAAAACAATGTACTTTCTTCAAAATAAATAGTATTTTAATTTGAAAGGTTTCTTTTTCAAATACTTTGCGATCGACATGAACGAGTTTCCAAATTATAGATTTTATGTTTAATGTTGATCATATTTTGACAAATTGATGTTACTTTTTGGCACAAATCAATCCAATTAGAAGTGATGAGTGCAATGTGAAATGTTTTGAAATTTTCAAGATATATCTGCATACAGCCTTACGGTCCATACCAACTGAAACCTCAATTATTCTCGTAGAAGACGATACATCTGTGGAAACTGCACAGGAAGACAAGTGAAATTATATTTCATGCCCCACAAGTACATTCGGAAAAAAATTATAAAATAAAAGCCCTTTGATAGATGAAAAATCTTGAGATACTATACACAGTTAAGGCCTTTGCCAAAAAATAAAGTGCAGCATTATTCGATAAAATTTTTTTTTCAGTAAAAAAAAAATAAATAAAAAAAAATAATTAAAAAATAAATATAATTTTAGTAATTACTTTTATTTTATATAATTACTTATACTTTTATTTTTTAATATTAAATTATATAAATTATTTTTTTAATAATTACTACCACATTTTATTTTATTAATTAGATTTAAAAAAAAGGGGGGAATGTGGTTTAAACAGAGAAATTTTTTTTTAATCTATTTCCCGTAACTTCGTGGCCATCATGTTGTTGTTGTTGTCGTGTGCCAGCTAGGCTGGCAATATGGGGTGCGCTGCTCCACATTTTCAACTGAACCGACCATTCACACCTCATTCATACAAGGAAAGGACAAAGACAGGATAGACAGAGAGAGAAAGTACATCCATACCCGAACCGGGATTCGAACCCAGGACCTCCATATCCGTAGTCAGGGACTCTGACCTCTAGACAGGGTGGGCGGCTCGTGGCTATCATGAAATATATAAATGAAATGTAGATTTCATAAGTTTTCATCTTGCTGAGAAAAAGAAAAACAAATTTAGGTCTCAGCATGCAAACGCGAATAAAAGTTATCAAACGATATTTTAGACAACGTCCTTGTTTTACTGTTAATAATATCGTTTGAGACTTTTATAATGAAAGAAAAATAATTTTTATTATTTAAATTTTTTAGAATTTTGATTAATTCTTTTTTTTTGTATTTTATAAATTAATTTTAATGGTAGTTTTCTGAAAATTAAAAGACTAAAAAAATATTAGCTCTTTTACACTAAAATTCGAAGAAAATTAAAATTTTCGCGCAAGTTTCTATTCCTAACCGTTCGTTTATTTGTATAAAAGCTCAGAAAATATTTTAAATAATGAGATTCTGCACTATTAGCTTTCCTTCCCCGAAAATTCTCAATAATCTCGCTCCCTA
Organism: Latrodectus hesperus; assembly: GCA_037975125.1. Lineage (NCBI taxonomy): Eukaryota > Metazoa > Arthropoda > Arachnida > Araneae > Theridiidae > Latrodectus > Latrodectus hesperus. Next base: position 29,672,575 of record CM075855.1, on the reverse strand, counting down.
ATATACTCAGAATTTATAAGTTCTTCGCGGCGATCTTATAACCCGGTAGCAACTGAATCTTCGAAATCTTTTATACTTCGAACAAGGGAGGGGGGGTGTTGTAGGTAAAGCTTATGAATGCGACCCCCTTTTCACCCTTAACAAAGCCTCCATACATCAGAGATGCTGTCATACTGTTTACCTTAGATCTATGATACAGGGATAAGAAGACGGGGGTCATGCCGTCTCCATGGTAACGGGATTTTCCCTCATCCCTTCGCGTTTCCCCTCACCACTCATTAGTTTTCGTAATTGGCTGGTTCGAGCCCGATCTTCTGCAAGCGCAGCTATCTTTCCTTGTTTCATACCTCCCGGCGCTGTCTTTTGAGAACCATTCTATTACTCTTTCAACTCCATTTTTTGCAGTTATTTATTTATCAGCAGAAATGTTTTTTTTCTTCATATAACTGCCGTTCCTCGTTAAAATTGTATCCACATTTTATCGTTTGCTCGGTAAAATCGTTTGAAAAATTATACAACTATTTTCTTAGTACTACTATAGTCTTGATTACAATCTTTAAATAAATTGCTCAACTTAGTTATAAACTTAATTAAATATGCACACTCATCCTTAATATTTTTAGTAAATTATATCACCGACACATTTTAAATTATTTATTTATTTACTAATTAGATATTTCTCTCTTTTTAAATGTCATTTTACTTCATGTTTTACAATCAAAATTTGCCGTATTTTGTTTGCTCATTAAAATTATTTAAGGAATTTTAAATTCATTTTCTTAAGAATGAACTTTAAATACTATTTTCCTAATTAATTTTGTTTTTATTTCAATAACCTAAAATAAATACGAACACAAATTTTGATATTTTAAGTTGAATGAGAGAAGAGAAAAATAGAAGAAATTTTAATCTATTTATTGAGAGAATGTTTCGTCTTTTTAATTTTCATTTTACAGAATGTTCCCACTTAAAATATATTAGTATTTAACTATTTGTTAGGCAAAATCATTTGAGAAATTTTCGCGCTAATTTTCTTCGAAGTCGAATTTTAATTACCGTCTTTAATTAATTTCTTCAATTTTTTAATGAACTAAATCAAACATAGGCGCTAACCTAGATAGTTTTAGTTAAATATGAAATAATCTTCAACTAATTTTAAATTGTTTATTCCTTTTGTAGGCATTAACTTTTTTTAATGAAGTCTTTTCTGAATGTTTCTAATTCAAAATTAAACGCAATTAAATTATTTTCTTTTATAAAATCATTTGAGGAATTTTTACTTATTGATTTCCTAAAATAGAGAATCTTAACTATAGTTTTTATTGTGCTCCCCAATTATAAATTAACTAAATTATATAGAAGAGTATGTATAAGCACAAATTCAAATAAATTTTAAGATATTTTTAAATAATTTATTTGTTATATTTTTTATTAAATAGGAAGTTATGTACCTCTCTTTTATTAAACATCATTATCAATCATTAATTGATAATGACTAATAAACAATTTACCATTCTGAAATCTTGAAAATATTCCTAATCAATTTCAATGTGATATTTTGATTACAGACTTTTGTTATTTTCATCAATATTTTATACAAATTAAATTTAATTTGTTAAAGCATAGACTCTTTTAGGCACAAGTATTTCGAATTTAACATCTACAATATTCAAAAAATTTTAATCAATACACATTTTATCCAAAATCATAATCCGTTATTCGGTAAATATAATTTAATAAATTTAACAAGTAATCACGAATTTGAAATATTTAAATTAAAATATATATTATTTTACAGTTATGGCAATATTGTTTGCTAAAGATCACAAATAAAATATATTTTGTATAATATGTTTGAAAAAATAACGAATATATATATATGTGATATTAGCTTTTTTAATACATTATTTGTCAAGAGATTTTAATAAAAAAATAATAATTTTTAATTAATGAATAAAAAAATCTAAATTAAAAAGAATATATTTAATTGAAATTATTTTTAATTGAATCCTTTTAATCATTTAATTGAAAATATTATTAAGTTTATTAATTCTTGATTTTATATACAGAAATAGCTTTGTAGGCTGGGACATAGGCATGTCCCCAGCCTACAAAGCTCCAGAAGCCCAATAAGGAAGAATTTGGTCTCCCCTCCCTGTTAAGCCAAGTGGCGTGAAGTGGCTATTAAGACACTGGAATTTAAAACATCTTGCATTCAACTAGAGTTTCCGACAAGCAGGAAAGCATGAATTGTTTTCTTTGCAACACTTGAATATGGGTCACTGCCAGTGAGAAGCTCTTTTATAAGCTAACTAATTATGGCTGATGAAAAAAGATTCAATTAGATATTAGATTGTCTGCTACGGTTAAAAGGTTAATTATATATTTAAATCTTATTTTTCGATGTAAACATATGAACATATAATGAATTATTTTTAAGCCAAAATTAAAGGGGAAATTAAAAAAGTTATTTGCTTTAATTGTTCAAATAAAAACCGGAATGGTTAAAGTAGATTTTTCTGATTTATTTTTGTGTAAAACTGCTCGTTATACAAAACAGGAAATTTTGCAATTAATTTACAAACTTTGCTTGTTCTACAATATTATTGTGTATTCAAATAAATTCTTACAATCATTTTGAATAACTTCAAGTTACAGATAGAATATGTTTTTAACTTGCAACCGATATTTTCCATATGTAAGATTTAAGTACTTAAATCCACAATGCTCACCCCATATAAAAAATAAATTAATTAATTAATAAATTAAATAAATATTGAGTATCGGGTATTTATTTATTTAATTTATTAAAAAAGTATTTATTTAATTTATTATAAAAATAAATTAAATAAATATTGAGGATCGGGTAGTAAAAATTTGCTTATAAGTTACATTCGTCTGTTTAAATATTAAATATTGAGGAGTCAATTCATCAAAAACCTTAACTTCATTTGTACCCTCCAAATTATGATCACCTCTTATATAATCGGATATTGATGCATTCCATCGAGACTTTTAACACCCTTGCTTCATCACTTTCATCAAGCCACTCATCGAATTAGGGAATTGCCATTAACTGCAACCGGAACTTCCTCCTCTTTCAGCTTGGAAGGGATTTGCAGCGGGCTAAAACTGCAGTCTTTAAGCTTCATTAAAATCATTATACCGCGCGCTTGCTCGAAGACAGCAGCGATGACAATGCCTTAAATAAACATATCATTGCTCTTTATCCAATTCCACGGAACCCAGTCCCCCGGGAACGAAGAGGGGTGGAGGGAAAGACAGCCAAAGTGACGGAATAAAAGCAATGGGTTCCCGAAACGCCACTGAATTCCCCGTCTAAACACGACCCCAATTTTAGAACCCGGGATCTCAAGAAATTGAACGTCTGTCTCCCTCCGTGATGCGGCATGACTTGATCAAGACGCTCCATCTTCCGTCTCCATGGCAACCGAGATAGTTCCCTATTTAAGGCGTGACACCTCTGGGTTTGAGGCTTTTTTCTCCACGTAGAATAAACCGCAATTGTGATTCTGTCTCCTTTTCCAATGAGCTCCCTTTTTCCGAAAGAATCCACCAGGCCTCTTAAGTAATTTAGTTTGTTTGGAATTTTAAGAGTGTTCGCAACTTTGAGAACTGAATTTGATCCTGTTTCGCGTCTACTTTAAGTTGTCATGATGTGCTTTTATTTTGGATCCTGGTATAGCTTGCTTTCTGTTTTTCATCAAATACTTTTATTTGGTTTTTCCTCTTATACCAAGCAACAAGGAGAGAGATTTATACAAATTTGTTTACTGCATTTTATTTCGGAATCCTAGTGAAACGTGAGTCTCTCAAATAGAAAAACAAATCCGATTGTTCCATGTGCCAAATATTTTCATTTTATTGAATAAGTCCACCTTCTGGCACGCTTCCCTACACACCACTGGAAGAATATTGAATCTAATAATTTTGAGGAGACTTACCATAGTTCTGTAAGTCTCCTCAAAATGATTATCTTCTTTGAGATAAGGTATTAAACTTGAAGGACTATGGAGTCATCTATGGACTATGATTCCATAGTTTCAAGTTAAGTTGTTGTAGAATACTCAAAAATCTGCTTGAATAGCATAGTTTGAAATATAGGTTTTAGTTAAAATATTAAGATACCTTTCCAACAGGCCATTACCGTCTGTAGCAGCTTGTCCTATTTTGGACCTGATACCATAAAATCCAATCAAGCAACCAGGTTATTTCTGCTAACCTTAATTAATAAATATTGCTAGCCACTTCTTAATTTTGAATCATGATCAAGAAAAAAGGTCATTTTTTTGGCCACATCTTTTCAAACTCACACTATACCAGCAGTGGGACATTGGTCTTAAGGAGATTTTAACATGCACGTGCCTTCTTATCACGCTTTTCTTCAATGGGTCAAGATACCAAAATATGATACGCATCGCCAAAATATGATACCAAAATATGATACGCAAAATATGAAAGCATTGACGCAACAGCACCTTATGTGCAATAAGCGAAATAAGAACTAATAGATTTAACAATGTAGGGGAACTCTGTACTTTCCCAATAAATACCAACTTTTTTATCCAATGGCGGGCACACAAGGGTAACTGAACCCTATGCCAACAACAAGGCCAGAGACTGCTACTCATTTGTCGTTACCCAGCGGGCACCTGTGAACCAAGTCACGGCGGCGAGTAGCGTTACCCGCGTCATACCACCACAAACCCGTTTATAGAGCGGGCCACATTCATACAACATCACATAAGAAAGGACAGAGAGAACAGAGAAGGAAAGAAACATCCATGCCCGAACCGGGATTCAAACCCGGGACCAACAACTCAGGAGTCAGGAACGCTAACCACTCAGCCAATCGGTCGGCTATAAATACCAACTAAAGACACTTCTCAACTATGAAACATGTCCAAATAACAAGATCTTTAACTGAATCCCCATCATTTTCACCGAAGCAGCAGAAAAGATAGGATATACAACGTACGTACACTTTCTTAGAATAACAATCTGTGTTTGGATCAAGGATAGGAGATCATTACACTAGATTTCCAAAATACTAAGTGCTGCAACTGTAAAATAGAGAGTTGCTTCTAATAATTAATTACACTTTTAAAACTTGATATTCGTGGTATTTAATGAATTCCTGCACTTAATTTGAGTATAAATTATATTTCTTTTAAGTGATGGCCTTTACACAATTATAAGAATATTAAGTTTTTTTAATTAACAATTCAATCATAAGATAGTATATAAAGCATTGACGTCATTTCCATTTGTAGAATTTACGTTAAAATGAAAATTTTTATCATAACCGCATTTAGAAAGAAGCTTATCTATTGCAAATACCATCCATCGTCATTAATTATAATAATATGTTGAAGAATCAGAGAATTTCTAAATCACTAATAAGTGACTTTTTGCTTCAAAAATGAATCTGGACTCATTATTTAAAAAATACAGTTAGAGCTAACAATATTATTATTAAAAAATTAAATAAAAATTTTATTACAATGCAAGAAACAATAAATATGTCATAAAAAATGTAATTTTAACAAGGTTAGACAGTGACTTAATAAATATATTTTATATTTGTCGAATGTATCACATATATATATATATATATATATATATATATATATATATATATATATATATATATATATATATATATATATATATATATATATATATATATATATGTAAAAGCAAATATATGTATACTTTTTTTCTCGAAGCATAATTGGTGATCGAATGAAGAAGGAAGCAACACGTTTGCTGTTAAAACTGGTGATTTTGCTTCATATTTAAAGTCGCTGAGGATAATAGTTACTTAGTGGAGGCGGTTGTGCACAGGATACCGGAAACAATTGCAAAATATTCACCGAATCTTTCAACTGTGATATAACTAGCAAGATTTGTTCCTTATATTGATTGAGATGATAAGAAACATTGTTAGAGAAGTTGGGTATTAAGAAAACGTATATTTGTGACAACGATTCAAAAGCTTTACATGAAGTTCAAATGAATAAATAATAATATTTATTAAATATCTGTAATCCACGTGCATTAATTCGTATTTCAATTGCAGAAATTCATTATAGTTTGCATTTAATCCCTTTTATTTGGTTAATTTTCTGAAAATTATAAGAAAAATGTTTAAAATTGATTTATACATATATCAAGTTGTAATACATTATATTATACATTGATTTGTACATTAATTTTTTATAACCATATTGTGATTATCACATAATTTATTCATCCTAATTTCATTTTGTTAACTTTTTTTGAAAAGTAACTAACTCGGTGTAGGAAAATTATGGTGTAAAAAAACAATGTTTAAATTTTTTTCTCAATAATCTTATTTACAAAAAAGCTTCATTATTTGTAATAACGAAATTTAATATCTGGGAATTTTATAGTTTTTATTTGACTAATCTAAATTTTGCTTGAAGTATTTCCTTATAACTTAGAAATTTAAGAAGTGTTTCAGAAATAACAATAATGAATAAAAATGTTCCTCACTATACACAAATAAATGTTTAATAATATAATATATATATATATATATATATATATATATATATATATATATTATCCTTATTGATAAGATCCTTATCCATCCTTATCTTTATTGATAAGAAGTCTAAAGATGAAGGCAATTTAAAACCTAGTTGATGAAAAGATGATTTCAAAAATATTTTATTTAATGAAAGATTAAAATTGTCCATTTTTAGCATTCTCGTGTAAGTTACGTATGCCATACATTCACGTATGTCTAGCATAGATGGGGTCCTCTTATCGCGATTAGAATTCTTTTGTTTTTATTTTGCATTGCATCATCCTGATATATAGGAAGCTACGGGGTTGTTCAAAGTATAGGAAAGGTCTCAGAAATTCTCTGCCACTTTTGTTTTTAGGTCAGCATTTAATTCCCATATCGATGGTATGTCAGGAGTATTCGTAAACATTCTGCAGGTGTACAGTAGAATTCGAATCATCCGATCTGCGTCTATCTGAATCGCTTTCAGAATTTCCGAAAAATAAATTAGCGTGAAAAAGAGAAGGGCAGTGAGAAAATGGAAAAAGCTCAAGAAAAGGAATGGTATAAGAAGGGAGTAAAAGCGAATAAGAGAGAGAGACGAGAGAGAGATTAGTCTCTTGAAGAATTCAAACACATTCTTTTGAAAATTCCTGGATGTTCAGAAGTTGGTACTGCAGATACTGAAGAATAGATTAGGAGTCACACCCTGGATTTCAAATTGTTAATGATGTTTCATTAAATGTAAGTGTCCAGGAATATGATTTTAATGTTCAAGTTGAAGCAAACACGGAATCATCAGCTACTGACGCATTTGCTGGCCTTGAAATTGCTCTGAAGAGGATAGAGCGTCAGCCCCAGTGGGACCACATGTTGATTCTCCCTTTCAGTGGAGGCTCGACTTAGCTGACAGAAAACAGGTGAGGGCAGTGCAAAGTGCTTAATTTGTCTGAAAAAATTCAGCAAGAAATAATTTTCATTTATAGCACTGTACATACATACTGTATTAATGTACAGCTCTTGTGAATACCTAACATGTTAATGTTGCTTTTTCATTTAATTGATTAAAAGTTATTTTCTTGTAAATATATGTAATTTTTCTCCTATATATTCAAAATACAATAATTAATTAAAATGAACCCTTTTGTCGAAAAGATTGAATTATCCGAATCGTTGATTATCCGAATAGGGTCCGGTCACAAATGATTTTTATAACTGGAGTTCTGCTGTATTCGTAAAGTTACTTGTACTGAATAGGTTGTATTTAATTATTTTTACATTTTTTAGTTTAGTTTAAATTTAATGATTTAATATTACACACACACGTATGTATATAATATAAAAAACATATAATTATGGTTTTTTTAATACAAAATAATTTTTGACACACAGCAGATAACGAGTAAGACATTTTATTGATGTTGAAACAAATAGACTAAATAAACAATGTACAGTTTGGTATGTGATTAAACTCATAAAAAATAATTTAATGAATTGGAACAGTGTTTTCTCATAATTTTTCATACTGTTTACTATTATTGGATTATGATATAAATGTTTGATTTGTATCAGTAGCTAGTTTATTTACACTTCAGCTTCTCAAAATCATTAAGCAACCTTTTTTTATGGGATAAACTGTAGTCTACTTTACGATTTACACCATTATTTTCCCATACAGTCTAATTGTCGCCTGAGTTAAAGAGGAAAAAAACACTTAAGAATTTTCCTTCCATAAGAAATTGATTTTCTTTATTTTCGAGACTAAGCTCCCATCTTCATTTACATACACAATGGCCTCATTTAAATATTTAAGCCGAGATAGAAGTGTTTTTTTTTCCTTCTTACACTTACTTTTATAAAAGGAAATTCTATCGACAACTGGCAGCTTTTCCATTTCAATTCTAAAAATTGATGGTAGAATTTCTACATTCTGAGGGTTAAATAAGATTTCGAGAACCCATTTTATTCAAGCATATATTAAAAATGGAGATGATTTAAGGAAATAGAGAGATTCCTTTTAGTCATTTATAAGTTATTTTCAATTCTAAAATGAAAAAAGCCTGCCAAAAAAGTTAAAGGAGAAAAGTTTTTAATTATAGTTCAAATAATGGTATTTTAGCTCTGTTTTTCTTAATGGGTAAAATTGCTTCGTTAATGAATATATTAAGAATTGTTTTAGCTAGGTATAAAGTAAAACCATCTCTACGTCAACCACAAGTGTCTTATCGCATCTTTAAATACATGATTTAAGAGTGTGATCATAATAGTTGGAACAGATGCTTTAAAATATGGTTTAAAGATAGCAGTTGACTTACGTACAAAATTGGAATTGTTTTGTCTGTGAAAGTATTATATATCCCCCCAAGAGATTTCTCGCCAAATCTAGCGTCCTTTGTTTTGATTATAGTGTTGGCAGTTTGAGTTTTTATTGCTTTTCAGATGTTTTTTATTGTCAGGTTTGCTTTTTTTCTCTTTTATTCGCCATTTTTGAGTCATATATATGTTTTTTTAAAGTGACAACGGAGTTTTAATATTTTGTTCAGTGTTTCAATTGGGCGGAATTGGGAAATTTCCAGTTCCAAAAACATGCGTTCAGCTTGACAGTGAAAAAAGTCGCAAAGTCACCAATTGGGGAGACATATCATACTATTTCCATGGTGTCAATTTTATAATAATCAGTTATATTGAAATACTATCGAATCTATCCAACATCAACAACTTAGATTTAATTCTAGATTATGTTATCGTTAAGATTGTGTTGAGATTATGTTATCGTTAAATAAGTCTGTTAAACGTAAATGAAAGTTCGTATCATAGTTCTAAAATAAAATGTTGGGCTCAGGGGCCGTATAATTCATGAGTCCAAACTCTGAATTATTTTGGCGTTGAAGATATGTTGCCAAGATGACATATCGTGACATGCGCGAAGACGTAAACACTAGAGTTACCAAAATAGAATTTTCTGCATAATTCTTAAAGGTCTCTATATCTATAATGTAATAAAAATAAAGTTGCCAGATACATAAGAAAATCCGTCAAAAAAATCGCCAAACTCAGAATTTGGCATCCTGGGTTATAAAGCACCTGTGCCAATTGTTGAATGTATGGTAGTACAACAATAGACATTCATCTGGTATAATTTTGATAGAATCTTAGAATACTATTGGATTCAATGGCAAATAAAAACTTACATTACTTCTAGATAATGTTAACAGTATGTGTTTGTATGAATTAAACATGGCGCGAGGTTTCTGAAATGATATTGCTGAATATGTGGTGGGGGGTATAACAACGAAGATTTAGTATATTCTTTAATTGGAATCATTTTTTGAGGTTATCTTATGTGTGTGTGGAACAAGTAAAATATACTTACACTAAAATACCTGTTGCTTAGCTTTAAAAAAATAACTTAGTTATAATAAATAGTTAAACCTTTTTCATAACTCTTGGTACAACAGCGCAATTTTCATTTTTTCAATTGGAATCATTTTAGTTATCTTGGAACTAGTCCAAAATACATGAGCTTAAATCACCTTTGTTGAAATCTTCAACAGGTTTATTTAATTAACTTTATCACAATAACAGAACACAGTTAGCATTTTCTTCATAGGAGTTTTTTCAATTGTCTGACAATATGTCTACAATACTTGCTCTAAAGCCATTTTTATTTAAAACAGGCAATAAACTTTTACCTATTAGTTGCTGTTAACTCATTGTTAACCAATAACTGAACTCCATTCCACATCTCTGTTTTAAATGCATGGCTGACTTCTTTAAATCATATATTACACATTTTTGTTATGTTTTACTGCAATCCTTTAAATCATATTACACATTTCTGCTATGTTTTATTGCAGTCCTTTAAATCATATTACACATTTCTGCTATGTTTTATTGCAGTCCTTTAAATCATATTACACATTTCTGGTCTGTTATTAGTAAATGAATTTCGTAATCTACAATTTATCCAGGGTTTTTTCCTAATTTAAACATATTTGTTTTCTGGATTCGCCATTATTACTTGTCTTTAATAATTATTATTAAACCTGTGCCAAAGAAGCTTCATACTTTAGCAATTTCTTTTTTACATTTCTGTGTTGCATGTGGCATAGTTAAAGAAACACACTTTTATAAGGATAAAACTCATTCAGATACTTTTATCATAATTCTTTGAAGAAAGCCATATTCGAACGTTACAAGGAAACGCTCCCTGTGTCAACTCCTGTACACCATGTACCTGAAACATGACACCTAAAAATCATGCCATTTTCTTTTTTAGTACATCGATATATTAAACATGTTCTATTTGGCAATCGTACCATTTTTCACGCAGCTGCAAAATACTTTTAATTACATTAATATCTGAAAGAATGCTTGTTTTTAAGGAAATAATTTCATATTTAACTCAAAATTTAGAATAAAACAATTTAGAATATCGCAAGGTATATGAATAATTAATCATTAGACTAGGCAATAGCATAAAATTTTGTGCTTGTACTATTTATATGATCAAAAAAAATCAACTTTTTATCAGAATCAAAGCTTATTATATTTCTAAGGAATATTCCCATTTATTAATATATTAATACTAATTTAGGACATGATACTAAATATTTGTGTGTGAGAGTAGCATCAAAAAAGTAATATATGGTAATATTGACACTTTTAAAATGGCTTATTCCACAATTTAAAATAAATATAAGACATTATAACTTAAATATTTGTGTGAGCAAAAAGTGGTAATTTATTATCAATAGATCACCGTAAATAATGCTTAGACCTTAATGAAAAAAGATAGCATTCGTTTCTTTCTCTATCGTATTTAACATTCTTCTCGGCCATAAAATATCTGTTTATATTCTTTTCGTTTTAAAAGCGATGCTTTATCTAAGGATAATGAAAAAAGTTATGAAACAGTTTTATTATTGTATATAAAACAAGAAATTTATATGAATTTATCGTTAAGTAAATGGATATTGCTCTTTAAAATAATCTTCTTTAATATACTTTTCAAATAAATAATAAGCATTTCATTTTTCCTCCCAATCTATAAGAGCTAACTTTAGTCTACACGATCCATATTTTATCCACAACACGCAAATTATCGAGTAAACAATATTAATGCTCTCCTGTGCCTGTAGGTGGCGCTCGCAAAATGTTTTCCAGGACTGATGCCAATAGATAGCAGCCAATGTAGGAAAGACTGCACAAATACAGGGCCAACAAAATAAAATATTTAAGCTTGCACTTCATGCATAAAATAAGTGGTATGGGATGTTCTCTATGTTTACGGCTCTAAGGGTTGTTGATCTTCCAGATATTTCAGGCCATCCCCAAATTCTCTCTTGCCTACGAAGCAGTCGATTTTTTTTTTTCGGAATGGGGTACGTACAAAAAACTATTTTCTGAGAAATATGAATTTTGCAAAACTCAGGACGCAATTTTCTTTTACCTGAGAAACTACTAAAGAAATGTTGTCTGAAGAAATATCATATAACTTTCAATCTTTTAAAATATTAATTGTTTCCATTATCCCAGTTTATTTTTTATCGACTATTAAAATATATATTTATAGATGATTTATCAGGCCTTTTAATGTATGTTTTTAAACTTTATTATTTGTCTTTTATAAAAATATATAATAACTTACGCTAAAAAACATTATAGTTTTTTTAACATAAAACACGAAATTTGACATTGAGAATGAACTAAGCGAACTTTTTTTTTATAAAACGCACTGAAAAATATTAATACTGGAATAATTAGGTTCTCATTTCATACGCTGTTGAAAAAAAGTTTATAATTTGTTACACGAGATAATTCTTGCCTATTAATTCTATTTTCATTTGAAAATAATCCATCATTAGAGGATAATTCATTTGACTCCATATTCACTTCATAATATTTACCTGAGTTACATTTTTAGGACCTTAAATAATTTTGCTACATTTTGTATTAAGAAAAAATTAAAAATTTCAAAGGAAAAATAATTAATCCTTTGTACAAGAATTAGTTTTTTTTAATGCCATTCACCACTGCATGATAATGAAATAAATTACAGCAAGTACACTGCAGGACAATTGCTAAGGACGGATCACAAATTGCAATGTAGCATAACATTAAGCGAGACATGAGGCCTAGTAAGATAAAATATAGTTGTCACACTGTTCAGACATTAGAATAAAGAATATTTATTGTTCTGGAAAGTACAAAAGCTGTGAAACATCTGAAAGAAAAAAAGATGTTCACTTGATGCTGCATACGGGAAAATGGAACAATGCATCTAAAAGTCAGCAGGCACCTTGAAGAAAGGTATCAGTACGGGATATGTCCACCATGGAGTGTGATGCAACATTCCATACGTCGTATGCGATTACTCTTTGCACAACATTATCCAGCAGCTGTTGAGGTAATTTATCCCATTCCTCTGGGAGTGCACGGATGAGGGTGTTCTTGTTTGTCGGAGGATAGTTTCGACCAGCCACTTGCCTCCCCAAAGCATTCCACACATTTTCAATGGGGTTTAGATCTGGAGAACGTGATGGCCATACGAGGCGTTGAATACCCTCGCTGTCTAGACAATCCTGAACAGCGAGTGTTCGATGACATGTTGTGTTTTCATCCATAAAAACAAATTTATCACCGACAGCACCATGGAAAAGACGTACATGAGGAAGTAGAACTTCATTAATGTATCGTTGGCCCGTCATAGTCCCATTCGCAACCTCATGTAGTGGGGCGTGCGGCCATTGATCATGTTGCCAGCCCACAACATGACACTGCATGTTGGATATCGGTCCCTTTCCTGGATATTTTCTGGACGATAAGCAGAACCACTCTCGCGCCAGATCAGTTGGTGTCTACAATCCGATGACAAACTGAACCTACTCTCCTGTGAGAATAGTAAGCATGCCTAGTCCTGTTCAGTTCAATTGCGATGCTCACGACACCATTGCAAACGGGCAGTACGGTGCTTTGTACTGGTCAATGGAACACACACAACAGGTCTGCGGGCGTATAATCCTCCTCCCCTCAAACGTCTGGCAACAGTTTTTCGGGAGATCTGCTTTCCTGAGGCAGCAAGAAACTGATTTGCCACCTGCTGAGCTGTGGCGCGCCTGTTCCTTTTTGCTGATAGGACGATATATCTGTCTTCGGCAGGCATCATACTTCTAACACGACCTCCCCCGTGCCGCCTACTACACATTCCAGTAGTTTTAAATGACTTCCACAGCCGTGAAACAACGCTGTGAGCGATGTCGAACTCCCTGGAAACATCTGTTAATTTTCGCCCTTCTTCGATCTTTCCAATAATTCAGCCACGCATAAAATCATTTAAGTGATGTCGGGAAGACATGCCAAAAATTTCAAGTTCGTTTATTAAATCTCTCCTAGTAAAATTTTGACTTGAAACAACAACTGTCCACACGCGTCAAAACCTTTAAAGCTCTTATGAACGGCTATCACGTGATGAACAGACGTGGAAAAGAAATTTGCATAATGCATATTTCTTCTTACAATATCCCGTACTTATTCTAATTTTCCACATCTTGCTTCCTTTCATTTTGTGGTTGCTATGAATGATAGTGTTATCCGTCCTTGGCAATTGTCCAGCAGTGTAATATTGAATGACTTAACAGGACAATACACTAATATCTCTTATATCAGTCAGGCTATATCACTAAATTCATCGATTAAATCGAATATTAGAATAATTCTCAGCAGGTTAATTTTAAAGAACGATTAATAACTTTTTCTTTCATTGAAGTAAATGGCCTTTTCTTTTGACTACCTCCCGAAATTGTTTTATAGGTTACGTTTATTATAGGTTATTTTTTATGTTTTTGAATTCTCTTAGCAATAATAAAGAAATTATTAGTTTAATATAGCTATAAACTACAATCAATCGATTATTTGCAAGCACACACATTTACTTAGAATTGTTACATAGAAGTTTTCAGGGTTTTTTTACTTAGTTTTCTATACATGACCAGCTTTTAGAAAATTAAACATTTGGATTATGTAAGCAATGTCTGTAAAATCTGCTTTGTTAAGTGTCAGTATGGGTAATTCAAGATTAGAGAAGCATTCTGCGCTGCGTTTTCAAAAGCAAAATCACTGAGAAATACCTTCAAATGAGGAAAGTATTTGAATAACGCTTTTTTCGTAATTGTTAGCTTGAAAATTCAATGCGACTCGCATTTTTTTTACTTGGTATATATAAACTGTACTATTAAAACATTACATTTCAAAAGCAAATATTTACTTTTAATGATGATTATTAATATTGTTTTCTCTATTTTTCAAAGAAAATATCATATTTGTGTTTCATCAGATTTAAACAACTAAAGAAATTCTTCAAATAAATGTTTTTCCGCTTTTAAAACTCAATTCGATAATTTCGGTGTAACGAACAACCAATAACATAAACTAAGTTTTTACATTTTTCTAATTCCTTGATTTCCATATCTACAAAAAGAAAAATATTTATTTCATAATTTTTCAGCTTATTTTATATTTAAAAAAATTTATACCATATTTCAATAAATGATTTTTTTTATGTTTTTTCAGCTCAGTTCTAGTAAAATTGTAAGTATAACTCTTGCGATAAAAATGGATTCCTAATATTCTTAAATATTCCGATAACATTATTCTTCATTTTTGATAACTTTTTAATAGAAGTCAAGCAAATTCGCTTTAAGAAATATTTTTGGCGACAAAATTACATCAGCATGAGATTTTATTACATTTTCACTAATTGCAACATTTCTACAGTGACTTGTTAAGAAAACTTTTTGCGCGTTTGAAATAAATTATATTTTTTTATGTCCTTCATTTCAATTTAATTGATGAAATTCAAAGAAGAAGATTGACTGTTTGATTTTTAATTAAGACAATTTTGCAGTAAAAACATTATAATCTGCAAAAGCAGAAACTTCGTAGTTTGTACAAAAAATAAATTTCTATATAATTTATTTTATAACACACTTCTTTGAATCTTTAAGATCACCACAACAATAAAAACTCGAAGAGCACTTAGTAATAAACTGAAACATTTCTCTTAAACAGAAATTTCTAGAAAATAAAAATTATTAAGAATAATAAGATCATATTATTTGAGTCGAAATTAAGTTCGATAGAAGGAAATGAATTTGTTTCAGAATATTTAAAAAAGAAGCCTTTACTTTAAATGTATATAAAAAATTGAAACTGTTTCTTTGAAATGAAAGTATTTGAAGAACTTTTGAAAATAAAATTTAATTTCCAATATACTTGAAATTTTTCAAAATTTGTTTAGTTGAAAGTTGTGGGGAAATCCTGTAAATCGGTATGCATCATTTATTTCATTTATATGATTGTGAAATTAAAATAATTTTATGCAGGTCTCATCAATTTCGTAAACAGCTAAAAAAATTCTAATTTAAAATAGTTTGTTGACATGAACTTGCGCAGAACGTTTGCCCTACAGAATAGACATTTAAAAAAATGATATAAAAGGTGTTTACACAAAAACTCAGAAGCTAACTATAATAGCCGATATGTTTTGTGCAATAAAATTACATGTTATCTTTGTTTGTGCAGTCGTTCCATTTTGCCATGAATAAGCGTTAGTGTTGCGGAAAAAAATTCATATAGAAAAAAGTAACAGAACAATGTGTTTGAGCTGGTTACGCAAAATGCATTAACTTTTTCTTTGATCTAAAATATTATAGAAATTTAATGACATTAAAAAGTTTACTATTCAGTAAATGTAATTTCATCAATCGTATGATAATCGATGCCATATCGATTGTTATACGAGAATAATCGATGTCATATCATAATAATGGCATCAAATTTCATCACTCAAAACCACTGCTGTAGGACATCATTTTTTCATTTGTAAGTCATCAGTTATAACCGTTATTAAGTATTTCATAATTTAAACTAATCCTAAGATTAGCTATAATGCAACAAAGCTGGATAACTTTCATGTCCATTTGCCTAAAAATAATATATTTAATTGAACTGGGAGATTTCCTTAACAGACTTTGGCATCTCCCTAAAGTGAATTTCTCATTTTAATTATGACATTTTTTTTCAATTAACAGCAAAACTCCACAAATCAAGAAACTCATATTTATTCGCATATTTAACTTTAGATAAGCTCATTTGAAGTGGCAAAACTGATAATCAGAATACATCAGCTGGCAGCAAATCCAACATTCAATTCTGTTGCTCTGGAATAATAATTCTGGAGAGGGCGGCGAAAAAGTCAGCAAGTGTCTCCCCTGGGGCCAAAACATTTCGAGCATTCGTCGTGTAGAACAAACAAATATTGTCAAAATTAATTAATTCCGGAAAGCTTACCTGCAGGCGGCTCTCCTTCGCTTGGCTCATAATCTTCTTTGCGGGCCCTTTGATGTTGAGTCGCCGGCAGAGTTGATCTGAAAACAACCAGAGAAAACATTTATTATTGATTCGGATCCACCTGAATATTTATGAGATTTCTTTTAGAACATGGCTTCCAGAGAAGAAAACATTTAAGACAATTAAATCGGAAACTGGCTTAAGCAAGCATCTGATTATGATTTCGGCTTCTTTCTCATTCCAGTCGTTTGGAACAATAACGTCTAAGCTCATATGAAAGAAGCCTAAGAGCCCCTGATATAAAAGTGAATTAGTAGTTGATGCCTTCCTAGCATCGAACGGTTTAATTGAAATATTAAATCGCAGTCGTAATTGAATTTCCCTTGTCGATATTTCAAAATGACTGTTTAAGTAAACAATGGTAATTGATTGCGAGAATGCAATGCTTTTAATTCTCCGTAAACAGGGAAGAAGCCTTTTAAGAACTTCAACTGCCATTGTCAACTGGGAGGCTCTAATGTTTTGTCACACAAAAGCTATTTTGGAATATTCCAGTGAATATATTGTGTGATTCAGTTTTGTTGGACTACGAAGATATTTGAAGACAATTGAACGTTATATAAATCCTTTTGCTTACATTTCTTATAATTTTAATAAGTACAAAAGATATCTAGTCAAGGTAAGTTAAGAATAAAATTATTTCTGTTTAGTTCTTAAAGATTAATGTAAGTGTCTCTCTCTCCATAAATCATATTGAACTTATGTGTTAATAAATTATTTTAATTCGAGAGAAAAGTATTTAATTTCGCTTTTTCTTAACTTTTGTAATTTTGAGGTATTTTCAGAAATATATAAAAATGTATAGGTTTTGAGTTCAACAACTTCCTTGTTATGTTGGGTAACTTTTATTCGATTAATTTTTTACTATGATTAAAATAATTTTTGTAAAGTTAATTCCATTTATATACATTGAGTTCTATGCAATTTATCCTTCTAATTGCATAATAACTTATTATATGTTTTTACCATTCATTTTGTTAGCTCATTATAATGGACAAAGTGGTAACATAATTTGCATGCATGTAAAAAAATTAGAAAATTTTAATATATCTTTCAGAAATGCCAAAGTTTTATAGACTTTAAGTAATATTTTGAGGAAGTCTTTACCAATTTTTACAAAAAATTTAACTTAACTAATTGAAATAAAAAAATTAAATTTCGTGATTGGCCCATGTAAAAATAAGTAAGCAGGAGAGAAAATCTTTTAATTTGTTTTAAAACAACAAACAAACATTTTTTGTAACAAAAAAATTATTGGCAAGAAATCCTCATTTGTGGATAAAACCTTGACCCAAATCAAGATTTAAAAAAAAAGAATTCTGAAAATCCTCCTAAAACACATGTAGAAAAACATATGATAGATTTCTACACTTTTCTTCTTTGGAGCTGTTCAATGATCTATTGTTGACGGACTTTTAGAAAACATAAAAACACACTGTAGACAATATCTAAAAATATATTAGCCAATATTTGGTTTAAAAAAACAACCTCAAACACAAATTTGAGCAAAGTCTCATGGGAAAGCGAAACATTAATCATTATCTATCAAAACATATTAAAAATGACAAGGTAAAGGAGTAGCCGGATATTTTATAAAGAAAATTTGTCTTCATTTGATTGCAATGGCCCCCGTACTGAAGAACAAGAAATTAGTTTTAATTTACTTTGGTCTTACAAATCTAATGGATGAGTGTTGCGAATATTTTTTAAACACAACATGCATCAAAAGCTTTCGATAAAAGAGAAATATCGCATTATAAAATATTTGTTATAATTTGAAAATAGCTACTCGGCTATTTCACAATTTGGTTTCCAAAACCTAACTCTAGGTCTAGTCAGAACGTGCACTTTGGAGTGGAATGTACAAGCTAGGTTCTTAGCCACTGGCAAACATGTGAACACGTGACACCTAAATATCTCTCACTAATTATAGTAAGGAAATGCTAAATGTTATATTGAAGCGGCATGCGTTAGTCATACTTTTTATGTTATTATTTCTCAGTTGGATACTTTCGTAAATTGTGTTTTTTTATAAGTTAAATGCTTTAATTATGAGTAATGAGAAGGAACTTACAGTTCTGAAGAAAAATGTTCTAAAATACATTATAAATCAATTTTTGCCGAAACTAAATGCAGTATACCTGGAATTACAGAAGAAAAAAAGTGTTTAACATTTTAAAGAGAAATTAATTTTACCATTATAAGAAAGAGAAACAAATCTATCGTATTAAGCTACTAATGATGCTCAGTATATTGTTTTAAACTCGCATTCTCGAATTAGCTACAGAGGAAAACTATGCGTGCAAAGATCTGCAAGGCAAGTACAAACATTTGAAGTTGGTATTATTATATTTAAATTTATGAGACATTTTTTATTCCATATTTTTACTTGGTATTATTTTATCATTATTTCTTTCTGAGACGCCTTGAACAATTCATGGGTGTATTTTTGGTTTGCTTATTTTTAAAAAACTTTGCACAAATGAATTCAGAAGGCCTTCTTCTTCCCTGCTCACCTGATGAGAAAAGAGACAATTTATTTATTTATCAATATTTTTATTTCTTGCCTTCTCTATTCTTCTGATTTTTAATTTCCAGCTTTGCTTTTTCTATTATCACTTTCATTTTTTCGTTGGTTTCTAAATTCTTTATCATGCTCTTACTAATATTATTTTTTTTTCAAATTTCTTAAAAATCTTTTATAATTTGAGCAGTATTGATGTTACTTTATATGTATACTATATGTATAATGTGTATATATACAATTATTTAGTTTTTTTAACTAGACTAAGAAGGTTAAAGTGTGGAGTATTTTAAAATGATTTCCATTTTGAAAGCAGAGCCTTTGTCCTTGTTTGATGTTTAAAAGTGTAAATGCGGCTTAACTATGCTTTTAGAAACTTCCGTAGTTTGGTTCTTTCTGTACCATTTGATATGATCCAGTTACAGATGAAAATTTTGATCCTCAGTTTCATGCTAAACCCACATTCCCATATTACATTTTTATAACATTTTTCATTGCTGGTATGGATGTTGATTAGGGTCGGAAAAAGTGAAATTCTAAGAGACATTACAGTTTAATTTGCGACGAATAAGATTTCAGTCGCACCATTAGATACGTTTTCCATCAGTGTTATTTACTTTTCTTGTTCAGAATGTTTCCATTAATTAAGTATTAAAAGTTGATCTTCTGTGTGGTGTTTCTAACTCCTATTTGGGCATATATCACAATGCGTTTTAGGAGCTAAATCAATTTTGGAGGATTTTATTTCATATTAAATTTAAGTAATATTCAGAATTTGGTTTTATTTGTTAGGCACATATAAATTTATTTCTGTAAAACATAAAAGTATATAATTTTTTTGTTCCACTAAGAAAAATTATTAAAAAATATTAATAATTTTAAAATTTTAATTACTTTTTTGGTTTTTATAAACTTTTTAGCACAAAACATTTTTTACATTTTGAATTATATCTCAAAATATATTGATTAATATAATGTATAAAGCATACGACGGTCACTTTTTTTGATAAAACGGAAATCTGAATGAATGCATCCATTCGTAGATATTTGTAATATAAAATTTTATATCATAAATATAATATGTATAGCTTTAGCATTTTTAATGCATTCAAAAACTGAAAAATCCCGTGTTGGTGTTCGGTTTAATACTTCACGAGTTTGATTCTTACCTACGATATGGATGTTTGTAACGCTTTGAAAGCTATGGTCTATATTACACTCGTAGTTAATAAAATGACCTTTCAGCGCCAAAGAAAAACAAATAAACATGTGCTATTAAAGGTTTCATTATGTAAAAGTAAATTTACAGGAATTTAATGTGAAAGTTTTGACTTTAAAAGTTATCGGAATTTTTTTAATCCTTTTTTGTGAATGATCGAGAAATGTTTGTTTACTGAACCCCGTTATAATGAAGTGTGATTTAGAGACGCATTAAAAATATTTTTATATCCGGGAGGTTTTTCTCGTGGTTGGATTTTAATGTCGTGAGTCAAGGAAGAAAAATCCTCTTACGCACCAAGTTCTTTATTGGCTAAACTTCAAACTAAAATCTTTATATTTAACCAAAGTCCAAGTGTGATGGCTACCATTACAAAGATGGCCACTAATATCGTAACATCTTCTCGCTCTTGAATATTACGTTACATGCAATAAAAAAGTCGTGTTGCAATTGAAATCAAACATTTATCTAAATTCTCCTGAGTCATTCTCTGAATGAAAGCTTCTCTATGAAGAGATGAACCCTGACCTTGATCGGTGACCTCTTTGAACATGATTTGTAAAAACAATTATGTCATATCAATCATTTGTTGAGTCACTATGGAAATTGTTTGAAATATGGGAAAGATAAGCAAATATATAAGCAATTCAACAATCACAACTCATGCTTGGCGAATGTCAAAGTTCACCGGTATAAATCGAAAATGAAAGCATGTAGCAAATACTTCGAGCTTACGCTAAACGACTATGCCATTGTTAACATTACATTGATGAAGATTAATATACATTTAAAGCTTAATTATTAAAATTTTTAAATTACAAATTTTGATAAAACCTAGTACATGTTTAAATAATTTAAATACGTACTAGATATTATATACCATGCTCTGCTAGACATTAAAATTGCAACATTAAGAGAAAAAATGATCTTCTGAACTTCAAAATCAAGAAGATCAGGAATCATGAATTAGAATGTGCAAATGACTAGCCTTCAAAGTCTCCAGATCCTTCACCAACTGTAAACAAAGGCCGCGGTGGTTGGTGAGGGTGTTGTTCTCATAATCGGAAAGTAGTGAGTTGGAATCCCGGTTTAACCGAAGATCCGTCGTGTCCGCTAATGGTGACTGGAGCACGTTAAAATTGGGCTTGGTCGCAATGTCCTCCAAGTGAAATGATACCTCTGGGGGAGGCAGGCCAAGTACCGGGGGTTTTCTGCTTGGTCCCTGCTTCAAAGTCACGAAGACTCCACCCGGCTGCTTCTGTCTGACTGGTAGAGCCCAAATCAGATCTAGGTGCAGGGGAGCAGGCTGGTGCAACAGCCAACTGAAACCGTCGGGAAATGAGTTGCTGAGAGACTGGCCACTCAAGCAACTGCGATTTATGAAGCCTGGCATAGAACCGAAGCTACATAGAATGAATCGTTCTTTTCTGTCGCTCAAGAACAAGTTGATTCCAGGGCTAATAGTACAATGGCAGTTTTATGTACCCAAGAAAGTAACTGTTTCTAATTAATTTCTCATCCCTACAGCTAAACACATTAAAATTTTAATTACGTGTTTATTCATACTGGTTACGCACAATACATATTCTTTTTATTTTCATTTTTTCAAGAAACTGCGATTTTAATGGTCAGCACAATGTGTATCAGTAATAATATTCTATTAATTAATTTAAGAAAGAAATCTAAGAACTCATTTATGTGTTTTGATATCAAATAGAATTCATTCAAATGTGTTTAAAAAATTCACATATTTTTTTTATTTCAAAGAAAATAAATTTTGACTCATTTTATTTTTTACAATCTGTAAACAAGAGCTTCAATTTTTTCACATATATTTTTTTTTATGAAACACAAGCTTCACCAAACGCAATGTCAGTGCTTAACTGTGAAAACGCCTTCGCACATTTGCTCGTCGGCTGCGAAAGCAAATAAACTTCCCTGGGGAGTCGTCCGACGTTTCAGATAAAAGCAGAAACAAAAAAAAATGTTTAAAAAAAGGGGAGGGAATAAGCCTGAAGAAAGCTCAGTGAATTCTCACCATTCGCAAAACAAAACCCAAAATTCTCGCTTAGTAACTCGCAAATTTAATAAAAGCTGAAAACACATCCGCGTTAATCAATTATATCCGGAGACCTCATTCAAAGAAGGTTTTTGAAAAGCGGCGGCACTCAGAGAGAATCTGCTCTTCCATTGGCGGGATACATATCCTAATACATACTCTTGTGTCAGATAAACAACTCTAATTCCCCACAGACTTGGCGACAAATGCAGCGCGAAATTTTCGCCCGCTCTTATTCATGTCTTCATTTACTTCAATTTTTTTTTCTACCCTCGAGTAACTTAGAACTTGCAGAGTAGAGCATCAGGTGGGCCTCCCCCTACCAAGAAAGAGATTTTCTCCAGAAAGTTCTAAAATAATCGATCCGAGGTACAAGAATAAGTAGGGACGAGGGTATGAATTATTAACGTTTATTTGGGTTTCAGCATAATTGATCAAAAGCTTCTAGCGAATGGTGTTTTTTTTTTTTTTTACTCCCTCTACATTTGTTTTTCTTAAAAATTCTTTTTAGAAGGAAATTTGAGTATTTTGTTTCGCTTTTCTTGATTTTACTTTCTTTTTTTTATATTGAAATTCTTTGAATACAGATTGCTTTCTTCGCTTTGCAATTGAGAATAATTTTTTCCCCCATGTTGAATTCATTTTTAAGATAAGTTTACTGTATGAAATGAAATAGATCATTCACCATGTCAATTTTTGTTTTATTAAGAACTCTTTTAATTACATTTAAAAAAAACTAAATTAAATTAATGATAAAAATAAAAACAAATAAGTTAAAAATACATCTCGTACATTTTTAAATTTTATATAAACTACATTTTTTTTATTAAATTTAAAAACAGCATTAAAAGAAAATGTAAAATAGAGAAATCTTAAAATAGATTTCATTTTTGATATGAAATCCTCCTTCATTTGAAGAAAGAAGAAATAAACAAATATTAGAAAGATATTAAATTTAAAACAAAATATATATCAATAAGTTTAACATGCAGAGATTAAAAATAATAATTATCGAAAAAAATGTAATGAAAACTATATTTTTTTATAAATTAATTAAAATATTTCTTTTGTATTTTCCCCTTTCCATTAACTTGTAAGATTTTAAATAAAATGTTTACTTTTTGAAATTTCATAAAAGTAAAATAAACAAGAGAAATAACTAAATGCGCAAAATGACAAGTTAAATTTAACATTTGAATCCAATATTTAAAAATTTAATTTTAAGAAAATTATAAAATGGCATGGAATAACGTTTTGTAAATTTTCTATCTTATATTAATTTTTTCAAGCATAACTGTACTGCCATATGATGTAACCTAGCCTTTTTAAGACAAGTAATCAAAATTCCACTGTGTAAATAGCTTCCAATATAGTTGAAGAAGTAGATTTTAATTCCCTCTGAGATTTTTGTGAGATACACATTTAATTTTTTTTAATTACATTCCCCAAGTGTTTTAGGAATATTTAAAGTAATATTTTCTAGTGTAACGTAACTTTTGAAGGTGAATTTTCTTCAAATCGCTCACTTTTTTAAATCGGTGAAAGAATACATTATATAGACCTATCATTATATAAATCATTAACAAATTGTATAACTCAATTATCTCTGAAATCATAATTTGCAGCAAAAAGTTGGTTAGGTAATTACTGAATGTGTAAATAGTTAGCGCAAGAATTGGGGTGCCTATTTCCTTATTAATTTAGTTTTCTTATTAATCATAAAGTTTCTTTCATTCCAGTTGAGATCATGATTACATCAATTCATTACAATTCTCATTGGTTTAAAATATCCATGACGTCACATAACGGTTCATCCACGTCACACATAATTAATTATGGCATTGTATTGAAACGGCTTCGTAAATACAAATTGATGAATTTTCTGCTTGCCTTTAAATCGCAATCTTCGAACGAAAGCAAACAACGCGAAGTTCGCCATCGATTGTCTGAGAATATTGTCTATGTTCATTTATTAACATGAAACGATGTAATAATAACAAGACCCCGTATAATTCAGGATGCCAAATTCTCAGTTTGGTGATTTTTTTTTTGGCGGATTTTCTTTTTTATCTGGCAATATTGTTTTTATTACGTCATACAAATGAAGACCAAAAAGAATTATGTTGAAAATTCAATTTTGACAACCCTAGTATTTAAGTCATCGTGACGAGATTTAGAACATTCTGTTCCATTTTCGTATTTTATTAGCAATTTTTGCGAGGAAACTTCATAAGAATATTTTAGCGTATTATACAATTTGTTAATTTTGGATGTGTAAATTCCAGGTTGTATTGCTCCTTTTCATTACTTTAAATAATTTTTACGTCACAATAACAACATATTGGTGCGTCATTACGTCACAAATATGTCATCTAGGCAACATTTCGTCGTAGCCAAAAAAATTCTAAATTTGAGACCCTGGATTATACGGCACCTGTGCCAAAAATGATAATAATAGCGATATAATAAAATGGAACAAGTTCAGTATCCCCATACACTTGGCGACGCGGCGAATTTTTTTGTCGCCAAGTTGCCAAGCTAGGCGCGCGTTTATTAAAACGGAAAATTTCCCTAATTTCGATCGAAAAATATGCATTTCAGAAAATTTAAAAAGGGAAATAAATATAAATAATGGACTTACTTGATATGAAGTTAAGCTGACATGCCGATTTATTTCGACTTATTCGTTTGTCACCAGTGTCACATTTCAATAAAAATAATTATCTAATTTTACAAAAAAAGCATGCAAAAATATTTTTCTAAATGTATACACTTTATAAATTTTTAAAAAAAGCATGCAAAAACTTATTTTCAAATACATACATTTTTTAAATTTAAAAAAAACATGAATAAAATATTTTTTAAATATATACACATTTTAAGTAAATAAAAATGAAACACGAATACAATAAAAAAAATACATGTAAGCAATAGAATTTAAATAAAATAATTACACCTTCTCCAAATCCAATTTCCGTTAAAAATTAATTAATATTTGCGATTCCTAAATTAATTAATAATTTGGAATGCTGAGCAATAATCCATCATTATTATCTTTAATTTTTGCTAAAATAACTTGTTGATATTTTTCAACAACATTATGAATATGAGACATTTTAAATTAAAACAAAAAATAAAGTAATTAAAACAATAAAAAGATGATAATAAATTAAAAAAACGAAATAAGGAAAAAAGAATATTTAACGGTTTTAAATACATAAAATAAAATATATCATTTAATATAAAAATATGTATTAAAATTAAACCAAATAAAAATAATAATGAAAAAGAAATAGTAAAAAAGAAAAATTTACGATGTTTGGACACTGGCGACAACGAAACACAACAGCGGGAAATCCACCGATTCCAGCAGCAAAAGTGAACGAAATTAAAATGACTAGCAATTAAAACGTAGAACAATTAGCAAAGAAAGTTCTGGAAAGTTCTCGAAGTGAAACTAAAAAGCTATTGCCACTAAAAAAAAGCACATATATAACGTAAAAATTATTTAAAACACGAGAAAAACGGAATCTGGCAAGGAAAAAATAAAAATAGTAACAAAAACTAAATTTGGCAACACTATAATAAAAACAAAAGCTGAAATCGGCAACACTACAACGTAAACAACGGTTACTAGATTTGGCGAGAAATCAGTGTATGGGGATACTGAACTTGTTCCAATAAAATAATTTATTAATGTAAAGCTTCATTAATATAAAGCGATATCTTATATAAGGACGAAAGCATCGATTGGAGAATTCATCTTCCGTGGATTCAAGCCATTAACACTTTGCCAATAGAACAGCAGAAAAGCAAAATGAAAAAGACAAGGCAAATTATTCACTTTGCTGTTAGTTTAACTAGGCAAGGACGATTTAAATTTTTAAAAATTTCATTAATTGTTTATTATATAATCCTAGGTAGGTAGGTAGGTTATGGCGGACACTTTTGGAGCTTTATGCTAGCTCCAAAATAATAAGATGTTTCCAGTTACTTTATGTCTGCCCATCAATGTCTCTACTTTACCAGCCAATCCTAATTTTCAGCTAAATGACGACACCGCCACCTGAGCTGTCATCCCCCTATGTGCATTACTTCAGATCAAAGACAGGATATATAATCCTGAATTAAATATAGTAATATTTGTAAACAAGTTCTTTTAAATCTTAAGACTAATGCCTTGCTTACGGCAACATTAATTAATTAATTAATTTTTTAAAATGAAGTGTAAAAATTGTGCAGTTTTACTAGTTCAATGTAATATTATGTAACCCCAGTGACATAGTTTATAATAAGATGTTTCCAGTTACTTTATGTCTGCCCATCAATGTCTCTACATTACCAGCCAATCCTAATTTTCAGCTAAATGACGACACCGCCACCTGAGCTGTCATCCCCCTATGTGCATTACTTCAGATCAAAGACAGGATATTAGGCTCTATGAGTATTTAACGTTTCTAGATTCTAACTGATGAAGTGAGTTACTTGCACATAGATCTTCCAAAATGTCAGCCATAACCTCGTTAGATTCGCCAAGCTGTCACTGAATCTAGAAAGACCGAACGAAAGTGACTTCATTTAACAATCAAATTCCAATCGATCCAAATGGTGTCGTTAGTTTTAGTAAATTATATATATAATTCGACTTCCACATTCAAATAAATTCGAAAATTATAGATCTTAATGTAGTAGCTTAAAAGGACATGATTGCAATTTGATACTAAAATATGTTCCAAACAACTAATTCATGACTGAAATTTGTTGTAAAGAGGCAGCACCAATTTGTAAACTGATTATATTAGCTACATATTTTATTTCTCAACATTTTGATTCCAAGATAGACACCAAGATGAGACGACAAAATGGCAGCTACACAAAAACTATATAAAGATAGGGTTACCAGAAAATAAATTTTATCGCCAAACTGTGTAGACAAACAAAGGGGTACTCGATTCTACACTGAACACAATATGATGTACAACACTTTTATTTCTTGTAAAAAGTTTGCAAAATGTTAGGAAATGAATTTAACTTTTCACTAATAAACAGCATAATACATAATTGCCTCAACCTTTGAGACAGGGATTCTAATTTTACCTCCTACCAAATTGATGGTTATATGAGCATGGGAAACTCATTTTGATTCAAGTTAGACTGCACATTGCAAAGTCATTGTTGATGGAAGATAGGAAACGGTTGTTATATCAGATTAGTAGCTCTTTTAAAAGTAACAATGAATATCATTTAAGATTTGATTTCAATCCCGTCAAGCGAAATCAAATCTTAAATTGTGTTCCTTTCTAATCTACTATATGCGTGAGGAACTATTTTTGAGCGCAATATCTTTAAAGGAATGCTACTAGTTTTCATAGATAGTGGCAAAATTCATTAGCACTTGAGTTGCAAATTCATAAGTTTGCTTTCCTGTATAATTCATAATAGATAAAAGCAATAGATATTTTGAAAGGAATCTAATTATCTTCATATTTTTTATACATTCTAACTTAGTAGCAAATCAATTGAAGTATGTTATATTGAAAAGGAAAGTATGGATGATTTTAAAATACACTTTGATAATTTTTAGCTTGAACATTTATCAGTTATTTCAGAGCTCCAGGTTTCACTAGGTCCACGCCGCTTCCCATTAAGACCAGCAAAGTGATGCTTCATTTGCCGCGGGCAGTGATTGGGAGGGTGACCACTTACACTCCCTCACTGGGTTGCTGGAGCTCCGTGGGTTGGGGACATGTCCAAATTAATCTATGACGGTCAAATTCCTTCCACTAGTACGGCGTGGATACGGAGAGGAGGGTGCCAGCGCAGGTGTGACCTCATCACTTCACCGTGATTCAAAAAAAGGCGGTTGGTGATCGGTATTTTAAACCGTTAACCTTAAGGTGCAGTCCTGGGCTCGCTAGGTATTTATGTATCAGTTACTTCAGCATATTTCTTGTTGCACTTTGCTTTAGAAATGAAACCGAATTAAAACAAATTTTCTTTCTGTCTAAGCAACTAATTTTAATAAATTGCTTTGATAACAGATGGCGCTAGTTTGTCTGAGCCATTTTTCACTATAGATAGAAGAATCAGAAAGAATAATCAAGATATACGTACCTTTGTTTGAGACAATATTAAAAAAGAAAGAGTTTATATGTAATGATGGTAATTGTCATTTCCAGGTTTTTTAATTGTTTTGGGAATACTATATATATATATATATAATTAGTTTTCAATAAAAAAATAAAACAATTACTGTGTGGCACAGCTTATCATGCTTGAATAGAACGGATCATTTAAATGGATAAAGCTTCTTAAATACTTATTAGTGTTCATTTACTTAAAATTATACATGAATGTCAGAAAAGTAATTTATTTCATTCTAGAATCTAAGTAAAAATTGAACAAAATAGATTTTAATTTTCAATTAAAATGATACTTTGTAGTATATTTATGTTCCAAACAAAAAAAATGTAAATTTAATCCTTTTTTTTCTCTTCCTTTCTAATCTTTTCTTTAATTTAATTAAGAAACAGCGAAAACAAAATCTTCTAGAATGAACTTAAAATGTCAAAATATTCGCGATCCCAATTCAATTTGAGACTTTTCGACGACTAGGGTAAGTAATTAAGCAAGTGCAAATTAATAGAATCGTTGACGAGATTAGCACTAATGGCGAAAGTTTGCTTTTTGCTTCGTAAAATTTAACGCTGGCTGACAAGCCTCAGTTTCAATGCTAAACCTAAGGGAATCTTTTGCACTTGAGACACCGTTTGTTTAATCAATTGCATCAGAGCATTATCTTCGATCAATAGTTTAGAAAAGAAAACTCGAGCGCTGGACTCTCGCGGTGGCATCGTCACGCAAACGTTGTTGCCATTTTTCTGAACGTAATTATTCGTTAAATTATTCAAAACATATTAAGTGAACAGCAACTTTCTATTTCACTAATTTCAATTAATTTCCTCTTTTGTTTGATTGTCGTATTTTCGCTTTCAATTAGTTCCCATAATTAGAGAATTTAATGCAACGACAAAAGGTTTTTATTTCTGTAGCTTTTCTTTCTGAAACTTTATTCACAGATTCTTATTTATTTTTTTTTTTGAGGAAAAATTTGATGCTAAAAACAATTTGATGGTCTCAGTATTTTTTACAGCGCAATTATTTGGTTAATTGAATGTAATTTTCTTTAGAATTCTAGTCAAATTATTTTAATATTCAGTTTTGTTAGTATCGCTACAATTTTAATGAAGGTTTTGTGTCATTGCACATAATACGAATAAAAATATTTATGCATTTATATTTATACACGTAATTAAATTTCAGCTTCGAACTTCTTCAAATCATTCAATTTAGTTATTATTGAACTGAATTTGTCTTACAAAATTATTAAAGAGATTTAAGATTTATCATTTTATCATTAAATAGCAAGTTTTCCGTATTTATTTAAAAAGGAGCTAGATATACATACACAAATATATATATATATATATATATATATATATATATATATATATATATATATATATATATATATATATATATACATATATATTTACATACATACATATATGTATGCATATATATGTGTGTATTATTACATTAGTAGTACTTCTCTTTATTTAATTAATTTAAAAGAAAATTTTGAAAAATAAACAGTTAAACGAATTTAAATGATATATAAAAATTAAGATTATATTTTTGAATATAAAAGCATAATTTTCAGAATTATTTTACATAAATGTAAATGTATCAGGTAAAATTTTTAAATCATACAAAGGATTTTTTTTAAAACTAAATTTTTGTTTTGGCTAAATAAACTGCTAAAGATTTTTCTTTTCGATCATATTTTGACTTATTTTTTTCCATTTAATCGTGTTAAAATAATTTACAAAGAATTTTTACATAAACATTTAATGTTTATTATCAAACAAACCATTAATACTAATTATTCGAAGAAATTTTGCAGAATTTCATAAAATATAAAACAAAAATTACTGAATTTTATTGGAATGAATAACTTTTGAATTTGCAACTATTCAATATGAAATGCATGAATATTAATCTATTTTTATTTTCTTTGCATCTCGTTAATCTATTCTAAATCGTTTAATTTAACTTATAAGAACCTGTTCCTTTTAATGCATAATCAAATACAAAATACACTTTGAAGCATAACAATTTATTTCCGTATAATTTTTGGAATTAATTATTTCATAAGGCATACTTATTTAGTTTATACATAGAAATTTGTTTTTCTTGCTTATTATAGTTCCATCAAAATGGAGTAAATAATAGAAGAAATATCAAGAGCAAAGTTATTTTTAAAGATTCAAAAATATATAAAAATTTATATTCAAATAAAAATATTATTAAAATTAAGTGTCTCTTCGAAAAAACATTGAAATGGAAGTATTTTCCAGAAATTTTTATTCGAAAGAGCTCACTTTTAATAAAAAAATATTTTTCTTTCTTACTGATAAAAAATTAGAAAATATATGTTCGGAAAAATAACATAATTTTCGATAATTTATTTTCGTAATAAACCCACTATCAAAATTTATTTCGAATCAGTATCATTTACTGTAATTATGTTACTTTTAGTTAAAACAACCAGTATAATTTGATCACGCATTTACTAATGAATTATTGAAATATAATTTCGATAATATCTTATTGCTATTAAATAGAATATTTTCTGGGTCGATAAAAAAGTTTATATCAATAAATTGCAAATAATCATATATAAAATGTTGTCTTATATTTAATTATATTGTACTTAACCGGATTTAGCAATTTTATATGAGATTTTAATGTTATGTAACATGATCAAATTAAATTTTTTAGCTAAAAATATTGTTTGTTATTCTGCTTAGTATATTTTCCTAAATAAGCGATAGTTAGTTTCACAAACGGAAATAATCCAGAAATACTCTGAATTTAGAAATCAAACAAAGTATAACTATCCCATAATTCTTTGGAAATTAATTTTTATTAAGAGCCAGTTTATTTGAAATTCGAACTAATATACGCATAATTTTATTTTTATTCACCAACTAAGATTAATTCTGATAATTTTTTTATCATTAATATAATTTTAATTCTCGTTATTATGTTAAAAAAATACCTTGATCAATTTATGATAACAGAAATTTTGTATTTAAGTGAATCAAAACTGCAAAAGTAGATTATTTAAACAAAAAGAGAGAGAGAGAGTAACTGTTAATGAAATTGTAGGAAAAACACTGCTTTTTAATTTAGATTATCGATTAACAAGCCTCTTATAGAATTTATCTTTGAAGCAATCTGTTATGCCTGAAAGCTTTGACTGTAAATACATCCAAGAGAAAGATCTATTGGCGATATTAACTGAATACTCATTACCCCGAAAATGGAACTCAAACCCGGGAAGAGAATATAATAACATTTTAATCTAGGGTGTCAATTTCAGACACGCTTTCAAGCCCAGTGTCAAGTCATCAAATTCCATCCATTCACAGCGGCCTCAAGAGATTTAGGCGAGATTAGGCATTCATTCCCGAGCTTTGGCTGACTTGAGCCCGTTTCTGTCGCCAAATCATCTGCGCCTCACAATGCTTTGGAAGAAATCCTGAGGGCCTTTAAACAAAGGGGAGGTGAGAGAATTGTTTTGCAAAACGTGCTGTTGGATCAAGGATTTCAAAATTCTTACCTTTTGTGAAGGATTAACCCTTTCCTGTGTAATCAGACAGAAGCTGTTGTTCTGAAATGAGATCCCATGAATATCTTTCTCCGTATGAAATATCCTTTGCATCTAGATATTCTGGCATTTATTCCTTTGTTAGGAAAGCTTACAAGCGCGGATGTTTGACTCTCATAACAGAAATTATAATGAATTATTTTACCTGTATTTAAAAACTAAGAGGTTCTTAATGAAATAATAACTTATATTATATAAAGCTCATCATAATTTCTTACTTTTAGTGATTGCTGATTATTGAAAAACTCAATAAGTAAAATCTCTGATGCAACGTCTCAAAAATTGATTTCAAAATTAATTCTAGTTCAGGTAATGAGATTTAAATGTAATTCTTATAAACAAGAGTTAACATAATTTAGCATAAATCAATAACAATTCGTAATAATCTGATGATGTTTTGATAAACACAATAATGTTCACTAGTCAATCCTGCTATTTTATTTTTAGTTACAGTATTTATACTATATTAAAAAGTAAACTATGAAATTCATAGGATTCATATGAACATATCACAAGATCATTGCCATCCTGTACAGAACAAAAATATAAGGAGAAGGGAATGAAAAATGTAGACACAAAATGAAATTTGATAGACGTCGTAACACAGTCATTCATAGATTCTTATATATTATGCCATAAATAAAATTACCGAGAGATAAAAATGCATCGCCAAAGTTGCGATTTAGCTCTAAATGTGTTGCTACTCGGTGACTGCTTCGTATAAATTATTTCAGATTGAGCTATTTTACATTAAAAACAGCGAAGCTTTTAGTATATTGAACCATACAATTGAAAGACATATTTTTTTAGTGAAAATGGTTGACAAAATAGTGCGTATGTGCTCATTTATACATTCTAATTACCAATCTTTAATAAAATCCTTGAATTAGTAATTAGGACAACAAGTAATTTAGTGATTCCCAAGAAATTGGATGCATTTTAAAATTTTATTTAAATAATACAAGATTTTATCACCAACATTCATAGTCAATTTTCAAAATAATTTCACTAAACAACTCTAAAAATATATTATTCATACTGAAGTATACAAGTACATGTGGCACTATTGCAGCAAAATGGGCGATTGGGGACCATCTGATTCAAACACACATGTGAGCATCGGAAAATATTTTCTTATAAAGTAAAAAAAACATCACTCTACTGGAATTAGAACCCAAAATTACTAAGTGATTTTCAAAAATGTCGCCATCGGCGAAATTAAAGGTATTGACTCTAGTCATTAATGACAAAATGACGTTTTTACGATTGTCGCCAAGAATTGCCATAAACAAAAAAAAAAAAGATATAATCTCAAAATAACAAATATAAGAACATATCATGAATAAAAGCATATAAGTCATAAATGAATAGAGTGAAGAAACAGCTGAAAAGCAATAAACCACCGCATTTCATCAAAATTTTTCACCCTCCCAAATACCGCCAAACATCGCTATTTACGCCAAATTTACCGTGTTATATATATACTAGGATTATGCAGTATTAATATGAAAGCTCAAATTTACAGCTCATTAAAAATTCATAATATTGGAAAACATTGATTAAAATATATAGTTCAAATTTTTATATAGTTCTTATAACTGTATAAGTTATGAACTATATAAGTTATAATCTTATATAGCTCAAATTTTTGAAAAAAAAACCTTATTGAAAAGACATTAATATATAAAATTTTAACAAAGAAACTTGTCTATATTAAAAATAAATATGCTATTTAATTTTTACTCATTCCAATATTAAAAGAAAACCTGTAAAATTAATTGATATTATGACAGGAATCTATAGATCCTGAAATCTTTACGAATCTAGTTGGGATGCAAATTTAAGAAAGTATTTTGCTCCATTTTAATGAAAATTCTTCATTATAGAAAACACTCTGTAATAATTCTTAGAAAATCATTTTTTTTAGGCATCATAAATATAGAGTTCTAAAATTCAAATTTCAAGCAGGAAGTTGCATCCTGTTATTGCAAGTCAATTGTAAAATGGAACTGTAGAATTCAAATGTGAATTTTGAATTTAGATAAGTATTTAAATATCGAGACACCAATCTAAAAACATCTACAATCTGTGCGAGAGAAAATCAATTCTTGAAACTCTCTTTTACACTTAACAACTTCTGCATTGCCTGCTGTCATCTTTTATGCATGAAGCTAGAAAACGGACTTGCTTCTGTTTGACTTTGAGAGATTTCTTCGGCAAATTTTTACAAAGTTTGTCATGAATTCCAACATGCGTTTTGCAGATCTCTGCTTAAGTTTATGTACTTCTAGGGAAGGTGAACATTTTTATCAAAATTCCATTTTCTTAATTTTTTTGAAATTCTTTCTCTCTTTTCAGAGACATTAATGTAAAAGGTTGGTTATTAATACTACTAAATCTCATGTACGGTTTTTTTTTCAACGGCAACATCATTTAATGTCTAGGATCAGTTAGATTCGACATCTATATAAATAAAATCCTTTTACATCGAAAATTTGTTGGAGTTTGAATTAAGAATAGTTGCGCAAAAAATGGAAGGAAACATCAGGACATCGGTCTCTAAGGATAAAGTCAAATTTTCCTTTCGAAATTTTAATTGCAGCGTTTTTAATGAATTTGAAACTTAACTAACGTTGATTTGAACTCCCTGTAAACTTTCCAACCCATATTAATTGTGCCAAAGCATTGTTTTGTGATGTACATATTTATCTATACTAAGTAGTGGCCGTACAAGCACAAATGTTCTGAGGAATTTATCGAATAAAAATAATTTTTCCTTTCTTATTCAATCCATATGACTTGTCATTATTTCTTTTGGATTGTTCTACACAACTTAAAATGAATTTTAAGAAAAATTTCGGCACATTTTCGCCAGCTGTGCTCTAATCTATGCCAAGGCTATTCCGTTATAGTGAAACATCTGCTGTAATAAAGCATGAATGTATGCGTTAAATCGAATAACAGAATCGAAACTTTTTTCCTACTGACCTATTTAGTTCACTGCATTTATATTATTACATCAAAATTCGCATAAATTATTCAAAATAAGTCAATCAAATTATTGTAAGAAATAGAAGATAGTAAAAAGTTCAAAACAAAACCCTTGATTTTTTTTTTTTACTTTTGTTGGAATTTATATGTAAATTAGATCAAAATGAAAAGAAACATTCTTAAGAATTCTATTTACTCTCTGCATACTTCTCCACTTTGAAAAAAAACTCAAAGCATTCGTGTCATATTACATTGAAAAGGTTAAGTTTTCTTTTTCCTGATTAAACTTCATTTATGAAGTCAGTTTACTAATAGGATTTGAAGGCAGGTAGCCGATTCGTCTACAAATTGGAAATACGACGCCCTTCTCAATACCACGTGATGTATATGAAACGTTATCTGACGTCATGGATCTTTTAAGCCAATGAGAATTGTACTAAAGTAATATAATCGTGATCTCAAATGGTACGAAAGAGGCAACCATTTTATGGTTTAGAGAAAATAAAAATAAAAAACACAAAAATGTGAAAATGGAGGAAAGAAAAACCATGACCCTCGGTCAATTGATAAATCGATGCTTCTTAATTCGTCGAAAGATACAAGAAATGCCATCATATGCTATTCAGACGTTTTTGCTAAATCTTGTTATTCTTAAAATTATCATTCTTTATATTTTGATTTCATCCGTAACATTTTTTATTCTTCGTAATCCACCTGTTTTTGATAGCCAAAACATCTTACATTCAGACATCGTTCACTGGCTTACAAGCCGCTACTATCTGATTCGTCCAGAACTGTAAGGTGAAATACCAGCAGATTTTATCCCAAGTTTTGCAAAACCGAATTCATAGCTAACTTTTAAGAGACATGAAACTTGCGAAATTCATTATTTGTGATAGCAATAATGATAATTATAAAAATGGCAAAAAAAATTTACATTTATTACAATTTCATATAGGGTTGCTGAAAATTACTGAATCCAATATAAGAAATCCTGATCTGCCAGTCGTTAAAAAGCAAACTTCAAACTGGCTTCAAAAAATTCCATTGCTATTGAAACCAGAGATTGTAGTCTGTGGTAAATTTAAAATCAAATCGCCAAAATTGTTACGCTGAAAGATGACATGTTAGATGTAAAAAAGCATTAAACTATTTATGAAGGGAAAGTAAATAAAATTGTTTTGGAATATATATGTAGTTACCGTAAAACACAAAATTCATCAAATATTGCTAGTTGAATAAGATACAGCCAAGATACGAAGTGATTTTTGTCAAAGTTCCTGCAAATAAAAGTCTCGAATACTTTAATACGCATCACTATGTGTGGTTCGTTCAACGCTCTACTTAGCCTAATTGGGGTGTGGGGCAAAATCTTCTTTGGGGGCTCATCTATTTCACAATAACAAACTTTTTATTCCATTTAAGGGCCTCTCTGATGTGGGGCCGCGGGCAAACTGCCCCATATGCCCCTAACTGAATAAGGCTCTGGGTTTGTTTATTTATTCTTCATGAAAGACAAACTGAATTATCCCAGTTAACTTACGATCACCAAAATTTCATGAAGAAGTAAAATTTGAAACCAGTTTAAGCATTTTTGAGCTCAATGTAATATATTCTGCACCTGGGGCCTGAGCAGCTACCAGGCGCGTCGGTAGGCGGTGGATCACCGAACGTCCTGTAGGAATGACAGGATAGCCTTGAATATAGAATCAGAGGCCGCGAACCAGCTCCCGTAAACCCTGGTGTTATGCGTTCCGTGCCTAGGGCTAATTGGCCCCGTGGTATTGGTGTCTTAACGGAGCCTCTAGTTGCCTGGCAAACTTCTAGAGTAATTTGCCTTGCCCAGTATCTCAGGCAATGCTGGGTGGACTTATATTACCTGAGCTTATAAATTGTTATCTTGTGGCTGAAAAGACACAAGAAATAACAAACCTTTCTGCATCTGCAGGTGATGCCTCTGAAGTAGACCTTGCTGAAAAAGACAAGGGAACTCAGAGGCAGTCTTGTAAAAGGGCAGTAATGAATCCTTCACTTGAGGTAGAAATGACCTCCAAACCATCTTCGATGAAAGTCAGGAAGCTATCCCTAGTATGACTGACTCTCTGACCAGATGGGACTGTTTCAGCAAGACCCTATCTGCTGGAAATGTCATACGCAAGAGGAAACGGCAGAGCATATCATTTATGAATGCGAGGCTCTTGCCCTCCCTAGATTAACTTCTTTAGGCATCAACCATACTAGAGAGTTACACCTAGACTCCATTAAAGGGTTATTGGACTTTATTAATAAAGTGGGTGACCCGAGCAATTTGAACTAGAAAACATTGGGTTTGGAGTTCATGGTACAAAATGCTGATAAAAGCAGAGGTGCCCAATGACATATAAACCCAATTCTAAGAAGAAGAAGAAGAAGAATATATTCTGCAAGATAATGTTTTATTGAAAAATAAAAGATTCCGAATAGTGTGTATTTTAATATATACACAACAATAAAATTTTTGTTTTGAGTATTATGAGCTATAAGGAGCACTTCATTTAGAAATATAATTAATCCTACTAGCTACAGTTTTTAAAGCTTTACTCACTATTATACTATTGAGCAGAAATCAATCCAGTTGCCCAAAATTGTAGTTATGCGATTTATGCGATTTTAACGCTAAGAGAGCATCCTCTTTCTTGATATAAATGCCCTGTTGTGTTTCCTGAAGAACAGAGAATGACATAGGCATGAAATGGAAGACAGTTTGAATTTAAATTGTGAAAACAAAGGGTCAGAGGAAGCACATGGATTTAACTTGATAAATTTCCTCTAATGGATAAAAGTCAGGCTCGCTTTGTTGTTGTTATTTATGACACTTGGACAAGCCAGGCTCGGACTACGTGAATTTAAGTCTGTAGGATTCGTCTTTTGTTTAACCAGAGCACCACGAAGATGAAAGTATGACTTTGCTCGAAACTCCTCCGATAGATGGCCCCACCAGAGGATCCACACTTTCCATTTTGACTTTGTTCTGGAGAGGGAGGAAATTTTCTCCTGACCATTACACCCATGATAACTGCTTAATCACCAACCACAGGACTTCCGATTCCGCAGATTTAGCAAGCACGTATATCGCATGTACTCGGTGGGTCTTTGGCGGCATTGAGAATCGAACCCTGCCCTACCGAACGGAAAGCCTATTCCCTAACTACTAGGTTACCATGGCAACCTCAACAGATATATCGAAACAGTAGTAATGCATTTAGGTGGAAACTCAGCTGCTTCTTCATTACATAAAGTGTCTTCTCCTGAATCGAAACAGCAGGCGAGAAGCTCAAGTCCACATTGTATATTTTGCAGAATATGACACAGATTTTAATGAGTGATGGCATCAGTTTTTCTGTCAGTTATGACGCATTTTAATGAATATTTTGAGCTCGACTGGAAGGTTCATCAAGACATTTACATCTCCAAACACATTGTTCTAATTGGCGATCAACTAACGCTGTCAAGTTTCTTGTCTACGCGATAGCCTGGTCTTTGTTCGAAATTATGATGATTTGTTTTCGACAACGGCTCTTGTGAGACTTTTAGTTTGTTTTATATGTATTTGTAATTTTTAAACAAAAACACAAAAGTTTTTTATCGTTAAAGGAACATATGTCATAAACACATCATTTAGAAAGTCATCAATATTGTGCAGCCAATGTATTTAACTGAATTTTCTAAAAACACGCAAAATATTGAATTTAATTATAAGCGTTCATAAAATTATTCTACAATTATTAATTTTAGAAATAATCGTGAAGAAAGAAATAATTTATTTTCATTAATAATTTTGATTAACTTTACCTGAGTTTTTTTTAGAAACACTTTATGAAAATTAATTTAATATGAACCTTAAAAAAGGGTAAAAAAAATATCAATACAAAAATTCCTCTCGCTAAAAGTTAATCTCGAGTGTTTTCAAAAATTTGAATTTAGCTTATAGCAGGGTCATTAGCATTTTTTTATGTATAGCGTCCAATTGTATTTTTATCGGTAGTAAGATTTTCTCATCAATCCCAATAACTTAATTTTGTATAATGCAAAGTACTCGTGAAATAACTGTATAAAAAAACTGTACCGCTATTAACTGCGTTTTTCATATGCAAAATCTGTGCTTTCATTTCAAAATATATTCTTTTCAAATGCTAATAGGATAGCTTCCATATTTGATAAAATTTTCACTGGTCACAATGGAAGGCCCTTGTCGCTGTTGGAGACAAGTTTGTCTATCCGAAATTTGAAAGTGTCCAAAATATTTTTGCTTATATTTCTCTCTTTGTTTCATACATACAATTTGTTACAGTGCGGTTGATTAAAAGAGAAAAGAACGCGAGCGCGCGTTTAGATTAAATGAAAATAACAATTTGGCGTCGTCCTACAGAAGGTATTTTTGGCATCATATTTTAATGGATTAACAAGTTAACGGGGGATAGTGTAATAGTTTCAGTCACTTAAATATATATAGCCCATTTATTTTACCTTCCAACAACTTGTCTTGTGCACAGTCATATAATTTTTTAAAGAATTTAAAATAGAATATTACTCTTTTAAGAAACTTATGTTTAAAAAATGAGTACATATTTTATTGAAATAATATTCAAAATAAAATTTGTACTCATTAAAGAAATACCTGTTAATGTCAAAAGAAATACCTGTTACAACCTTAAGACGCCATGATTTGACAAAATGTATTGGATATTCCAAAAGCTTTTTAAGGCATTTGTATCCTTTTGTGTGGCCTTCTGGTAGAACGTTTCATAGATAGTAGGCCTACTCATGGCAACGAAGCAAACCAGGAATATTTCCAAGCACAAACCCCAACAGATGTACATGAAAAGAGCAAAAATACAACAGAGAAAGGATCTAGCTCTGACATTTCCAATTATCTCTGATAGAAAACGAATCATTCAAAAGATAATAGTTAACCTAATTAAGTAAATAACGGATTACCCGTGTGTAACTGTACCACTGTACAAGAGTAAGCTTTTTATTAACAATAAAATGGTTGTTTCTTTCGTTACAGTTGAGATTATGACAACATCACTTGAATACAATTCTCATTGGTTTAAAATATCCATTGACGTCAGATAACGTTTCATCCATATCACATCGTTTTAAGACGGTGTCGTAAATCCGAGTTGACGACGCATTTGCTGCCTGGCTTCACAATCGCATTCTTCAAACGGCAGCAAACAAGGCGAAGTTCACCACCGAATGTCTGAGAATAGTGTCTAAGTTCATTCTGTTAATGAGAAGATTTCTTATATAAGTGCAAAGCATTGGTTTGAGAAGCCGTTTTCCATGGATTCAAACCATTAACACATGGACGGCACAGATGCCGTATAATCCAGGATTCCGATTTCTGATTTTTTTGGCGATGAAGAAATGTTGCGAAGATTATGTATTGTAACGTGTGCGATGACGTAAATACTAGGGTTGCAAAAATAAAATTTTCTGCATAATTTTTTATCGGTCTCCATATCTATGACGTAACAAAAATCAAGTTACAAGACACATAAGAATATCCGCCAAAGAATCACCAAACTCGGAATTCCTAGATTATACGGCATCTGTACCCACATGGATAATATAACAGCAGAAAAATCAAAATGAAAAGACATGACAAAACACCCACTTCATGAGTTAGTATAAATCGGCAAATTTGATTTAAATTTTTAAAAACTTCATTAATTAAGAGAATTCTAAATTAATTGCAATATTTGTAAGCAATCTCTTTTGGATCTTAAGACTATTCCTCTGCTTACGCCAACATTAAAATTTTATTTATATTTTTTACAGTTAGATTTTTGTTAATTTGAAATTTAAACAGTTTATTGCGCAGTATTCATGTAGCATGTTTTTTTTTTAATTTTCTCAAACTATTTTTAATATTTTATTCGTATTCAAAAGTACGTATATCTTGAAATTGAAATTATAAGTACATACAATATAAATTTCCAAAATAAATTTTTTAAATTGCAGATATTATACATTGAAAATTTATTTTTAGTATTAGAACTTAAAAACTATATATTTTTAAATATTTACTTATGATTTAGTAAATAATTTTGATATTGGAAAATATTCATATATTTTTTTTTTTGGAATAGATTAGAAAAAATAACTGCCAACTTTAAATGAAAAAAAATAGTTATTGCTATCAAAACATTAACACAAAAATGTATTTCCCAGCAAAATATTGTGTGAATTCGTATACAATACATAAAAGTAACTAGATTTCTGAAGAAATTATGTTTTTTACTGGTAGAAATGTAGTTAAATTCAATTTCAGATTATGCTAAGCAGCTTATGGAATAATATTTCTTGAAGTCAATATGAAATTTCGAAAAAAATAATAAATAATGAATGTAACTTCAAACACGAACCGAAAATTCATTTTTAGATTCATTTCAAAGTATGCTAAAATTATGTAAAATATAAACTCTTGACTAAATTTAATAAGAAAGTTAGCTTTGAAGAATTCTTTTCGAGAAATATTTCAAAAGTTACGATGCCTTTTGCTTACTATGTTCTGCTTTATTTTATTTTTATTTATTTACGCTTTTTTTATTTTTGTAAGGCGCACATAAAATAAAAATTCCTTATGTTTCTAGTGGCATAAATGATAAATACAACAGAGTCAAAAAAAAGAAAACAAACAAAAAACTCTCCGTTACTGATTCAGAAAAAATAAGGAATGAGAACGAAATGATTCTAAAATCTCTTTCTGTCTAATAAATAAATGAAAAACTTCAGATAAGTTTTTTCTTCATATTTCTTTATAGCAAAGAAAAATAAAAAGAAATTGATGCACACAAAATTAAAAAATTCGACACGAAATTCAACAAAAAGGATTTTCGAATGAATTTTATTTCACATTCCTGGAAAATGTTAGCAAAAGAATCTGGCGACAGTATGCATTCATTATAAACACTAAAATATCAATTCTTTTGATTATTTCCAAGTATTTTACACATTTCATTTTAACTTTAATTAAAATGCCGTCTAAACGTTTTTTGTTAAAAACACAATGCATTCTCTTAATGCAATATATTTTTAAAAGCATAAGTATTTATTCTCAAAAATTCTTGTGAAATTACATTTCCATGATGAAGTTATTCTATCTATTGACGAGAGAATTTTATTTCTTTTTCATAAGATTATTATTTATTTATCTTATTTATTCCAATATATTACTCTTTATAAAATGGTGCATCTTGTATTTTCGATTAAACTGGAAATTTATATTTTGTGTAGTTTTTAATTTAATATTTCCACGGGCACTGATGATTGAAAATATTTTATTGCATTATAATTTCTCATCGCTTTTCAATTGAATATTAGAATTCACTTTAAGAACATTACAAATTGAATTCTAGGAGTACAAATATTTAAATTATGAAAAAAATTTTATTGCAAATCAGGAGAAAAAATAATTTTAGAATTAATGTAAAAGGGAATGAATACAATATTTTATATTCATTTTTCCTCGAATAAAACTTATGTAAAATAATTTATAATAATGCAAGTGCATATGTGCTAATAGTGAACTGAATAAAATTGTTATTATAACTATTTGCGTGGTAAGAACAAGCATTCTGAATTGTTTTAAGAATATTTAAAAAGAATATGCAAATCATATATTTATTTCCGTATATTAGAATTTAAAGGGATTCTTACATATTATTCACTGAATTAATGTGGGAATTCGGTAGATTTGTTTGCAGCTCTACAATCACATTTTTTGCACGTGAGGTCTGATTCAATCAAAATCTACTGTGGGAATTGGATTTACGACTTGTTGAACTGAAGGCCAAGACATCAATATTTCAAATAACTTAATAGCATGCAGCTGTTTTGCAAATCTTTTTTAAATAAATAAAATTTCTTATAGGAAAACTTTCCACATACATTGCAAATACTTACATGTTTCAAGGGAGGATACCTCGAAAACAACCTGACATTCACAGCAACAAACATACTTGAACATAAAAATGTGAAATCTTAACACCATTGCTTGGTAAAAGCTGGTATCAAAACTCTACAGCATAGTCTAGAGAACAATAATTTTACTACTAGACTATGATGTTCTAATTTTTAAGTGTCTAACAAACGTTAACACATCCATTTAACTATCACATTCATCGTAAAAAAACTCGAGAAAATAACAGGCGAAC
This sequence comes from Latrodectus hesperus, assembly GCA_037975125.1. Lineage (NCBI taxonomy): Eukaryota > Metazoa > Arthropoda > Arachnida > Araneae > Theridiidae > Latrodectus > Latrodectus hesperus. Next base: position 29,628,876 of record CM075855.1, on the reverse strand, counting down.
TAGTTGTGTTTGTTAACCTCTAACATTTTGCTGTTAGTCTGATCTCTAATCATAAACTCTTCAAACACGATCGCCTTTGGAAAATAAGCAACAAATTAGATATAGGTCGATAGCTATTCAACAATCACTTTCATAAACAAAAGGTCGACTTATTGACAAGGATATTCCATGGAGAAAGTCACTTTACATTAACAATGTATGCCAAGAGTTGCCACGAATTTGAAATTGTTGTGTTGTTACATAAGGTTTTAATGGATGGGTCAATCCATATATGTAAAACCCCTCAAGTATCACAGAAAAACCATGATATTTAATAAAAAGAACAAACATTTAAAGTAAAAACCAGAATGAATTAACAGGAAAACAGAAGTAAAAAGTTAAAAATTCTAAAGGACAAAGAAAAGAACACAAGCGATACAATCTTTACAAAAAGTTCTTGAAAGTCCTGGCGTTCCTGTGTCATTTGCTTATCCTACCTTGTTTCTGAGGCTCTTTATCTAGATCTGGGCAAATAAGGAGGGGCTCTACTATCAAGATGCCGGCAAATTTGGCAAATGTTAGATGGAAGGATGCCTGTTTTATTAAGATGATGGGCCATGCACTTATTAGCCTTACTGCAAACAGCAAAGACTGTTTGCAATACGAATTTTGCCATAGCCTCATCACGGAGTTTTTAATAAAAATTATATTCGAAACTTTAATGTGACATTTGAATTTATTTCCTCATAACCGAGTGGTCAAAACCTTGCATTGTAAACCCATGAAGGTCAAAGAAAAGGTGGCTTGATGATGTCTTCAACGACCTTAAAAACCGGAATGAATTAACAGGAAAACAGAAGTAAAAAGTTAAAAATTCTAAAGGACAAAGAAAAGAACACAAGCGATACAATCTTTACAAAAAGTTCTTGAAAGTCCTGGAGTTCCAGTGTCATTTGCTTATCCTACCCTGTTTCTGAGATTCCTTATCTAGATCTGGGCAAATAAGGAGAGGCTCTACTATCAAGATGCCGGAATTACAAATTTGGCAAATGTTAGATGGAAGGATGCCTATTTTATTGAGATGATGGGCCACGCACCCATTAGCCTTACTGCAAACAGCCAAAGACTGTTTGCAATACGAACTTTGCCAAAGTCTCTCTAAAGAGTTTTTAATAAAAATTATATTCGAAACTCTTGTGCGACATTTGATTTTATTTCCTCATAACCGAGTGGTCAAAACCTTGCATTGGAAACCCATGAAGGTCAAAGAAAAGGTGACTTGATGATGTCTTCAACGACCTTAAAACCTTAAAGGTCTCCAACTAGAAAATTCAAGTTATTGACAGAACTGTCTGGATGGATATTGTGCATCAGGCCCACTCTTGGCTGCAGTGCCAATAAAGAAGATTAAATTTCCTTACAATGATCTTTTATTGAGAGTGAGTCCATTCCCGAGTCATAGTTTATGAACCCGAGAAAACAATTTAGTAGCCTGATTGACAAATGCTAACATACAAAGTAAAAACGCTACACGTATCTCGCACTGTTCAACAACGTGAGATGATGGATTCCCATTGTTCAACAGTAGTTAATTTCGAAACTTTTTTACTTGATTCAAACACACATAATGATCAGTTTATGTGCTTCCCTTAATAAATCCCTGTACTCATTGACTAATATGTGATGGAACAATATTTGTGGTCTAGTACCATTCGCAACGAAAAATGCTCAAAAATATAAAGTATAATTCTTGACTACTCTCTCTTTTGCCAAAACTTGGATTATACTGCTTTTCAAGCTACAAATTGGACAAAACTATTCATTTCAATGTTTCACACATTGTCTCCCATATGTCAAAGCTTTTGCAATACAATAAAGGAGAAAAGAAATTTGACTAAAATTTCGACTTACCACCGAAACTGATATATAACCGTTGTCTCCCATTCAAAAGTGATATGAAGTAACCGTAAGGGTGATAACAATTTTTATTAATCGTTTGATATCACAGACACTGTACTTTTTTCAAATATAGGAAGACGATGCAAATTAATTCTGGAATTGCATTAAGAAGAGATTAATTGACGGATTTCTTTTTCTTCTAATATATCTTATCATACCAAGTAATAACAGAAATTCTATAACTCGATAGGATCTGATGTATGTGCCAAGGACTGCTTGATAACTAGTGATTATTATTCATGCTATATTTCACACGATAACTAATTGTAGTGGTAATAGTACAATTTCGGCTGGCACGAGGTTCCTAGGTGCGTAGGACCTCACCCTGTACTGGAGCTGGAAATGAGTTGGTGAGCTGTAACTGTGACTGACGGGCGTATCATTGGTTAGTTACTTGAGTGAGAGGAGCTTAGTAAAAATTTAAGTTGTTTGAAGTTCTAGAATTAAATTATTATTTTTAAGTAAAATAATGAATGAATGATAAATTGAGAATATTCATTTAATTAAGTAATAGTAAGAGAAAATTATTAAATTAATTAGGAATATTTACGTAAGTTAAATTAAGTTATTCTATGTCTTGAAAATATTAAGTCAATTTAAATAGTTGTCAAAAATGATTTGAATATAAAATAATCATTCAATACACATTAAATAAAACAATTTTGCTAAAATAAACAGTGAATGAATTTTTGTTTTAATAGAGTTAAATCGAAACACACACACTCACAGGAAATACCAGTAAACTTATAAATTAAACTTTATTTTGTGAAAAACATATGCTTTAAAATTGTTTTGTGTGAAATTTGTATGAAAGTCAAAAACTATCATTTCAGATTAATAGATATATTTTTAAAGGAATAATAAGCGTTTTCCAGGGAAAGCAAATTTATCATTAATTCTTATAAAATATAAACAAAAATTCATACTTAATTGGCATTGATTTATTCATCATGTGCAAAATAATAATTTATAAATAGAAAATTGTGTTATATATTGTTTGGATCCTCAAATTAACATTCAATTATGTCTCTAATTCACATTAGGGGACTTCATTTCTTTGAGTTCTTTTATTAGCTTTTAAAATGGAGCACACACAATTCCTGTAAAAATAGCTTTAATTTCATTAATTAAGTGGATTACTTCTGAGAAATCTCCAGATAATTCTGAAGTACCCGACAGAGGAGTTTGTTCTGTATCTCGGGTGGGGGTGGGGTGGGGGTAACTCTCGCGTACGAGATTCCAGGTCTTATTATATTTGAATTTTTATTTCCAAAGTAGCTTTGATGATTTTTGCTGTCTTTATCTTTGGAAATTTAGGGCAGCCTTTATAATTGGCAGGGTGATTACCCTGACAATTTGAGCATTTGGGAATTTCTACTTTGTCATGAGGGCAGTCCCTCGTGTTGTGTACTCCTGCACACTTGACGCATTTAGATTTTAGAGGGCACGTATCGGCCGAGTGATAAAATTGTTGACAGTTGAAACACTGCATCACCGATTTGATTCCTCTGTAGTGTTCCACTGTCACACCAGAAATATGACAGATTTTGGTTATCATGCATAGATGCCCCTTCGGGCTCAGAAAAGATGGTAACCAAAAAAAAGGCATTGGTTTGCTAGATTTGGGGTGAATCATTCGGCTGACTTCGGCAACTTGAAATCCAATACGATTTAAATTATTTTCGATGTCCTGAAGTTTAGTAGCAATGGGGAGGTCCCGAATAACATATTTCCTGGGTTTTTGCTTTTGATGAGTATGTACTCAATGCATCCATCATCGAAAAATTTTGTTAATTCTTTATGAGCTTCTGGGGTTTTTACAAATATTTTAAGATTACGCCCAGCAGTCTTGGTCTCAAATTCATATTTGAAGTTTTTTTTAAATTGCTTATGAATTCTATAGGAACTTCTCCATATCTAGCTAAGATGGTGGAATTTTCTACTCAACTGGGGGGACTGTAACGGGGGCCTCCTGGGCGGAATCAAGCTCAACGAAGGAATTGCTCGCAGCTACGGGGACCGAAGGCTCCTCCAACGAGTGGTAATAGTACATTTCAACTACCATAAATACACAAAAGTGATTAATGAGGTATTATTATTCCCAGTAATCCATAGCCAAATACAATGGAGTATAGCAAATAACTTTCGTGTTAATTTTATTAAAATATTTTTATCTGATTAGAATCTGTGTGTGTGTGTGTCTAAAAATTCATAACCCCAACAATAAATAAATAATCAGATATTTACCAATTTGCAAATGTTACTTTCATCTCCATACTTGATGGAATATTCATTCATATCATTATTTAGTTTATAATTCGATTCGATATTGCATGCATCTTAGTATACTAAGAGTTTTTTTTTTTTGGTATCCATACATAAATTCCAGTTATTTTTATGGAGTTTAGATTTCTGATCTCACTTAAATTATTTCTAGCATAATTACTAGCATAATTTCTAGCATAATTATTAATCTAGCATAATTATACATTTCTAGCATAAAATTTCTAGCATAATTTCTAGCATAAATTATTTCTAGCATAATTAATATAAATAATTAAATTATTTCTAGCATAATTTCTAGCATAATTAATAATAATAAAAGCATAATTAAAATGTGTGCTAATTAATTACCTTAAATTATTTCTAGCATAATTAATTTCTAGCATAATAATTAATTAGAATAATTAAATCAAGATTGTCTTAATTTTTCAAATTTTGTACAGTGTAATGAAGATCAATCATTCCACCTTAAGAGAAGATGCATGCATAAAATCCTGTAGATCAGAAAAAAATATGGTGTCAAACAACGATTTTTTTCAACACTAGAAATCTTCTGCCAAATACATAGTTGTTGCTTTGCTAAGCCATTTATGTTTCTTTAAACAGATGTTCAATTTTATTAGTTGTCTTTTTGCTGTTACACTGCTAAGTAATTTAGATTCCTACCATAAAATAGAAAACGATTGAGTATTTTTAAAGATGTATTGTTCTGGCACCCAAAAAATATGCTGCAACGAGCACGATATAAAATGTCATTTTAAATCAGACAAACAATGGAAATGAAACATTAAAAATTAGAACATTCATTCGGAAAGGAATTTGGTTGGAAAATTCCACAATGTTATCTTGCTTGCATTCAGATATATTTATTGTTGATTCAAAAGAATTAGGAACTATCGAATAAGTAACAAATTCTTTTTATAATATTATTCTTTTGAGTTTTTCATTTAAATAACTTTTTTTATTGTTAAAATAATAAATCTAAAAGGCGCTTATGTTTACTTATTCTTAACGTTTTATACGTTTATGTTTAGTTATAAATAATATGCCAGTTAAAATTGATATCTTCGCCAGTAAAGGAATAAAAAATCATCATTTTTTTTTTCGTGGTTCCTCTTTAAAACAGGATTAATCAGAGACATTTTGAAGAGGAAGGAAGAAATGATTCGCATTCCTTCCCACACCCCCACTATTTCCCCCCCCCCACTTCCCGCATGACAAACACTGCGGCCGGTACCTTACACATCAGCACGTGAACATCTTTCCTGTGCGGGGGCGGGCGTAGGCGGAAGGGAACAGTTGGTTTAGTGAATGGGGTAGGGAAGCTCCAGGGTCATGCAATTGCAATGCCTGACTGCTTATTATAGAGTCCTCTTCATTCACTTCCCTTTCCGAAAGTTCCCTCCGCTACATTCTCTCCCCCCCCACGAATCCTAGACCGCACTTTCGTTTCGCTACAGGAAAAGTAAATACGATTCCAAGGAAAAGGCGTGTGATTTCAGCGTATAATCTCAGTTAACAAAAATAAATAAATCAGTAAATGTAAAAGCAAAATATTTTATTTTATATTTGTATTTATTTTAATATTTTTGTTTAATTTATGCATAGCTGAAATTTTGGGACAAAAATAATTTTGAATTCAGCAGTATCTAATTTAAGGAATAATAAGGACATATTCCATTATGGTAACTGGGAGTATTACATCCCCAATAACACAGCATATTTTATTTAAATATACTGTTATATAATGTGTGTGCTATATGTTTTATATCTATGCATCAGATGTTGAAGATAATGCGTAATTGAAGAGTTTGTAAGAGGGATGTTAAAAGTGTGTGAGAAAACGCGCGAAAATTAAATACTGTTTTTACATAGGGATTCGTTTTAATATGTTTAATCAGTTAATACATAGTAGCAACTTTGTAAGAAAAAATACATCGATATTATTATTTATTCATCAGTAACTAACTTAGGAATTATTTACTAAACTGGTATTCATCTCTCTAGTTATATATTATAGGCTTATATCTTTTTTTATCTGATATCTACAAATCAGCCTTTGAAGATAATATGTAGTTGAAGAGGTCATAATGGAAAAAATAATGAGTGAGAAAAATGAAATTTTTTCTCTTTCACTGATAGCATTTATTTTCGCTGTTAACGCGGATCTAAGTATTATTCACTATTTTTAGATATGAACTTGTTTTAATACAGTAGAACTCAAATTATCCGAATCAATCGGGACCGGACCCCATTTGGATTGTCAAATATTCAGAAAACTGGATTTTTTTTTTTTTTTTTTTTTTTAAATTAAGTATCGCATGTTGTAAATGGGACAAAAAAAACGACATATTTTTAAAGAAAAGAACTTATAATCAGTGAAATAAAAATGCAACACTTTCACATGTTAAGGTGCTGACAAGAGCTGTACATTAATACAGTATATATGTATAGTGCTGTAGATGAAAGTCATCGCTTGCTGAACATCTCGGTCAGAGTATCAGCTGTTTCACTGCCTTCATCCGTTTCCAGGCAGCATCCGCTTGACAGTGAGGATTATGCATGGGGTCACATTCGTTCAAATGCTCCATCCACTTCAAAACAGTTTCAAAGCCAACAAATGCTTCCCTAGCTGATGGTCCCGTGTCTGCTTCGGTTTGGACATGAAATTCAACTTTGTCCTCGACACTTTCAGTAAGCTTATTGTCATTTGCAATTTGAAATCCAGTGTCTGACTCATAATCCCTTCTCCTATATCTTCAGCATAAATTTCTGAACATGAAAGAGTTTTCAAAAGAATATTTTCGAATTCTTCAAGTGACACGTCTCTCATCCTCTGTTTTCTATTACCTTTCCTTTTCCTGAGCTTCTTCCCTCTTCTCATTTTCCTTCTCTTCTTCAGTCCAATTTATTTTTCTGAAATTCTGAAAGGGATTCGGATAATTAATATTCTACTGTACTTTTGACACGTAAGCGAATGCCTTAACCAATAATAGCAACTTTGTGATAAAATATATTTATCACAGTTGCTAACATTACAGTAATTAACTTAAGAAATTATGACTTTTGATAGAATAATTCATCGAATTATACAGTTGATTTGTAATATAGGTATGTTTTAAATCAACTAATCAGTCGTTGAAAACAATATGGAAGAGAAGTGGTGATAAGAAGTAAATAAAAATAAGGGTAAAGTTATCAATTAATAAAAAAGTGAAATATTTTTTAATTAATTACTTTTAGATTTGAATTTCCTCATATTTTTGATCAATTGATTGTTGAAGAACTTTTGTGATAAAATATATTGATCCTAATAGTTCATTTCTCCGTTACAAACCTAAGGGATTGTCCTCTACGATTGCATATTTTACATGGTGACATTGTCTTCGAATGAGTTACGTTTTATATCAGCAAATCAGACATTACACCATTGAAGAGAATGAGTAGAAGCAAACTATCAATGGCTTCAATATTGTTACAAATTTATAAATAATGATTATATTTGTCTTAAAATATCTCAGACAGATCGAAAATTCTCACATTTTGGGCAAAAATTGCGGTATTTAGACGTTTTGTAGTTTAAAAGCTGATTTCCTAATAATTTGGCGACTTGGCGACAGTTGGCGAGATTCTTGGCGACTTGGCGAGAAATCGATACTTCTGGAAACATGCATTACCTAAGCTCTAGGACCAATATTTTTCGAGATAGCCTAGAAGCTTCCAGAACCTTGGCGAAATTGGTAGATTTCTCCGCCAAGTCAGGTATAAATACCGCAGCCCGACATAGAAAAGTTAGTTTTGTGAAGACAGTCAGTTAGTGAAGACGATTAGTTGTGACTGCTAGTTGTTCTCTGTCTGAGGTATTTGAGACCTGTGATTAGAAGCTGTTTCTTATTATATCTGACGAATTGTAGCTGTATAATTGTGATTGTTACAGCGGGAATTTCGTTTATCTAGTGAGATTTTTACGAATAAAAGTCTTGTGTTCATTAAGTGGTTGCTTTATTCAACTCTCAATCGACACGAACCCGTGAAGCTCGGTACGAAAAGATCGGAGGATTGAATTTTGGATTCAATCTTCAATTTAGAAGAATTTGGGACGCGGAAAATGATTCCACATCATAATCATGCCATGAGGTTATCACATGTGTTGTAAACTACTCAAAATTTTTTAATCACTCAGTATAACTTTACAAATGATAACATAAAACACGTCTACAAATTGTGATTAGTACATTTTTTAATTATTTGTGAAAAATCAATGATAAACTGTCAAGTTCATCACCTCTGAGTCTTTTAGAATTCAAGGATAATTATCGTAAAGAAACTTCTGATAATTATCGTCCCCACCTACCTAGTTCAGTGATTATGTTCCGTTTACTTACTTCATATCTCTGTTTTAATATTTCACTCATTTAATCCTTAGAATGAAATTATAAAAATAATTATTAAATTAATTCAATATAATAAAAGGAAATCTTTAAAAATTGTTTTACAAATACTAATAAAAAATGTTCCAAATCTTTTGATATTTATTGTTAAAGTCATTTATGCATTTATTTTTATTTTACATAAATATTTAGAAATCATTTTAATAAAGATATTGAATTCAGTATTTTCAAGAAGTTGTAAATATTTTAAAAGATTACATTGAACTAATTTGCAATACAAATCTAATGGTACACACACACACAAACTTGGATAAACAACTAAAATCTTCATTTTAAAATTAGAGATAGACGTCATCACAAATATAACAAAATATTATATCACCAAAATTTATTATTACTGAGATAACATTAAGATAAATAATACATCTAAAAAGAAAAGGGTCGAATACACTACAATAACTGTTATGTTTTTATATAAAATGTATCAAAACAATATTGGAAATATTAGAAAAATTGGAAATATTAAAAATGGATTTATTGGAAATATTAAAAAACAAAATTAGAAAAATAAAAGGAAATTTAAATCATGTCAAATTAAATAACTATTGACACAAAAAAAATTTTTGTCTTTCACAGATTAATGCTTTTACTAAATGTGTGCCAGCTGTTGGCACGATTTTACAAAAATCTCATTTACATGGTTGCAATAAAATTTTAAATATAGCAACCTCATAAAACTATTAACTACTAAGCAAAGCTCTTAAATAAATATCACAATTTCTCCCTTCTATAATTCTTTAATATCTTCTCCATTAAGAAATATTTGTTTGCTTGGTATTATTTTTGAGTCTCTAACATTTGTCTGCATAACGTCCTTTTGGGAGTTCGTGCGCGTGCACATGCAGTCAAAGCTTATTGACTTTTCCTGTTGATTCTAATATCAGTAATATGACTCAAATGTTTGCCGTCAGCTAGGTATCTGGCAACAGTGACAAACGAAAACGCATAAATATACGGACCAACGGAACAAGTTCGTGCAGTAAGTACAGTAAACACAGTTTATTATACCTATCGACCTCATCGATTTAATAACAAAAGAAAAAATAATCAGATTTTCAATGATAAACAGGTAATTATAACTCAGACAAATATTCGCTCCTAGGAGAAAACGGTTTTATTTCTATTCCTTTTTTTATCGTTTGCAGTTTTTTGCAAGAAAATAAATCTTTCAAAGGACTTTGGCAAAAAATTATCGTTTGCAAATTTTTTATTTATTTACTTACTATTATATTCTGGATCGATGGTCTTACAGACAGGAAACCCTCTTTCTATCTTATCCAATAAGCGCCCGACAGGTTTGCGTGTGGAATATCGCAGAGAAAAAACTTCGTAGTCAATTTTCATAAACTATTCCAAGTGAGGGTGAGAGGAGAGTGGCACTTGTTGCCACTGTCTCTCTCATAATTTGCAAGAGTTGGTGATCGATGGTGTACTTTCGAAAAGCACGGAAGGTATCGATATAAAACTCATTTGCTGTTTCACAGGGAAGTAAAAGTTAAACTTTAGAATTTTGAGATTTAAAGTTTGGAAAAATCCATGATGGATTTTTAGAATAAATTATCATTTTTTATTTACGTGAAGTAAAGGTTTCTGACCTTTTGTGGAATATAAGGTATATTGCAAAATATTTTCAATTTAAATATTTGAATCCTGATAAAAATATTTCTGAAATAGGATAACCGATCCTATAAATGTATTTTGATTAAAATATTTGAATCATTAAGTATATTTCATATAATAACATAAAGAATTTTATTATTTTATTTATTTTAACAAGAAAAAATATATGCCTAAAAATTCCAGATGAAAACATACTTCAATCTAACAATATACCAGGTGTATGCATATCAAATGAGACGATTGCTAGCAGATGTCGCCATGCTTATATGCAAATATTATGAAACTGTGACATGAGATTTTTTTTATAGTTTGACCTTTGATACTCACGTTTAGTTAACATTTGGACGAGTTTCAGCGTGCATTGTGTTTTTTCTTACTGTGTTGAAAATGTCGAATTTTATGCCTTCCGACCACGATTTGCGGACATTAATTTTTTATTACCATCTGAAGACAATATCTGCTAAATCGCATCAAATGCTTGGAGAAGCATACGGTGGCAATGCTCTGAGCCATGTGCAGTGCTACAGGTGGTTTGAAAAGTTTCAAAAGGGTGATTTCTATGTGAGAAACAAGGAGCGTGGCAGACCACCAAAAAAATTTGATGTTGAATTGCAGGCATTACTTGATGAAGATGATGGCCAAACGCAAGAACATCTTACAGAACAATTGAATGTTGACCAGAGCACTGTTTCCCGTCGTTTCAAATCAATGGGGAAAATAGTAAAGGTCGGTTGATGGGTACCGCATGAGCTAATGGACCGTCAGCAGGAAAACCGAAAAATCGTGCGCGAATTGCTGCTTGCCCGTTAAAAACGCAAGACATATCTCCACCGTATTGTGACTGGCGATGAAAAATGGATTTATTTTGAGAATCCCAAGCGTAATCGATCCTATGTTGACCCCAGACAGCCATCCAAATTGATAGTCCGAATCACTTCGGCCGCAAGACAATGCTGTGTATTTTCCTGGATCAGAAGGGGTCAATCTATTATGAGCTTCTCAAACCCGACGATTGTATTTTATTTGCATACACCTGGTACTAATTCATATATCTAGTACCATCCAAAAGGTTATAATTTCAATAGCTATCTTTATGTTTCAATTTAATCACAATCGAAGATTTCTAATTAATATTATCTGGTTAAAATAAAGGGAAAGAAAATCGATTCCTACAGACAAAAAAATCTTAAATCTTACACGAAAAATTATATATATATATATATATATATATATATATATATATATATATATATATATATATATATATATATATATATATATATAAATATATAAATATATATATATATATATATATATATATATATATATATATATATATATATATATATATATATATATATATATATATATAAAGCTGACCCAGCCACGCGTTGCAGTGGCTGAGTTTTTAAAATACATTGAATCAATTTTTTACTAATTCTTGGGTTCAATCAAATTAATATTTTCTAAAAAAATTTAGAATAGGTTCATTCATAGGAGATTTAAAATAAAACGTTTCACCAAAATTTAATAGTAATAGGTAAAGTATCGAAATTTTGAAATTAAGCACAAATCAACATATACTTTCTGAATTTACATTTTATTCATCTTATATTAAATTATAGTTTGTAATCAGTGACTTACTTATAAAATATACTATATAAATTAAAGACATCAAAAAATAAATTGTTATAAATGAGGTAGATAACATTGACATCGAACTATTATTATTTTAATTTTAAATTATATTAAAACTAAAAATTTTTTCCGCGGCATTATACTGAAATAAAAAAAATTAAAAGAATTTATCATTTGAATAAATAAATTAGATCAAAATGTTCTACTGAATAAATTAATAATTATTAAATTATAAAATAAAAATAAAAAATAATAAAAGGCTATCAAGAAATACTTACATATTTTCGAGTTGGTGTGAAAATTAGTAGGGAAAAACAGTAATAAATAAAATTTTATTTTACTATTTATAATATTAAAAATATTCAAACTGAATACTGCACAATAATAACACAATACAAAGTATAATTATGAAAATGATTCACGAAAAATTGTTATAGTATCATTATACATCATGAAAATATATGTAAATTCTATATTTAACCACGCGCTTGCGCGCGCACGATAATTTTCTCGAAGATGGTATAATCTAGAAAAATAAGCACGTCGCCATCTGCCGAATACCTGTGCAACTTAGATGCTAAACCGCCATCTATTAGGAACTTACAAAACTAACCAAAAAAAATAAAAAATAAAAATTTAGGGTTGTACTACCCCTAACATTTAGGGGGATGAAAAATAGATGTTGGCCGATTCTCATAGATACCGGATAAGCACAAAAAATTTCATCAAAATCGGTCAAGCCGTTTCGGAGGAGTATGGCAACGAAAACTGTGACACGAGAATTTTATATATTAGATATATATATATCTGTGTATGAGTGTGATTGTGTCTGCGTATGTGAGGCACTTTGATACTAAATTTAAAATGCATACTTGACTATATACATATTCCTTCTGAGTGTTCCCAAAATCATGAAAAACATTTTTCTCTTATGCATTACAAATCACTATAAATGAGTAAAATCTGACAAAATATGACAGATAGTGTGAACAAGATATTGTTTTTACTATTACTTAGCTTTTAAAATTATCTGCGTTTCAATTAAGATATAATTAAAAATAGTTTCTACTATTTGAATCCTTGATAATAGGCCTTACAAAATTTTTGAAGATGAATTTAATCTTTTTTCCTATGATAAAATGTGCTTGATAATGATGCTGCTGTGATGGTGATGCTTTTAACTCAAATGTGATGATGAAGTTTTTAACTCAAAAGTCAACAAGTCTTCTGCTCTGTTCTATCTAATGATTTTTCTATTATTTTTTTGTGTAATTTTGATATCATTATTATGAGATCACTTAACCATCAGCGAAAGGTTTTACAATGTTTTCTTTAAATGTTCTCGTCTAATGCGGTAATAGCTATTGTTTGTAATTCCCTTTATTAGATCCAATCTGTTAATTAGTGTACAGTGCTCATTAAATATATGGTAAAATAATTAAATAAATTACACTTTATTATGTAATGAATCACAAATGTCACGTTTTATTACCTATACATACGAAAATTTTGAGACAATTTAAAATAGTACTGTATTGTTTGTAGTTATCTGAATCGAATTTGATACATGTATGATTTATTACCAAGAAAAGTATTGTAATTAAATTGCACGAAGTTGAATGATGCAGTTATATGATTTCTCATTGATAAGCTATGAAAAAGTATAAATACAAAAAGCTTTGAAAAAGAATCTTAATGAATTTTGAAAACATAAGCTTAGATTGAGCAGATTCCAAATTCCGTTAAGTTTTTTTCAATTTTATTTGTATGGAAAGAGAATAAAAAAATATCTAAATTGATTAAAGGGGTACAGGCGTAAATTCTATGGAAAAGGAAACAAAATGGCGACAAATAGCTCAAGTTTTTGCTAACAATAGAAAACCTTATACCAATATATGTGGTTTTTAATTTAAGAAACTATCGGTGTTTCTTTAAAGAAGAGTTCAGCTCTGATCATTAATTTTCTGCCTTTACAAGACAAAATGATAAAAAGAAAGATACGTGTGCACTACTAAACAAAATGAGATTTAGTATTTTCAAAGTTATAGATTCTAGCATCTAAAAAAGTGCACCAATAAGCACGATATGGTACTTTACTTGAAGCCAGACAAATAATTGGGTTTCAAGATTCAAATTGCGAAAAACGAATATCTGTGTTCAAACAGGAATTTAGTTAGAAGCTTTCAATATTGCTGTTTTAACAAGACTTATTTTATTTATTGTTAACACACCAAATTAACAACTGTTAAATCGTATATAATACTGTTCTTTGAGCAACGTTGTTCTTTTTGAATTTTCATTGAATACTTCTGAAAGTGAAAAGCCAAAGGGTCTTCTGTTTGGTCCGTGCTTTTAAATAACGAAGACCTTTGCACTTTCGGTGCCACAATATCTCACCTATAGGTGTCTTTGTAACCTGACTAAGGCAGGAGTATACGGGGCAGTTGTCCCGGGCCCCCAAACCGAATAGAAAGCTTTTTTTACATTGTCAATCAAATAGAATCGTTTGGTATACCGAATGGAAATTTTGTGGTTGTGAAACAGAAGGGGCCCTAAACAAAGTTTTTGCCCTGGGCCTCCATTCGGCTTGGTACTTCTATGATGTGTCATAGCTTCCGCCCTTTGTAGAGCTGAATGGTGGAAACCCTTGAATCCGGGCATTATAATATAGCAACAGGTGTTTATTTAAAACGTTTTTTTCTTTTGTTTTTAAAAATATGAATTTAAAATTCATTATATATAGATATTTTTGCAAACAAATTATGTCACAATTTATTTTTAATCGTAAATTATAAAACATTACTTCAAAAGAATTTAAAAAATATATACTTTAATTTTTAAAAACTATTTACTTAATTACGCCCTGGGAACAGAATATTTGTGATTAAAACACAAATATTAAGCTCATAAACAAAATAATGACAACTCTAAAGTTTCCCTAATGCTTAAGTTTGTTTTAAAAAACAAACTCCTCACACAAATATTAATCCTTCTGTAATTAGAAATTTTATGGAATATTTCGCTGATTTTTCACCATTATCACTCACACAGACTCATGTCCAGGTCTTCTTCATAATATTTTTTTACCTGTTTCTTTCGTTCCAGTTGAGATCCTGAATACGCCACTTTATTACAATTCTCATTGGTTTAAAAAATCATTGACGTCAGAAAACGTTTCATCTACGTCACATCATATTGAGACGGCGTCTCAAATCCAACTTGTTGACGAATTAGCTACTTGCCTTCCAAGCACATTATTCGAGCTACAGCAAACAAGGCGAAACTCTCCATCGCATGACGTCAGTCACATCGTATTGATGCGGAGTTCTAAATACGATTTCTCAAATTGGCTGCCTGCCTTTAAATCACATTCTTCGAGCGGCAGCAAACAAGGCGAGGTTCACTATCGAATGTCTAAAAATAGCGTTGAAGCTCATTTTGTTAATAAAACTATTTCTTATATAAGGAGCAAAGCATCGGTTTGAGAAGCCATTTTCCATGGATTCAGGCCATTAACGCATGGACAATAGAGCAGCAGAAAAAGCAAAATGAAAAAGATGTGACAGTACATCCACTTTATAGTTAGTTTAAATCGGCAAATACGATTTTTATTTTTAAAAATATCATTAGTTAATAGAATTTTAAATTAATAAATTCGTAGCGCGATGGATTTGGCGATATTAAGATTCGGATTGTATGTTTAAGTGATGCCATTTTGAGATTCACAATTTTTTCCATAATGTAATGTTTCCGTAAGCTGATGGTTATCAATCACGTGAATATCACCGTTGGCGTCAATTTTAAAAAACCGCACCAAACGCGTTACGTATATTAGGATTTTACCAATAATTACAATATTTATAAACAGTCTTTTTTAAGTAAGTTCAAAGTCACACATGGACAGTGGGTAAGATAAAAAAATATTTAATAATCAAGATTTATGATAAATTATTTGTTTTGTGGTGTTGATGTCATACCAAATATATAAATTATTTCATAATTTGCAACTACATAAAAACCATTTACAAAAAATGCTATGATATTGTAATTTATATGCTTTGATTATTTTACATTATTTACAAAAATTTGAAACAAATATATGTTACACGAAATTACTCACTTAGAAGTGTAATATAAAATATTGATATGTAAAAATTAAATTAAAAAGCAGTAATTATTTAATTTCCTATACAAGAATTTAAAAAAATGAATGAGTGACAAAAAATACTTGTTTTCTACATTAAACGTATTATATTTTCTATTTGCTTCCTTTTTTCTAAAATTTTTAATTTTAGACTATTTATCCCAGAAAATCTATGAAAATTTAAATTTACCGTTTCGTAATATTGAATGCTGATAATAGTTATATATAGTAAAAACGTATTTATAATTGCGCATGAGCATTTTTTAGACGTTATGCAGCAGCATAAAATCTATTTCAAAATAAGAAATCAAATTTCGCGAAGCCACAAAAATACAGAGCTAGAATATTATGTGCCAGAGATTAAAAGAAAAAACAATAATTTTATATTAATTTCTACTTCCATACAAAACAGATAAAGAAGCCTAATTGGTTAGGGTGTCGTTGTCGAAAGGTAATGAGAGTTCTTGATAGTAACTTGCTATTTCATACTGATAATGTATGGTTGATTATTTTGTCGACATTTATATCGAGTTTGGAACACATTTTCATTGACTCATAAAAGCTGTAGAATGTTTATCCTTCAAATATTTTCTCTACCTTTACCAGAGACATGTAACTTTATATTGTCCTTCATATAAACATACATGCTTGTATTATTTAAAATTGTTTCAAAATCGAAATTCATCCGTTGAGTTTCGATTAATTTTGAAATATATTTTGCTCTAATTTCAGGTTTGCAGAAAAGTAAAATATTTTAGTTTTTAAAATCATTCAGTGAGAAATTCATTATAATTGTTTATAAATTAAAAATATTCAATACTAAAACCATGTGAAATTTATGTTCTGCAAATTAAAAAAAATCATCGTTAACTTCACCCAAAAACAAATTTAATCATTAGAGAAATTCTAAAATTAATTAATATAATAATTGCTATATATATATATTTGCATCAATAATAAATTAAATACATAATCACATCAGAGAAAAACTCATATATATTTTAACAAATATATATGCAAAACATTTATTAAAGCAATTGAAAATCATTTGTAATTTTAAAAATACCGGTGTATTAAATAAAAAGCTATACAAAAACATACACTAACTTCCTATTTTTTAAATTCAAATTGAAAATGTGTATTAAATAAAAAGCTATACAAAAACATAAACATACACTAACTTCCTATTTTTTAAATTCAAATTGAAAATGTGTATTAAATAAAAAGCTATACTAAAACATACACTAACTTCCTATTTTTTAATTCAAATTGAAAATGTGTATTAAATAAAAAGCTATACAAAAACATACACTAACTTCCTATTTTTTAAATTCAAATTGAAACTGTGTATTAAATAAAAAGCTATACAAAAACATACACTAACTTCCTATTTTTTAAATTCAAATTGAAAATGTGTATTAAATAAAAAGCTATACAAAAACATACACTAACTTCCTATTTTTTAAATTCAAATTGAAAATGTGTATTAAATAAAAAGCTATACAAAAACATACACTAACTTCCTATTTTTTAATTCAAATTGAAAATGTGTATTAAATAAAAAGCTATACAAAAACATACACTAACTTCCTATTTTTTAAATTCAAATTGAAAATGTGTATTAAATAAAAAGCTATACAAAAACATACACTATCTTCCTATTTTTTAAATTCAAATTGAAAATTACCATTTTTCCAAAGAACTTTAGACATATGACTTGAAATAGGCTTAGTAACCATTGTCAAGTTTTCAAGCAACATTTGCTTTCCAAATTTGTGTGTTGGAAACGTTACCAATCTAAAATCACTTTTTATCTATTACTGATGCTACAAAACTGAGCGAAACTAAATTAAATTTAAATTCAGAGAGGAATTTATTGCTTTTCTCACACCTTGGTTGCGATAAGTCATTATGTCATATTTAGCATTACTTGAATTGTTACGTTTTTTGTCGGAATATAAAATTTTTTCAAGTCTCTCAACAGAATAGATAAACAGAGTCTTTTTAATTCCAAATTAAATGTCGGACGGTAAGGATTTATTCTAAAATTTAAAAAACCTACCACTTTTCATTATTTTGCCATCGTTATTTTCTTAAATAAACTAAAATTTGTTTCGGGAATTAAAATAGAAAACAAAGTTTCGGTTACTTACCAATATAACTAAATAAGTATAAAACCATAAAAATTCTAATTATTTACTAAAAAAAACATATGGAATTTGTCCTTATTCATTAACAGACAGTCAAAGATATTGATAATACATCAAAATATAATTTGCTTCTTTGTAAGTTTTAAATGTATTTAACCTGAAATTGGATACTTAATATAAAGTTTTATATTTCAATAGCAGTGGATTAATATTTTCTAAAACTATAAGCTTAGCTCGGAGTTGTTTATTTTTTATATTATAAAGGTAGAAATGAAATGAGATGAGATTAAAGTGTGGAATCCATTTCAAATATGAAGAAAAAGTCATTAATATCAATCGAATATATGTGTGGAGGAGATTACAATATATATATATATATATATATATATATATATATATATATATATATATATGTTGATGAAAATGAGAGAAAATAAACAATAAATCCAGAATATTGCCTAGAATTTTATCTCTTATAAGTAAACTTGTCGTCAAAAACACTCACAGATTTCAGTTTAAAAATTTTTTAAAATTTTAAAAGTGTTTTTTTCCACCTCACATTTACAACTTTTTGTGGGGGGGGGGAAAGAAGAAAAAGAAAATAAAAAATACAGATCTTTTCTGGTAAAATTTTTTTATTGAATCCTTCAGATATGACTGTTACTCGGATTAGAATTTCTTATTATTTGATATTGCTCATTAGTAGTTGCCATCATTCTTTTTGTAAACCAATTTATAAAAATTGCACGTTTACATTGTCCGTCATAACTTTTATGTCATGGAATGAAAGATATTTTCATCAACGCTTTCTAAAATAATAGAATTTTACCACATTAAGCAATTGTTCTATAAACCAACTACTGAAATAAAACAAATGTCTCAATTCTTCAACACAAAAAAAAAAGATTGATAGATGATGTATCGCCTAACTCGATTTTGAAGTGTAAAAAGAAAAAAACACAAATTCAAGCATAATGGAATCTTTGAAAGGAACATTAAACCGGAACCGGACATCCGAATCTTTCCGTGATCTATTGCGCATAGTAAAGGAAGTCTTCCGCCATTTGTGCTAGGTAGATGAACGTTGCAAAATTTTACAAGAGAAATTTAGGTAATAAGTTCCGCCAACGAATCTAATTACTATTCTCCAGTCGCCATCTCTGTTGACACGAGCTGCATCATCATTAACTGTTTATAAGAATGATGGTACCTCTACCGCAAACACCGCCATGACGAAATTCACTTTGTTGTTGCCATTTGCAGTTTAAGAAATGCTATTCAGCCGAAGAGTAAGGGATGTGATTGTTAAGTTAATTTTCATAGCTGCTATATTTTGTAGGAACTTTAATTTTCGTTTGAAGGCATTGTCTTTGCTAATAAATTGATAAGCGTACTTGGTTGAAAACATGCTTCAATTTGAATTAAACGGTTATGATTTACTCCATCGTGTTCGAATTTGTTATTTACTAAACATATTATGAATCATAGATTTCATAAAATTTATAAATTCTTTGGATAAAAAGCAACATTTTTATAAGCGTAACAAAATTAGAAAAATTTAACACGTCATATTGATATTGACAACTGATTTTGAGGTATAAAGGAAACTTTATATATATATATATATATATATATATATATATATATAGTTAAAAATATATTTTATAAAATACAATGAATACAATGAAACCAAATACAATGAAAAATGACAAATGGAGAATAGTACATTGAAACAATATTAAATGGAAAACAATACATTGAAAATACCAAATGGAAAGAATTACATTGAAAATACTTGGAAGAAATTTCAAAGAAAATAACAAAGAATAATAGATAAAATGGAATAAAGTACCAATATGGCCAGCTTCGTCTTCGTCTAAACACACACACACACATATATATATATAAATATATATATATAAAAACATTACATATATATATATATATATATATATATATATATATATATATATATATATATATATATATATATATATATATTTGCAATTATTAAATCGAAGTGATTTTTCAGTCATACACATGCTCACAGATTGTATGTTTGGTTCTTTCCTAAACGTAGGATTATGACTAATTTTTAGCAGAACACAGAAATATACTTTTTTTATTTTAAATAAAATAAAAAAGAAGCTCAATGAAATAATGATATTTGTCTTTAGGTGGTTATGAAAATCGCTTTAATCTTATTATTTCGATTTCATTTAGTTTTGCTTGAATGTGTAATTTTTTTTAGTTGAGTTTAAGATCCTTTTAGATAAGTTATTCTCTTTAAAATTTGCTAAATATCAAATAATCTGAATTCAAATTTTCATTAATTGCTTCTTTTAATCATCGTCATCGTGATTGGCCAGGTAGTGAGAGAATGCCTTCCTTTGAATAATTCCTTATGATGACCTCTGAGAAATCTTTGGACCCCCGATTCTTCTCATTAATTGAAAAAAAAAATCTGTCACCCATCCTATCTTCAGGCTATCTAAGCCGATGTCTTTCTGGTTCCAGTGCAGAAACTTTTTTGCCACGTTGCCATCATACATTCGAAGCATATGAGCCAAACACCTCATCCGATTTAATTTTACATATTTAGCAATATATCAAGTTGCTTAAATATTATAATATAATACTAAGTTGAAACTTCTCCAGTTATTGTTCTCTTCTACACAGAACCAAGAATACTCTCTCCTCAAAATCTTCCTTTCAAATTACTCATAAAATGAGTAATGAAAAAATGTTTAATGCTGAAAATTTTTAATCAGTGGTCACAAAACTCCTGAAATTTAAAACTTAAAAATAGCTAATTTTTTTGGCTTATTGTTTTGAATTTCTATTGCAGGTGACTATGTATTACAATTCTACTCTAATCCGTTGTTTACAAACTTTTCATTGAAATTTTCTGTTTTCTATTCATTGTTAGTTTATGAAATTAAGGAAAAACAAACTCACGTTGTTATTTTTTCATGGCACTCAAGAATTTTACTATGGATGTGGTAAATATATCTTTAAACAGAAATTTTAAACTGGTCATATAGTTTTGAATGACTACTTTTTCTTAAAATGTGATGAAAATTCAAGATTTAGATCATCATCCAAGCTTCATAGAAGTGCCATTAGCTATTTCGTCGAACATTCATACTGAATAAGTTCTAAAATAATGTTATAACATGCTTGAAAACAATTAGCAACAATAAACGAGAGTTGTATGAAATAATACATGATTTTATTGAGTAATTTAATATTATAAATTTATTTTGTGCAGAAAATAGTTGATTATATTTTATAATATAGATCTGACAATCCTTATTCGATAAAATGTTAAATCGGATAATGATTAAATCAGAAATGTCTTGGATCAAACCTATCAGATCAGAGTCATTTACTAAATCCTGGATAGAAAATTACTTTATTAAAGTACAAAAACAGACTATCATTTAATCTGATTAAATCCCGTATTTTTTTTATTCATTTAGTGCTTTTTAACCACTAAATACGTATATAAAATGGTATCAAAATGATGTACTGAAATGTTTGGAGGTACGTCAGTGTAATATTTATTATGATATAAATTGCTGACAAATAAGAAATTGAAATAGTAATATTAAATCAAAATTTTACAAAATGCTTCTAAAAGAACAGAAAAATGTTTATATTTGTAATTTAGAAAAAATGGGCGTTATTGCGTAGCACAAAAAATTGCCATAACAAATTGAAGATATTCATATAAAATAATAACCTTCAGTTTATCAAAGAGAAAAAATTTATATATATGTTATCCAGATAATTATTGTTTTTAAATACATATACTTTTAAATCATTTTCTTTTTTTCATCATGTTTTTATTACCAAATCAAACAATATTTGTTTTCTGTTATTTTTGTATATGGTAATAATATGTATTTTTATCTTTTTATAACTTTTCGATTTTTTAATTTGTTAAAAATTAATTTTAAGGAATCATTGAATTACTAAATTAAAATAATCTATGCTCTAAATTTCAGCAACTAATGAAAATACATTTTTTGTCTTACTCATATTAAATAGTCTTTCAATTTTTGCTTTCACATACATTCCCTCTGAATCCTTACTTTTGAACAAAATTCATTAAATTTACACTCAATCATTATTATTTAAATAAATGATTTAAAAATAATTAATTTGTATCATTTGATAAACTTTTAAAATAATTTTTAAGATATTCTGAAATTTCATTTTTTAAAAAAAAACCATGAAATTAATACCAAATACCTTCAGTTACTAGATGAAGTATATATATATATAAATAATCATATATTAATTTTTTTTGAAAATAAATTAAGTATCTAGTAAAATTACTTTGAAAATAAATTAATATAATTTGAAAATTAGTTAATGATATAGTAATTTTAATTGTTCCAAACTCAATTTTTAACTGCATTATTTTTTTCATATAAAATAGGTTTTATGATTAAAGTATATGTTTCCGTATCTGTTGCAAATAACCACAAAATAATATAAACTGATTGATAGTTAATAAATTTTTAAGCCTCAGTAAATTTTCTTTGTTATTTTTATAGTACATTGGAAAGAGTAAATATTCTTGACATTCGACTCATAAGAATTCCATTTAAGTTAAAGAAAATTTAATATTTGTTTCGCTGCGGTTTTCTCCAACAAACAGGTGCATAGTCCCAAATATGTTCCATCACCTGTCACCATGAGTCACGAACAAGTTACTTCGGTAATATTACGCTTTAGGTAATCTATTTCACTTTTTCCGACCCTAATCAACATCTATACTACCAATGAGAAATGTAATCTGGGAATGTGCATTTAGTATAAAACTCAGGATCACAATTTTCATTTGTAATTAGATGGTATCAAATGGCAGAGAAAGAGCCAAACTCTGGCAACTCCCGAAAGAGAAGTAAAGCCACATTTACATTTTTAATCATCAAACAAGGACAAAAAGCTATATTTTCAAAATTCTTTTCTTTAATCTTAGTCTAGTTCAAGAAAACAAAATTATATATATATATATATATATATATATATATATATATATATATATATATATATATATATATATATATATATATATAGGCACAGATGCCGTATAATCCAGGATGCCAAATTCTGAGTTTGGTGATTTTTCGATGGATTTTCTTATGTATCTGGCAACCTGGTTTTTATTACGTCATAGATATGGAGACCGATAAAAAATTATGCAGAAAATTTCATTTTGGCAACCCTAGTACTTACGTCACAACGCATGTCACAATGCTTCATTACACACAACACATTACGTCACAACGCATCACAATATCGCATTTTTTGCGAGGAAGCAACAATTCTTCCTCGCAAAAAACATTCAGAATTTGGAATCCCTGGATTCCAAATTCTGAATTTTTATTTATATAGATGTATGTGTGTATTATTTAATCTTGAACTGTCTGTATCTGTCTACAGCTTCCTATAATGACGGAGATAGAATTCATTTTTTTCTACCTTAGTTATAAGATGGAATTAATTGAAGAAAAAACCACTAAAATCAACGTAAAATATCACAATATATTTATAAAATGATGAAGAGATTCCGAGTGAAGTTCCGTACAGTTAGTTAAATTAAAACAATTAAAAATGAGACTGTGCAGAGCTATGATAAAACAGAATGAATCTTTAACCTGATCTTTTATATAGCAGTTACAGGCATGTTTATATTTCTCCAATTCTAAAATTTATTGAAACACGTGTATTGGCATAATGCCAAGCTTTCATTAGAAATTTTTATAGCTTATATAGTAGTACATTTGTTGAGTACGATGTACTTATTCAAAAATATAGTTTTTTTATTTTTTCACTTACCCTGATTTAGGACACTTCTTGACATAATGTGAGATTTACGTAGATGAAATAGAACAATACTGTACATTTCCGCATTTAAGTGTTCTATTTTTTTGCTGTAAAATTTAATTTATGAAAAAGAAATATTTAAGAGTAATTTATCAGTTCAAATGTGTATTGATAGCTGTAGTTATGAGAGATAATTTTTAATTTTTTTAAATTTATTGCACGAAATGAATCTATTTTTATGTTTTTAATATTTCAATAATTAATGGTATATTTAGAAAAAATAGGTTATAACTGAAAAAAAGGTACGGCAGCAAAACGAGTACGGATTACGAAAAGAAAATCTTTAGGGCTTATACTATGCTGGTTCCTCTTTTTCCTTCTAGTTTAATGTATTGTTTTATAAATAATAAAAATGAGGACATGTATGCCATAAATAGAGAAAGATTATTTATATATATCATGCAGAGTGCGACACGTAAAGCTCGGCGGTAAAGTCAACGCATGATATCAAATGTAATGTATTGAATATAATTTTGCCCTCTTGGCTGCAGGTGCTGAAAGTCCTCGCCACTTATGGGAGCGCGCTTCAGTACAGATACTACTCGTGTCAGTTCTTGCGTTGTGATGCTATTCATCCCATCCTGGATCCTGATCTTCAATTTTTCAACTGTGTGCGTATTCGGAACTGTCCCCATAACAAAGTTTTCAAGTGGACAGATCAATTGACCAAGGAGACCACATCTTCTCAGGTGTAATCACCTCGAGCACACGGGACCATCACGATCTGCTCTGTGGCGTGTTCTGCTGAAGGTAACGTGACTGAAGCTTTTTTTCTGGAAAGTTTGAATCAAACTCCTCTAGGAGAACCATATCCAATTGACTGTTCCCTGATGACTCCAAGAATATGGGCCCTAAACGCAGAGATTTTTATGCCGACAACGGCTGGCACTGGGAGACTAATCCTTCCCCACAACAAGGCTGGAAACTGCTACTCATTTGTTGTTACCCAGTGGGCACCTTTGACTCAGGTCACGGAAGATAGTAGCATTACCCACGCCACACCACCACAAACCTGTTTATTGGATAGGCCACATTCATACATCATCACAGAAGAAAGGCCAGAGAAACACAGAGAGAAAGTAACATCCATGCCCAAACCGGGATTCAAACCCGGGACCCACAGCTCAGGAATCAGGAACGCTGACCACTCAGCCATCAGTCGGCAGAACATAGCGTATGAATATAAGCAAATAATTTTTAAAAAAGCCAATATTCTATAATATTATGATATAGGCCGTTTTTACAAGCTGCACTCTGCATAATGAATCCAAAAAAAATCTTACTATTGTTGCCATTTATTTATTCTGAAATATGTTTTTTTCAACAGACTATTTAATGCTACACTCGCTGCTTTAAAAGCTGTTTAAATGCAATTTCAGCCACCCATCCTGCCTAGTGGTCAGCGTGCCTAACTACGAATTGGGAGGTCTTGGGTTTGAATTTCAATTCAGGCATGGATGTTCTTTCTCTTTCTCTCCTGTCTTTGTCCTTTCCTTGTATGAATGGAATGTAAATGGTTGCCTACCCAATAAACGGGTACCTATGGCATGTGTGTACTGAGGAAGTCGGACGCCACACCAAATGACGGTTCAGTTGGAAAAGCGAAGAATCGCTTCCTAGCTGGCACAAGACGACAACAACAACAACATGTAATTCCAGCATTGGATTCTAATAATGAGCATCGGTTGCAATATTGTAATGAAGCATGTTATGAAAATTAATATCAATAAAATTGAAAAGTTTATGTTTAGAAAGACTCATAAAAAAATTTGACCTATTGAGTCTATAACAATCAGATATATTAGCTTTATTTGCTTTTACTGTTACTTCTAATGTATTATAAAAAAGCGGCCTAGGTGAATATAACTATTTTGGTCATATGTCCTTCATTTACTGAGGAAGCGCAAATATTTTAATTTTTGTTTTATATAAGAATATTTTTAATTTACTAAGTATATATTATAAAATTTCAATCGTAAGACTCTGAAATAACAAAGATAGTTATTTAACTATATTTCATGCAATAATTTCAGATTCATCAGATAAATAGAGTCTTATTTTTTGCCTTAATCTACTATTGAGTAGATTAATGAAAGGTAAAACTTTAAATGAAATAAAATCTTATAACAAATTTCGCAATCACATCTACTTATAAGGTTTTATTTTGTTCCTTAATCTGATATATAAAGTATTTAACACATTATTTATTAAACTGTACTTAGCAAAAATATATTTTAGTATTTCTTGGTGGGAAATATACAAAAAATTGCAATTAGAAGAACTCAGTTTTCTTTTATTTTAAAATGAAGCAAATATAGTTACTTCATTTGAAATGAAGCAAATATAGTTACTTCATTTACATTTCAGTCTCTTTATAAGCAAACAAAAATTAATAGAAACTTTTCCTAACGAATTTAAAAAATAAAATAGAAGAATAAAATATTTATAGGAAATGTAAAGATATATAATTTTAATTAGACCTTAAGTGAAATAGAATTTAAAATAGTTGAAAATGTATTAGAATATAATAGATTTAAGCTAAAGTTCAGTACAAGAAATTTTCAATCAAGCTATGTGATTCGCAATACATTCCATTTGTAGAAACTACTAGTAAAATATCTAGCAGCTTCTGCAAACTGAAGTTCCAAAACTGAAACTTTTAGGCAGAAACAGGATATATCAATAGAATAAATGTTCTAAGCTAAATTTTCTAAAATCCTCTTAAGCTCCTAAAGTCCCCTGATCTCAATCCGATATAATTTTTTCGAACTAAATTTGAAAAATATATTTAAGTAAATTAATATAGAAATTATATTGAATCCAAAGATTAAAAGATAAAGAAAATGAATTTCTTCTGACTGATATTAAGTAGATGAATAACTCTTGATAACATGAATAGACAGCATTAATTTATCATTTCAATGAAATATAAATTATGGAATTTATTTTGTGTCCTAAAATATTATTGTTATTAAAACCTCATTTTTTTCAAGTACTAAAATGTATAAAGAATTAATTAATTCTATAATTTAAAAAACTAAGTTCAAATATTTGTTATATTTTCACAATTAATGAATCTATTTTGATATTTTTTGTTACGTGAGTGCAATTTCATGGCAAGAATATTGCATTACTTGGAAACATTTTACTTGAAAAGTACTATATTTAAAAGAAAAAAAAAATGTGTGTGATTTTTCCAAGTTTATTTAATTAATACATTAATTATTCTAGCTAACAACTGTGCCTAAGGTTAATATTTTTTTCTTTACTAACTCAAAAACAATCAACCTATTATAATGAAAATGTCATATAATCTGAAAATTTACAGTCATAAAACATGAATGCAACGGTACTTTTACATACTTTTTTATTTTCGGGTTTGTTTCTTTAAACTTATTCACATTTGCTTATCTTTATATTTGTGATTTAAATATTTATGCAGAAAGCTTAGGTTATTAATGTTTACAATTACTATACTATCTTAAGCAGTATTGTTTCGTTAGTAACTATCCCATTCATTTATTTTCTATAAATCTTTGCATTTTCTTTTTGTATAAAATTTAATGCCCTATATTTTCAATAAGTCAATATAGCTGAAGCCCTACTTTTGCTTATAATTGAAATATACACAAAACTTCATGGAAAAAAATATTAATTTAGCTAAATGGAAAAATAACCGATTCAAAATCCATACTTGGTAATCAAACTTTAAAATATGGAAAATGTTTTTCATAAAAGAGAAATAAAAAAGTGTTTTCCTTATTTTAGGGCCCACAAATTTAATTATATATGAAAATTTCTGAAAACAAGCAGTGATTTCACTAAAATAAAAAAGAATCATGTAAAATAATTAAAACGAAAGATAAAAATCTTACTTTGTTTAATCAAATCTTAAAATACGGAATTATTTATTACAAGAAAAGAAATTTTGAAAATGTTGTTCATAGTTCTAGGTTCACAATTTAGATGAAGTGAATCACAACTTAATTCTTGAAAAATTTCTTGAAATTAATCACTAATTTAATTAATCAAAAAAGGCACATGAAAAAAATCACAAAAGATAAATATAAAATATCTCACATTTTTACAAAATTTAAAATACAGAAAATACTTTTTGCAAAAGCGAAATGCAAAAATATTTTTTAATATTGTAAGGTTCTTAAAGTATTAAAAAATGAGCTCACAAATTTAATTATTTATAAAAAACAATGAAAATGGACAATGATTTAACTAAGCAAAAATTATATATAAAAAAACTCGCAGAAAAAAAGTGAAGAATCAAACTTTGCTATTCAAAATTTAAAATGCAGAAAAAATTATTAACAAAAATAAAAAGTATGGAAAATGTTTTCCATATTTTAAAGCCCAAAATTTAATTATACAGCCTCATAAATAAACAATGATTGAAATAAATGATTTAAAAAATTTATGCAAAATTTACAAATTCCAAAAGTAAAAAATCAAATTTTGCTTATAAAAATTTCAAGTTTCAAATGTAGAAAAAATTTTTACAAAAGAGCATTGTAAACTTTGATTATTGGTGATTCTTCATTATAGGCAACAGCATATATAGTACAATGTATGTATATATATGAAATGCTGCACATTTCATACTATTTTATTCAATAAAAAAACAAAATAATGAAGTGTTTAGTAGTTATTGTTATGCTGCTGCTCTATTGTAGTATTTCACTAATGCTTAAGGTGCATTCATAAAACAATTGCAACATTTAATGTTAAAAACTAATTTATCATCTAAACCGCATAATCCATTTCTCCTTAAAATTAATTTAGTCCAAAAATGTTTCTTTGCATTTAAAATAAAAATTAAGCATAAAAATATGTATCCTGTGAACATGTAACTTTGCTTATTATTTCAACATTCAAATGTAATTTAAATATGAATGCATCATTTACGATTTTATTTTACTGTGACTATAATTAAATCTAAAGACGGAAAATATTACAAATTTATGAAAAGGACGTATATAAAAATGAGTTTAATAAAATATATAAATGGGAGCATGTGTTTATTTTAAATATTCATAAATATTTGTTTTAGTTGTAAAGATTTTATTTTTGTTAAATCATTAAACATTTTTACACAATACCAACTATTTTACTTAATAGCTAAATGTTATGTTTAGTTATTTCATAACAAACCAAAGATGAAGAGATTTATTTATTTTCACTGATTTTATAATAATCAATATGAAGAAATAACAATTTTTACTGATTTTATGGTAATTAATAAGAAAAAGATGTATTTTCTTGCCATTCATTATCAGACCTAATATTTTAATTTGGTTAGATCAGATCTCTTTTATGTAAATTACAATTTTTCCAAGATATAATTTATTTTGAACATGCTTGTTAAATAGAATATTTCAGAGGTCATAATTTTTCTTATATTTACAATAAAACTAAATTAAATACTTGTTGTATTTTACTTTTATTACTGATAGTAAATAAGCGCCGTTATCTTTTTGGTGAGCTAGACATGATAAAATTATCACCAAGTGCAAAATTTCATTTTTGACGACAACATATACATTTTTTAGTAAATTTATTGTATAAATATAAAATAATCTGACAAAAATATCATTCTTTGTTTCTTCCAAAAAATTCAATTAAATGAAACAAAGTGACTGGAGTACGTCGAGCTTAGCAAAAAATATCTAAATTATCACACTTACTGATGCATGGAGCTTGATTGAGATATAAGCGAAGACTTGTAGTTGTTGTAAAAAATTTTTGATTTGCTGCGTTGTTATAGAGGAGAAATTGATGCAAATTTTTAATTTTATTTCGAATGAAGTTATTTTTTGGAGACAAGAACATTATAATTTTTTGGAAAAATACTCTGTCTAGAAAAATCTACAACACTCATCAACCACTGGCAGTACATAAAAGAAAGAACTTTAGCAGAAGTTTACTAATACATATGATGGTTGTTATTAAAAATTTTATAGCATTTATATGTATATATAGAAAGCGTGCCATTTTCTCATCGTTTACCAAATGCAGTTGTGTAAACATGTTCAGTATTTGGTATGCCCTTTTCATTCACACTATTTTATTTATTTAATCAAACAATCATATGGAATAATTAATAGCAATTTCGTATATTTTTTCGGCTGGACACAAAAATCTTTAAGTTCAAAACTTAACTTTTGGTAGAAACTATTCTTTAAAATATGAGCACTCAAAATTAATAGAATGTAACTAAAAAATATCACATATTCTTATGGGAGAAAAAAGTCAAAGTGTATAATAGAGCCAATCATATGCTGAAAATGGATTGTATCAAGAAAACCGCAAAAATAATTATGGTTTATTCGATATAATCCATTCAAAATGCTTATTTTAAATCATCGAAAACAATGAAATGTTCTGCATAACAGAAATGTAATACTTATATAAAAACTATATAAAAACTAAAATTTTAGGGGATTTAATTTCCAAGATATTTTGTTGTTATAAAATTTGAATCTTATTACTTTTAATTTTATTGTAATGCGTGACCCCTTATTACTATTATTTTTATTGTGATCCAAATTCATTCATCCGATAAAAAAAATTCCCTATTTCTTGATATGTGTATCACTTATGAAAATATCATTTTGAATTTTTAAATTAGAGGAAAATAAATGAATGTTTTAATTTCTTTTACACAACCATATTAAAATTATTGCTTTTTCTTTACAAAGTCACTAAAATAATATTTAAAATTTGTGTGTTTGCATTGGATAAAGAAAAGCAATAAATATTTAAGCTAATTTTGCTAATTCTTTTAATTAATAACTAACAAATAATTGCTTCAGTTTTAGTATTTTTAAGAATTTGGCTCCAACATAGCTTACTATTTTCAAATAATAAAAGTCAACATAAATTCGAGTAAGTTTCTTATGATAAATGACAACTACTTTTATTCAGAGGTATTAGATTATATTTTCATAACTATGGAAAAATATATTTTACTTTTTTGCGATGAATATAAGATTTTCTGAAAAAGAAAGCAATTTTTATTGCTTTTTTTCAATAATACATTATTACTTTCAATAATATATGATATTTATTCTGCTAAAAGTGTGCAAATAAATTATTTAACTTAAAGAAACATACTTTTTTCATTTCATATCCCGTCAAAATAACTCTAAAATGGAATTTATTAAAAATCAAGAAAATAGTCAATGCCATCAAAAAGAAGGAATACATAAATAAATAGCAGCACTAAATTTAATTAAATATGAATGTTTGGTATTTGATTTAAGCGAGAATTATGCGGGAAAACGAAAATTGATCCTATTGATTACGTTACTTAATCAAAGAAAAAGTGTCGTGCATCATGGTCGTTATCGGTAAAAAAATATTTTAGAATATATTTTTAACTATGCAATCCACATGTTTAAACCTAAAGAAAAATTAAATTTATTTTGGTATTAAAATATTGCGATACAACCTCATGCTATCCTAGTATTTTAGTTAACATTTCCTCAAATGTTAGGAATACTTTTAACTGCTTTTAATTTATTTGTTCAAGTTTTTTTATTAGAAAAGTTGATCATGAAATATAAAATCCACAAAAGATAAATATTTACCCCAAGCTTAATCTTTTTTATGGTTTTTAAATGTTAGTACAGTGGGTGATCGGTTAACGAACAGTTCGGACAGCAAACAAATCGGACAACGAACATTTTCTCGAAAGATTTTTGTGTTCGTACAACGAACACATATTCGGATGACGAAGCAAAACGAATTCTAACAAACACTTCTCGGCTCTCGGAGCATGTTGTGCACTGTTGCCAAATCCAACAGACCAAAAATCGTTTTTCGTCTCTCTTGAACTATTGAACTTCAAAGATCTATACTGGAAAAAATTTCTCCAATAGAATATTTACAGCCAAAATAGATCTTCAGTTTCGGTTTTCATTTCATTCAAAACCGAAACTTATTTCCTTTTAAGCACCCTCCCTCGTACATTCGTTGAAGAAGTGGGAGGGTGTCAGAGCATTGGTCTTGGAATGGTACTCAAACCAAGCTATCAGTAAGGTTAGAGATCTTTGCAACAATAATGCTATTCATCACTTCCGGAAAGTCTTAAAAAAGAGAGAAAAACAATCGACGTTGAAGATGTTCTTTAATACCATAAAAATTTAAAAGGACCGATTAATATGCATAATACATACGACGTATGTATTAATTTTTTAATAAGCTTAAAGAAATTAAATTACATCTCTTTAATTTTAAGTCTCTCCAGAAAGAATGAATCGATTTCACAAAAAAAATCCATGGTCAATCGATGATCGGAGAACGAACAATAGCGTTGTAGTTCCGATTTGCTAGCGAGTTTATTGTCGGGCTACAAATTGCATTCTTCGAACTGCAGAAAACAAGGCGAAATTCACCTTGGAATGTCAGACTGTCGTTGGCGATGAGAAAAAATCCATTCCTTATTATTACCAGTAATAACAAAGTATTTTTTAAGTATAATTTTTTCCGTTTGTAAAAGTTTTCAAGATAATGAAAATTACTTATTGTTGTAAATTAGTTTTCAAATTTTCGAATCTTTTGCGATATTCCAAGATTGAGCATGTTGACAATGGAACAGAAGAAAAAGCAAAATGGTGAGATAAGATAAAACATCCACTTAAGGGTTCCTTTAAATCGGCAAGCATGATTTAAATATTCTCATTTTTGTTTTATTTTTTTTTCTTTATGAGAGTTATTTAGACAGAGTCCTATTTTTTAAAGTAAATTCCAAATTATACCATAAATATCCATTTTTTAAATCAAAGTAATACGAACTGCTGAACTGAAAACCTCAACATTGCCATTCAGCTGACAACTCAGCAAAACTTTTTGGGGGTGAACGTTCCATATATACATACCATGTAAAAACAATTAAGAATTATCATCTCCGTTGAAATGATTTTTTAACATAATAGTTTAATTTCCCAATAATTTTAATTTCATGTAAAATATAGGTCACGCAAATTATATTTATTCTGATATATAAAAGCATTTTTAGCATTCAGTACATTAGTACGATGGTGAATAAGTACAAAGTAAGCTAGTACATAGATACATAGCGGTGCAGGTGAGCCCAGGATTTTACCTCAAGGTCAACGAGTTTGGAATATTCGCCTATCACCAAGCCCCTCGTAATTTTGAACCACGGTCGTGTGAAGAGCTGACATCTAAGCTGACACCCTCCTCTCGTCATCCACGCCACACCAGAGGAAGGATTTTGGATGTCACAGATGAATGTGGGCACATCTGCAGCCCACGGAGCTCCAGCTGCCACTGAGAGGGAATGTGGTCACCCTCCCAATCACTGCCTGTGGCAAATAATGCTTCTCAATCTGCTAATTTTAATGAGACCCTACGTAAAGCTACTAAGACGCTGGAACTCTAAGAATAAAGTACAGAGTACTCTAGTGAATCCCACCTGTTAGAAAACTGATTGGATTTTGTGATACTGAACCAAGCCTTATCATGAGTATATTTTAACAAGATATGGAAATCTCCAATATCTGCAGTGAAATAGTTTGGGCTTCGAAGCACCTAACGTAATCCCTTCATCTTTAATTGTTTAGTGATTCCTATCTGAAGAATTGTGTCCTAAATCTGGCTAGAAAATGTACATAATTTTCAATGAGTATTATTTTATCTTATGTGAGATAAAGACTTCATTGCATGAAAAGAAAGAATCTTATTAACTGTAACCAGTTATATGATGAGTAGCGTTCAACCCACACTACGTCAATTTCTGTGAAAGGATTCTTTTTGTAAACTTTTGACCATGAAAGTGCGATCAGTCGAAGCAACAAGATCGTATGTGCTGTATGTTCACCTGATCTTAAACCAACCAATTTCTGACTGCTTAAGTGTTTGACCAAACTGTTTAATGTTTACTTTGATTTCGTTGATTTCTAAGAAGATAAATAAGTCGAGTAAAAAAGAGTTTGTTTTGATTACAAATTATTTAAAATTAGGCTGTTAATAAATAATTGTAAACTTTAATAAACACGACGTTTTAGATAATATTTACTTCAATTATATTATTTAATTTTCCTTAAAAATATTTACACTTCATTTTAACTTTAATCAAACAAGAAATCTACACAAAGTATATGTATATTAAAATAATTTATTATTAAGAGTGATTTTTTGTGAAATATTTTAAAAATCAATACCTACAAATTCCATAAAAATTTAATAATAATATAAAGGAATTCAGGTAATATTCCTCAACTCATTAAACAAACAAAATTGTAGAGAATTAATAGAAAATTTCATTTGATTCAATTTGCTTAGTTTGACTGTCACTTAACGGTTCATTTTGTCCACTAGAGCTTATTGGACCGGGACTCACAATTTTGAATGGATTCCTAACTGCTAACGGCATCCAAGCTCAAGGTTGGTTTCAAACCCACAAAATGTTGTACCAAATACCAGAGCGTTAATCATTCTGCTGCTAGCACGGCTCGAGATGCTAAGAAAAAAGCATTTTTGCACACATAATATGGCAACAGATTTTAAAACTATTGAGATAGTTACTTATTTGTAAATCCAGTAGAATAAGATTCAAAACGATAAGCAATTTAACAGCGATGCAAATAAACGCTTTAGTATCACGAAACATATTTCAGTGAACTATGGTTTGAATTTTATATCAGTATTGATCGCTCTCAATCATTATCGACAGAATTCGTCGCCAAAAAAAACTGTTGGAAAATTCTTTACAAAACGTATCATGGAGTATCACAAAGAAGACAGGTGCAATTTTGAATGGCAAAAGGAGAATAAAACTAACTAAAAGAAAAAAGACCTGTCGCCATTTTGCACGCCAACTACCACCTCTTTCATCTGAAGAATAAATTTTGCTTATAAATAATTCAAGTTGGCGAGCATTGTAAAAGGAATCAACGTACGCCAAAAAACCTCTTTTCGACGCACTGTCTGCCAAAATGGGCCCGAAAACATAGAAATTCCATTTCGTGTTGTAAAAGAGCAGCTAATGAAATCATTAATTATGAAGAAGCTTTGGGAATCTTCCAGATGGGGCTGTTTTACCTCCGATTCACGAGGGGATACTCGGTTTTGTCTTATTGACGTTTCTTCTACTTACCTACTTTTTTTCTACGTATAATTATTTATAAAGAGACAGAATTTTCCTTCTTTCATTTGATACCAACAGCATTCTGAGACTTGAAATGAACAGGATTTGTTACTGAACTTGGCTGAAATCGAAAGAACAAAATGAAATAAATTGATATTTTTTTCACTATCAAAATAAATAAATAAATAAATAAAATGCGTGGATATTTATAAAGTAAAACTATTTTTGGAGAATGATTTATAAAAAGAATGAGCAAATGTGTGGATTGCAAATGAATTTAAATCCAATGAATCAAAACATACGTAATTTTATTTAAAATTTCATGGATTTATAAAAATTCGTAAAAACATAATCCAAAATTGCTCGAGCTATCAATATCTTATTATAGTTGTGGTGAAAATTGTTCACCTAATTACGATATAAGAGGTTTTCTTTTAATAGTAGCTATATAATATCTGTGAATGATATTTACAATATAATTTCTTTTGAATCAGTGTAAGTCTCTTTAAAGTTACGTTTATTTTTTAATGTAATTTTAAATTTGATTCTTTTTGTTTACATATATAATACCTGTCTCATCAAAATGAACTTCTAAAAATCCATTTTAAACTTTTGATTAACATACTGACTAATTAAAATTACAAATTACCTCTAACAAATATTTTCAGTTTCATATAAAATTATAATCATTAATATTTATATAATTTCTGAATTTGTGAAATATATCTTATCCGCGGAAAACAAATTTTGCGATTTCAACACAATCAGAAAAATTCGTTTTCATAAATTTTACATTTATCATATTACAATTTGCATTAGTAAAGATAAAAATTGCATTTGAAAATTGAATTGTGAAATTATAATAAATAATAATTTTCTTATAAATAATAAATTTTTATCGTATACCAACCATTGATACAAAATAAAATATTAATATGAAAAGGACTTTATTTTCCAATATATATTTTCTTCTTGTGAACTGTATAGAGTTTTAGAGAAGAAATAACAGTAATAGAGTTGTCAAACTAAAATCAATTTTCAATGATAAATTAACAACGATGATTTTGTCTTCAATTCTAACGCAAAATATTTTCTATAAATTTTTGGCATTTTTAATGATTTATTTTTTATACGTGGATTGAAAATAAATCGGTTCTTTCTTCTTTACCATCAATTAAATTCAATTTAAAATTTA
The DNA here is from genome assembly GCA_037975125.1 of Latrodectus hesperus. NCBI lineage: Eukaryota > Metazoa > Arthropoda > Arachnida > Araneae > Theridiidae > Latrodectus > Latrodectus hesperus. Next base: position 29,592,431 of record CM075855.1, on the reverse strand, counting down.
TTCTTCATATAAACATTTTCTTCTTTGAATTTTTTTTAAAATTCGATGGAGAAAATTAGGTTTCTTAAAACAATTCCCCTTTTCAATACCGCTTATCGCAAGAAAGAAGATTCTAGAAAACTCGCAAGCTCGCACCTGACGGATGATCATGAAAAATAAAAATGTTACACCCATTGCGATTGTCCAGCAGTTACTGAGATCGAACCTGCAACTTTCCACTCTGAAGAGAATGGTTATACGACTTCCCCCCGATGAGCTCGGAATAGATTATATTTTTATAATCTATATTAAACAATTCGATATATATTAAACTAAAATTTAAGAAAGTGCTTTAGAAACTAAAATTTTGAAATAATGAATATATATTGGATAAATTGCGTTAATGTGCGTATTTTATGAAATTCAAAATTGTAACAAAAGGTGACCTTAAACATTTTTATATTTGAGAAATTACTATACATTTTTCTCAAAAGTAGTAACATTTGTTTTTTAAGAATGAAATAATTACACTATTTAGAAAAAAGAATTAGATAACATATTACGGTTATACGTCGATTAGATGTTAAAGAATTCCTACAAAAATATATGACCATTTTATATTTAATATTTCCTGATAGTAATATTTTTTTTTTACTTTAAGCAAGAAAATATGCAGAATTCTTGCTTAATTTATTAGAATGGATATCAGTGACTGGTTTTATCAAAATAATGCTGCATTTGTTTGTGTGTGAGTGGGTGTTTGTGGGTGTCATTCATAAACTAGAATTTGTAAATCTGATGTCGGAAAATTATATTAAACTAAAATTTTACTTCAGTGTTCTAAGTTTTAACCCAAATACCATTCTTCTCGAGCAGTAACTTATCTTTTATCACAAAAGTGACAAAAGTATCACAAAAGTGAAACAAAAGAATGTTGTGTGTTTCATGATAGAAACATAATAAATCTTAGTAATAATTTATCTGAACAGGTAATTTTCAAGGAAGCTTTCTACTTCATGACAACTTTACAGAGGCACCTGATACATTTTCATTTAAAATTTATTTAATAATTTTCACTAGTAATTTCCTTAACATTTTCTTTAATAGTGAATAATTTAAGTTTAGATATACTTATGGAAAAAATAGAATAATTGCTTACGTGAATTCTTTATTTTTTTTATTATTTCGTAACTAAGAAGCTTTTTCACTAGCGTATGTCTCTCTATTTTCAAGATTGTATTTCGATGCCATTCTATCAACCATTTCTGATAAACATTAATGTTGGCGGCTGGTTTTGAGTTTCTTTCTATTATCGGTACGAGACTCGTCACCAAGTGTTTTGCTAAAATCACCAAGTTTATGTAAAAAAAATCATCCTTTTTCTTAGGAACGTTTAACACGATTGACTTCACGAAATTTGTTATCATGGTTATGAAAGTTTAGAGCTAGCTTAATAATGAAACATTTACTACAGAATTTTCTTAAGAAATAGAAATTATTTATTATGGAAGAAAATACACAAAATATTTCTGAAAATATAAAGTCATTTTTCGATTCCAAGAAGTTATCAGATAAAGATATGGCATGCCGAGAAGAAAAAAAATATGATTACATCTTTTTTATAGTTACTTGTTGACTCTCTAATGAAAGAGCATCAGTGCAGTTTTTCATTAATGAATTACGCATTTTTCAATCGAAATTTCTTCCTTATAACTATATCGTAAGCATTTTGTAAATTATTCATAAGTTTCTGAACACCTACCAATTTAAATTTAATCTATCAACAAGCTAGAATTATCAGATAACAGAATATAAAACAAACTTGTAGACAAAAATGGCCCAGAAGAGAGGAGAGTATTTTGGCTGTTTCCCCTTCCCTCTTCAGCAGGTGGCCAATTTGTAACACGCTCCCACAATGCACTCATGTCGGAAATAATGCCGTCTTTCAATGAGAATTTATTTATTCACGAGGTATCGATGTTTTCATTCCGTTTTAAGCTATTACTCATCTGGCCAGAGAGTAGCATCTGTCGCCAAATATCGATAAAACTAGCTCCCTGGCTTCCCAATTTTCGTCACACATCCAAATTATCACCAGCGGACAGAACGTAACTTCTTTTCCTTCTCTTATTGTGAATATTGAGAAAAACTAAAACATGATGCACATTTTTTCTCATTTGTAAATCCGCCCATTATTTCAAGTTTTAGCAATGTCTTAAGCATTAAAAAAAGGAATTAAAAGCTTTAAAATTAAGGATGAGAGAAAAATTGATAAATATATATATCAGTATATCATTTAATACAATTTTTTACAAAAATAAAAACTTTATTTTTTATTTATATTTTGAATGATTTTATTAACCATAAAGTGGCTGTTTCTTTCATTATTGTTGAAATGCTGAGTACGCCACTTTATGACGATTCTCATTGCTTTAAAATATCCATGACGTCAGATAACGTTTCATCCACGTCACATCGTATTGAGACGGCATCGTAAATCCGACTTGTGGACGTATTTGCTGACTGCTTTCAACTCGCATTCTTCCAACGGCAGCAAACAAGGCGAAGTTCACCATCGAATGTCTGAGAATAGTGTCTAAGTTTATTTTGTCAATAAAAACCATTTTTCATATGATTAGAGCAAAGCACCGGTTTGAAAAGGAGTTTTCAATGGATTCAAACCATTAACACATAGACAATAGAATAGCAGAAAACTCAAAAAGAAAAAGACATGACAAAACATCCACTTTATGGTTAGTTTAAATTGGCAAGGACAATTTAAACTTTTAAAAGTTTCATTCATTATTAGAATTCTAAATTAATAATTACTATATTTGTAAAGTATCTCTTTTGAATCTTAAAACTATTGCCTTGCTTACGCCAACATTAAAAATTTTCTTTTTTTTCAAATTTTGAACATTAAATTCTAAATAATTGGATAAAGTGCGTCTTCATTTTCAAACTGATTGAGTAATGAAATTGATATTTGAGCTGGTATTCTTCGATACAATTCTTTGCATCACAATGTAATAGGGTATCTTACAACTATTACAGGTTAAATTTTTGAAAGAGGAAAAATCCATGGTTTGTTTGTGATTAAAGTTTCATTTAATGTTGCCATTCAATATTTTGCATGTATTCAATCTACTTTGTTGATAACTTTTAATCATATAAATATTTCTAAATACATTGTTAATAATAAAATATACTATCTCTCTCTATATATACCTATATCTATCTTTCTATCTATCTATCTATCTATCTATATATATATATATATATATATATATATATATATATATATATATATATATATATATATATATATATATATATATATATATATATATATATATATATATATATATATATATATATATATATATATATATATATATATATATATATATATATATATATATATATATATATATATATATATATATATATATATATGTATATATATATTTTCAAATATAATAATTCATAATTTAGAAACTGTCTGCAGCAGTGTTAAGGGAAATAGCATTTATTTAAAGAAGAGTTGGAATAAAGTTAAATATTGTCCGTCAGACGCAGTAACATTGGTGTGACCCTAACCGTGGTTAGTAGACTTCTCTGTGTTGTTTCTTTCTGAAGGGGATTTATATAGGAGATGCTACTGTGGGCTCTTAAATGAATAATAAATGTCTTAGGAATTCAGTATAAGAAAACATTCATAAATTTAAAATTGTATTAAAAAGGTTACATTATCAAAGAACTTTTATGTTAGTTTAACTTAGATTAAATTTAATCTCATTAATACACACACACACACACACACACACACTATATATATATCACACACACACACACACACACACACACACACACATATATATATATATATATATATATATATATATATATATATATATATATATATATATATATATATATATATATATATATATATATAATTGATAAATTTTCTCGCAGAAAGTAATTTGTTTGAACTCGCTTACTTACGTTTGCCTCTAGACAATGACGGTGACAACTGTCGATCGATAAAATGTGTTTTAAATCCTTCATATTTTTTGATTTTTTAAACTTAAATCGCGCATGAATGATCTCAATGCTGTAGAGTCAAAGTAGGGGAGTCTTTCGGAAAATGTCACCCATTGTTATTGCTGTACGTAAACATTTCAGTGAGTGATTATGGTTCTATCGAATTTACTTTTGGAATGGCAATATTTTATTCCTGAATTATTTCTGTAGCATATTATAGCAATAAATATTACTTAAAATCCTATGTGTGTTATATACATTACTTGTATACGAAAATTGCTATTGCATAATATTATTGAGATTAGGATTAAATGTATGAATATTGATATTGTGATTATTGCATTCAAAATACGTGGCATGATGGTATCTACCATTCATAGCGTACAAAAATTTCGTAATTGATGAGATAATTATCAGCTTTGATTTCCTGTACCTGGCCCTGATTTCAGTAAGATAGAAAGAGAGTGGAGTCTTCGTGATTTCCAAGCAAGGTTCAAGCAGAAAGCCAATTTCCGCTTCGGATGTTCTCTATTGGATTAAGGTCTGGTGACCTTGATGGTCAGAAAATCACCCGAAAGGTAATGGAATGTTCATCCAATCACTCTGGAACGATTGCACAAGTCCTCGTCTTGCATAAGTATAATTTCTGTTGTGATCTGTCTTGTCTCGTCGTCGAACTGTTGTCGTCAAAAGTATTCCAGTCCAGTAACTGGCTCCCAGAGAGAAAGGGTAACACGTACAATGGTTTTCAAGTGAACATTCCTAGACAAGTATGCTACTTTCGTCATCTTAAAGAATTCCTTCCAATTTGAACCATAACGTGGTTGTTTCTTTCGTTGCAGTTGAGATCCTGAGTACGCCACTTTATTACGATTTCCATTGGTTTAAATTATACATGACGTCAGTTAACATTTCATCCACGTCACGTCACATTGAATGGGCGTTACATTCAATCCAACTTGTTGATGAATTGGCAGCCTGACTTCCGGTCACATTCTTCGAGCTGCAGCAAACCAGGCGAAGTTTACCATCGAATGTCTCAGAGTTATGTTGAAGTTCATTTTGTTAATAAATCGATTTCTCATATAAGGAGCAAAGCATCGGTTTGAGAAGCGGTTTTCCATGGATTCAAACCATTAACACATGGACAATAGAACAGCAGAAAAAGGAAAATGAAAAATATTTGACAAAGCATCTACTTTATAATTAGTTTAATTCTGCAAGGACAATTTACATTTTTAAAAGTTTTAGTAATTAATAGAATTCTAAATTAATCATTGCAATATTTGTAAACAATCTCTCTTGAATTTAATGAGCATTCCCTTGTTTAAGCCAACAAGAAAAATATTTCTTAATTAATATTGCTGAAATAGTTAAAAAGCAGATTCGTAAAATATGGGCTCAAAAAGTTTGTTAAATTTCTTAACTTTTTTTTCTTATTTATTTTGTGTCGTGCACGCATTTTGCCATAGGCAGAGAAGTGAACGTCGCATAGAATCGAACCAACAAAGGAGGCAACGCATCTCGACAAGTGGGGGTGTTCCGCGAACATGATAATCGTTGATCCATGTTTTATGCTTTAATAAATGCATTAAGAGATTTTCAAATAAATTCCCGTAAACATCCAAATTGAATTTTCTGGAAATCTTAAATTAGATTTCGTAATAATCCTATTGTTTCAAATTATATAGGTTTTTCTGTTTGTGACTATTACTTTAAGATGGCTACCTTTTTGTTAATATTATTAATGTAAATTTAATTTTCAAGTATGCGCAAAACTTTCAAAAATTTTAAAAACTCAAAAAAAATATTAAAAAATTTTAATAAATTAAAATTTTCCATATCAGAAAGACATCAAATCAAATTTTTATCGGAATTTACTTTTTCATATTTTATTTCTTTATAAAAATATAAATATTTGTTTAATAAACCAAATTTTAGATAATGTAAAAAAAGTTAATTTTTTTGAAGAAGATTAATAATCAATTATTTGCTTAAAAATAACACTTTAAAAATAAAATAATAATAATAATAAATAAAAATAATGATAATGATAATTAACAAATTTAGATTATATTTAATTTATCGAAAATTACAATTTTTCTTAGAAAATATATTTCCTCATTGAATGAAGAAGAATTATAAATATAACAAATGTCAAAAATATTTGAAATATTGTAAAACCTGTAATAATTTATTATAAAAATTTTGTTGGCTTTCCAGAAATTTTAGCTTGCGTATTATCCTCATTTTCCCCAACCGCTTATCCGGCCTTTGAGTCTTAATTATGAAGAACTAAAACGTTAAAACAGCGCTAATTACTGCGCCAAATTCACGTTCCCAGGAACTCCATAAACTGTCTGAATGGAAAGGATAAAGAGGTAGACTTCATCATCGATTGTGTTTCGTAAATGTCGGACGATTAATCGGATTATCGTCTTCTCCCAAAGCGAACATAATTGGTCGTGTTATCCGATTAATTTCCTACTATCGTATCGGTTCTATTCTCTGGTCGATAGGCGAACGCTGTATTTTGAGTGAAAATAATTGGGCTCTGCAATAGTAATAACTTTTAATAAAAGATAAATTTTTGCTTATAATCCTTCATATTTACGATAATGGCATCAAAGTTTTCAGGCTCTTTCGGCAAGAAACAAGTACCGGTTAAGTTTTAAAATTCCGTCGTAAAAATTGCCATACGCAAACAAGGGGTTCATTTTATATATACTGATTATCTTAGAAAGAAGGTATGGCAAAGTTTTAAGCAATGATTTAAGTTCAGTTACAAGTTTACAAGATAATATTTTATTGTAAGTCGAGAAAATCTGAAATAAAACCAAGAATGAAAACCATTAAAGATCCATAAAATTTTATAAAATTATTATAATCAGGGAAAGGGAATTAATATAGCATCAAATTAATTTATGTATTATAAATGAAAATTCCTTATAAAATTGCTACTTTTCAACTGAGTTAGAGTACATAAAACTTCACTCACTTCAAAAAGCTTAAGACAGAAAAGTAAAATGTGAAAAAAAAGCATCCTGAAATGTCGTCAGCGCCGACTTATTAGAGCTCGACTCGTTTAAAGCTTACATTTTTCCCATATAAAGAAGGATATAACGCAAAGTTAAGGATTAACATTTTGGGTTAGACTGTACTTGAGGGTGCCCCTTGAATTCTCGCCAAGTTTATCGCCAAGCTGAGCGATATTGTTCTATTTATGGTAATCCTAAATGTTATTCTGAAATCCATTCACGGTTCTGATTGGTTTTCTTCTCAGGATAAATTTAAGCAATATCTGTAGGTGCTATTGGAGAATTCTGTGTACCTCAAAGTGAGGATATTCCAGCAAAGTAAAGTGAGTTCATTTTTTTCTTTTTTTATGTGCTAACTGCAATATTTTTGAAATTTCATTGTGTTTTGGCCGCCATTACTGTTTGCACAGCGTTCCGCGCGAACAGGATTGGCGCCAAACGAAAATCGCCAATCTCGCCAAGGGGCAACCTCAAATATATTTTTACCAAATTTTGCATTCATCTTAAAAACAAATTCTTCGTGCATTGCATTTATTTACATACGAATATATTTCTTGTAACGAGTCAAAATATTTGACACTAACGCTTTGGCGTTTATAAATAGGAAAGGCATTACAGTTGTTATCGAAATTCACGAATCATAACACAAAATAGAGCTCTTTCACCATTTGCGGGGTATCTTTAATTTTGTAAGGAAATCAATTTTTTATATTTTGTTTTGAAACTAAACTGATTAGTATTACCTAAATGAATTTGATAAGAGACCACATGAATCTAACATAAAATTTCTAATTCTGAAGTGCAGAAACTTTCCCAAGATTATACAAATCTGTTGTTAGGAGAAAAAGGTAGAACAAATCCTCACGTTTTTAGATGCCAAACAACTCTAAATGGAAAATTTTTCAGTGTATGGATCAAAAGAAATTTTTTAAGAAATAAGTGCCATTTTTGTGATCATTAGCAAATATATTTTAAATTGAATTACATCTCTTCCCCAGTCTCAAATTTGTAAAAATTAATTGAATGCGAAAAAATTAATTGCTTCATGGGTCTGGAATTGCTCTTCACCTGATTTTCATCAAACATCGTAACGAAATGCTGTTTTGTAATGATTGTTTCTATAAACACGGCATGATTAGAAGAAGTAAACTAAATAAAAACTGCATAATTAAATTATAATTGATTAATGAGAAGCTATGACTGAGAGATTAATGATTAATAAAAAAATATCGAAAAGGATTAGAAAATAAATTCTAGAATATGATCAAGGAACAACAGTTATTAGTATGGATATATTTACCATTTATTTATCATTTATTGTGCTTATAAGAAAAGCTACATTAATATATATATATATATATATATATATATATATATATATATATATATATATATATATATATATATATATATATATATATATATATATATATATATATATGTATATATATATATATATATATATATATATATATATACCGGGTGCCCATAATTAAACTGACAGTGTTCACAGTGTTCTGTAGCGTGATCTATTTCCGAGAATGACGCCACATTTTGTTGGACACTTAAACAAAACGGGGGACAAAGGATTCCGCGAAAAAACAAATTAGTTCCAAAAGTAACCACTAGTGGAATATTTGGCGCTGTGTAATAGAAAATAGAGTATTAATAATTTGCAAATTAAAACGAAATAAAATTACCTTTTATTATGCACGTTTTCTGATGTAGTTCAAGTGCAATATGGCAACACTTTTAAAAAAGCGTAAAATCTACATAAACTCCGCGTAAGTCTCATGATTTGCAATATCACTTACGCTGAGCAGAAGAAGTTCTTTATTCAAATTTCATGTAACGTCCATTGGCACAGTGCCAGCTGCTTGGATTTTAAAAAGCAACGGGTTACGTTTCGAATCAATCGGATTGAAAGTTTATGTGCAATGTCTCTTTCTTTAGTCGAGTGTGCGTAACTGGTCAAATTCTTTTACCTCAACCAGTGCAACGCGTCAGCTGCTCTTCGTGCTCTTAGAATGCACAAAAAATGCGTAAAGGTAACGTTCCTGTGTCAGTTAATGGGCTAAAAGCAGTGGTTGCGACGTTTGAGAAAACAGGTTCTCTGAAGGTTCAGTGAGCAGGGGACGAAAACCTGTACCACATTATACAATCGAAGCAGTTGCCACGGTGGTTGTCGAAAGAGGACCAGACAATACTGCTGCCACCTCTATCTCTCGTGGAGTACATCGGAATATGGATATGCCTTACAGTACGGTATGGAAAATCTTACGGAAGATTATCAACTTCTATCTGTACAAGATCAGCCGTGTTCAGGAGTTACTGTACCTCGACCATGATGAGCGATTGACTTTTGCTCTCACCTTTCTTGCCAGAATGGAGGTGGATGATGCTTGGCCTTGGAAAATCTTATGGGGAGACGAGGCCCACTTTTACCTGAATGGAACTGTGAATACCCAGAACTGCCGAATTTGGGATGACAAATCACCACATGCACTGACAGAAGTTCCATTGCATTCACCAAAGGTAACTAAGTGTTTAGTGTGGATTCACAGCGGAATTTATCGTAGGTCCATTCTTCTATAAGAACATTACCCCGACAGTACCGGAAACCTGTTCTGTTACCGGAGAGAAATATCGCCACATGTTGGAATGCTTTGTTATTCCGGCACTTCAGCAAAGACTATGCCGGGGGGAAATCATTTTCATGCAAGATGGAGCCCCTCCACACCTTGCTGTACGGGTGCAACAGATGCTACGAAAGAAATTCACTACAGAAAGAGTCATTAGCCCCTACTTTCCAACTGCATGGCCACCTCGGTCGCCTGATCTTACCCCATGCGACTTCTGGCCATGGGGTTACCTTAAGTCCAAGGTCTATCAAGGAGTGGTCCAGGATCTGGCTACGTTGAATGATAACATATCACGGACTGTACGGGAGATTCCTGCAGACATGTTACTTTCTGCTGTTCTGCATACTGTGAGCAGAACGCAATATGTGGTCCACAACAACGGCAGCCACATGGAACCTCGTTTAAATGCAAAATAAAAAGTAATTTCTGTATTGATTTGCATTTAATAACACTCTATTTTCTATTACACAGCGCCAAATATTCCCCTAGCGGTGACTTTTGGAATTAAATTGTTTTATCGCAAAATACTTTGTCCCCGTCTTGTTTAATCTTCCTCCAAAATGTGGCGTCATTCTCGCAAATAAATCCCACTACAGAACTCTGTGAGCACTGTCAGTTTAATTATGGACACCCGGTGTATATATATATATATATATAAAGGAAATAATAAAAAGAAGAGTTTTACACTTAATATGACGTAGGAAGGCCATTGACAGTTAAAACATAACTGGAATTATCCTTGAAATGGGTGTATACATGCTCTGCACATTGGAAAGTATGATGTTGTAACCATTCCTCATGCAGAAACTGCTCCCGAAGAGAAAAAAGATAAAGGAATCTCACTCTTCCTTTCAAAGCACGCCGTTGGAGTTTTATGAAGTCCAGTAACTAGAGCCGACCCCGGGAAAGATGCAGCTGAGTCCTCATGTTCCTAAGCTCATGATTGAACAGTTCGACTACTCCAGATTGAAGAATCATCTTCATGATATGTGAGATCTTCAGGCGGAAACAAACGCAGAATTCAACTGGTCACCCAACAGAGTAACACAATCACTGCTAATGAACTGTACACGTAGTAGTCTTACAAAAACTAAGAAATGAGGTCCTACTCTAAACCACGAAATGGATGCTCCAAACTATTACGAAACCAACTCGTGTTTCACTCTAGAAGGGACAATAATCTGCATAGTATACTTCTGTGATGGTTTGCACCACGGAAACTCTTCTTGTGGTGGAGAACCGGGAAAGAATTGATTCATTGAAAGACAAGTCAAGCTTTTATTAATGTGTAGAACAGGTTTTATGTTCCCGTACTCGCCGTTTCCTGTTTATATCTTATTCGCAATCGATCAATTATAAGGGATTTCGTAATCATAGCTTTGCTCCAAATACACTGCCCGACATTGAAAATGTAACACCAAGATGGTCAGAAAATTATGCAAATTTCAAGGTAAACGCACCTTACCGAATTACCCAAATGAATGTGAAATGCCAAGCTTTCAAGCGCACGAAGGATAAGATATAAGGTGAGGAATCGGGAGTGTGGGCAATATTCGCGCCGTTATTGCTCCTTAGAAAATGATCGTTGAAAGTTTGTTCTGGTCACAAAGGAAGCTTGTAATCGCGTAAAAGTCCAGGCCATCTTCAACGGAGTCAGTTCCAGAAGACAGACGAATTTACAGAGGAGCATGATGATTGAAATGAGAAGGGCAGGTTGGTGCTTACGGCAAATCGCAGCTTACAGACACGTCCCCAGGTTATAGTCTGGAGTGAAGATGGTTGGAACAAGGAACTGTGGAACATTTGCCTGGGTGCTGGTGCAGCCAGAGAGACGTCAGCACACGTGGATCGCCGCGTCCAAACGGAAGGCGGTGGCAGCCTCGCAAAGCACGTCTTCCGAAATTCTGCAGCATGTGCAAGTTACCTTTCCATATCGAGCAGAACCATTTGCCGTCGATTGGTTGCTAGTGACCTGCTCTCATGGTCATTTGTCCGTTAAGAAAACTACCATTGACACCACAGCACAGACGCCAACGTCTGGTAATGATGCTAGATTAGAGTGATGGGCACGACGGAGTGGCACAGAATCGTCTTCTCAGATGTGTCACGTTTCAATTTCTTCAGTGATAGTCGTGGCTTACAAGTATGGCATCAATTGGAGACAGGTCATATCTTCCAGCAATTGTAGAACATCCCACCGCGTGACATCGCGGCATGATGGCTTAGGATGCCTTTGCGTACTATTCCATGTCACCTTCTAGTTGATATTCACGGCACTATGACAGCCCAACGTAATGTGGATGATGTGCTGCGGCCGATGACACTCCTCTACCTTCAGGGTGTGCCCAATGCCCTTTATCATCTGGATAAATCCCGATCGCACATCAGCCAATATGCTCTGGAAGAAGTACAGTTGCTTCGCTGGCAACCATGATCACCTGATCTCTCACCAATCGAAAACTTTTGTGAATATGATTGAATGCCATTCATGGATCCTTCAGAACACGCACTTTGGCAGATTGTTGACGGGGAATGGTGATCCCTTTCTCACGACACCATTTGTACTTTCATTAACTCTCTGCCTAGACATCTTGATTCTAGTATCGGCGTCCAAGGTGCTCCTACACCTACTAATCCGACCTTGTTCTCGCTCTGTATTATGCATATCATTTTGAAATACAGATGACTTATTGCTTGCTGCTGTCACTCTCTGTTTGCCAAGTTTCTTATAACTCCGTCGTGGTGTTTCATTTTATATTTCTGTAGTATATTGTGTTCAAGCAATTTTCTTTGGACTGTTTGTATCAATAATGGGTTTGCTGTTGCTCATTCTGCTCAGCAATCACTTTTGGTGCAGTAGTCTTCGTTCTATTGGTCACAACAATGGGTTCTGCAATAATGTCTGCATGTTTCTCTAACTGATTTGCTTTCCTTCCATATTTCTTTCTCGAAAATGTTGCTTTGCCATGATCGTTGTATGCTACCGTACCTTTGGCATGGTGTCTGTCGATACTCTTATGCACCGACCAGACGTGCTCTCACTATTTTCACTCGGACATTGTTTCCCTTTTGGCTTCACCCAAAACGATAATGAAGCAAACCCTGGTGTACAATGTGCTCCCACATACGCTTGAAAGAATGAGCAACAACGTAATACAAGATCACTGGTAGTTACGTGCTTAATCCACCTCTATAGTATCACATACGGAAATGACTGCATTCACAAAGCTTTTCTGTTGTTTTTAACGCAGCCCTTTTATGTATTTTGTATGTATGTGTCTTACAGTTAAAAACCAAAAACTGTTAATATTCACACTACCAAGTTGATCTACAAATTGCCTCATTTGTTTCGTTACAGTGCAGAATCAAAAAGGATATCGAAAATTAGATTATTTCCCTTGATTTTAATAATATTTTAAGCCGTTTGATTATTTGTATTATAGATTTCAATTGATGTTGACCATTGATTCTGTCAACTAATTTAGAACATCAACTAATTCAACCGAATCAAGTTAATACTGTAGACATCGAAAAATAACATTATATTAAATAAAATAAACATTTCCATTTTTCTAGAAAAATTATTTTCCTTTCAACAAGTCCTTAGTAGATAATTAGTAGATTTAAATGTGTTTGAACATTATAAATAGGAGACAAATAGAAAAGGACTAACGATTAGTTAGTTTTCCTTAGTTTATAATTACAATATTGTTTTTGAGGAAGGTAAGCCTGATTGAGTTGGGCGGTCTGCCAAAGAGATCGGTAACAAAGAGTTTCCGCCAACCATGTCATTCTTCGTTTCCATTTCCTTCCTCACTTCCGATCACTTCATTTCTTTTATATCTTTTTTCCTCGCCAAATCCGAGTTTTCCGTCTGCGAATAGCTTATTTACTTTGTGCCTTTTTATCATCGAATCCGAGTTTTTTGTACGCCAAGAGTAAATATAAAGGTAAAAAAGTTAAATAACTGCTTCAGAAAGTTGTGCATTTTTGTTTTATGTATTATTTATTCATTATATAATGTTTTAAATTACAATGAATAGATATTTTTAATGATGAATACATGATATTTATTTATAATGTTTGCAGAGGTCTAATGTTTGATTTTAATGTTAGATATGCTATTATTTTACTTTTTTTCTCAAAATAAATGATATATTTGTCTGGTGAAAATTATAAAAGTGCTCTTAATTTATTTTAAACATGAATAATCCAGCTTAAAAAAATTAATACATTTATATTTAATTTGAAAATATTTTTTCAATGCAAATAAAAGTTTATACTAAAAGATTTTAATATTTTAATTTTTGCTTAAACTTTTTTTTGCATCCTTACAAGCTTAAGTCATATATAATGTTATTTTTTAAAATAAATGGATCAAGATAGTTCGAGTGATTTTATTGATGATATAAGACGTAACTGGATGATTGTTTGATGTTGAAGACGTAATTGGACTGCCTCTTTGCAAGAAAATCACAATATTGTCTCCAGATGTAATACAGAAATTACAACGAATGCCAATTTTGTTGAACAAATGTCCAAAGAGTCATTCAGGCACAGATATTTACTTCTACTGCAGCTCTAATACAGCTATGTGACGGAACTATTTTGTCAGACGTCTAGTGGGAACAATTATTTAGTTGTCATCGAATGGCAACACAAATAAAGTCAAACTTCATCTGCCATCAAGGGAAGTACTGAAGTGCTACGTCTTCGAATTTAATGTTAATTGTAGCGTTATATTCCTTTTGTATAGTCTTTGCAATTGTTCTTGCATTAAACTCTGTTATAAATGATATTCTAATAAATAATTTCCAGAGTTTACTCGGCTTGTTTTTATTCCAAGAAAGGTTATACAGTTTTAGAATCTGTGAATGTGGTTGGTGATTAGTTGCAACGTCCTCTTGAGAATATTTCGCATGTTTTCGGGGCTATTTGATGAAACCGAAGATCTTGCACTCCATTCTATAATTTGAATATCTTAACAATTCAAATCTCCACACTATTCACTCTACGGTGAAACATTGTCTTATATGAACAAAAATGTTCTTGCATTGTTCTAACAACGAAAATGTTCTTTGACATCATATCACTAATCTCAGCCAATGAACAAGAGGATAGTAGCACAGTAATAGTGAACACAAGAGATTCGACTTTCTTGAGGCTCCTGAGCCATTAACATCTCTCACAATTTTGGAAATCTTTTCAAGAGTTTTTTTATCCAATGGCGGGCACAGAAGGGTAACTGAACCCTATGCCACAACAAGGCCAGAAACTGCTACTCATTTATCGTTACCCAGCGAGCACCTGTGAACCAAGTCACGGAGGCGAGTAGCGTTACCCGCGCCATACCACCATAAACCCGTTTATAGGGTGGGCCACATTCATACAACAACACAGAAGAAAGGACAGAGAGAACAGGGAAGGAAAGAAACATCCATGCCCGAGCCGGGATTCGAACCAGGGACCAACGGTTCAGGAGTCAGAAACGCTAACCACTCAGCCAATCATGTCGGCTCTTTTCAAAAGTAAAAAGCAGGATTAAGACCATATGGATTGTCCCTCTAAAGCACCAATGGTAACAGTGTTCTCGTCCTAAAAGTTCACTGGCTCATGGCGTTAAAAGACAGGAACAAACTTTTCTTGCCCACTTTCGAAGTAGTCACCTCAGACCATTAGAATTTTCTGGGGACTCCAAATATTTCGAGATCCTTTAAATAAACTTTTAAAGACCTGAACTGTTTTGCTGAACAAGCTATACCAGAACACAACCTTGAGTGCCTTGGGCTATCCAAGCAACATTTATACGTACGACGATCCTTTGATAGTGCTAGATTTTTTGCGGTGTTTAACGTTATGAACCTGGTGTAGCGTTGCTGGCATAAGGGGACATGCAGCAATAACAACAACACATCTTCTTGAAGGTATGGAAATCAGGTGTCTACCAAGTGTGATACTCCTCTAAGCAAACTAGGTTTGTTAATGAATGGAAACTTTCTTTGCTGTTAGACATATGATTGATGTTTTCTTTTGACATCACTGATCAATAAATTAATTTTAATAAATAAAAAGAAAACGATTGTAGATCAAATTTTCTTTGAGTTTCTAAGCCTCAATAAATGCTTATGCTGAAAAACTTTATTTCCCGCTCTTTTGTCATTAACATGCACAATTCATTTAGCATCACTTTACCATTCCATTATTTTTGTAGGCTTAACGTTTAGAATTACTTACCGCGAATATGGGAATCTTCGAAAATTTAAGAATCCTAATTGTTTCCGCTAAATATTTATAGACAAAAATATGTTTCATAGGACAATATCTAATAGAATTTGGTGCAAGATATATTCACTGCCTATCTGTGGATCCAATTATCTTTCTTGGTATCTTTTTTTCAATGGAATCAAAGTAGAATAACATTAAGTAGCCTTCAAAAGTGCACCTATATACCTATGTACCTAAAACTTATTTGTCATACCTAAATCTACCTAAGCCAAACATGTCATTATGAAAATATCTTTCATTTCAAAATTTTAATTCTTTGAAAGTGATAGAGTAATGCCATTTATTAATAAATTTTGAATCATTTCAGGATTTTAATTTTAAATTTAGTGAAGGTGACATCTCAGTTAACTCATTGAATTTAGTTAATTCATATTATGAGAATATTTTAAGAAAACCGTTCTAGAGTTAAACTGATGATCACGTCATGCTTCTAGTACAGTATAATTTCAGAACACACAGTACCACCAAGTTTTTACTTTTTTCTTATTATTCAGTTAGATTCAAATGCATTTTGATGGGGACATTTTTCTGGTGGCCCAGTAGTAATACCTAATGTAGTCATTTCCTACAAATATATAAATTACACTGTCAGCCAATATAACCACCAATCGACACCTATATTGTACTAGAGCTTTAAAATGGATTATTAAACTAGATTATTTGTGTAATTACTATAGATTATTTGTATTACAATTTTAAAATGGATTGAAACTAAATTCTATAAATTAATCATGAGAGGTATTGAGTAATTCCAGTCTATATCACTATTTTCCTTTCGGTTTTATTTTAAGAATGAACAGGTAAAAAAGTAAATTTTAACTGAAATATTGCATGCGTACAGTTACGTAGGAATTAGTTAGATTCAAAGATTATTGATAAATAAATGTTAAGTACTTGAAGAAAAATGTAAAAATCCGTACACCAAAACTATTTAAATTGTTTTTATTTTGTCGTCAAATGCTAGATTTTATTCCCTTTTTTATAATATTTTAAATTATATTTTAACCATATTTTCTATAAGAAATAAGAACCTTAGTTAAAATAAAATAAATTACATTTTATTTGCACCAGCTGAATTTCAGATTTTATGGGTGTCAATTTTTCAGACCACAAAAACGATTCATTCGTAAAAGAGCGACACTTCACAACGGAAACGGATACAAAGAAGACGCCATTAAAAATTCAAAAACATCCGAGCCGCACGTCTGCAAAACGGCAATGCAGCAACGGAAAACACGAAGAAATGGAATAATACAAATTCCGAGAAAGCCGAGATTTGAAAATAAAATATTCATTTCAGCCCGAAATGAGTAAACACTATCTTTCTATCTCGTTGTGGCACACTCTCTCTCCACCCCTAACAGGTAGATGTTGCAGCGTTTGTGTAACAGGTCGATAAGCGCGCACAGGAACTGTTCTGTGTGCTTTTAGAAACAAAACCCCCGTATCTCGTAGGCGAAAAATGAGATAAATTATATATTCTGCGCGCCGCTGCTTGGGCGATTTTAGATCAACAACAGCAAGCGCGCGTTGAGGAAATTCCGTTGCCGAGGATTCCTTGAAAAAATGGGAAAATCAATTTAGAACATGGATGTCCTGAAATCATTTAAATCGAAGTATCTATGTCAAACGATTAAATTTTTTTCAAAAACTAAAAAAACTTTTTAATTTTGGAAATACTTTTAATCCTTTGACATAGGTACTACGATTTAAAACAATATCCTGAAAAAATGAAAACGGAAATGGAGAAAAATAGTATAAAAAGTATTAAAAAAATCACAAAATACAATTCAATTCAATAGTTTATTGTTATAATTTATATAAATTAAATATCAAATATATTAATATAATAAATCTTTAAATTTTAATAAAAACAATTAGCTCCATTTTAAAAATTAGAAATTTGATAAAGTTTGATTATTAGATAAAGGAGATTATTCATACTTTTCTTATTTTGGTTAAATCTCAAAATCTGAAACTATTTCCCCGTCAAAGTTAAAGATTTTTAACCGTGTAAGTATTTTAAATAAAAATGAGATTTTTTAGTTTTGGAAAAGATTTTAATGATGACATTGATATTTCTATTAAAAACAAAATCTCGAGAGAAAAAAGAAAATTAAAGTAAAGACTATAAAAAGAATATAAATCAGGTAAACTTTATATCAGTAATACTGTTATCATATGTAATATAAATATAATATACAATATAGTATAAAACAGATGAAATATTATAAAATATTAATACAAAAGAAAACTTAAATAACGCTTAATAAAAACCATTAGCTTAATTTAGAAAAATTAGAAGTTTGATAAAGTTTAATAATTCAAATTGTTTGCATTTTACTTATTTCGGTTAAATTTCAGATTCCGAAAGTTTTTCCTGTTCATTTATTGACTCTGCGTACTTTTAAGTAAAAAATTTTTTAAATTTCAGAAATAGTTTATGATATAAATATTTCGATCTAAAACAAAATCCCCGAAAAAGGATGGGAAAGAAAGTGACAGTAAAAAGAATAAAAAATCGGACAAAATAAATACTAGTAATTCATTGTTATCATAGTGTAAAATAGATGTAACATAATGGAATTATTAATATGCAAGAAACTTAAACTATAATTAATAAAACAATTAAATTCATTAAACAAATTGGAAATTTGATACAAATTTAAAAAGAGAAATTACTTACATTATATTTATTAAACTCTAATACCAAAAACTTCCTTCCTTTGAAGTTAAAGAGTCACAAAAATAAAGGAATGAGAACAAAACAAGTTTTAAATTTATAGAAAAAAATATATTATGCAACACAATAATATAAGGATTGAATGAATTGATATAGAAGTGATATAATAAAACAAAATTTTAAATATTGTTCTATACAAAGAGTAATAACTTAAATTGCAGTTTATGATAATTAAAATAATTGATTATGTAAGAAGTAATCAATATAATAGATTTTGACATAATTCGAAGGAAGAAATTATTTCAAAATAAAATTTCAAATGTAATTGTTCTTTTGTAGATTTACATTCAATGCATAATTTCATCACATTTATTAATACAATTGTATCATTAAGCCACAATATCCTTTCTATTATACACATATTAATTAACATGCTTTAAAAATATTAGATAGTTTTAAGGCCTTTATGTAATTTTTGTACGGTCAGAAAAAAATTTGTTAGATGATCACATGTCGCAACATATACATACATACATATATATAAATATATATAAATATATATATATATATATATATATATATATATATATATATATATATATATATATATATATATATATATATATATATATAATATATATATGTATATATATATATATATATATGTATATGTATATATACATACATATATCAATTTATTTTTCGTTTTCACATTTCTGTAAATAGAAGAAATCAAAAAATTTAATAATATCCCTTTTACAACAATCAGCTCTACCGTAAATTATTCAAAACCCTTCCTCTTGTTTATCTCTTCAAATTTCACTGATAGTTCCAGGCTGGTTCTTGAAATTACTTTCTTGAATCCTCCGATCAGAGTGTCAACACCCCTGCAAAGAACTCTATTCAGCAGCAGCATCTTCAATGGGACGAACAAAGCAGCGTGGCCTAAGGGAATAAACTCGCATTCAAAGTTCTGTTTACTTTGAGTGCGTTTCGACGCGTGGGCTGACGTGTAAATGTCTTCCTTCCTTGGCGAAATTTCTTTATTCCAAAAAATTTTATAATTACTTTCTCCCGTGTTTTAGAGCGGAAAAAATATACTGAGAAAAACGTCTTCATCTTCAGTGATTTATAAAGCAATAGGTTTGAGTGAACCGCATTGAGTGAAAAGAAGTAGGCGTCTGTACAACATTTTGGGGAAATATTCAGTGTACTCATTTCTTTTCAAGTTGAATGAAACTTCTTCTGACAAAAAAAAAAGTTCGATAAGTTTTTCAAAATTTGCATATTATGTCTCAAATATGTATTAAAATATAATAAAGTATTGTAAAAAGATTTTTAGGCATTCGAAGCCACAGAAAATTCCTTAAAGACAAAGGAACTCTTAGTTTGCTTGCGATGTATCAAAACATAAAAACTTTATTCATTATGTCAATTCAGCGTTAATGACTTATTCGTTTGAAATTTTTTTATTTGAATTCTGTAATTTGATGTGTTTTTATAATTATTATTTTTTAATAATGTGTTTCGAAACCGTACAAGAATTTCTCAGAACCACAAATCGATAATATATATAAATGATTGCTTACATATGAATAAATAGTGGGTTTTTGCGGTTTATTTAAATCATTTTTAGATATTATGTAAAATTAATTACTAGTATCTTTGATATAATGTCGGGCTAATGGGATTTTTTATCTTCTCAGCGCAACAGGGGGTTGGTAATGATGGCCCCTTATGCAGAGGAGCGCGCAGTGCATGAGCAGCCCAGTGGTCTTCATAATTTACTTTTCCATTATATCTCCGCTTTTGCTCCTAAAGAAATAGCATTATTTTTACTGAAAAGCGAAAATAACATACCGTAGATACGAGGATTTTTTATTGGATCAAAATTTTATTTTAAATTTAATATATACTAACAGGAATTCTTTTTAGATAAAAATAGACTAACAAGTGATAAACAATGGTTGTTTTTACTAATGACACTTGGACAAGCCAAGCTCGCTATTCCATTGGCTATGCAAATTTAAGTCAATAGGGAGCGTCTGTCGTTTAATCAGAGCACCATGCAGGTGAAAGTACGACTTTTGCTCTTCAAATCCTCCGATAGATGGCATTGATCTGAAGGGGGAGTTAATTTCTCAAGACCATTGCCCCCATGGTAACTGCTCAACGAACGACCACAGGACTTTCGATTCCACAGATTTAACGAGCACGTATATCGCATGTACTCGGTGGGTCTTTTGTGGTATTGGGAATCGAACCCCACCCTTTCGGATGGAAGGCCGATGCCCTCACTACTAGGCTACCACGGCCCTAAACAATGGTAAATAATCTAAATGTTAAACAAACTAAAGCTAGTCGCTGCAAAAGATTGTTTGGTGATAATTTTGTCTGTTAAAAAGAAGCATTACGGTGAAAGATCACCAAGGGCATAAAACAACTCAATGCAGTAAAATTTAATTTTGTCTCATTGAAAAAAAGGCATTTTTACATTAATACTTACGCAATCGATCACCGAGGCTATAGCTGAACAGTTTTCACCAGAAATATATATTGGAGTTTATATAAATTTTATTAATAAGGGATAATTGTTTGGTTTATAAAATGTAAATAAAATGTATGCATCGTTTTTAGTAGTTTCTAAAAACGTAAACATTTTTAAGCAATACATGATGCAAAGGGAATATTTATGGCAACAATTTACCATTTTTTTCTCTTTTTGTTACAGTAATAATCAAAAGCGAGGGTATAGTGGAAAAGTCAAGCAGAGGATTCCTCTGCTTGATTTTGGTCTGCCACCCCAGAGGTATCATTTCACATGATGAAGGACACAACATGTTGAACAAGTCTCAACTCCAATGAGTGAACACGACAGATCTCTGATTCGAAGCCTTCTGGTAATGAGAACGAACGCCCTAACCAAACAGTCCACCGCGGCCAACTTGTCTAGTGTGAGCGTGCTATATTTTTCAGAGCAAATGCTTAAGCTTAATTGTCATTTCTTGTGGCTAGAGATAAAACTTCTCACTATGAAATCCTGAGATTAATGTTATTTATTAAATGTGCATAATAACGATATAAATAGACTGTACATTAATAATAACTTTGTTTCCTATAATTAAAATATTTTAAGCACTATATAAAAGTACTTATTATCATATACGCACAATGATTAATGGAACTATAATCACGAATGTAAATGATTAAAGCTAATTATCAATTATTAGATGAAGTTAAAATCTCTCACGTATTGAAATTATTTGCTTAAATTAATAATATTACTTTTTTATAAACAGATGTAACCTGGGACTAGAAGCTATTCTTTCTGAAAAGGATTATGGTGACCTATGGATCTTGTCTGACAGCCGTAGTTCTCTCCACCATCTTAGTAATTGGCTTCTTGTAGGCGACAAGATCAGCAACTCTATCCTGCTTAAATTAAAACTCATTTCACTTAATCATGATGTTCACTTGCAATGGATACCTTCACATGTGAATCTCCACGGGAATGAAATGGCCGATAATCTTGCTAAGGAGGGTTGCAGGATTTCAAATACTCCCTCTTCCACACTTACTTTTCTGGAGTTATACTCCCGGGAAAAATCAAAAATCTCGGAGGAGTGGAAAACACCCCCACCCATAATTGGTACAAGGGATCAAAACCGGGTTTGTCCCTTGACCTCCCGTGTGACAGATGTACCCGGACTGTTCTCTCAAGACTTGCTAGCGGTCATATTAAGTGCCTCACTTTCAACGAGGGCAGGAAAACTTTCGTCACCTGCACCAAGTGCCAAAATCATCAGGCTTCTCCTGAGCATCTTTTGGATTGCATGGGTCTCTCTAGGGAGGATCTCTTTAGCAATCCTCTCTTAGTCTTCGACTTCCTTACAGTCAACGAATTCGTGGATCTAGTCTGACTCCGTCAGACATGGAGGATAAGCAACAACAACAACAACATAAACAGATGTGATAACAATAAACATAACTACTTTTTTCTTAAACTTTAATCCTTTTTAGATGCTGTACAATCGTACGATAATTTACAAAATTGAATTGACTCATGTGAATAGTTACATCTAGTTATCCATTCTTTTGGTTGGAGATAAAATTTCTCATTGAAATTGTTTAGTTTAATAATATTACTTTTTAAGTACGCATAATAAAAAGGTTATACACACATATCCACATGTAATGATATTGTTTTCTTTATTTAAATAATATGCGAGAAAATATATTAATGTGTATGCATAATGATAAGGAGATTTGAGTTTATAATACTAATGTAAATATTTAAATCTAGTTCTCAATTCTTGTACTGAAATCATTTGTTTAGAGTAGAGGAATGTTTCTCAGAATGAAAACGGTTCTAATTTAAATAAATAAGTAATGAACTACTACCGAACCAAATAAACATTAAACATTTTGTGTCGATAACTTGAATGCATCATATACTCTATGAGAGTTATAGAGGAAAACTAAATAGCAGTTGGACTACAAACATATTTGTTATGAATGGCAAATGATGTTAATTACATTAATCGCATAAAATTAGTCACAATGTGTAAATCCTATTTGAAAAATGTATAATATGATATCTTTAGTTACAGGTAATTTCATAGAATTCTGCAACGCCTATTTCAATCATAACACAATCCGTACACGTTTGATCGAAGTACTTTATTTTTAATCAAGTAACACAAGTGAATAGCACAAAATGCTTGGATGTTTCCAAACTGTATTAAAAATGAGTTCAATAATTTACATCCATTTTCAAAGTATTTTGAATGGCATCATACACAGATCTTATTACGAGGAAGTAAATTGAGTTTAGAGTACGATTTTATTATTTTTGTTTTGTGAGTTATTTAAAATTAAAATTCAAAATATTTTGTACTCGAAAATTTATGAAGGCGATTAATTCATTTGAGGAAATTATGCATATTCATTATTAATTTTGGAAATTTTTTTTAATGAAATTAAATAATAGAATAATAGTTTATTATTCTAACTATATACGTTATTATTAAATTTATGTAGCATTGAAGTTTTCTCAATTTATTAAATTTAGGATCTACAAATACTTAAATCAAACTATTCGAATAATACATGTTGGTTAACTTTTAAAAATCTTTTTAAACTAATTTTAAATGATATCGATTTCTTTGCCATTTTAATAGTATTACCGTTTGAACAAAAATTTGTAAACAAAGATTAGAATGATATTAAACGAACTTTATTCAGACCATTTTCACAAAATTTCGAATATTCCTCTTAAATTAAACATTTTTGTGAAAAAATTAAGTTTTTATAACATTAAATCAATTTTAAAAATTCATTAGAAATTATAAAAATAAGATCAAAAACTCATTTTTAAATACTTTATTAAAATATATATATATTAAAATGAATTATAAAAAAATGAAATCATAGTCCTTTTTATAATTTCTTAAAATATATATTGAAATAAATTTTAAAAACAAGTTAATTCTTCCATTTTTGTAAATTAAATTGATATTAAATTCTAAGTAACAAATCAGAAGTGCTTTATGTTGGAAATGATAGAATTATATTTTATCATGTTTTATGTATTGAAATTTCAGGAATAAAAAAGCATAATAAAATCAAGAGAAATATCTGACAAGAAATTCTTCGATTCTATTATAAATCTTATGGTAGATTAGCATTTTTTACCACAATTTATGTAAACAGAATAAACAATTCTAACTGTTATAATACTATATACAGAGCAAGCACTTTAAATTATAGTCTCACTATTGGGGAAACAATTACTAAAATTTCAATGCACACATAATTAAAATATTTTAACTCGAACACATGTGATTTAAGTCGCCAATAATAAGCTTACTTTTCTTCAAATTGTCCTGGGCTTTATTGAATATCCAGATGCTACATTGGTTGCCATTCCCTTTTTTCTTATGTTACAATAGACACATTGATCTAACTTAAATTCTTAATTAATAATATCGTTCGAATTCTTTAAGTAAAAATTTCTACTTTGCAGAAAAGTTATAATTAGTCTATTAAA
Organism: Latrodectus hesperus; assembly: GCA_037975125.1. Lineage (NCBI taxonomy): Eukaryota > Metazoa > Arthropoda > Arachnida > Araneae > Theridiidae > Latrodectus > Latrodectus hesperus. Next base: position 29,567,708 of record CM075855.1, on the reverse strand, counting down.
TTAAAATCAAAATTATTTCACTGAAAAATCAAAAATACGTTTGCTCTGCTATTTTATACAGTTTTTTTCGTTCTAGTTGGAGCGATACAGTAACTCATGCATTAATTTATTTTAACGATAAAAGACATGCTAAAATTTTGTTCTTGTTAACTTTCAAGTGTCTCTTGGGATTTCAAAATACATAAGCTTTATCTGTTAATTATTCTTTTACTAACCAGTGCACTTTTATGTTATTTTGAATCCTTGACATCTCCAACTAAACATTGTTAATTCAAATTAAACTGCTTCTCAATTCATTTTCATGATAATTTCTAATGATGATCTCAACATAAGCACAAAACCAATAAGACTGATCACATGGTTGACTATGCGTAGGAATGGAGTCAATTCATCACCAGGCGGCGCTTCTGCTCTTGGTACTTGTCATGTGACAAATTCCAAACGTAGATTATTTACATTATATTATTGTGTGTATTTTCATATTTAATTTTATAAATATACAATTTAATTTTATCCAGTAAATTGGTATCAATGCTTTTTAATTTTTACACACATTTAATAATAAAGAAACATTAAATATTTATACACACATTTTTCAAATTCTTCTACGTTTAATATCTGAATATTTTCCACAAATGAATGAAAAATGTAGTATTTTTGACAAAGAATAAAATATTTATAATGGCAAGAGAAATTTGTAATCAGAATAATTTTATAAGAAATGATAGATGATAATAAAGCAATTTTTATATCATTGATAACTGTCAAAATTACCACTATCAAAATTACCACTGTCAAAATTAACACAAAATTACCACTAGTAAAATGATGATATAATCATCATTTTACTTTACCAACATTTTAAAAAATTAACTTCACAGAAATGTTTGTCATTGAAGACAAAATGGTGATAAATTGGAGAATAACGAATAAAACGGTGAAATAAACATCAGTCTAGAACTACTTGTAACCCATTAGATTCAAATTTAATAGAGTTTAAGCAGCGGACGCATCTAACAAACAAACAAAAAAAATCGCCAAGTATACTTGACATGTGACTTTGACGTCACATGAAGTGAGTCAATTGAATGAATTATTATAGTAATTTGATTCAGATGAAAATTAATTTTGTTTACCGTAGCTGTTATTAAATATTTACAACTACAGCATTTATTAATAGAAGGAAAAGTTCGCTTTTCATTAAAACCAATTCATAGTTTTGTTAAAATTACGTTACGTTTAATTATGTTTTGAGGAAATTTATAGAAATATACTTTAAAAGTATTCTTAGTAGAGTTACAGAATTTTAGTGAAACCCTTTGTATAAAAAAAGAAATATTCGTTTCCTTAAAAATGTGGACAAATTTGCAAAAGTCTACTTCTGAATTTTAATTGAACAACTTGAGGGCAACAATTCCTCAGATCCAATCTGTTGGCCTCGTCCTAGAAGTTAATTGCTGAGCAATCTACTTTTAGCTCATCAATTTAGAATTCGACTGGTTAGGGCGTCAGCCTTCTGTCCGGAAGGGCTAAATTCAATTCCCAATGCCGCAAAAGGCCCACCATAGTACATGTGATAAATGTGTTTGTTAATTCTGTGGAACCGAAAGTGCTGTGGTTGGTCCTTGAGCAGTTACTATAGGTGTAATGGTGTGGAGAAAACTTTCTCATCCACCAGATCAAAGGCAAAACATAGAAAATTGATCTCCTGGTGCTGCCATCTATCGGCGGAATCTTAGAGAAAAGACGTACTTTCACCTTCTTTGTGTTCTGGTTAAACGAGAGACTAACCCTTCGGTTTAAATTCACATATCCTTCGGCTAGTGAGCATCCAAGTGTCATATGTAATAACACCAACAACAAATTTTGACTACTGTTTCGAGAGTGATTACTTGTAGCAATTTGAAATCCACGTTTGATTCGAGGTTCTAGTTGAAAAAGTATGGACGTTGACTTACGTACAGCTCAAAACTGCAAAGAATATTCGACATTGGGAAAGATTTGTATCTAATACTAGTCAAGACAGAATTTATGCAATCTAACTATTCCGGAAAGAAAACCTTGAGTGCAAAAAGCGATCATGGAATGAAAAAAAATCAAATCAAAAATGTAGCTAAAGAATTATGCCGTACTGAAAAACTTTTCAGAAATTTATTTTTCAGTTGGTTTATTGAACATTTTAAATATATATTAAGGTTATTAGATGTAGTTACGAAGAAAATTAATAATATTGTATACACCACATAAATGTCTTAATGAAAAACTAATCCTATATCGTTAAAATTAGTTGATTTTATGAAGTTGAAAATTGTATTTTAATCTGTTTTTAAAGTGAAAATATTTTTGTCTTTATAACGAATTATAAGAAAACCAAATTTCGATTGAATAATTCAAAATAGTTACAGTCTGAAAAAATTAACAATTTCTACAAATTTCAAATGAAACTTTGTCAGGGAGACAAATAACATTTATTAGTTATTAGTTTAAAGGCTGTAAGTGTACTGGTTGAAACAAATACAATTTACAAAATGTTAATATTGACAGGAATTCATAAAACTTTAATGAATAAGCTAATGTCAGGGTCAATAAGATGCGTCAATGAATATAAAGAATAAAACTGCTCATACAAATGACTTGAAGCCTAGAGAAATACATCAAATCAAATATTTTATCTTGTTTTTATTAAAAAATAAAATACAACATACTAATGACAGAATATTATTATATACTGAAGTCGTTTTCACATCATTGGTTTTGCTATCTTTCTGCAAATCTCTGATGGTAAAATTCGCCTGTCTTTAAAAAAAGAATTTGAACAATTCATTTGTTCGTTGCAAAATCTGAAAACAGCCTTTTTTGTAAAGTAAGATATCGTATTAGCAAATCTTTTTTAAATAAATTAGCATTTGATGACGAATTTTATGAATATTTTACCTAAATCTTACGCTATTATTAAAGTACTAGTCCCAATGAAAGTGGATGCAAAACAGATGAGAGAGAAAATCGTAACTGGGTAAACATAGAATTTAAGGAACACTTTGATTATTTGCAATTCTTGCATTTCTTCTTAAGTCAATCAAACTGAAATCTTATATTGTCTTATATTAGAATAATTGTCTAAAATTCTTTATGTAAGTCAGGAAAAGGATAAAAAGCAAGATATGATGCCACATTGCAAACCCAATCTAAATGTGCTATTTGTCCACAATGAGAGAAAATGAAAATGAGATGCTTACATGACATTTTACTAGAAAGGTTTAAAATGGGTGTTCAAATTTATGACCAGCAAATGAATTTTCTCTTTTCGTTAGTGACGTAATGATTGATTAATAGTCACAAGACTGCCTGATTTATTGGCAAAAAATACACTTGTAGCAACAATCCTGGCGTAAAATACATTCCTTATTCCACAAAGATTTCCAAAAACGAAAGATAAAGACTAAACACTCATTTTTATCATTTATCCTGGCGAGCTTTCTTTGCGACTATTAAAGCACTCTTGCGTGTCTGGTTTATGCATGCCACTATAAGTTCCTTTTTTTATTATTAGGTTCCTCTAACCAATATGTAGATTTTTAAATAACTCTACTGAATTTCCCTGTATAAATCTGTATGCAGAGCTTATCCATAGGGAAGAAATTTTTTTTATCCAATAGTGGGCACACAAGGGTGACTGAACCCTATGCCACAACAAGGTCAGAAACTGCTACTCATTTATCGTTACCCAGCGAGCACCTGTGAACCAAGTCATGGAGGCGAGTAGCGTTACCCGCGCCATACCACCACAAACCCGTTTATAGGGCGGGCCACATTCATACAACAACACAGAAGAAAGGACAGAGAGAACAGAGAAGGAAAAAAACATCTATGCCCGAACCGGGATTCGAGCCCGGGACCAACATCTCAGGAGTCAAGAACGCTAACCACTCAGCCAATCGGTTGGTTAGAGAAGAAATTTAAAACGCAGCATTATTTAAAAAAAAAAACATAACATCGTACGAACCAAACTCATATCACGGCTATATATTCAATACGGCTTCATTTGGCAAGGAATTTTAAGGACACTTAAAGCGGAGAAATTTTCCCAAGTTTTTGTTTCGAAACGGAGGCAAATACTTCATTGTTAAACATATTTCTAAGCTAAATTCAAAGATTTTAAAAATTTCCGAAACAAGTTTTTTTGTCTAAAACTTTTATTTGCACTTACTCAAAAGATGATGCTATTTCATTGAATTCGCCAAGTTTTAAAAATTTCGAATTGTGTAGAAGTTCTTATTAATGATATTTGGAGCGAAAAAAGTTTACCCGTAAATTCACAGATCCGAGTGATTTCCTTTCAAATTCGATAGATTAAGAAGAAACTTCGAATTATTAACAGATAGCAAAAAGAAGTTTAATTTGAGATTAAAGTTTTTTTTTGCAACATTTAAACCAGATTTTAAAATAATCCACACAGTACTTAGGCTCTTTAAGTTACTAATTAATTTCTTTGCAGCTTTTAAAATAATATTTTTTCACAGGAAAACAAGTAACACGAATTACTATTTTATTACTTATTACAGTAATCTCCCATTAACATGGCCGAGCTGGCAGCCGAATGGTTAGCGCTCTTGCCTTCGGTTCAACAGTTCGTGGGTTCGAATCCCACCTTGGGCATGGATGTTTGTAGTTGCTCGGAATCAACTTTAAGCCGTAAGTCCCGGTCTAATTAGCCCTCGTGTGCAAAAAATGACCGTTGAGCGACAAACAAACCAAACCAAACCCCCATTAACATGGTACTCTCATAACGCGTTTTCATATGACGCGATTTCACGTCCTTCGAATAACGCATTTCATTTTCAAGCTGAATGCATGTTTCTGGAACAGAAGATTTCCCTAAGTCCGCTTAATTGAAACGCTGAACAAAAAATTCAAACGCTGTTGCCACTTAAAAAAACCATATATATGACGCAAAAATGATGTAAAATACGAAAAAAAGCAAACCTGACAACAACAAAAATATCCAAAAAGCAACAAAAACTCAGATAAGCCACGCTAAAATCAAAACAAAGGACACTAGATTTGGCGAGAAATCTCTTGGAGGGATATATCATACTTATACCGATCAATTTAATGGATTATTGATAAAGTGCAGATTCTGAAGTGTATTTCATCACTACATTTAAAAATCAATTGATTTGTTTTCACTTCTTTGCTCGTCACTTTGCAATAATTTCAAATTAAAAAAAGTTAAATGAGAATATTTTAATTATCAAAAGTGATAAGCAGTTGGAGTTTTTGGAGAGTGTTTGCTAAAATCATAAGTGCAATATACCAGTTGTTAAAAATGAAAATTTCCAAGTTAATTGGTTATTTTTATAATATTGTTTACTGCAATTGTTAAAAATTAAAAAAATTGAAGTGGTTCACCTCTATGATCAACCTTGAATATCAAACACTCTACTATTCGAATATTTTCTATGAGAAAGCAAAATATTGTCTATTAAAACTCCTGCTTTGGAATAGAATGTAGTAGCAATTGTGACACTTAAGCTATAGATGATAAAGGATACATAATGTCTCTTACCACATGTTGCTTAACTATCGATATGTGGTTAAGAAAATAAAATATCAATTAACATTTCTGAGTTCATTCATAAGACTGGTGTAAAAATAATAATTAGCAAACAAAATTCAATAAATTTTGGCGTCAATTGTTCTAAATGAATCTTCTTTATGTATGGAATAAAATTATGAGTACTTTACGTATAATTCTTTTGATCATTTTCAGAAAAGAAATATATCACCCAAATGTTGCAAATTTTAATATTTTTTTATGTGAGAGGAGTAAACAGGACAGTTAACTTATACCTTCATTGAAAGAAACAGCTAATATCTTTACTTTTAATCCACTTTACAATTTCTAATTATTAATTTCAAAATTTTAAATGTTAAAAATAAAAAATAATAAAGCGTAAGTATAAAGTAATAATATTATATCAAATATGTTGGCTATATTATAATTGCAAATATTCGCAAAAATAAAAATAATATGCCGCCAATTGATGCAAATTATAGCCAAAAATTATTTACTATATTAAATACAAACATTTGGTGACATTTAATTTTACAGATATGGTTGACAAGCTACTGCAAAAGTACTAAGTTGTGTGCTATGGATATTTTAAATTAGAAAACTTTGTACTTACAACTTTGTTTGTAGATTATTTTGACTTTATGGTTATGAGAGTGTTGATGATAATTTTAAAATATGTAATCACCCATTTCAATCTAAATAAAATACAGTTAGGCTTTCACAATAATTTAATACTTTACACTTATAAAGAAATCAATAAGTTATTTACATTTTGGAAATGCATAACGAAGTTCATAACAGTGACATTTGAAATTAAAATGTGTCTAAATAACATATATACAAACATTCAAAAAGTTCTTAAACATTAATTTAAAATCTCATATTTTTTGCTGACTTAATTCATATCTACATCATTTCATTTATCAGTCTTACATTGAATTTAACGTAACATTGAATTGAATGCCGTATAATCCAAGACGCCAAATTCTGAGTTTGGGGATTTTTTGGAGGATTTTCGTATGGATGTCGCAACCGGTTTTTATTGCGTCAGAGATATGCAGACCTGTAAGAATTAAGCAAGAAATTCTATTTTGGTAACCCTAGTCATCGCGCATGTCACAATGCATCACCTTGGTAACATTTCTTCATCGCCAAAAAAATTCAGAATTTAGCATCCAGGATTATATGGCATCTGTGCCGAATTCAACATCGCTTCTCAAAAGTGTTACTTTTTCTTAAACTTTTATTTGAGATTTTTTATACTTCAGACAAAATTATATTTATAATAATCTGAAATATTATTTCATGCAAATTAAAAAATCATCAAATATAAATCTATGCATATCATCATGTGTCTTCACATTGTTAAAAAGTAAGAAATATACATAATTTAATAACAAGTGTTTAATTTGTGAAGATTTTACAATGAATAAAAACAGAGAATAAATGATATAAATCACTGCAACAAAACAAATTAGTAAAGGTCTAAAAATATTCTGATATGTTCAATGTAGATATATCACAAAACAAACTTTATTCTTATAAATTTTCACTTAAATGAATAGTTTCTTTTCAAGCATCCCAAACATCACAAATGTTATAAATACTTATTTATTTACAAATGGCGAGGTTAAATTCATTATCTTTGAATTATATTTTACTACTATCGGAAGAAGAAATATCTCAATGTATTATCTCTTTCTGATGAAATTTTGAATTTCTAAATTATTTTTTTAAAGAATTGTTAGATTATAATTTTTTTATTGTAATAATTCATAAAATTTAAAAATGTAGATATGTAAATTACAAATAATTTTTCCGGGTAATAGTTTATTTCTAAACAAGTATATTTATTTTCCAAAATATTTCTCATTAAAATTTTGATTGCAATCTGAATTCTTACATGCGTGTTAGTGACATTTTTATATTTATTCATTATTTTTAAAAATTTATTAATGTAGCTTGAAAATTATCAAATCAATATATATTCAAATCAATTTTCATTGAATAGTTTAAAAAATATTAAAACAAATGATTAGCATATATATCAAATGAGCTAAGACATTTTTTTAAATTAAATATATTTAATTTCACAATGATAAAAATGCTGTGTATAAAATATTTAGCTCCTCAAAATTATATAATGTTTATATGTTAAAATTAATTAATAAGAATAATGATTAAAACTTTTCATTAAATTTAAAATGAATACATAAATCTTATAGCTATTTTTAAATACATTCATTTTTATCCAATGCATTTTTTTAACATATGAAATCGTCTAATTCATATTAATCACATTTATATATTTACTACTTAAGAAAAATTATAAATTTCTTATTAGTAATAGAAAATATCTAAAACCAAATTTTTAATGTAGGGAATTAAAATTCCTATTTTAGAGTTTTGATTTTATCTTTGTAATCAGCATTATCATCACAGAAAATAATTCTTGCATTTTACTCATTCAGTTTCTTTGAAACAAAGTTTCCCCCTCGTGGAAGATCCACTGTCAAAACTGGAACTGATAAATGTCTGGCATTTGTTACAGTAATAATTCTAATTAAATTCAATAATAATTGGTTAAATGGCTGTAAGTTATTCCGTAAATGTGCAACATTCTTGACATAATGGTATTTCATTTACAACTAGTCGTAGCAGAGCAACAAAAGTTGGTTCTCGTGAAATCTCTACAGCCTGGATTCGAAGCAAAGCGTCGTCACTCAAGAAATTCTAATACCAGAATCATAACAGTTAATAAATACTAGTTACCATAACACTGATTCCTGAAATACTATTTCGCACAAAATTCTCAAGATCTTCAATTCGAGAGTAACATCGTTGGACTTTATGTAACAGTTATTTCTTCTGTGTCCTCAGACTTTGAAATTTATAAATTAAAGAAATTCTGTTAACAACAAGATTTGCATACTCGTTGTAAAAGGGGGAATATTTTCAAGAAATTCAATCAAATAGACCAGAAGAGCTAATCACTCAAAAATCTGTAAGGCAAGAATGATGACAATATTAATTCTCTTAAAGATATTTAAAAAATGCTTGATCTCGTGCGAAAATGTTAGCGTACTAAGCAAAACATTAGTGTATTTAATGCAGAATTATAATAAATATTATAACTAGCACTATTTTTAGTTTTATCTTGATTATACAGTATGTCTTAAAAATCCCAACATTTCCAAGATTCCATGGTTAACAGCAATTAATCCAATCATTTCATATTTTATCTATCAAGAATGCATAATTTTTTCAAACAGAATTATTATAAAAATAATCATCAAGGACGATTGCTGTACTTCATTCAAATTTCATGTATTTGAATGCCACCATTTCCCTTTAAATATTATCTATTAGGTTGGTGCGTATGAAATGTCGGATTCTCTTTACATGCTGACGTTTTCCTCCCTGTTTTCGTTATACTTTTGTATTTGGCATAACCTCATTCATACTCGTATTGTCCATTGCCAGAGACTCATTTCAGCAAAATAGGTTTTCTCGAAGGTCTTCCCTTTTTTATTTCTTTTGAGTTTATTGCCGATATGAATTCTGCCGACATTCGCGTCATTTTCTTATATGAGTACAAACTTGGTAATAGTGCTGCAAAAGCTGCACGCAACATAAACCAAGCGTTTGGGGAGAATACGGTTAACGATCGGAAAGTGCAGCGTTGGTTCGAAAAATTTCGGACTGGCGATTTTTCACTGCAAAATGAGCCGCGCGGAAGACCCAAAACGTCTGTGAAGAATGATGACCTGAAGGCTCTAGTGGAAGCGGATCCAGCCGTATCCACGAGGGAACTTGCTATCAGGATGAAAGTTGACCATACAACGATATTGAGACACCTTTCTGAGATTGGCAAGGTTAAGAAGATGGACAAGTGGGTACCGCACGCACTGACAGAGCGAAATAAGCTGGATCGGTTAAACGTATGCTCATCATTGCAGCATCCACCCTATTCACCGGATCTCTCGCCGACCGATTTTCATTTTTTCAAGCATTTAGAGCTGTTTTTAAGGGGCAAACACTATGAAAATGAAGACAGTCTAAATAACTCGATATCAGAGTTTATTAATTCTAAAGACCAAAATTTTTTTAAGACAGGCATCTACGCTTTAAAATCTCGTTGGGAGAAGTGTATTGAAGCGAATGGAGCATACTTTGATTGAATAAACAGCTTTTGAAGAAAGATATGCAGTTTTATACAATCACTTAAGAATCCGACATTTCATACGCACCAACCTAATACAAATGAGGATTCCTAGTTAAGACTAACAGAACAAAACTAAATTTCAGTGACAATCATAAGCATCTGAACTCAAAATTGGTTCTAGTTCCGCGTACTCTATATTCTGTTCAAGAATGTTATGTCAATTCTCTATACGAAACCATTATATTCAGTTATATTATTTCAAAGGCACTCAAGAGAAATTTTTCGTAGCAGTTGAAATCGAAACAATCTGGTAAAAAAAAGCGTTTCAGTTAATAACACTTTGCTCATAATGCATGTAATCGTTGCTCAAGTGTAACAGAATTTATTTTTAATTAACATTTTCTTGCATTAAAATTGACCGTCTACTCTCTTTTACGATAATTTCTATATACATTAATTGAACATATTGTTGCCCTAAAACATAACTAATTAATGTGAATTGAATGCTAAATTGAAATCTTATACCCACTTTTAATTTCCAAATATATTTTTCAAAAATTATTTTGTAAATAAAACCATTTCATCAAATCCCTTTGAAATTTTATTAAATTTAGTATTTTAATACGAAAAAACACCAGTCAAACTATCAAAATTAGAGATAAAAGAAAAGATGATTTTTTACTTCACACAATCCTAAATCTACATAAAGAAGCATTTCCTTGACAGTTGATAGTTTTGATATGTATTGGTCTTGTTGAAAATCAATTTCATTTGATTTTCAGTTTTTTAGGCTTAAACTTATTTTCCTTGTTAAGGATTTTAAATTTGGATAAACATGAATTATGCAAAAAAAATTATTCTAAATATAACAAATATTTTATAATATAAAAAGGAAAAAAATTCTTTCATACCATAATATATTTTATTTTTAAAACACATTAATGCTATAATTTATCTCAGAACAAATATAACTTTACAGATATTTTGAGTTCAATAATTTGAATTTAAACAGTAAGAGAATTTAAAGAGTTTAAATCATATTATTATTATTATTACAGTTCTTCTCTGCAATTTCTATGACTGTTTTTAAGTATATATACATTATTATTCATAAATTATAACCCTTTATGCATCAATTTCAGACAATCTTTCTATCACACTGAAATAGTGAGGCTCATTAAATACTGCATTTTTCCTACATTTTGCTTTTCTGCTAAACACTGCATTTTAAGTTAAGCACACACACATAATAACATTCATCTATTTCCTACAATTTTTACATATGTACAAAATGTGCTTCTATAGTGAAAAATAAATTTAAGAATACAAAAAAGCAACAATTACACATCAACTTCTTATCAACATTACATTGAACCTGTGCTTTATATGCAATACGTGTGTTAATTGCTGAATATTGTGATATATTGCTGAATTTAAGGGCTGTCGTCTTTGTAAGTGCTCATAAGTTTACAAGGGAAAAAGTATAAAGTTGTTCAAATCTAGGGTTATTATGAAAACCTGTAAGCTTTAAATATTTTAAATTTAATCTATTGGCACAATTTGAAAAACCACCTCTGATTTCAAAAATCTCTGCGTCAATGATTTATATTTTAGTATTTTATCTCTGTGGGAGAGAGTGTTTTTCTGAACTCAACTTTTTCTTTGAAATGGTTGTGGAGAAATTAAAAATTTGTTGCGCTTGCAGGGAAAAATGTGCAGCCAAAAGAAAAGGGAGGAATGTCTAACAATAAAACTTGTTTTGGTGTTAGATTTTCATTCACATTTGAGATTAAATAATACTGCCGTTTTAAGAGTTAAGAGTCATCTTAGTATACAGTAATTTGATTTGTTATCATTTAGAAGCAATCCCATTTGATCAGTATTTTGATTCGGGAAAAAAATTTTTATTTATTTCTTTTATTTAGCTTCAGAATTATAAACTATTTCGACCTGATAATGATTATTTTTCACAAATTGTATAAGTAAATTTTTTTTCTAGAAAATTTTTGTTCTTTTGAAAATTCAACATTTAAAAATTTTCCAATTTTTTCATATCCTACTACAATTTTTTTTTATAAAATGTAGTATTTTGCTACGTATATTATAGAACAGGGTGGGCAGCCTTCAATAGGTCACTAGCTACTTAAAATTTTTCCTTTGCCCCTCAATACCCTCCAATGACGATCAGGGGTTAAGCAAGTATATTTTTATTTATGTGTTTCATAGAAATTATCATAAGGGAACATCCTAAAATGTCTTGGCGACCCACCTTTCGAACGCTTTACATCAATTTCCATAACAATCATAGAATATAATTTTTATAAAATATATATTTTATATATTATAAATTTCATGCAAATTCGTATATGTAATTTAATTAGTCGGGCCTTTTTAAAACACATTAACTTATTAACTATAATGATTAATTACAAATAATTTCTATATAACATAAAATTGTTTGATTCTATTTCCTCTATATTTATTTATATATTCTCTGTCTTATAATTATTTTGATGGCATGTAATAAAGAAAATTCTTCCCTCACAAAATCACTCATTAATAATGAGCAAAGCTAAATTTAACGTTTCTGTCACTGACCACATCAAAGTATATTACAGTGACTTTTTTTCATTTGATAAATATGAATTCAAATTGCAATGGAGAACGTTATTTAGAATTCTTCCATAAACTGTTATGGATTGAACTACAATTCATAAAAATTTATGGAAATAAAACAAAAATTTCCTTCTTGTAATGACATTAAAAAAGTCATAAACATCCGAAACATATAGATTAGGTTATAATTTCTTGATTACCATTCAACGATATGAAAGAAATATGGAAACGTAGCAATCATTATAATTTCAAACTGATCGATGTAATTAGACTTGATATGTATTGGTATCAATCTAAGTTAACATTGATAATCAAGTTAACTTGATAATCAAGTTAACTTGATTAATAACTACTACTAATTAACTCATCAACGCTGCTTGAGCAGTTGCCCTTGGTTGATGACCGTTACAGTTCCTTGTACAAAGATTGAGTATTTGCACTTTGATATTTATATAATGAGCTATTAAACAGAGGATTGATTTAAATTCCTATTATATCAATATCTAGCGACATTTTAATTGTTAGATGTAATTAAAATAGATGTAGTTAATATGAAAAATACAATTAGAAATACATTACAATTCCTTTTTTTATGAACATGAGAAAAATGCAACACATCAGATAATAAATAATTCTGAGCGTAACATTAGCAGTAAAAACATTTATAAGTCTTATCATATAAATAAATACTAATTAAAATATGTGATAATGGAAAGGAATGACTAAAAAATTACTTATGGAATTAAACTACAAAAAATGTTTTTTTATAAAAATTATTGCAAAGTAAATTTGGGATTTATTCTGCTTATTCTCCTTTTTGTAATATACAAAATATGTTATGATCACCAAATTATTCGCCAACTGTGATATCCTTGAACACATGTTGGATAAGCTATGAAATGTTAAATACAACATGTAATTTCTTACTTTTTAAGTAAAAAAGCCATATACATTTCTTTTAAAAGAATATCTTACAAGGATTAATTTATTTTAATCAGAGTAATCCATGATTTACAATCAGAAGTTAAACAAATGAGTCTCAAGTCCTTAAATATTAAATCCTTCTTAATTAGTTAAAACATTCAGTCTAAGTAATGAAGATTAAGAAGTCCTAAAAAAGTAATTTGCATATTAAGGAGCTTTAATGCAATATTCGCAATGCTGGATTTTCTTAAAATTAATTTAAAATACTTTGAAGTAACTATTTTAAAGTTACAAACTTTTTCCATGCTCACTTTTTAATTTATGCTTTGATAGAGTGACAATATTTTGCAAAATGTTTCTGAGTTTTTAAAATCCAAATTTTAATAATATGTTCTTTATTAAGTGAATCTTACTAATTAATTAACTTAGTTTCAAGAATTTTGGCTTAAAACTGATTTTAATATTAAGTTGAATAGATTGCTTATTTAGTTTTTTTGTGTTATCTGAATAATATTATGATTTTATATTTCAGTAAATCTTGGTGAAAGAAAGATCTTGATTAAGGAAAGATCGCCAAATAATTCGCCAACTCTGTCTTTTTTCAATGGATTTTGATGTAAAAGAGTATCCTAAGATACCAATGTCAAAGATAATGCACTTCATTTTTTAAATTAAGTTCCCCACATATTAATAAAGTACTTATGATAATCTTTCAAAATATTTATCATATTCTAGTGATATATCGAGTATTTGATATGAAAAATTGATCGAAAAACTTTTTCGGCATGGAAAGAAACACACATTACTATCATTTACAGGAGGAGATTTAATAAATAGGTTCACATACACTTTGTAAAAATTTAAATCGATGGCTTTCTCTATTTTTCTTTAAAGAAAATAATCCATTTAACTTATTAAACACGGGATCGAAAACTGTAAAAAATGAGAATCTTCTTCAAAATTTAATACAAATTCATTTCTATAGAAACTACCATATAAATGCTTAGTATCCAGAACTATAAATCTTCAATATTCATGCAATACATTATAATGTAAATTCTAAGTTTAATTTAAGTTGCAATTCTAATGAAGTGATAATAATTTTAATACTTGTATAAGCTTTTGTATCTTATGGGTCTTGTAACCACTGAATAACAGCTTATGGGTGACAAAAAAAGAGAAATATATTGGGGAGATTTGGAAAAGAAATAAAACATATATAAATCATGGATTTATATATTCTATGATTTTAAAATGAATTTAATTACTTTAACGTAATGAAATATATGAAAATTCTTTCAAAGTTCACACATCATTTTAAATATAATTCAGAATTTTAAATTAACTTTCCTTTTATAGGCCATTATAGCGTAGAAACGATTTTAACTTTGGTTGATTCATAACTATTAAATTAAAATTAACTGAAATTCGTATTCAAAATAAAACAATTTCTCTACCAATGTTCGTAATTATGTGTAATTAACATCAGCTTTGCCAACTATTATACTTCCATTTCGCCGGTGCATGTGATAATGTCACCAAGAGAAACAAATATTACACAAATCACTCTTTTTTAATCAACAGAATTTTTAACTTTTTAAAAAGATTTTAAATGATAAAAAATATTTATGGCTTGAAACAAAACATTTTTTCAATTAATAGCAACTGTTTCTTTATTTGTTACCGTGTGTTATCCAGAAAAATTTCAACACGGGATATTTAAAGAGACGAAATGGAATTGTTCCCCTCTCAAAAACTACATTAATTTAGTTAAATACTGTAATATTTTAAATAATTGTTGAATATATAGATGCCCAGTCTGTGCAAAAGCTAAGGAATACATTTTATTTGGAAATGTGCAAATGTTTATATTTTTTATTTTACACATTTATTACAACAACTAATAACATCACATTATGAGATTTGAAACTAGGGTTACTATTTTATGAAAGAAAGGAATAATGGAATACTTGCTTAAATATTTTTAAAAATCTTTTTATATTTGTTCATTAAAATAATATGAGGAAAATTATTTTAAATGTATCTGAATAACAGTTAAATAATAAATTTTTTAATTTTATATTTTCATTACATTTATTATATAAAACGATAATCTGAAATGATTTTAATGTATATTATATATGCAATACCTCCCGAATATTTTAAAGGATACTTTTTCAATTGAGGATTTATGTATTATAAATATTATATTGACTTCGCAAATTCATAAAATATAGTATTTTCCACGTGTTTTATTAAAAGAATGTTACAATAAGAAAATTATAATTTTGAATGCCTATTGTAAATTAAAATATTCTGCTGAATCTTCAAAAAAGACAATTATTTATTTTTCATCAATAATTAATCAATGAAATCTTTCCTTTTCATTTTTGGTTCTGATTCTGATAGGCAAAGCCGAAAACATAGTTTAATAAATTCAGCTTTATATCAATAAAAAATTTAATATTGTTTAGGAGATAGACAAATAGGCAACAATATTATTACACAAATTTTCCTGCTATTCAAGCAATAATTATATGTAGTTTATATATTTAAGTTTATACATAAATATAATTTTCGTTTCATATATAATTATACACATCAAATAATTATATTAATTATTTTATAAAAACATGAACAATTATAAAAGGCTAATTATTTTATATTTATTTAATAATTATTGTAACGGCAATTGATTAAAGAATAATTTGTCTTAACTTAATTTTATTATATATATTATATAACGATAAACTTAACTTAAAAAAATATAATGTTTTAAGAGAAATTTGTTTTCATTTTAAACTTCGAAACAAATATTCCATTTCTTCGTATGCGAGTATAATGGACTAACACATTTCTTATATATATATATATATATATATATATATATATATATATATATATATATATATATATATATATATATATATATATATATATATATATATATATATATATATATATATATATATATATATATATATATATATATATATATATATATATATATATATATATATATATATATATATACGTAGGATAAAATCTGATGTTTTTTCAAATATATTTATGCAGACAAATATCTATCAACTATTGTTTTGAACGATTGCAAGAATTGTGAGAACATAAATAAATAATAAAATAATACAAGATTATTAATAAGAATTAATATTTAATTTTTTCCGAAATAATTCTGATTGCTGATAGTTACCACTAATAAAAAAAGTTAACTATTATTGCTATAGAAATTATGATAGAGTCCGGAGTATAAGCATTTAAATACGAGAATTTTTTTTTAATTTCCTTAGTTAAAAAAATTTAAAAATGATTTCCTTTTTGATATTTGTATCAAGATTATAATAACTTAATTTCACATATTTTCCCTGAATGAAGCTTATGTAGCAATATTTTGTATTTTTAAATTAAAATTTTTGATTTATAGGAACAAAAATGAACTGGCAGGAAATTGTTACAGATTTTTTTTTATTTTTTTATTTTTTTTATTCATGTTCGAAGTTTAAAAGCTAGAATTTCATGTCGCTCTCTAAATTTGAACATTTTCCACTTGATCAAATTGACTGCTGGAGCAATCTTTCTTTTTCTTCATATAAGATGAAATATAGTTGGTTATAAAAGGATGGAATTATGAAAAAAAATATTTCATAAATTCTATCAATTTCATAATATTTGTTTTTTCTGTCAATTTGTCTGTCAATTTCATAAATTTACAATTTCATAAAAATTGTAAATTTCATAAATTCATAAATTTTGTTAAGCAAAATTCCTACATGTTAATGATTGATTGAGATTTTCACTTCAAGCATTTTTAAACTATTTCCAATTTAAATTATTGAAAATGGACTATGAAATCTTTTTTTCCATAAATAGACGAATATATGAAAATATTATCAGCAATATATATATATACTTAGAATATTATTTTCGTCAAAAGTCTTAATGTATTCAGACTATGTATATGCTACATTATAAATGTAAATTCTTCTGGTTCCTCATTTAGTGTTAAGTAATCACAATATCAGTAGTTTTATCACTCTAAACTGCTGACTGAAGGATACACTATGTGATGATATAGAAAGAGTTCTAATTATTTTGAAAATGGTTGATAAATTCTAACCCTTAATAGGACAATATAGGATAGAATTCTATTGAATGCCAAGATCCACACAATGGCTATTAAACCATTAAAAAAGAAATGGTATCAATATGTGCCATGTAATTACTCTTGATCCATCTAATAATGACTTAGAAAACAATTAATTTTAAGCTAGTAACAAAACAAAAGACCAAAATCAATACAATAATATGTTAATTAAAATCATTTTTACTTTTTTATGTATGATTAATTTTATCTTCAAGATCAGTTTCTTATTTGATTGCAATTATAAAATATCAATTCTCTTAAGCGTCAATGTTAATAACTCAGATGAAGAAATTTTCTGAATGAAAATATGCAGATTGTGAAAGGTAATGCATCGCACTTTAGCCCCTATATACAGTTATTTATACCTATTTTATTAGAATGAGTGCCCATAATCCGGACTCTAATTATCACAAATAGGATTGTTTGACACGACTTCATCTCTATCGGCAAACCACGCTAACACATATTAAGAAAAAGTTAAAGTGTTTAGAACACTGATTTAATTACCTAGATTTAATTTCTTTAATCCTAGTTTATGACAGGTCCTATTTGAACAGAACTAGGAACTTACGAAGCCCTTATAAAGAGTTTATTAACATTCGTATTACCAGTCTCGACTCACACCAACTTCCTAAGTTCATAGTTCTTAAAGTAGAATAAAGTTTTCTTAATCATGTACACCTAATGTCAATCTTCGTCAGAACTGTTAATCATTTTTTCCATGTCGGCTGATCTGTACCCAACAGGCTTCATTCTCTTTTGTGGTCCGGGTGGAATATTCTCTCCAACTGGTTTGGAAGATTGGTTGGTCATGGGTTGAGGCTGACGAAATGGATTCGTATCACGTGGTACCTGATTCCCGCTTGATTCTGTTGAGAACAATTGTTGCTGCTGTTGGCCTTGTTGAGACTGGAATAAATCTGGTTGTAGGTTGCCAGATTCCTCAGTTGCATTCATTGCATTTCCGTTGTTCACCACAAACGTCTTGTATTGGGGTGCTGGAATCTCATCAAGACCTATCTGTTCGTCTTCGAACGTATCGTAATCATACACGTGTCGCAGCATCATCAGGGCTGGTACGTATCCCAGGTTAGTGATGGCAATGAGCATATTTAAGCCGGTAAATCCTATTGTAGAGACGATTTCTCCTGCAATTATGGGACCAATTGCATAGGCTAGAGAATAAGATATGTCTGCTATAGCATAAATGGAACCGTAAACAGATACGTATCGTGTATCAACAAGATGTCCAAGCATAGGAAGTAGAGATGTATCCACTTGAGCAATGCCAAAGCATATTCCAGACAATGGTATCATTAAAACCCAATAATTTGTTGATAGAGGTACAAATAGACTACTGATACCTTCTAGTGCTAATCCAGTTGCAGCAATCATCCATTGGTATTTGGCATATTTCTTACATAGTTTCACGGTTGTGTACACACCTAAAACATGCGGTATGAATGCCGGTAACCATACCATTCCAGTTTGCCACTCATCCACATTTTCCATGGTGTTTTCCATCCAGACGGTTAATGTAGGCTCCAAAAATGCGAGTGAAACATTTGCCATTACTAAAGTTCCAGCACACACAAATATGTATTTATCTATAAAGAGCTTATAGATGGGTGTTCCTTTGGGACGTTCTATACCTTGCTGTTTCATAGCTATTTTCACGGGTCTCATGACAAAGAGAAGAGCAAAACCATCTAAAAGAGATACCATACTCAATACTATGAATGGAACTTCTTTTCCAGCAAATTCGTACAAGAAAGCTCCAAATGGTGGTGCCACAAGGCTTCCAAAGGAAATAAAAGCTTGTGCTATTCCAATAGCCTTACTTCGAGCCTCTTCTTCTGTGAATCTATCAGCAATCATAGCTAAACCACCTGTATCAGCAAAAGCAGAACCTACACCCTGGAGACTTCTGGCAAAAAGCAAAGTGCCGTAACTCTGCCCACATGCAAACATTGCAGTGGAGATGAACATTATCGTAAGACCAATCATCATGGGCGTGTCATATCCGATCTTATCAATCACTGTACCAGAAAAGGGGTTGATGAAAAGTTGTACGATCGCTTTCGAAGCGAATAGAAATCCAAGTGCGCTGTCTTCTCCTTTATATTTGATTTTATCTTTTCCTGTTTTCCAGTAGCTAATATTGCTCCCTGCTACAGCAGAACTGTTATCCCATGTCCTGCTACCCTTTTCGGTTTCCTGCTCGAATGCACCGATTTCACGGAGATAGGTTGGAACTATTGGCACGATCACCATATATAACATGTTGTCGAGCAACAAAGCAATGCATACTATGACCAGAACCATTTTCCTCTGACTTTCAGGATGCTCAAGCTTGTCGTTGACCCGTCGCCAAATTTGGGCGGCATCCATGTTGATTACCGGAATCACCGTCATGATTATTTTCTTAAAGCAGCTCCAAACTTCAGTCATTTAAGCCAAAAGTTCAAAAACCATTCATGATCTTGGGGTAAGGGGTAACTCAGTGGGCACTCGTATCTCGAAAACTGAACAGAAGAGTCCTTTTCAGTTGCACCTGCTGACAAGATCGACCACCACACTGATGACAAAGCAAGAACTGTGTACCGAATGACATACTTGACCTGGCAGGAGTGTGGCTTCGTAGCAAGTCTGGCGATACCACTTCTTTTCTAAACTAGTTGTCTGAAGACTTAGACATCCGAAAACCTTTTTACCCTATCCTGCAGCCAGGTGGGGTGCCTCGAGCCCTTAAATAGAAATAAAAAAATTTATTTTAGAAACGGTTTCCCAATTATGAAAATTTTAATACAAAGATAAATTAAAAATTTTGTTTCCTCATGCATTAGTCGGGCATTTGGCCACAGGTTAGGGAAAAAGATATTCTTTTATTCGAAAGAACTTATGAAGTAAAACACAAGCTTCAAAATAATATCTCATGAATAAAATATAGAAAAATAATAAATAATTGGCATAAAATAAATATTGAAATATTCCAAATTTTTATTTAGCTCATATAGAAACCAAACTAGTGTAAAATTCAATTATATGGTTACAAGAAAATGGTATTTTTATAAAAGTATATAGATACAAAAATATTCAACAAATAGAAGTCAAAACTACAATAAAAACAACTTTACTTGCAATTTATGTTAATTTTATGCAGCTTATAATGCATTCATTATCAATTAGCACATTCTTTATAAACTATTCAAATAGTTTTAATTGATATAATTACTAATAAAATATAACTGTTAATATATAAGTACGATTATATGTTTTACATCTTCTCTATGATATAAGCTATTTAAGTACATAACAACAACAAATAGAAGCATGTTGTTAAATTATCGAAAAACAATCGTTACACTTTTCCATTATAGATAGGTTTAGAAAAGACATTGATCAGAGAACAATTATAACCACAACATACAAATCATAAACCGCATTCAGTATAAAATTTTATAATACCAAGTCAATGTTACTTAGAGCAAGAGACTGCAGAATGTATGAATTTTTCAAAATCTGTATATAAAGTTAAAATTTATCTCTTTATTTATGCAGATTTTACGACACGACCAAAATATAAAAAACGTTTATTAAATCATCATGATAAATATCGAAGATAAATAGCACACACCATAAATATATTTATATCAACTCTTCATTTTCACTACAGAAAGTCGAGTTAAACTATTTGAGAGATCTATTTAAGTTAATAACAAAATCAAAGTTAATGCTCAAAATGATTACAATTTTTGCAAATTTCCTAACGTGCTGGTAAAACTGTTCTAAAATTCGGCATCTTCTTCGTACGCATTCATAAATTATGACTATTCACTATCGTAATGCCATATTGATCCATCCTGTAAAAGGATTTAGTAAATTCTAAAATAACCAGCTTCACACACATATAATATCTATGCCTAATTTTAAAATTAAATCGCATTCTAATAAATTATTGTAATTTTTTAAGCCTAACATGGGGTATGCTTCAATATATAATGGCTTGTTTCGCTAATACCTCATTAAAGTAGAATACAAGCTTTTATTCAAGCTTCTAATATTCTACGCTCTTTGTTTTTACAAGTTGGATATTAATATTAATCTGATTACTACAAAAGATATTTAAGAAAAGATGACATAAACTATTTCTTATTAAAGTTTAGAATTTAATTAAATAATGACTTGAAATTTATAACAACAGTGAAGGAAACTATCTTATAAAATGTTGTTAATAACGAAGTTTAAATTTGTTTGTATTTCTTGAATATAAGCAACAAGAATTCAAAAAATTTAAAAGTTGTGATGCATTCCTTAGTGATTATCATTGTAAAGCTCAGATATAACTGGTATGAAAAATAATTTACATTTTGCATTTCATTTGGTGAATCATTACTCAGATTTATTCTTTTGTTTTGCCTTTGAAACTTTCACATCGTAAATCTATATTTGTAAGACACTTATAAAAATTTTAAGCTAACATTTTTACTCTAAAGTATAATATTGGATTGTTCGGAAAGTCATTTCGTTTTTCCCACCTGGATTAGTTTTTTGCTAGTAAAAACCAACCACTTTATGAGTGTGAAATCGTGCTACTACCAGAAAGATGGTAAAAGCTATTGGACTAGAATGGACAATATGCAATGCAATACGATATTTATTCGTTATACGTTTTTCATTTTCATGAAAAACGAAATGACTTTTCGAACAACCCAATAAAAATATTTGCTTACAGTTTTTAGCATTTAATTTTTTGAAAGATTCAATTAGTTCCTAAAAGAATAATAATTAATTTAATGCACTTTCAAAAATAGCATTTTCGTCTTTATTAACGAATATTCTCAATAGGCCAGATAAAGCATTTTTATGCTACAACGCTCGCGTGAATTTAAAATGAATGAGAAAAACGTCACTTGTATAGACAATGTCAACAAATTTCGAAAATTTAATCTAACCAAAATTCAGAAATTTTTAAAAAGACTAAAAACTGTTATACTAATGTAAAAAAATATATATATACTAGTGTTCTTTTTAAAATTTTTTTAGAATCATATTTAAAATCACACATCTTTAATTTATTTCAAAATCATTAACCATGCTACTTGGAGTATTATGACACACAGTTTGAATTCTCATCTCACTTCCTGAAATCTTATACGCTTAAAAAAAATGTTCGGTATATATTTTAATAAAATAGCTCTCGAAATTGAATTACTGAATCCACTTTATTTTATCCACTCTTTTATAGTGCGGCGTTATGCAAAGATTATAATCTTTAACAGCTTGAATCTGATCATTTATTAAAGTAGGGCATTCACTTAAATCCCCCGAAATTCCGCCGCCCTGAACGACGCTTTTGTTTCAAGGCATCTTTGAGCTCATCGGGAGAGAGGAGAACCTTCCCGTGAATCAAACCATTAAAAAAACAGAGGGGGGGTGAGCCCCATGCAAGTTGACACTGACTGCATAAACTGAAAAAAAAAAGATAAAAAATTACAGTCGAAAAAGATAGCAGGTTGTGCGTTTTAGCTTGATAAATTTGTTTTGAAAAGGCTCGTTTCGTGTAAAGAAATTCGGCAAGACACGAACTCCGGATGGAGTAAATAAATAAATAAATAGGTCTATAAAAAGAGAATGAGGAGGGGAAGGAGGGAGGAAGCAGGCCGTTAAAAGCGTACAGCTAGGCCCCGTAGCACGTGCGACAAGGAACACAGGCCTCGCACATGGGTTAGACTTAAAGCTGCGTAATGGAGAACTGCACTCAAGATGATTACTACCACCTGCAAAATGCACGAGAAGAGTTCCAAGGGATTTTCTCCTAAGTTCTGCCTCGCGTTGCTGAGCCTTTGTCATTACGAGACCAACTGAGGCTCCTCCACTTGTTTCTGTGCAATTTTCGTCCTTCTAATTAAAATCGAATCGGGTTTTGTGGTACTAATAATTAAGAAAATTGAACCGAATCTCTGGTTTCTCTCACAAATAACTCATACGTACTTTCCTTTTATAATATTTTCTTGAATGGGTATTAATTAAGAATGGATGAGACATTTATCAAATTTCTAAGAGTTCTTGGTGATCAGAACTTTGATTCGAATAGTAGCATCGGAAACATTTGTTTCTCATTTTAATTGCAAATCCTCGTTCCTACAGGGTTAGCAAGAAATAAGTTTCCCACTTTAGAGGGCTGTAGAATACGTTCTACTCGTCCAAATGAGATAAAATTTGAACTACAGATAATTCAAATGATGCGCTTGACATTTATTAAAAAATAGTACAAAATTCCACCGATAGATGGTGCTGTAATACACATAAAAACATTTGATATGCTTTATAAATGTTAAAAAATAATAATGAAAAAGTAGCGTTACAACTCTTCAATATGCCCTTCTTCATTTGGCATTCATTTGGAAGGGCAATGTCTACCGTAAAAGGCCAGCATGTGTACCAGATCTGAAGGACAGCATTAGGCGCCATATCCTTGATATTCCGACAGACTCACACCGGTCTGCTGTCGAAAATATGGTTCTGCGATTAGAGCACATTGTTGAAAACGAAGAAGGGCATATTGAAGAGTTGTAACGCTACTTTTTCATTATTATTTTTTAACATTTATAAAGCATATGAAATGTTTTTATGTGTATTACAGCGCTATCTATTGGTGAAATTTTGTACTATTTTTTAATAAATGTCAAGCGCATCATTTAAATTATCTGTAGTTCAAATTTTATCTCATTTGGACAAATAGAACGTATTCTACAGCCCTCTGAAGTGGGAAACTTATTTCTTGCTAACCCTGTATTTTTGCAATAATGAAATTCAGATAAACAATGGCACAAGTAGTTGCCTTGGCAATGACTGGGCAACTGAGGCTCTTTCTCTTGTTGGACATGATTTTTTCGTCGCTCTAATTATAATCGATTCATAATCTGTTGTGTTGACAATTATAAGGACTTTAACTGAATCTGATTTTGGTTACACTGATTTTTCGGTTCTGGTTAAAAAATGCATATGCATGCATAAGTTTAAAATATTTTTTTATAATATTTTTATATCAACATAGAATTGCTTATAGATCTTGTTATTTAGCTAGTAGAAAATATTAATGTGTAAAAAATTATCCTTATATTAAATATAAAAGCCTTAGAGTATGAAAGATATAAAATTATTAACCCAAAAAAATGGTAATTTGCTTAGTTTTCCAATATTTTCCGATGATTGGAATTTTGAGAAGAATAATTATATATTCTGTAGAACTTCGATTTCTCTCTTTCTCTCACAAAAAAGACTCTTATTTCAATTACTAATCATCTTAATTATTCTTAGAATAATGATATTAAAATGAACAAAACTTTTTATTTGTTCTTTTCCAACATTTTCTGAAGATTAGAACTTTGATTAAAGAAATAGATAATAACTTTGGAAACCTCTGTTTTAAAAGTTTCTCATTTTAATTGTAAAACATAAGCTTTATTTTCGTAGTAAAGAAACAATTAAATTTTATTTTTCAAAATATTTTCGATTATTTCGTCAGATTAACTAAAAGAGTACTATTTTGGTTTTTATTTGCGAACAAAAATTAAAACTTTTAAGACTGACATTCTTTGACTATTTTTTACTGCTTCAAAAAAGTGATAAAACAACTGATCTTGCTTTGATATCCATGCAGTGTTTGTCAAAGATGACGTCACATATCATCTAAATTTATCGTTTTTACTAGCGCTTAATCTCTGAAGATGTGTTCAGATAATAAAGAGATATTGAAAATTATATTTCTTAGCCAACGCGTGAAATATCTTACCTTCAATCGGTGTTAGAATATCATTTTCTTCTACAAATGAAATAGTAAATTATTTATAAAAAAATGATTCATTTTTGTTTGAAATATCGATTTTGGGCAACTAAAGCAATTTTAGCTAAACATTTGGCTTAGATAATCATTTTTTTTATCGAATATCAAAATTTAAAAATTAATAATAATATATGAAAATTAATTTCAGAAAGAAAAATAAATCAATTTCTTACTTAAATAAAAAGTAATCTCAATGCAACTTAAAAACAGGTAAACAAATTACTTGAAAACAGAAGTCATGAGTACATTTCAAAAACAAGGAATTAGTTTTTCGAAAAATAAATAGTTTACTAGATATGAATTGTGTACTCATTGAACATATACTAAAATTTTTTTATGTAAAGCCAATGAACTATTGCACGCGTTTATACCTATAAAATCATTATTCTTTCTCGGTCATGAAAAGTAATTGGTGCAACATAGAAAATTATATATCACTGTTGGAAAAAATTTCAATAGAGAAATCAAGAAAACTGAGCATTTGGCTTGAAAATCAGTTGGCCAGCAGATGAAGCATTTAAAAATTAAAAAAAAATACGTTAACATTGTTTCTCCCAATCGAATATGTTGAAAAAATGCATACGCTTCTGTTACATTTTAGTGTTATTATGGAAAGAGTATTAAAGAAAGCATTGTTTTGATTTAGTTTCCCATTTTAAGAAATTGTAAATTGTAGACTAATTAAGTTTATGACCTGATAATCAAAATATTTCATTTATTCCCATCATTTAGTTTCGTATTAATGCTAGATTTATTTTATTATTGTTTGATATGATGTAAATAAACTTTAGATTTAAAATGCGATTTCAAAAGTATTATTTTAACATTTAGCAAAATAGGTTTTGTCTTAAGTACCATAGGAATTTGCGTTTTTATTTAAAGTCCAATTAATATCAGTTAAGCAAAGTCATTTATGATTTCTTTTTATCCTATTCAACCGAAATATCATGTTTATCATAATCAATCAACATTCTCTAAAATCAACATAGAATTACTAGAATCAAAACCCGCTTAATATATTCCCATTCTTATGTGCTAAATTTAATTCAAAAAGTTTTCTATTTGGTTGTCTGGCTGCATAATTAATATAAAACTTGTGATTGGAAAGCAATAAATTATATTTATAAGCAAAGGATAGTAAAATTATGCTCACACACACATTTAACTTTCCCTGACAAATTTTTAACATTGAAGTGGTAGGAAATTCAAAAGATGTTCTAACTTAGAAATCAATGATGTTATTTGAGATTATTCCTCGTGGGTGTCATTCCTAATGAAAGAACACACAAAACATTCATTGAAAATCTAGATTACAAAACTGTTACGAAAAAACCCAAAAGGCAGGAATTCATTTGTTGTTATTTATGACACTTGGACAAGCCAAGCTCGCTAGCCAGTGGTTATGCGAAATTAAGTCAGAAGGGTTCATTTTAATTAGGGCCCCATGAAGGCGAAGGTGCGTCCTTGTTCTAAGACTCCTTCGATAGTCAAACACTCCTACGATATCAAAATGGTAATCTCCTGACCATTACACCCATGGTAACTGATGAGTGACTGACCATAGGACTTTCGATTCCACAGATTTAACGAGCACATATACCGCAGGCTCTCGGTGGGTCTTTGGCGGCATTGGGAGTCGAACCCAGCCCTTTCCGGTCGGAAAGCTGATGTACTAACCACTAGGATACCAAGCCCCGGACTTTATATGCAGGGTATTAAACGGAAGAATTATAAAATTGAATTTTGATGCATGTTCCAGATTTTCTAAATACGAAATCTCCTTCTAAAGAATAAAGTTAATGGACAAACTAGGTTCTAGTGAAATAAATACGAATACAGTGTACAAATAAACACAAATTGTTTTAACTTAAATATTTATCACCAGTTAAATTTATATATTAAAGACTTTATTTTCTAAAGACGTTATAGATCAGTTAAAATTTATCCCCGTCTTTTTTATTGCAATATCGCTTAGATTATTAGAAAATATAGTATCGACTCAAATGTGAGTTACCTTGGCTAAAATTTAATAAAAAAATTCAATATGAAAAACACAAAGAATAGGAAAGTACATCATTTTAAAAGAATAACATTCAATTTGATAGTTAAATTAAATTAACTTGTCCCGGAACATTTTATCCGAAAGGGTTTTAGTTTTATAGATAGAATCCCAGGACATGTATTTATAAACTAACAAACTAATCATTAGATTTTACGCTCTTTAATTAAGTTAATTGGATCCACACTAATTAAAACCCTATATCAATACATTTTCGGAAGCCCATATGTTTATGTTTGTAGATTGACTAAACAGGAAAAACTTCTTTACACGCATTTAGAAACAGCTAGAATGAAACAAATCCGCCGTATAAAATAGAGAGAGAAGAAAGTGTTGCAACCGCGATGTGTCAGCTATATTATTTATGCGGGATAATTCCGCTGAGTAACGGAGTGTGTTATCCTCAGGAGCGAGAATTATACTTTTCGTTTGTGACGATATAAAAAAGGAGCGCATTCGTTCTTAATTAAGCAAATGAGAATTGGGGAGCGAGAAAATGGCGGACGCATGTTTAATTGAATAATTGCGTTAATCTGGTCCCTGCTATTCGACTGGTGTCTGAATTTAATAAAGGGAGTGGATATTTGGTAAGCAATCAACTAAGCTGTTACTTTGGTCAGTGCCCATGATGAATTGTCTAATGACGCAATGCTTCTGTGGAATATCGAAAACTGCTTGTGCGAATATATATAAACATATGTTTATATATATATATATATATATATATATATATATATATATATATATATATATATATATATATATATATATATATATATATATATATATATATATTGTGGATACGTTATACGTTAATTTTAAGTAAAAGGAAAATTAAGTAAATTTTTCAGAAATTATATTTATCGAAATGTTTATAAATATAAAACAGTTTAAAAAAGCTCAAACCAAAAAAAAAACTTTTAAAATTGAAAAAAAAAATTTCAATAAGAACAGAATTAATTTCTTAGAATAAAAAAAATTTTAGAAAATGAAAATAATTAAAAATTGAATTCAAAAATAGGGGGGAAATTAAGGGAAAATCTTAGGTAAAAATTGTTATTTAAACTACGCTTTTATCAGGGGAATAAGGGTAATGGGAGCGTTTTGAATTGATTTGTATAAAGATTCTGAAAAATAAACACAAATGTAAATTTCTTATTCCCTAAGACTTCGAGTTAATGAAAACATTTCAATTTTCAAGCAAATTTGAAGGAAGTAAGAAGCGAATAAAAGCAGAAGTTTCTCGAAAGAAAATTGCAAATAATAATCAACCGTGGTGGTACATAAATTTATTTTATGTGTAAAGCTTGCATGAAAATGATACTACTTAAAATAACAATACAGACTTTGTTTTCTTTTAATCATGACACTGAACGTGTGGTGAAGTCTGTCTTCAATTTTTTTTACGCTAATATTGTAATGCATACAGATTAAAACAAATTTTTTTCATTTCCATGATTTCTATTAATTAATATTTCCCGTGTACTTTATAAAGGCGTAAGCATTTGAAGCCGATTCGCCCTCTCAATGTTTATAAGCAGAAAAAAAGTTAGGACTTACATAATTTTCATTTATATTTCAAAATAAAGTGTGTCTATTTAATGTTTATAGGTTCCCATTTCCACATCAGTGTAATTTGCTTAGCACTATTCAAAGACATACTGGTCATATTGCACATTGGCCTTGTTATAGAAAATCCAATAACCACATTCAAACAACTTAGTAAGTATTATAAGTGAAAAATTAATGTCATCAAAAATATATTAATTAGTATATTTATTTCCTAGTAAATGAGTTGAACCAGAAGTTAAATGTAAGCTTTCTCTGATTAGAATCAGGGGTAAGAAAATCAATCATGACGTCACGTTCAATATCACTTTAAGAGAAGTTGACTACTTGATATCATTCTCATTTGGACATTATGTAGTCAACTGCTTGACAAATGAAGGCTGTTTTTTTCATAAATCATAGCTATTAGTTGTTTAAGCTATAGACGGATTGAATTTATTTTCACTTCTTTTTCATAAATTGCATAATTCGTCTATTAATTGCAGAATGAAGGGATTTATATTTACGTTCAAATTTATATGAAAAAATAAGATTTCATTAAGTTAATGTAAAAATTACTTGAGAAATATGTTGTTGTTGCTGTTGTCATGTGCACGTTAGGCTGGCAATATGGGGTGCGCTGCTCCACTTTTCCAACTGAACTATATTTTGGTGTGGGATCATCAGTACACACATGTCATAGGTACCCGTTTATATACACACATGTCATAGAAACCATTCACAACCCATTCATACAAGGAAAGGACAGCGAAGGAGAGAGAGTGCGTTCATGAAAGTACATCGAACACAAGACCTCCCATTCAGGCACGCTGGCCACTAGACAGGGTGGGTTTCACTGGAGAAATATAACGTAAAAAACAAGTTCATTTTTCTTTGCACACAAAGCCGACAGCTAGATTACAGATATCGCCAACAGATCGCCAAACAGCCTGTTGACATAACATAAAATGGAAAAGAAACTCAAGAGAAGTCATTTTTGACCTATTTATTGTAACTATTTTATACAATTCGTTTTTACAAAAACAAACCCTGATTCAATACATATAAACTCTGATTAATGTACATCTGGCACAACTGTTTACCATGAAAGTATTTTGCTTTTGTGGTTTTAGAACACTTTAAAAAACATAATTTACTATCGATGTTATTTTACCATGCTAATTTTTACTATTCTTATCTGTATGAATATTATTATCAATTATAAATATTATTAGCTGTTTGCTATTACAAGATAAGAGGTAAAAAGTGTCGACATCATAAATATTTATCAAATTTTTCTAAGCTTCCCATGACATCCCTTTTTCACTATATTTTATATTAAAATTTGCTATTCTTTTTTATTATAATAAAAGAATATAATAAAAGTGGCTTATAAATGAAAAAATATTTGAAATAAAATATTATGCACCTGTTTTTAAAATAAATCATATAGTAACTGACAAAAATATTTATAACTTTGGCATCTCAAACTGCTTTTCCTAACAAACCATCCATTAAGGCAACTTTCTATCGCCTGCTCTTAAGATGAATGATTTATGCATTAATTACAGATCATTAATTATAAAAATATAATGAATATTTCACTCCTATTTGTTATTTCAACTTCGTTAGGCACTAATTACTTTTGCAGCCCCCATACGGAATTTCCAGCTGCAAACCAGGATGCGAGGTGTGCATGTCCCTGTTGTCCTAGGTGATGTCCCTGCTGTCCTAGGTGATGTCCCTGCTGTCCTAGGTGATAAGACGGTCACCTAGCGGTTAGGGCATCGGCCTTCAGTCCGGAAGTGTTCGATTCCCAATGCCACCAAAGAACCACCGAGTACATGCGATATACGTGCTCGTTAAATCTTGGGAATCGAAAGTCCTATGGTCGGTCTAATTTTCAAATACAACTACAGATATATTTCTCTACTATTTTTAAAACATTTTGTTTTTCAAAAATAAGAGCCTTTTATACCAAACTGTGTGAGGAAGAAAAAATGATTATTTTCCAATTTTACCATTTCACATTTCCTTTACTGTTTTCTTATGGTTAAACCAATTCAACTCTTTTTTTCCTTGTCCTATAAATAAAAAACTTAAAATTCCCTCTTTCAATTGTGATACAGTCCCCAACTCAAACATGGGTACACGTTTTGGCATACCTGGTTCGCATCCTGAGAAATGTAAGTGCTTAAGACGAACGACCGAACAACAAATTGAATTTAGGAGCGTTGCCCGTTTACTCTGCTGATTTTCCCTTCCCTGTCCCCCTCTCCTGGCAATTGGGTCCTATTTTTATGGTTTATCCCTACTTTGTGTTATTCTTCCCTACCTTCCCTTAGATCTGCGGGATTAATTTGTGCCCAGGTCTTGACTTTTCGTTAAGGTCTGTTTCTGTCAAGTGAAGCACTAAACGAGATTCAAGCGCAATTAGATCCGCTTTTCTTTCAAGCAAATAAATAAGTTCCACGAGTCTTGGACTTCTAGAAGGAATTCAAGTTTAATTATAGAAGTGCTCTTTTATTGCCATTTTGTCCAGTACATTATATTATAGCAGATACGGGCAATTTCATAAAGCCAAAAAAACTGAGTTTAAAATTATCTTAAAATTCCTTAAGGCATCTTTTCGAAATTTGCGATTTAAGGAAATTTGAGTAAGAAATTGAATACATTTTGATTTGAACTTAGAAAATATTATTTTTCACATATGACCGTGTAGAACTATTGAATGCATTTTTGAATATATCCATTCTTGAAGAAGATAATCCTAAATACTAATGATAAAACTTCGTCCTAACTGGTGTTCCAAAAATACATCTAGTCTCAAATAAATAAACAACTGTTATCTTCGACATCACTGTGATATAGATATTTTCACAACTATATTACTTAATTTCTTTTAAAAAAATTGTTAGAGCTTTCTTTTTTTCTTCTTATGCCTAAAAACATAAAAGTTTTGTCAAAAGACAACTATATACATGCATATATATATATATATATATATATATATATATATATATATATATATATATATATATATATATATATATATATATATATATATAGGCACTTTTTTATGATAATTACTTTAGTTGATTCCAAAAAAATTTTTTTTAGTGTTGGAAATTTATTTTTAGAATTGTTAATCTATTTTATAGTTCTTTATATGTAAATGAGAGAAAAAAAACCTTTTCTTAAGAATAATTTCTATTTTGAAAATGAGCTTCTGTTGCTACTGCATTACTGCCATAATTAATTTGACATTGAACAATGGAAATCTTTGTTAAAATCTACAATATTAACATAATCTTTCTAGCGTTTTCTATGAATCAGAAGGGGCACCATTTGTACACTTTTGCGATTAGTACTTACATTTTCAATTGATGGGAATTGTAATTCCTAACTGTAACTGCGAGTTAATGTTTCTACAATGACTTTGTGTTCATGACAGAGCTTTTTTTTTCAAATCAAGTAATTTTTACTATTATTTAATGCTTGATACAATGGTTTGTACCACAGGAAAAAGTGTTAAGAAATGCATATCAAAAAGCTGTTAAAGTTTAAAATAAACGGACATATTGTAATTCGACATACGCGTTTATATAGCGACAAGAAATATTTTTTAATTGATTTATTTTGATACACGATGTAAATAAATCTTTATTATTTTGTCTCATATGAAGAACTTAATTTTCTGTCATAATATTTTCTCTAAATTTAATTACAATTTACGAAGTGGAAACATTTTGACACCAAACAGTCGCCAATTTGAACTATGAAGCAGATGGGGGCAATCGTCCAGATAAATGCAATAAATTATTTCTCATAAGATTGAAATTCAATACTCTTTTTCCTTATTGCCTTAGGAAAATAAATGATAAACTATTAAAAATAGTTTATCATTTAATATTGTATTAAGTATTAGAATTTCTAATACGATAATTAAGTATTAGAAAAATGCTTTCATATATTTTTTATTATTATAAATATCTACATAATAATAATAGAAATAAGATGTAAATTTGGATTTTTACTTTTTTCAGTTTCATGCTAGTAATTTCTATTTTCAGAATATTAAACTTAATAGTATTATAAATTCTATCTAAATGTAATTTCTGCCCACACTTTTATCATTCTTTGTATTTTAAAAATACATATTGTCATTTTTAACCAATTTTAAATCTATTGTATGTCTCTATGAATTCCCCCAAAGCAGCTGTTGTATGAGGACTTTCAATTTAAACTTTTCTAAATATATTTGCATACGTAAGTAAAATTAAATTTTCTTTTCTATTGTAAGTTCATTAATTGTAAAAGATAAAAATGTTCATATAAATATACTTCTCTTGTTACAATAAACTATTCAGTTGTGTAATATTTCAAAAAATAAGTATAGAAAATCATTTTCATACATTTCATTTCTTTGTAACTAACCTCATCTGAGAACATACAATCAAACTTTCGAATTCAAATGCAAATAACATTTAATGTGCGTTTATTTTAACATTCATAAATTCATTAGATTTAATTTTTGAAGTTTTAAAAAAAGCTCTAAGCCGCTTAACAAAATACTATAAGTAGCACTCTCTCTGTCTTCTCTGAGGATTCCATCGAAGATAGCGAGCAATATACACGCATCTCAAAGGAGGAAACATCGAAACCGCGCAATGCTTACCACAACAAAGAAAGAAAGTATACCAATCTTCCGTTTTTTAACAATTTTCAAGATCGAACTAATGATCTTCCTTTCTAAAAACTACTGTCCTAAGTAAAAAAAAAAATTGAAATTTTTTGTTTTTCGAACACTGGTTCAAATTTTTTTTAAAAAAACTCAGGAATATTCATTCCTTATACAAACAACTTTAGAAAAATTGTTTTATAGTTGTTTAAAAAATTTACCCAAGTTTTACCAAACTTTAGAAATTTACCAAAGCCTAAAATAAAATTCACTTATTTAAGTTGATGTCTGTGTACCTCATATTTTTTTGAAAGAAGCATTTATACATTTTACTATTTCCAACTTAAATAACTCTTAAGAGTCTTCTAACCTTATTAACAAACAAACGATCAATTTTTCCCCGTGGTCTTCATTCTTTTGTGCACATTCTAATCGAATCCAATTCAATATTGTAGAGCATTTCAAGCACTATTCTGTTTTCTTCAACTAGATGGCACATAATTTCATATTATTAATATTTTTAAATCAGCACTGTTTTAAATCATTAATGTACTAATTTTGAAAAATAAAAATTATCATCAAATATAATTATTTCTTAAAAAATATTTTTCAAATTATTTAAAAAAATGGTTTGCAAATTATTTCCTTAAAAAAGTGTTCTATACTTCAAAGAACTACTTAAATTCATCAGATATTATATCGCATGCAACAAAATATTAATCTATTTTTTGCTTAACATATTGATATATATTTCAAATTACTTTAATGATGTTATATAATATTACCTCGCATAAAAATTTATAAAATATTTGTGAATTCAAAAATTCTACCAACATTTATTTCTCATCCTCCATGTATTATGAAAACCAAGATTTTTCAATGATCGTTGACATTATTATTCACATGGTTTAGGTTTAGAGTCCGCGATTACCTGCTCAATCGAGGGCTCTTTCTCATTATCATGAGTCAGTGAGTTTTGAACTCATGGCCGCTGCGTTCTTAGAGTGAAACTAGGAATAACAGGTAACATGTTGAGGGCATCTTGTTCTTGGTCCCTGATTGTAAATTTAAAAAAACTCCCACTTAGCACCTGACTGGTAGAGCCTAGCTCTGGTAGGCCAAAGGAAGGGTAGGCTAGGGGCCTACACATGCAGGATTCAGGTGGTCGTGGTGGTGATTGAATTTGTTTTAAAATTCTGTTGCCTCATAAACCATTATTTAAACCAGGGATAACCAACTCTTCATTTTTGCTGTTCATTTTTGTATCTTTGCGTGAATAAAATTCTCCAGTAACGTATTCAATAATTTAATGAAACTGCTAAATATTGTATCAGATAGTCCACTGAAAGAGTTGTACTGCTATACACATCTTTTAGGGCACACAGACAGGATATTTTTCTTTAAATAATAAATCATTGCATCATAAAAGCATCAAGACGCGATAAAATTTTAATTTCTATACTATTAACAGTCAGAGAACGTGTCGCTAAACATAGTTTTAAAGATGTAAGTAATATTTCTGAAAATTTATGTTTTTTTTTTACTTTTAATATTTATATTATACATATTTTTTCATCTTCCATTCAAATATTATAATTTATTACATCCGGATTATTTCCATTTACTAATTTCACCACAGTTGATATAAAAATTGATTTTAAGATAATAAAAAAGTATAATTTCATATCACATATACACTTATGCACGTTTAAATTCCAATAGATTTGTAGGCATGTCTGTAATATTTGCCTACAAATCTATTGTAATTTAATAGACTGTTAAATTTAGTGGACTAAGGAATAATAACTGATTATGCAGAAGGAAGACGCGGCTGACACTTGATTTCACTATAAAATTAATACATATTTCATTTTTTATGGTATTAAACTAGTTATTCAGATAATAATTTTATTGTTCTTATTTACGCTCTCCTGTTCCTGTTTACATTGATCTTGTTTTATTGTTAATTTTATTTATACAGTTTGTGGGAAAAAAAATTCAGTCAAGCATTCGATTGCTTCATAACAAGAATGGATTTTCTAAGGGTTTTTTTAGGAGATCGAACTTTCTAGTTTGAGTTTTAAATGTATGACTCATGCTCAAAATGCATTACAGTGGACTTACTCCATCTCTATATAATTTTAATAGAATGATATCGTTGCACACATTGTATAACATACTTACGGAATGCACTTATTCCTTTATTTTACTTCGCAGCAATAGAGCTTGGGGAGTGAAAAACTTTATCCGAGGATTCCCTTTACCTACAGAATTTTTAACATCACAGAACGACCATTTGGCGGATTTATTCGCAGCCATAAAGGATATAGGAATGAAATACATGCCAGGAAGCGGAAACACAGTCTATCCACAGCGACGATTCTAACTACCGGGCGTAGACAAAAGGATATTGAAGCTTTGGAAAAGCC
Source organism: Latrodectus hesperus (assembly GCA_037975125.1). Lineage (NCBI taxonomy): Eukaryota > Metazoa > Arthropoda > Arachnida > Araneae > Theridiidae > Latrodectus > Latrodectus hesperus. The sequence continues at coordinate 29,531,700 of CM075855.1, read as the reverse complement.
CTTCAGTCCCCTGGCTGCACTGGGAGTTATATTTCCCTCCCCCCGCGTCAGCGCCCCTGCCCGGCTACTAACGCAGGACCCGCAATGAATGACAATGAATTGAAGAAGCCGTAACGTCGGGTCGTAGAAGGAGACACACTGTTATGGGGTTGTTTTCGGGGGATTGTGGGAAAGCGAGACAATTCATCCACCGTTGCCACTCGTAAAAGTACCTGGATAGTTTAGTTTCCAGTGGTGTATCTTCAAGCGATCATGATTATTTGGAGTTGATGGTCTGGAAGTTGATTCATTTGTCTTTCTATTGTTTTTGTAAGTAAAATGAAGACGCTCAGTACTTCAAAGAAAATTAAATTTTTGAGGCATTAGTTGCTATATATACATATTAAAAAAAACTCATCTTTAAAAAACTGCCTTAACCATGGTATTTCTCAGGTGACAAAGAAATCAAAGTTTGTACATCAGCAAAAACATTTACCGATGCATTCACAGAGCTTAATGATGTTAAATTGGATGAGGTAATACCCATTCGTTAGGGTGGTAATTATGCGTTGAGAAAAAGATAATATTTAAAGATGAACTCATCATTATTCAAAACGAGTAAATATTGAATGATGAACTCTAGTTGGCTCAAGATGAGCAGAAACAGAGCAAAATACCGTATCGGTCATACTGTTCTTTTCATATCAAACAGTAATAAATGAGACGAGTTTACAATTATAACCACTACAGAAGCACAGATACCACAAATTTGAAGAACCTTTGGTTTAACAAATATCGTTTAGCTATTACAATTTCAGCCTATTATTTAGTTGCAAATAATTAATTACTGACAAATAAAGAATACGTAAGAAATAAAAAGCACTTTTTGGCACACATACTGTAAAATCCTTTTGGTGTCTTTTTCAATTTTTTTGGTGATTAAAAAAAATGTCGCCAACATGACATGACAAATTTCTTTCTAAATAAGTAAATTGAATTGATTAATAATAAAAAAACCAGAATAAAAGTATGAAATATTGAGATTTCTTAAAAAATAAAATGCGCTTGAATCATACTTTCAAAAACTCTAATGAAAACGTGCATTTGAGACAAATGGTTTAAATTGTTTCGTGGTGATGTGTGAGCTGGGGTTGCTGAAATTGGAGTGTTGTTCCTCAATATTCTCGATCTTTATGAAATATTAAAGAATCTAGCTAGTGCCAGTAAAATGCCATTGACTTATATTGCAACCTAAAAATCTGTCAAAAAACTCACCAAATTTAAAAACACGCCAAATGAATTATATGACATTTGTGCCTATATTTTTATCACCAATGCAATTGATAAAGTTACTCTCGAAAATATAAAAGACAGTACGTAAAATAAAATCCAAAAGCAGGTTTTAACTGCAATAAGAAGTCAAATGTTGATATGAAATTTGTACTTTTCTTTTTCGTTTCGAATTTCAATCATCACTCTGTGCATCGACAAATTGAAAATTTAAATAGCAACCTCAGTTTTCAGAGTTGAAGGGGTGTCAAGAAATCAATTCAAAGAATATTGCATTCAGTTAAAAGAAATTAAAATTTAAGAAATAAACAAACTGTTAATTAAAAATTAATGGTTCACGCGAGTTTCGAGGCTAGAAATAATATTTGTCTGTCATCGGAGCCAGATTCGTCATCGGATATTTTCTGAAACTCCTAAAACTTTTATATGAAAAGTCACCTTTTTTCATTATTAACAATTTGTATAATTTCAATGAAATATTTATCATGGATAAGAAAACAATTATTTTGGCGAATATTTTTAAAATTTTCAATGGAATTTTAAAAATTCAGCGATATCTGAATCTAATCTTAATGGAAAAATGATAATAAAATAAATTTTTTAAACTAAATCGTATTTGACATGTCAAAAATTAAGAACTTGATTTAATCAAATAGAGGAATGCAAAAATGCATAACATTGATCAATAGCTTAATTAAATTTAATTTTTTAAATGTAAATATGATATTCTGTCCAATTTGATTTAATTTTCTATAAATTGTGGTCTTAATGAGAGGGGAAATGTGCTGAGAGAGATAGTACTATCACTAATAAAAATATTTAAATACGAGTATTTATGTTTGTAGAATTATCATACATAAAAAAGATTAATCTGAACACTTTAATCTTGTCCATGAAATATAAATTTCAGGTGCTGATTTATCTATTAATATTTGATCAACATTTTATGTATAGAAATTTTCCTTCACATATTTAAAATATATCTAAAGGAAAAATAAATTTAAAAGATAATGAGAGAATTAATTAATTCAGAAAAATTTTATGTTATGTGTATGGTAATCGCCTAGATTTAAAACAAAAAATTTTATATTGCATAAAAATAAGATATAAAAAATATGAGAATATATATTTTAAAACTATTGGAAATATAAATAAAATTTCTTTATTGTGCATAGAAAATGTTCATTTTTTACATTATTTAATTATTTAATGTTTCTTAGCTAATATTTGCGAGATTTTATTTCTTTGTTGTACATAAATGCATTCTTTTCATTTAAAAGTTCATGGAAAGAAACTTTTTTCAAATTATTTTGCCTTACTGAGTGATTAAGTTGTAAAATTGTTCAATGCTATTCAATGATAAATATTGTTAATATGTGTGAGCTTATATCGTATTTAGAAGATGTAAAAAAATGCTCTAAATCAAATGTGCAAAAATTATTTAAAGTTTACATATTACACTTTTATTTATTACAATTATACAAAATATATACATGTACAAATTTTGATAATTATTTGGTATTCATTTAGATTATAGAGAGATACGTATAATGTATAGAATTCTGAAAAATATAAATGTAAATATTTGTCTTATTTAAAACAGGATTATTTTGTCCATAATTGCAAAACATTATAACGTTAGATATTTTTGAGAATTGTAATCCTAGTATACTAATCATAGGCATTCACCATATTATTTGTGAGTACTCATTTCGTAAATTCCAATAAGAAAATTTTGAAAAGGTAGAAATTTATATTCAGTTTATGGATGCATAACATAAATATTTTGTTTTAAATTATCATTTTTTATAATAAATAGTTCAAAAATCTCAAATTTTTAAATTGTGTATTTGTCTATATTTTTTCATAATTTGTGCCTAGTTCCATTTGTTTTTTTTTTTTTATATAATTATCAAAAACAAACATCATTTTTCATTTTCATATGAATAAAACTGATAACAGCAATTAAAATCGAAAGATTTATCCCCAACTATTAAGAAGAAAACAAATCTAAAATCAACTATAACAGAATAAAATCACCTTTTATTGCGCATTTGTCACGATATTTGTAACTTAACTGAGATTTTATATATATATATATATATATATATATATATATATATATATATATATATATATATATATATATATATATATATATATATATATATATATATATATATATATATATAATATATATATATATTATATATAATATATATATATATAATATATATATATAATATATAATATATTTATATTTATATACATATATATATATATATATATAATATATATATATATTATATATAATTAGTTAATAGTATAATTTATAAAATATGCAAAGAATATAATATGATGAAACAAAATACAGAAAAGCCATAATTTGTGCCAATGTGGTCAACACCCCTGATGAAGCTGACCATATTGGTACTTTATTCCATTTATTCCATTTATATTTATATTTATCTTTCTTTAAAGTGTTTTCAATGTAATTCTTTTCATTGTATTTTTTCAAAGTATTATTTTCCATTTGATATTTTAATATTTCAATGTGTTGTCTTCCATCTGATATTCTACTTTTGACATTTTTCATTGTATTTTGTTTCATCATATTATATTATATATAATATATATATATATAATATATATATATAATATATAATATATATATATATATATATATATATATATATATATATATATATATATATATATATATATATATATATATATATATATATATATATATATATATATATATATATATATATATATATATATATATGCTGTTATTTGCATGAATTGATTGCTGCAAATGATAAAAATAACTATTTTTGCAACATTTTTTATTCACGAAAAGCATAACATATGCTACATTGTGAATAATGTTTTCGTAAATAATTTAACATGTTTTCATTGTAAAACTCTGTTCAACAAAACAATAATTTTTGCTCCCTATGTAGCACTGAAAAAAACAAATAAAAAATTCAAATGTCACGATATTTTTTAAATTATTTTGTCTAATTTTCCAAGCAATATCTTCAGAACAAGTGAATAAAGTAAATCTTGCAATACAAACTTTAAAAGAATTGAAAGATTTGAAGTATAGCCATTTCATATTTCCTTTTAAAGTGACCTTGAAGAGAAAACAATTTGGAAATCCTTTGAATATTTTATGACGTCTTTGCTTAGCAACTGTTTTATTGAGTACATCTCGGTGAAATACAGACACCTGTCTTCTCGGTGTGCTTCATCCAATCCTGATCAAACAGGTGGAAATAGATTATTTATTAAGTTAATATTATAAATACCGGCGATAAACAGCATCTAGTTTTTTCTGCAGTAACCAAGGGAAGTGTTTAACGATTATCTCCTACACTTTGTCATATGTTTTTGGATATATTTTATCAGGAAGATTTATAAACTCGCTATATCCAAACAATTATTGCTTTGCATTTTAATAGTTTTAATTAAGTTGTTATTCAAATCTTGAAATAATCATTTAAAATGCTACTCATAATGGTAAAGAAAACAGTTTATATTCGTGATATTTTCTGAGAGCATAAATACAAATTAATTTTAATATCGATCGAATACAGAATTTTAATGAAAAAGAATTTAGAATCTTACAAGCATAAAAAAGGATAAATAGGATGAGATACCTGTGATAATGATAACTTTTCCATTTTCGTTCGTTGACAAATTTATTGTTTAAACAATAACGTATCCTCTATCACTGTAACTTTAACTTCAAATCAAACAAAAATTGATGCTTCTGTAAAATGTAATGAGAGAAAACAAGTATTGATCACGTCGCAGAGAGAAAAAATTTAATCAAAAACTTTATTCTTCAGATAATTTTTGTATCTGCTTCAGAAAAGATTTTTCATACAAGCTATATCAATGGTTTCATACATCTAATATTACCTACACTACAAAAAATTTGTTATTCAATATTAAGACTGTAATTTTAGTAGAAAACAAATATCTAAAATAGGTTTAATAAGTATCCTAATTACAAAGTAATTTGATTGGGAATTTATAGGGAGCCTTTTTTATACTCAAAATCCACAAATATAATTTATTTTATTCAATATTATTTTTTTCATTTTTGAATCTAGCCAATAGCGGAGAAAGAGAAAAAGAAAATGACAAAAGGGGAAAAATTTGTAAGCTCTTTTTTTAACCTCATCATTTTTCCAATTAATTAACAGCAAATTTTATTTGAAAAAGTAGCTATCAAGTTACCCTATGCAAAAGTATAATTCTTGCATAGATAATAATTCTTTGCTATTTGCGTATTTATTATTCATTAAATGTAGAGAGATTTATTAATTCCTTAGAAATTAATTGCTCTACAAATATTACAACATTAAAAAAAATTTTAATAATCATAAGAGCTAATATATTTTCTCCCATTGAAAAATATTTTTTAAAAAATTTTTCTGGGTATTATTCTTTTCTCCAACAATTATTTTGATTCTTTAAGATTTCAATTAAAATAATTTTTAAAGAAATTATTGCCGAGGATTTTAAATGAAATGATTTACAAAATATCTCAAAATTGCAGATTATAAATGACATACTTCCCAATGAGTATACGAAAAATACATAGAGTGATATAAAGTTAATGTTACTTTCGTTACGAGAAGTTGCTGCTTTTAATTTTGTTTTGACTTAAAAAAAAAACGCGTTAACAGTACAGCCTATTTAAATAACTACATTCACGAACCCAAATGAACATACATTTCATTATAAGAAAAAAATCTCTTATAGTCACATGTATTTTGTGAGAACCATTACTTAGGAGAACTGCTTAAAAAGTTTTGGAATTCAAATAACAATCATTCATCCTGTATTTGCTAGGAAAAGCGTAGTGAGTTAGCTTTCAGAGAAAAATGCAAGTAAAACGAAGACACATAGAGTGTAATGTCAATATCTCTGAATCAAACATCTATCCCACTTTCTCTATTAGATCATAAACCTTATCTATAACTACAGATCTTGCTCTTGAGTTGATCAACAATATCCATGATGACTGCTTATTCACACGGATGTTAGCGAAATGACAGAACTTGTTCCGGTAGTGGGGTATTTATTAAGTATCAAAACGAATCCCACCAAATCTCAATCAAACCCCGACGGTTGTTCCGTCTTCTGGTGAACTTATTGCAATAATGTGGGTCTTGATACGGTTCTTCCTCTCCCTGGGAATGAGGAAATTTGGATTGTCGGACAGCCAGACGCCATCCAGCATCTTACTAACTGGCACAGAGTCCGTGATAATACAGGAGTAGCTATCTTGGACAAGCTTAGACGACTCTCCTTATCTCGTGATTCACTTCCCGAAGTGGATCCCTTCCCATGTAGACATTTGCGGGTAACGAATTAGCTGATGCCCTAGAAAAAAGGGTACTGACGAGCCTTTGCTTACTCCGGCGTCTCTTACCTATTCTGAACTATACTCTAGACAGAAAGGCCTTCGGTCTGCATTTGCCATTCCCCCCGTGCACCATTGGTACCAGGGTAATCGTCCTGGCAGATCTCTATCCCTCCGGTGCAGCAGACTGGAACAAACTACAATAACTCGTTTTCGAAGTGGCCACTAAGATCATTGGCATTTGGCAACAAGAAAGAAATTTCCAATTTGCGCTAAGTGTTTCAAAAGCCAAGCCACTCCGGATCATATCCTTGAGTGCTTGGGACTCGATAAAGAAGATCTTCTGGAGCGACCATTATTGGTCATTGATTTCCTGAGAGTGTGCAATGTCATAGACTTGGTCTAGCGCTGCTAGACAACAGGGATCAGCAACAACAACATAACTACAGATAGTTAAATAGTTAGATACTATAAAAACAAATAGTTACAAATAGCTATAGAGACCTTAAACTATAACTATAAATAGTTGTCCGGATGCTGGTAAAATGTGTCAACATTAATAGTATTTGTGAAAAAGTATTGCATGTTAGTGGGAGATACACATGCGTTACCAGGAATGGGGTTTTAACCAAATTAAAGATCTAATCTCTAAGATAGGGCTTACAGCCAAATATGATGATTGCATTAGGTTAAAAATTGAATGTGGAAATCTTTTATTTATGCCAACAGAATGAATTCTGCATGCCATATTATTTTACACAGCCGATGTTTATTATTTATAGTGAGAAACCTCATGTTATACAAATAGAGTTATAAATTAGATTTATTTTTTTAAATCTATCTGGCATGAATATTTGTTACCACAATCGTTAATATACCACGGATTCCAGCTTATTTAATAATCTGAAATCTGTGGTATATTAATTATGCGAGTTATTGATACAGCGTGCAATATCGATAACTTGCATACTGAATAATCTAATGAACAACTTATGAATAAAATAGCCGGTATCAAGCACTCCCTAGCAAATAAAAATGTGAAAGCTTTGTTCAGTTGTTGAAACGAAGAACAGGAATTGAAAATGATATTACCATAGCAATTTTCCTTTAGGAACTCAGTCTAAGACATGGGATTATGAAATACAAGCAATTTCAAATTAGGTATGAAGTGATTTAAAAGTAAAATGTTTTTTAAGTAGAACCAAAAATTTGGGAAAATAAAAAACTGATCCACTACAAAAAAAAAAATTTGGTTCCATGAAAGATTATTTTTTCAATCATACACTAACAGTTTTCCCTGAAAAGTCAAGAGCAAGGTAAAGTTGGGGAAAACCGCAACAAAGTCCTGGACTTTACAGATTCAAGAAGTGGTTTTATAATAACAACTTGACCATCAAAATACAACTTAATCCCCTTAAAGGACATCAAACCCGAAGCTCAGATTTACTAGAGTAATGCTAGAGTTTATAAGCAGCGAACAACAAAGTTATTTAGGTTAATTATTGACCTAAAACTTAATTTTTTATCCTAATTCTAGGATAAAAAATGAAGATAGGAAAGTTGTATGAGTCTACTGAGAATTGCAAGTTCTGGTTGGGCATAAAGCAAAACCATCGCATTTTTATTACGTATGTCACCATCTAGTACACTGCAGTTTCTGTAGGAAATACCATTGTTCTGCTTTAAAATAGTATAGCTATACCAAAAACACATATTAACTAACAAATTACACCTCAACACTATCAATTTATCTTAAATTAACTTAATCCACATAGGCTTATTTACTATTGATCCTTACATAAATATTAATGAATCCAAGATTTCAAAATGAATCTTAGTCAATACAACAAATATACTTATGGATAAAAGATTGTACAGGCCAATTATGCGCGATTAAATACAAAAACCATATATTTTGAGAATAAGACTGAGCTCAAGTAACTCCATCTTTCAAACTCTATGATAGCCATCTTAGAATTCGTCAATTTCTTAATATTGTTCAATAATTCAACCCTAATGAAGATGATAAGGTTTTTGCAAGAAAACAGAACAGAATATGATTATTTGAAACATCCTGAATAGCCTACAACCGGTTCTCACATATTTATCTAAAATGGGGAGGACATGCATTAGAATCCAAGGAAAAAGGAGGCAAGTATGGAAAGTTAAGAGATTTTATCGCTTTTGCAGTTGGCTCACTGCATGCCTCTTCTAAGATCTCATTTCCAGAGTGAGTATGAAATAGACCCAAAAGTGGCAAGAAGGTTAGGAATAACAACACAGTTGCAATTGAGTGCATTACGCAGAAGTAGTCACCCCTTTCTGTCAAGGTCACTTAAACATATTTTTACATCTCATCTTACATCGTCAGACTAAGATTATGGATTAGCAGACATTTTTATAAATTATAACATCAAAGGTATTCTGACAATGCCCTGACGCATTGCTTTCCCATCCAAATGTGAGATACTGGAACTTTTAAGGGATAAAACATCTGGAAATAAACTTCGAAGTGTAATGAGCAAAAAAGAACTAATTACTTCCCCACATTCTGTAATGGACATTAATAAATAGTCCTTCAGTTACATTTCGCCGAGTCTATTCCACTTATATTCATTTTATCATTACATATCTTTATTTTATATTAAAATTTTTAACTTTGATGTTCTCTCCTTCGTGCAATCTTGCATAATTTAAATAAAAGTGCTGTAACTACCCTTAAATTAATAAATATCTTCGGGGTTAAGAATAGGGGAGTTTTTAGAGACAACTGTAAACCATATACAGTACGATATTATTCCAGAGAAACCACAAATAATTTGTACAATTTGGTTCATTAAATTATTAATGCAATTTCTTGTTGTGTATGTATACGTTTTGTCGATATTAGTAATAGCGTCTCTATATTCTTTATATTTCGACCCAGTTCTTTCTTGTTGTGATTATTTCCAATCCATCAGAGATCTAGCGGCAGCCAGATCAGATCCATGACACTTTGAACCCTAGCGAAGTCGAGCACGAGCAGTGGACTTCCGCAAACATCCCCCAGAGCGAACAGTCCAGGATGTGATCGTGGGAGGCCGGCTTCAGGTTGCATTTGACGAGTTCTTTGCCTTGGTGTAACCAATTGTTTCTAAAATATGTAGTCGTTATCAACACAATTATCTTTTCTGATCCCTTATCGAATACTCTACTCTCATGTGTTCCAGGGAGAACTTGGAAATAAAAGCCCCGTAAACAAACAAAAGAATTAGACTCATTTAAATCCTTGTGCGACTTATAGAGTTAATATTATAAGCAATCAAAATGATTTAACCTTTAACAAATGCATAATTTTATTCCAAAACAGTATTTAAAATTCTGTTAAAGAGTCCTTATGCAACTAGACTTTAATACGGATTTATAAAAGTAAATTTAAAATATATGTGTGTATATACTTGTGTAAATTGTGCTCCAGGAAGACTTTTTATAGATAGTGAAGCCTATCCATGTGTCCCGGAATACCGGAAAAGACCGGAAAACTCCCAAATACTGGTCCTTATGGCATGCATTCAGAAGATAGAAGCATAACGTCCATAACGGTTTTGTACATTTCATTGGTTAAAAAATTAAATATAATGATTTCATACCAAATTCTAATTAAACTAGTTATTAATGAACGAAAGCAAATAATTTGCTGAGAAATAATCTGAAAAGTAAATTATAATTAATGTAACATTACTACTTCTAATATTTTAACAAAAAATTTTGTAAGCTACAATATAATCATTTATTTTAACAAATATAAATTCGACATTAAGGTACTAGCATTAATTAGACAGTATTTATTTTATGTAATTTTTTAATAACATGGACTCATTAATTTTCCCAAATAAAATTCATTAATTTAATGGAAATATTTCTGTGAAATAAACATAAAGTCAAAATAAATTCCCCCACAAATCCAATACCCTTATCTTGGTGATCTATTCTTTAATTATGAAGACTTAATTACTGTTTCAATTTAATTACTGACTAAGAATTTCTTGTAGAAGAAAAAATATATGTTCTTTTCTATCTTTATAGGGAAAAAAATGTCAGTTTTTCACCATCTTCATTTGAATATCGCATTAAATGTCGAAAGAGGAAAAAATATTTTACCGAAAATGAAAAAAAATATTCTTAATTGCTTCCATATCTTTTAATGGAGCGGTTCGTTTAGCACAGGAATTTATTTCTTTGACAATACAAGCAAGTTTTTTCCCCTTCAATTTATTAGTATCAAGAAAAAAAGGGGTGCTACAGTACATAAGAACTGGATTTCTGGTATCTAAATTTGCAAATCCGTCGAGATCATCGTAGAGCCGGTCAGGCAATCGAGACGAGTTTAGATGTTTCGCGCCTGGGAGAAATAAAACCCCCGTTGCCATTACTCTTCATTTAAATGCTGTGTTCCATGCTCGACACGGTAAAATACTGTTTTCCTAACGTAGTTATGTGTTTCTCGGGGATTTCAGATTTATACTCTTTCGAAATTTCTGGAAAGTTTCATTCCTCAATATATCGAAGCAGTATGGAAAATGAAATCTCCTTTATTTAAGGCAAACAAGGTTTATTTTAAAATGACAAGAAAAATATTCGCTTTTTAAAGCAAACACATTTGTCATTTTTTTTCCATCACATTTTAATCTTCTTTCAGAAGAAGTAGTAAGACTCAGAATCAATTTAAAATTTGAGTTATGTTTGATTTGTATATTTTTTTACCATTTTTCTTTATCATTATGTTATTTTTTTCAAATTATTAACTGTATTTTTTTTAATTATTAACTGTCAATTTTTTTAAATTATTAATTATATTGAAATGTTTTCTTTTATTATTGATCCAGCAAATCCATTTGGCTAGCAGATAAAATTCAATTCATAAACTCACTAAAGTATAATATACTGTAATTATATAGTTTTCATATAACAATATTCATATTTTTGTATAAGTTTAATAATTACAGCGTTTTACTGGTTCTAACATTTTACTGTGATCTACAATACATTGGATAAAAAGAATTTCTGATAAATAGTTTCTACATATTCAATAGAATTTTCTAAATATATTTCGTATAGAAATTCTATCAATAAAATGATAATATTTTAGGCATTCTATTAATGGATAGAATATCTAAAATGTAGTACATAAATTACTAGTATGAAACTTTAATTATATAAAAATAACTCTAAATCAATATTTAAATATTTTCATTGAATGACATTCTTTCAATTGAATAAATTTTAGTGGAAATCTATAAATTAAAATAGAATTCACAATATTATTATAGATATTTATGATATTTAAATTCCCTTTATGAACAAAGTAATAATAAACGTAATTAAATAGTTAAATATTATAATATTTTAACAAAAATTGCGAAGTAATAATAGAATATGTGATGGGCATTTTAAATACAGATGTCAAAAATGGTGGTTATGTTTCTGTTGTTAATTTTCAATGGAATGTACTTTATTCAAATAATTTCATTTATTAAATTAAAATCCTATACAATAAAAATACACTTTAATTTTAATTCTTTTTTTCAGTAATATATACTAAAATTCCAATAAGTAGTGAGTTGTAAAAGAAATATCTTTATTTCATATTTGTCATCCACATAATCACTGAAATAATAATTTAACCTCATTAAATTTTTGTTATCTAACTTCCTCATATTCCGATTTTCCAAAAACTTTATCATATTCCTCTATAGAATTATGTTATTTATTATTAATTAAGAAATAACTTCCCATAAAATTGTAACTGTTGACACAGGAAGTAAGAAATTAATGGTGAATAATTTCTTATAATCTTCAATAAATCTCTAGAAATCTCAATTTAAAGAAGTCACTATCACATTCATTTTTTAAAATGATAAAAAATTTTACGATAAAAACATTTTATTAATATATAACTCTGGTATAAATTTGCAATCTTTATTCCCTGACTAGTGAAAAATACCCATGGATTCCAAATAATTTCTAACTAGAAAAAGGTTTTAATTATAACTACTTCAGAATTTTTGCTACCTTAGAAAATTACTTATGCCATATTCACTGCCTTCATCAAGCTTCCTTAAAGTCATTAAAACTGAAGTTTTTCTTCGCAAAAATTATTATTTTAATAATTTTGATACTATTTGGAGAAGAAAAATAATAAAAAGTAATTCTCCAATCTTTCTCTTGTCAATGACCTGCAAATATTAGCGCCTTCTTATAAATTAATTAATAATACACGCAATTCGTATAATGGTTTCCGCATTATGTACATATTTAAAAAATATTACACAATCTATTTATATTTAAAATATGCAACTGATAGTTTTGTTGAAAAGTGAAATGAAATTTTTACAAATTATATTAAATATTTCTTATTATAACAGGTTGACATTGTTTCAGCATGGCAAAACATAATTTTATGGTCAGTAATGTTCACAACTATGAGATCTTTTTATCATAGCATTTGAAAATATATTTTTAAGTAATATTAATTATATTTTTTAAGTAAATTTTCTCATACATGAATTAGCCTTTTATGCTTTTCAATTATATGTATAATAATATTAAAACTATGCGAAGTTTTTTATAATATGGGGCACACTATATTTCGTCTGATATCGAATACGCAATAACAAATAGTTTCATAAAAAGAATTTACTATATAATTACTATCATAACAGATAAACAATGTTTTAATATGAAAATTTTATATCGTGATGAATTAAATTTAGACATATGTTTTTTGAATTGAATAGTTAAGATGCAAGCTTTGATATATAAATTAATTTTGTAACTCACACATACATTTATATATATATAAATGTATAATATATATATATATATATATATATATATATATATATATATATATATATATATATATATATATATATATATATCAACGTATTGATCAGCTTCTTGATCAATTATAAAGAAAAATCGAATGAAGTGTTGAACGTTCGGAAATTTATTTTAGTTAAGAATTAATTAAATGTAGAAGTCAAATTTCTGTCATCCTTATTACAAAGCGATCGGCGGTACTTAGCGAAAGTCGAAAGAAAGCACGTTTGTTAAAGTGGGCGAAAGCAGTACATTTTACTATTGATATACTTTATTTTCTTAGAAAAAATATTATATGGATGAGATAAGAAGGTTAGTATATAAATATTATAGAAATGAGGTAAGAAGGTGGGATCCGATTGTATGAGTATTATTTTCTAGACCACCACCAGTCAAGCAAAGATAGCAATTTTGCTAATCTTTTTTTGTTTTTGAATCCTGGAATGCTGTTCTTTGCAGTAAAAGCAACTGCACAGTGAGTTTGTACCAACGTACATTGTTTTTATATAAATTATTTACTAATGCTGCACTCAAAATTTCAAAATGATCTACTGCCTACATTTTAATTTAACCAGTGACCGGTATTTTGATATAAATTTCATTCTATTCCGTTGGTCTGTTTTGTGTTCCAGACAGAACTTTTGCAAACGTAAAAACATATAATTTATTTATACGTATAAATCCTGATTTCATATTTTATACAGATTTAGTTTTATAACTTAAGTTTATTTTTTGTAAACAATCCTATTTAATGATGTGAAAGTATTTATTTCACTACATAAAATTCAATATACTTCTATTAAATTGGAAAGATAATTTCCAGTAGTAAAATGTTGCTTTGTTTTTAAAATTAAAAAAGGTGAGTTTAGGGACTAAATTTGTTTAGTTTATCGCAAACTTCTAATTTAGATGGTTATATTTTTTTTCTAGTGTATTAATCTATTTCAATTGATTATTCTCTTCGCAAAAATTCAAACACAAAATTTCAGTAGCTGATAAATTCGTTTAGACAAAGAGTCAAACACTTTCGTGCAATTCAAAGTATCTATGCAATAGAAAATAGCAGAACACCGTGATAAAACAAATTTTTTCCTTCTATTAAAATGTAGCTTACTTTTCCACGTAGATTCTTTTCCCATTACGGTTGCAGTTATACGTAATAATCTCCTACTTAAGCCTTGCGCGGTAGTGTGTGTAGGACGGCATCAAAAACGGAATCCATTGTTCATCGCCTGCGCGTCCCTTCCCCACTAGAGGCTACGCCGTCTAAATATGTAAATCTCCTCTTATGCACTCATAAATATTTAAAAACCCGACATTCAACATTAAACGAAAAATAATAATCCATTTCAAATTCGAATTTTCTTCTTTAAATGGTGTGGATCAATAAACACGTACAATGGTATCACTAAGGGTGGAACGTTCGAAACTGCCTGTTTATATTCTTTTAATGTGGCATATTTACGTATCTTTATGCCTGCCTCTTGGGAATTGAAGATTCGGTACCTGATATTTGGCGCTATTCCTAAATTTACAACTCAGCCTTTCAGTCCAATTACGGTTGCAGAGAAGGATTTTTATTTTGTGTCCTTTAATGGCCGGCACGCTACACGAGTTCCTACTTTGCCTGACTTTTTACGAGTTCGCGTGAGTTAGCAGGGAGTGAAGATCCCTGTGTTTTCGAGTAAGATATACGAAAGCACGTAAAAACGTCGCTTCACAGTGAACCCAATGTTTCATGCACTTATTGTTGCTGTATTTGGCAACAAAAGTTGTGTTAACCCTACGAACCGTTTATTCGTTCGCAATAAGCATTGTAATTTTCTTTGTTCCATTTCCTTTTTGCCAATTTGGCACTCAGCGAGCTATTATGTTCGTCGCAAATTAGATTTTCGTAATTTCGTTTGGATTTCATCAAGGTATGGAACTATTTGCATGCAAATTTGTTTCATCATCTGATGCCACTTTTGACATTGACAATTAATGATTTATTTCATAAAATTCAAAAAGTGTATTGGGAAAAGCAATTTACAATTACATTGTTTACAACTCACAAAATGCAAAAACGTTTAATTGGAAGTACATATTTTGTATTTAGTTGACAAAGCTTGTTGATAAAAAGAGAAAAACTAAGCAAATCGAATTATACAAAATAAAATTTTTGACCTCTGGTGATAAAAAATTAAATTAATTTTTTATCGAAATAACTGAATGCGTTGAAATCTTATTCCATTATATTCAGTACCTTCTGTCAAAGAATTTGAATTTATTTTGAAAATTTTTGCTAATCAAAAACAAAATCCTTTTATTTCCTGCCTTCAAAATTCTACATACTAATTATAATAATTGAATTTTAATAAATATATCTTATTCACACTATTTTTCCTTTCTTGATTACTATTAAATTATTTTGAAAGTACATTCCAAAGAATAAACACGTCATTATATTATTTGACCAATTGTACTTGTATTGCTTATAAATAACTTAAATTCTATCGTGTATCTTGAAAAAATTCATTTTATTTATTAAATGGCAGACTTTTAAAAATAAATTGATTGCTAATTTTTGTTTGTGTGAAATAATTAATCACTTTATTTGTATCTCATTTTGCGATTGCATTTGTATTAATCTTGCAGAATTGAAGCCGATTGAAGGCTCTCTTCTAATTAAAAACTATTGAGTTCGATCCCAGCTACTATTGAAAAACAAAAAGTGAACACTTCTGCTTTCCGCATCATTGAGTGGATCCTTTGACGACAAAACAACGAAAAGCTGTTGCTAATATTTTAATATCCAACACATACTTTGTCTTCCAAGAGGACTTTCAGCATATAACATTCAGGTACCGCGTGACAGAAAACCCGGAAATCTCCCAGACACCCACTCCGACAAAATACAAAAGTGCAATATCTATCGCCCTTTGTTCTATAAATAATGGGATCAAGTCCAACACATACTCCTTCTATAAAGAGAGCACTGGGCATACGATGGGCTCCGAGTAGGTATTTTGACGCTGAGCCCTTTCTAACGACCTAAGGATGGTGTAAGGCTTTTTAATGTGTCCACAACCAAATTTCCTTCGAACTATACATAGTGGTGCAGGCCAGCCCCGGACTGTATCTTAAAGTTAACTGGTTTGGAATATTCGTCCATCAACAAGTGCCTTGTCATTTTGAACCACGGTCAGGTGATGAGGTCAAGCCTGACCTAACACCCTCCTCTCAACATCCACGCCACACCACTTTGGACGTCACACAATAACATGGACGCGTCCCCAATCCACGTAGCTCCTGCAACCAGGTGAGGAAGAATGTGGTCATCCTCCCAACCACTGCAGGCGGCCAATCATGCTTCACTTTTCTCATCTTAACGGGAGGCGGCGTGAAGCCACTGCAGCTTGCGATTGAAAGATAGAGGGCCCTTCCATGGTTGTTGTTAGAATTTAATGACTACCACATAAATACCTTCCTGGAGGATTTTTTTGTCCATATTCACGTGTTGCAGCAGAGGAAACCTGGAAATCTCCCAAGCATACACCCTCACACATGTAGATGCAGAAGCGTACCATACACCTCCCACTAGTAGCTGGAATCATTCTGAAAAAGCGGGTGGTCTCGTTGGTTAGAGCGTCGTTCTCATTATCGGAAGATAATGAGTTCCAATCCTGACTTAACCGAAGATCTGTCGTGTTTACTAAAGGCGATTGAGGCAAGTTCAGAATGTATAAATGTCCTTCAAGTGAAATGATGCTTCTGGACTGGTAGGTTAAGTACCTGGGGGTCTTCTACTTGGTCCCTGGTTCAAAACCACGACCCGGCTGCTTCAATCTAATTAATAGAGCCCAACTCAGGGCAAGGTACAGAGACTGCTGCAACAACTCTATGGGCTCTTGGGAATTTTCCAAGTTTTCTCTTGTGTTCCGTGAACATTGTCTTCTATCTATGAAAATATTCTTAGTGGCGAACTCACAAACATCTTGTAACAGCTTTCAGCGGTTAAGTTATCTTTTGTACGATGTTAAAAATATAAACGCAGATGATTAAGCAACACTGACCCTTTCCCTAGTCTTACACCAGCCCTTAACAATGTCCTTATACACTATATGACTTAGAAATAAACTCATTTCGTCCTAAATGTGAATAAAATTCGACTTGAATGTGGATAAATACATACATATGATTCTTTTAACTAGCTGCATTTAAACTCTCAATAGATATGCATTTGTGGAAAAATTTGACATAAGACTTATGAAATGTAATAAGTAACAGAACTTGTATGATATTCTGTTTCCAGTAGAGCCTGTTTAATGATTCCACCATACCTACTTTGACGATTCTGCTCCATAATATGTCATTATTTCTGTTAGGAAAACACCTGTCACTGTTTGTTGACAGCTAAAGTCTTTCTTCTCTGTATCCTACACCATTAAGAGCTTCCTTAGTATTGACATGGAAATGGTAAAAAGCATTTTTTCTTGTGGTACGACTTGTGTTATTTTTTCTTGTGTGACCAAAATATCGATTATATGAACTTTCATGAGCATTACCAAAAATGATTCGCAACGGAAGCAAAATATTTCAAGGAAAATAACATAATTCTAGCCAAATATTTTATGACAAACTATTTCTTTGATCCAACATCTTGTTTATCAATACTTCGTAATAAATTGTATCTTCATTTGTTAGCTTTTTATATTTAGTAAGATATCTTAATAAAAAAAAATACATTTTTCGAAATCTGTACTTATTTATTTGTTTTGTGTACATAACAAATTTCTGCAATTTATATTTTAATCACGAAATTTCAAAAATCACAGATAAAAGTCATTCTGTGAATGTAAAATTTTAAGTTCCAGGGAATATTAAACTGGAGAAAAATTTAAACAAATGCTTCTATTTCACATTTGTCATTCAAAACTCTCGTAACAAACTTGTTTCAACAACAAATACATGTGAAATATTATCTGCATACTTAGAAAACCAGTTTGAAAGGAGTTTTATAAATATTTAGTAATGATTTCTCACTAATGCGAGAGTCGTTTGCACTTAGAAATAGTGATTATTAAGGACGAATTTTGTTGACATCACTTTGTCACTTTAGACGAGATTTTTACTTCAGACTTCCGGGCAGTGAAGATCATCCATTATAGGAGCATGGAAGAGGAAAAATCAGACGATGATTCAAGAGCTATATCTATCCTTCTACATTTGCATACATTTGAGATATTTGCTGCTAAACCCTTGTGAATAAAAGATGAAATGGATTTAAAGTCCAATTTTAAACTCAAAAATTCTAATCAAAGTCTAGACAGCACTTTTTGTCAAAGACTTACTTTAAAATTAGCAAGCTGCTTATCATCATAGAATATTATATATATATATATATATATATATATATATATATATATATATACATATATATATATACATATATATATATATATATATATATATATATATATATATATATATATATATATATATATATATATATATATATACATATATATATATATATATATATATATATATATATATACATACATATATATATATATATATATATATATATATATATATATATATATATATATATATATATATATATATATATATATATATATATATATATATATATATATATATATATATATATATATATATATATATATATATATATATATATATATATATATATATATATATATATATATATATATATATATATATATATATATATATATATATATATATATATATATATATATATATATATATATATATATATATATATATATATATATATATATATATATATATATATATATATATATATATATATATATATATATATATATATATATATATATATATATATATATATACATATGTATATATATATATATATATATTTATATATATATATATATATATATATATATATATATATATATATATATATATATATATATATATATATATATATATATATATATATATATATATATATATATATATATATATATATATATATATATATATATATATATATATATATATATATATATATATATATATATATATATATATATATATATATTATGTGTGTGCGTTATTAAACACTATTAAAATAATGACATTTTAAATATTCTATTTCAGTTGTAAACGAAGAGGAAAATGTTTACATGTTAAATTTTTTCATTTCATTTAAAACCGGAATTATTATATTTAGAATGTTATTATTAATGATACTAAAGAATAATTTTCTCACACATTATTCGAAAAAAATTAGTATAACCAATTAAAAAAATCATTTAAAAATGTAATAATGTATTTTTTTAAAAGTAACAACATTCAAAATGATTTTTATAAAATTCCGAAAGTTAAATCTAAATCGAGTTTCGTAATTTTTATCTCATTGGCTGGTCTCATTTAATACCGCTTTTTGTTTTTTAAGCTGCATTTAATAAAATTCCTCCCATAAAAGTTGTAAAACAAGTCCTTTGTTAAAATAAAATAATATTAAGTTGTAAAGCGGAAAATTTTCCGGTTTATGTGGTATTGCACAACGTGTCTGAGAACCATTAAAGAATATTTCATAAAATAGAAGTAAAATTCATTGTCTGTTATTCTTTTACATTTAACTCTTATTTTTAATGCAAGCGGTATTCATATTGCTTATTTATGCCTTACAGACAATCATAAAATATATTCGCTAGTGTACTGCATTGTGTAATAAAAATTATCGATTGTATGTAATATTTGTTTCAAATTATTTTTTTATGATATAAACTTTGCTTAAGCAAATATTTTGAAATCAATATTAATATAAATGTATAAATAATTTCCATCATAGAACTTATCCTTATATTAATATACATTCATATTTAATACATTTACATTCGAAACAAATAACCATATATTTAAAGGAAAGAAAAATCTCAAATGAATTGCAACATTGATTTTTGAATAATTGACTAATTATAAAAAAACGACTTTGAATTATTTTTCGCGTGATTATATAATTATTTGAATAATATTTTATCTTTACTGCGTTTCAGGGAATTTTTAATAGTTCCATGCACGATTGCTTTCAGAATTTTAGTAAACAAGGAAGTGGAAATGAGATCAAAACATACAAGCAAAGCATTTTCTATGGAAGACAATTTAAAGAAATAATTTAGTTGGTGCTCATTTTTCGATGATTGGATATTGGTTCTGTGCTTAGTAAAAAAGCTTTCAAGTTGAGGCTACATTAAAGAAAACGCTCTACAGAATTATTCTCTTGAGTTAAAATAAATTTTAAAACCCAAAAAATTTTGTCATTATATTAATATTTTTTTTTTTTCAGATTGTAAAATATTTCCATTTTCAAAACTTTTCTGTGAGCAATAGTTTTAAAAGTTAAGATATTTACCAAAAAGCACACACAAAATTGTCTTGAAAACAATATTTAAAGTTGAAAGAAAAAGACTTGCGATGATTCGTTGCGTTTTAAATGCTGATACTTGAAATTCGTAGTTTGCAAAACACTTAGTTTCTTGTATTAAATAAGTTCATAAAATTTTATTCTCCGAGCACAGAATTATAAGCTAAATTTGTGAGAAGAAAGAAAAAGAAAGCAAACGATTTTATGATAAATTGACGAATGAATGGAGCTGGGGATGACTATTGTCGTTCGATTGTAAACTTAAAACAATTTTTACAAAAAATACATGCATAACAATTTAAATTTTCGAATAAGAAATTTATTTTAAAAAATAAGATATTTTTTGTCATACAGCTACAAAACACTGAGGTAATTGTATAAATGCATTTAAAAGATTTGACTGTCGAAGCATAAAGTATATACTGAATTAATACAAAAAAGAAAAAGCAAACGATTTTCAATTAATTGTTATTTTGAAATGAATATGAATGATTCCTACAGTAACTGTTGCTATTTGAAAGTTTAAGCTTATGACAATTTTCAAAAAATAAAATTTAACAATTTTATTCAAATAATTTTTAAAAAAAATGTTTAATATTGAATTCTGCAATGCAAAATAGAGCGAACATTTTAACAATTGAAAATGACTTCTAAACACTAGAACCAAAAGATCAAATTTACACTTGAAAGCGTATTCACTTTGAAACGAAAGAAATATAGGCTATATTGCAAAAATAAAATTATTTGCAAGATTCGTAGAAAAGAAATTTTGCGGATTTTGAATGCAAAATAATAGGAATTATAATTTTTTTACTAACGATTGAGAAGATTCAATAAATAAGATACATGGAAATTGAAAAATTCATTATTTTTTTAATTATAGAAATTTAATTTTTTTTTAAGAAATTTACAAATTTGTTGCAATGAATTCAAATAAAATTATGCATTAATTTTATTTATCTGGAAATTTATAGGTAAAATAAATAATGTGTGGATAAAATTTTTCCTTCGTTTTTTACTTGAATTTTTTTAATTAATTCATGTAATACTAATTTTTTTAACATTTTAAGAAATTTAATGTAAGAATTTTTTTAATCTTTGTTTTCTTTTAATTTAATAAAATAATTAGTCATCAAACTTTTTTCAAGAAAACTTGTTTATATTCAATGCACGTTTTAAACTTTTTCAAATTTATAAAATATACGAAATTTTTTTTCATATATATATATATATATATATATATATATATATATATAATAAATTTTTTTCTAACAAATAAACATTGATTTAAATTAAGGAAAAAAAGATGTTTTTTAAGTTTTTTTAAATCAAGGTAAACTTTGAAGGAGATATTTTGCTTCACAAAAGTAATTTGAAGAGCTTCTTTATTTAACTATTTTAAAACATAATATATATTATCAGTGAAGTATTTTGATCAATTAAAGTAACTGATGATATAAAAATTATATAAAAAAGGATGATTTAAAAAAAATGTTCACTGCCTGCTGATCACAAGGGAAAATCTGCAGGTTACGCAGACAAAGTTGGTAAGATCTTAAGAACTGAAACATTTTATTCCCTGGAGAAGTAAACGGCTTGAATCAAAATTTTAGCGAAAATTATTGTCTTGATTGTTTGTGGTTGAATGAAAAAAAAAACAAAGCGGAAGAACTTACGGTGCATTTCGCTTTGTTCCATTTTCAATTAAAAGTGCAACAATAATATTATAAAGTATCCATATTTATATTGATGCCTATAATATTATAGGCATTAATATAGAAAATGCACAGTTACCAATTTTCGATTTTTGAATTATCTGCTGTAGAATGTGTAATAATTAAATGTGAATTAGGAGTAATAACTATTACTAAGACAAGTACCAATTTTTAGATATTATTAATTTTTTGTTAACTTCTTTTTTGTAACTTTGGTTGGCTTTTTTTAAGCCATAAAAGGGTTGTTTATTTCGTTCCAGTTTAGATCATGACTACATCATTTTTTTAGAATTCCCATTGGTTGAAAATATCCATGACGTCATATAACGTTTCATCCACGTCACATCGTATTGAGTCGGTGTTGTGAATCTGAGTTGTCGACGAATTTGCTGGCTGGCTTCCAATCACATTCTTCGAGAGGCAGCAAACAAGGCGAAATTCAGCATCAAATGTTTGAGAATAGTGCCGCAGTTTATTTTGTTAATAAAACGCTTTCTCATATAAGGAACAGCAAAGCATCGATTTGAAAAGCCGTTTTCCATAGATTCAAGCCATTAACACACATGGACAATAAAACAGCAAAAAAAGCAACATGAAAAAGACATGACAAAACATCCAATTTATGGCTAGTTTAAATCGTTCTTGCCGATTTAAATTTTTAAAAGTTTCATTTTTTTTATCCAATGGCGGGCACACAAGGTTGACTGAAACCTATGCCACAACAAGGCCAGAAACTGCTACTCATTTGTCGTTACCCAGCGAGAACCTGTGAACCATGTTACGGAGGCGTGTAGCGTTACCCGCGCCATACCACCACAAACCCGTTTATAGGGTGAGCCACATTCATACAACATCACAGAAGAAAGGACAGAGAGAACAGAGAAGGAAAGAAACATCCATGCCCGAACCGGGATTCGAACCCGGGACCCACAGCTCAGGAGTCAGGAACGCTAACCACTCAGCCAATTGGTCGGCTTAAAAATTTCATTAACTAATAGAATTTTAAATTAATAAGTGCAATATTTTTATACTATCTCTTTTGAATCTTATGCCTTCCTTACGTCAACATTAAAAATTTTCTAATAATCATTTTTAAAGCGCCATTTTAATGCAAAGATTTAATATCACACAGTGGGTTATGAAAATCCTTTAAGGATCTACAAGATATCAGCATGAATTCAATGACAGTGGGTCGAACTTACGCATTGCAGATGAGGTCCCTCTGAAAGCTCCCAAGGACCCAACCATCTCCTGCTGTCCGACAGCGACTAGTTTTCAGATACTTTGACACCACGTCCAGAGCTCAAAGCGTTTGTAAGGCGAATCAATATCAACTCTCTTCCAAGAGGACTTTTCCCAGATATTTGACCCTATTTACTCGTCGCTAGGGAGGAAACCTGGAACACTCCCTAACTTCCCTCTGTTTACTTGATAGACGTCCTTGCAGAAGGTCACAAGTGCATCCTTATTGTCCCGGTGGAAGCAGTTGCCACAGTCGAAACGGGAACCTTTTCCACCTAAAAGTGTTGTCCAACCACAATTCCTCGGAAAGAATGGGTTTCAGAAAAACTTGATGCAGAATTTAATAATTCATAACACAGTCTACATATATTTAACAAATGATAACACCAGTCTTATTCCCTGTGCAGATTTGGCAACTGAAAGATTGGCACTATGGCTTCTAATTCACTAGTTCGTAAGCTCGATTCCTGCCTTGAGCCTAGACATCTACGTTTAAAAGCCATGATAACTTTATTACAGTCCGAGGTTCGATCCTCGGGCTGGGCAAGGTTGACTCAGCCTTTCATCCCTTCAGTGGGTCGATAAACTGAGTACCAAGCATGCTTGGGAACTAAAACACTGGGGGTCTTACGTTAGTCTAACTGGGACATATGCTTCGCACCCAGGGCCCTCGGTCATGGAAACAGTTATGGGCACTGTAGGCCTTGGCCCACATGGGCTATCGTGCCATGGAGTTTAGTTTAACTTTATAAAACATTGATTTCGATACTGTATTACGGACATCGTAAGTTTACATCATAACTGTTGCAACACTTTTTTTAAGCATCTACTGCATATTTGACCAGTCTGGAGGATTTTTTATAAATAAAGGATTCATTATATCAAAAGGGAAAAAACCAGAAAAATTCCCTAGCAACCACCTCAACAAATGTGGTTGCAAAAAGCAAAAGCACAACACGATTTCTGATTATTCAACAACCATTGGAATCGAAGCCGAGACCTAGTACTCTGAAGACCGTGATCCTGCTGCTAGGATAAAATTTAACTTTTGGGTTTTTGAGAAATTATATTCGTTTATAAAGACAATAAAACCAAAGTAGCTAAAATGAACAATAATCAACTAATTGTCTGCAGAGCGGTGTCAATCTTCGATGTGACAAATTTTAGATCCCCAAATTTGATTTTGGCGATCTAAAATTTGCTACATCAAGGATCGGACTGTAAAATTTCAAGAGATCAAGGTTAATCCCTTTGATATTAGAATTTTTCAAAAAGCTTATTTTCTAAAGTTCTAATATGAATGTGATATTGGCAGCAAATATTCCATTTATATAATTCAAGTGAAATTAGGCATTTTATTTATGATATTTAATAATTATTTTTAATTTAACTCTGTTTAAATTTAGTATTATATTAATAATTATTAATTTTTAATTTAATTATATTTAAAGCAGTATATTTATTTTATTTAGAAAACTGAATTTTTTTTATTTTTAAATTTATAAAATTGATAATTCTTTTTCTATTTATTGTACTAACTTATGTCATGATGTATGAAGCTTGGCTCAACACTCCTGGTCAAACCCACGCTAAAAGTATGATCTGTGGATTATCAGCGAGGATTGCTTCTGAAATTCTAAGATGCTCTAGGCAGAAGATACGTTTAATCGTAGGCTTCATAACTGGGCACTACTATTTCAGAAAACACCTCCATAAAATGGGACTGTTTCAGCAAGACCCTATCTGCAGGAAATGTCATACGAAGATGAAACGGCCGAGCATATCATTTACGAATGCGAGGCCCTTGTCCTCCCTAGATTAACTTCTTCAGGTATCATCCATACTAGAGAGTTACACCTAGACTCCATTAAAGGGTTATCGGAAATTATTAATAAAGTGGGTGACCCGAGCAACTGGAACTAGGAAACATTGGGTTTGGAGTTAATAGTACAAAATGCTGATAAAAGCAGAGGTGCCCAATGACATACAAACCCAACTATAAGAAGAAGAAGAGGAAGAAGAACTTATGTCATAAAATATTACTTTGAATTTAATATTGTCTGCTTCAAAATACTATAATCTATTTGCAAAATTACATTTAAGAACTTTTAAATTTATGAACAATTTTGTCATTTTTTGTGATCGTTGCATTTTTTACAGTAACTGCATACAAAACGCATACAATGCATATACAGAAATTGCATACTAATTCAATGCGAAAAATATTTTTTTATAAAATGATTATAGGATAACTATAATAAGAAAATTATTCCTTAGTTTGAGAACTCGTGTTCGGGTCCAAATTTGATCTTAGAAATCTGGATAGTATTAAAAATTAATTTATCTTTATTTGTTTTAGAAAAATTAAATTAGCTATTTAAATTTAAGTTTAGGCTTCACTAATCTAGATGTGAAACTTATTACTAATTACGCATCTAAATGCTAAATCTGTACCTAAATGGTTTACTTTTTAGACTTCATTTCAAAATTTAATGCATGAATTTATGCTTGAAATAGATTTGAAATTAGTTTAAACTGTATATTTTGGACAATTTATACCGTAAGCAGGGAAGTTTTTAATAGTTTAGAATTAATTTTAAACTGTAAGTTCTAGGCAATTTGCCGTAAGCTTTGATGTTTGTACTGGTATGGAATTATTTTTAAACTGTAAATTCTAGACAATTTATCATAAGCTTGGATGTTTGTAATAGTTTGGAATTATTTTTAGACAATACGTTCCAGTCCAGATAGCTCCTTGAATGAAAAGTTGTATACAACAGTACAAAGAATACCTATGTCCAAAACGTAGTGTGCCAATTTATTAAGCGAAAATCTCAATAAGGATCCTTGCTCTAAAATTTTCATTAACCTTAGAGATTATTTTACAAAATTAATTAAAACAGAACCAAATTAAAGTGTTTAACAAAAAGAAATATTTTAAATATTATGAAGAAATGGATTATACGAAATTCCAATCGGAAGTAAAAGAAATAGGAGAAATTTAATGACTTATTTGGAGAACAAAATCCTATCCTGGCAGTCAAATAGCAGAATAATTAGATGATTTACGATGAAATATTTTTTATTCAGTTAAAAAATAGATTAATTTACAAACAAAAAAATCATTTTTGCTGACGTTTTATATGCTTTAATGTGTTTCAAATATCGTCATTCCATTCAAATATCGTCATTCTAATCAAATTCTTCTTTCGCTGCCCTTTTTTCACAAGTAAAAACCATGCATAAAATTAAATGCTAAACTGTAGTAACTTATAAGCTTAGATTATGGAGCATTAAAAGTAAAATTTAAACTTCGCTAGAATTTCACAAGAATTTTCGGTGATTGTCATTATTTCAATGTTAAAAATTTATTTACCCGTGCTTAAAAAATGGCAGATGTAAAACATCATTATTAGAAAAAATAAATATTATTTCTGATTCGAATTGAACGCATTCAAGCGGTTTTATTTCGTTTATTTTTAAAAATCTACCAAAATGTGAAATATAATTACTTTTAGAAATATTAAGCTTAATACAGGAATGTCTCTTTCATGATAGACCGGTGCACACATTTTTTGTAAAATATTTGTCACCGTAAAAGAAATATTAAAATTAATTTTAAAAATCAAAAAGCGATTTGTATTGTAAAATTCCTACACTCTAAAAATTTTAGAGTAATCATAAATCTATAATTTTCCAAAAGTTTTCGTGGCTAGAAAAAGTAAAGAACTATGGCATTTACATTAGAAACAGCTGTTTGATTTAACTATTTTGAAATTAACTAGTCTTGAAGATATTACGTTATAATAATTGATATAGCTATTATTGGTCTTATATTCAGAAAATTAATCAAATATTATAATCTTAAGGCTTAAAAAGCTAGAGACTGTTAGATAAAATTATACTTATACTTTTATATTGTACTTCACATTAAAACGATTTTTAAGGGATTTTTTTGTACTTTGAACATTAATGGACTTATAACCATCCTGAAATTTTTGTGTATATTTAAAAGCTAAATTGATTTGTTTGATATTTCACAAATATATAAATAATAATTAATTTCAAATAAATAAAAATACTTCCGAATGCTGTAAATTATTATCCTAGATAACAAGCTCCCACATAATCATTCAATTGGATCCTGACAGCTTTCAGTTTTTAAATTAAAAACTTTTTTTATACACTTTTAATTCTATTTTACTTCAGAACACAAGAATATTTACAAAATATATGGGTTCTTTTTCTCAATATAAAAAAGAATATTACAGAAGAGTATTTAATTACTTATTTTAATGTATAAGAAATTATTTCAATTTTATTTTATTGATTTTAACGTATTTAACATAACTTTCGAAAAAAGAGCGTGACATAAATTAAATTATACAGTATTTTTTTTTTTTTTTGCAATCATATTTGTGAACTTAGAATGAAAATTTTCATTAATATTATAAAATATTTTAAATTTCCTATTTTTATAAATTGCTTTTGAAATGCTTCGTTAAACTTTTTTATGAGCATCACTGTATTAAATTTTGTATATTTTTTTACTATTAAACATAAAATTTTATTATATCATGTATCATAATTTATATATATATATGTGTGTGTGTGTGTGTGTGTGTGTGTGTGTGTGTGTGTGTGTGTGTGTGTGTGTGTGTGTGTGTGTGTGTGTGTGTGTGAATTTTTGTTCGATTATTCATGAAATGTGATTGCACACTGTATAAATAAAGCATTATGTAATGTTTTTTATTAATCATCCACATAAAAAATAAATTTATAATTTAATACGAAAATACGATTATTCAAATTTTTCTTTACATGAGTATATAAGTAAAATAATTATTAAACCAACTTTATTTTTGATAAATTAATCTTTAAAATGCATTTTCTTTTATTAAATAATCACAAATATTCCTATAGATTATGATAAATTTCACGGTGCAAAATTAAAGTTAATAAAAGGTTTGTTATTTTTCAAAATTATATAATTAAACTTCGGTTAATTTCTATTGAAGAATTAATCGTAGAGATATTTTCAAATGATTTTAAAAAATTTAAGTATGCAATAATTTAATCAAAAATACTGTGTTTCATAAAATTAAATTTACGATGTTTCTTATCATACGAAAGACTTGTGACTAAAAGAAAGAATGGTAATAAAATAATGTATAAATAAATGTATAGAATATATTGCTCTTTTTATTAATATGATTATTATTTTCATGCAATATGGGTCTAAAATTTTATTTTATTATTTTTGGCTCATTTTTTAAATTGGGTTTCATGTACATAAAATATTTACTTGAAAAAAAACAAGGAAATTTAACTTAAAATATTTAATTTTAAAAGACATAGACCATAAATACATTTATTATGCATAAAAATATTATTTCAAAACTTATTCATAGAAGGCGAAAAAAATACAGTTTAAAAAATCGTTCTTACCTGTGCAGGAACGCAGACGATCGTGGAAGACAGTTCCACTGCAGACGACGGGCTTCCTGGAACAGCCCCCGATCTCTCAACTCCCAACTGAAGTCTGCAGACCGGCCGCCCGGTTACAGTGTGCGCCCCTCGCACGGCGCAATTCTCCGCCCCCGGTGGCGCCCCTGCTGTCCAATGAGCGCCGGCAGTCCTCGCCCCCGAATTGAATTAAAACCTCGAAGCCCCCGTCAATTTTTGCTTTTTTTCTACGGGGTGGGTCCTTTCGACCGGATTGTGGCCCAATCACGAGGGGGTCTCCGATTTTATTTGTTTTTTTCTTCTGACTCTAAGCCCCGGGACTCGAGGGTGGAGTTGAGATCGAAATATGTTTATGGGGGTCAGCGTGAAAGGGATGTAGGTAAATACAGGGGAACTTAAGTTTCAGCTTCAGAAACTCTTGCAGTACGGTTTAGAATTCTGGCCTCGGTTGATAATGTCCGAATGTTTTCTCTGTTTCTATGCTCTCAGTTCTACCAAAGTTATGGGTTAAAATATCGGTTTGTAACAGAATCTTCCACCAAAGGATTACAATTTGTGAGCTGACAACAGATGTGATTAGCTTTTTGTGGATTCTAGCAGCTCTGTGGATAATATTTGCAATTTCCAATGTTATTCGTTCATAAAGTTGAATTTATTACGCATTCAATAACAATTTGGATTAAATCTCAAAGTTTGGATAGTGGTTTTCTTGAATTTTGAAAATGATTTTTCTCTATTAGTGAATTACAGAATCAAAAAAGAATTTTATCTTAATTTTGTCAAACATTTCATGGAGATGGCTATCTCACGTGAATTAATTTTTTTTTTCAATGGAATTTCTGTTGCAGCTATATTAGTGAATCAATGATTTTTGTAGTGGAATACTTCCAGTGTCAGGAATTTTTGGTATAGCCATCTTAATGCATAAATGATTTCTGTAAGTGAAATATTTCCTAGCTGAGGAAAATTTGCTGTTGCCACCTTAATGAGTTACCAATCTTTGTTTGAGGAATAATACCAACTTGATGAATTTTTATTATGACTACCTTATTGAACTTATTATTTGTTTTAATAAAATACTTCTAACAGGGGAAATTTCTGTTTTAGCCATTTTAATGAATTTGATGACTTTTGCTAGCTAAACAATACCAACTTGAGGAATTTCCTCTGCAATCATCTTAGTGAATTAATGATTTCTGTCCTTGAACTTTTTTTGTCTAAGGAATTTTCATTAATATTCATTCTAATGAATTTATGAATTTTCGAGTGAAATAATACAAACTTGTTAAATTTCTGTTTTGATTTTTTTTGTAAATTATTATTTCTGTTTGAAAAATATTTCTAACTTATGAATTTTTTTATATTGTCATCTTACTAAATTTATGATTTCTCTTAATGAAACTTTCCCTTGAGGAATCCCTCTTGTTTTCGTCAAAATAAATTAACTTCATATCATAATTTTATATTTATTGCACAGCAATTAAAATTTTAGGAATTTAGTTTTATGACTTAAATACTACGGAATGTATTTCAATATAATATAATGGTAGTTAGTATTACTAAATCTTATATTAATAAACCTGGAATGATTTTTGCTATATTTCTTAACACTGTGTTAGACAATATTGTTAAATCTAAAGCCACTTGGATTATTATATATATATATATATATATATATATATATATATATATATACATATATATATATATATATATATATATATATATATATATATATATATATATATATATATATATATATATATATATATATATATATATATAATAATAGACCTATTTTGGATTTTTTATTAAAAAGTTGTATTTATTGCATTAATTGTTTTGATTTTAAAAACCTTTTCACTAGCATATACCATTTAACAAATTCAGCAATATATTGTATCTCTATTTTCAGGGCTATAGGAATTTATTAAATATTGATTTTGAATATTGGAATAACTTTGTTAAAATGTGTATTTATAATAATTTTTATATATAATGGTGGAAATATATTTATTCAAAATTGTGGTATTCTACAAGAATCAAATTTTTCTAGCATACTTGCAAATTTATTTTTACATTATTTTGAAAAAAGCTTCATTTATGAGTATCCTTTGGCTTTTAGATACATTGATGATTTTATTACTTTCAATAATTCAAATTTTGAAGATATTTCTAAAATTATTTACTGTAATGAACTTTCTCAAATTAAAACTAATTTATTTGATATTACAGCAGAATTCTTAGATTTATTTATCAGTATTAACAATTATATTACATATGTCGATGTTTTTGACAAAACGAATCAATTTAATATTAAAATTAATAAGTTAATATACTGGAACTCAAATATTTCTTTAAAAATACTTAAAAACGTTATATTTAATGAACTAAATTGCATTTATAATATCTGTAACAATCACGAATTTACTAAAAATCAAATAAGACGCCTAATTGATCACCTCAAAAATAATAATATTCCAACTTATTTCAAAATATGTAGGAAGTAGGGAATCGCTTGTAAGATTGAAGTAATACGTAGTTTTTACAACTACAGAAGGGCCACCCAAGCACTGAAGTTCTTACAAGAATCCCGAAAACACCTACATTCACTTTCTTTCACTTTCTATCTCTTTAAACATGATTTAACCTTAAATCTCTTTAAACACATTTTTGTTTTAAATTTACTGCATGTTTCTAAACTACTTTAAATTTTTTAATGTAATTATTCTTGGCAACTGTATCTTTATTCCAATTTCAAATTTACCTTCGGCAACTTTACCTTTTTTCTGATACATAAATTCATTCTGATTTGCTGGTGTTGGTATTATATATGTTGTTGTTCTTTCTACACACACACACACTGTGGGTTTGTTTACTTTTACTTTTCTTTATATATATATATATATATATATATATATATATATATATATATATATATATATATATATATATATATATATATATATACTTTAACAAATAAATGTCTTTATACTTTTTCTTTTAATACGAACTCTCTTCGGAGGAATAGCTCGAAGATTTTTAAACATTTGTCCTTTGTGCATGTCAGAAAAGAGTGTTTATTTTGCATAGCTGACCATCTCTCTCCTGATGAATATATGGTCCCTATGTGCTTTCCTCCTATTCTTTGTATTGTATATTTTAATAATTTTCAAATTTTGTCTTTTTAGTTTTACTCTTTGTCATGTTTTATCTTTTATATATATATATATATATATATATATATATATATATATATATATATATATATATATATATATATATATATATATATATATATATATATATATATATATATATATATATATATATATATATATATATATATATATATATATATATATATATATATATATATATATATATATATATATATATATATATAAGTAAGTAAGTAATAAATGCAATGTAAAATATAATATAAAATGTTTGTTAAATAAAGATGAAATACAATACCAACAAATATACATCTGGCACTCTAAGATAGATGCATCAAGAATATAAATAAGATATAATTTGAAAATTGCTAATAGAAATAAAATAAAAATTTGAAAATCAATGACAATTATCTATTAATATATATATTTCTGATAAAAGTAATCTCTTTAATTTTAAAATCAACAAATTAATTTATTAGAACTCAAGTGTGTCTTCAAGGGTTTACAAGAATATTATCCTCAATGAGCGTTTGATTGCAATAATTATAAACTCATTAGAAATCCAATCAAAGGCTCAGTTTGGATTCTCGAAAACGATAATACTCCTGCTTATTTTTATTTGAATAGGAATCGCTTGTAAGAGTGAAATAAAAAAAATGCCTGTTTTTACTTTTACAGAAAGACTTTCCAAGAGTTTTAGTTGTTATAAAAATCCTTAAAATATAACTTCTTATGCTTTAAATTTTTTTTCTTAATTTTTCAGACTACTTTAAATATACCTCTTATTTTTCAAATTACTTTTAGCAACTATATCTTCACCGCAATTTAAATAATTAGAAGTTTTGATGTTTTGTGCATTTGATATTATTCTCTTTTTTACTTTGAATTCGTGTAAATTGTTTTGATATTTTTATGTTTTGTTTTGATGTTTTCTTCTACTAATTTGGGTTCTAATATGGTTGATATATTGTTCATTTTGATGTTATATTTTACTTACTATATTCGAGCGAATTGCATGAATATTTAATATCCTTAAGTTAGAGAGAAATGTAAAAAATTATGCTATTTTTTACATATAACAAAATATTTCAACAGTATTAATGCTCCACAACTAAAAATTCTTAAAAATTAGATTTACATTAGTTATTTATCAAACACTATAAATCTTCAGAGCTTTTCTTTGAACTAAACTTGTTTTTTGAACTAATCTTGAGTTATGAATTGTGTTTTAAATTTAATTCTATGTAACTTCGAAGCAGTAGGTCCCGGGTTCAAATCCTGTTTCGAAAAGGGATGTTCTTTTCTCTGTGTGTGTGTTTCTCTATCCTTTCACTTTTTCGGGGCAAAGATGGCACACCCCTTGGGTATCCCACCGTGTAAGTGGGCATCACCTTCCCCACTTGTGTCTCTGAACACGATTAAATTCGTAAAAGCATTGGGGGAAAAAGTGTTCTATTCTATGCAAAAGCGCTACGGGCAGGTCTTCGTTCTTGAATGTTAGATCTGTCTTAATTTTTAAATGTCAGAAGGAAACTACCGATGCTTCTGACTGTTTTAGATTATCTTTTAACTAAAGAATTTCCTCTAATAGAAAATATCCAGCATTTAAAAATCCTGATAAATAAAAATTAACTTATAATGTTACTATTATTAAATAGTAATTAATGCGGTAAAATTTTTAATTAATGAGGTATAATTTTTAATAATAGATGATTTATTAAATTATACTTGTTATGTTAGTTATTAATGTTATTAAAATTATACTCATTAAATAGCAATTATTATTACAGATTTTATAGACACAATTATTAGTTACCAAGTAACAAAGCAGTATATTCTTATGATTAAAATTCCTCAAAATGAATATGATTTTATTAAAATAAATATTTCATTTATGTGATATTATTTTAAATTCATTAACTACATTTTTTCTAGAGTTGTTTTTTATTTTACTTTTATAATCCGTTTGTTTTAAAACAGGTTTTAACATTCCAAACAATGTAAGCAGTCGTTACAAAGTATTTTATATATTGTTTCTTCCTAATACAGTACTCTGCCGATAATCGGCTGATGGCTCGCGAGCTAATATAAGTACGTGTTACCATTTACATGCATTAATTCGTCAAATGCGTATTTATATTGATTTGTTACCTCCCTTTTAATAAAATTTTGGAGAATATCCGAATATATATATGTATGTATGTATATTATATATATATATATATATATATATATATATATATATATATATATATATATATTCGAATATTCTCCAAAACTTTATATATATATATATATATATATATATATATATATATATATATATATATATATACAATGACTTTATAAAATGCCGTTTATTTTTTATTATTATTTAATTATTAAATATAATAAATAATTACCTTACACACACGCACATTAAAATTGCATAAAAATTTTCAATCAGAACATATCCTTTTTTACTTAATGAAACTTTTACTTCATCCGAGCATGATATTATAATATTTTTGAAAATTAAGTGCATATTTAATATATTATAAAAATTAATTTGTAATATATATATAATTAATAGTACATTTTTATAAAATTTATAATCAAATACTAGATGGAGAATAATAAATTGAAAATAGGAAATATAGTAAACAGATGGAAAAATGTTCAATATATAGTTTAAAATTTCAAAGAAAATAGAATAAAGGAAAATGGAACGAAAATGGAGTGAAATACCAACATGGCCAGCTTCTTCAGGGGGTCTTGACCATATTGGCACAAAGTATGGCTTTTCTGCATTGGCCCAAGACATAGTCTTAAAGAAGCCAATACATCCCAAAGTCACACCATATTTTAAATTTTCGTCTATGATACTACTAATCTTGCTCTTTATATATGTGTATGTGTGTGCGTGTATGTGTGAAAAAGTAAAAGATATTAAAATTTTGCCAACGTTATGACTTAATTAAAATGTGAATATCTAAATTATGAACAAAAGTAACTTACAAAAAATTATTATAGTGCAATCTTCGAATTTTAAATCAACGTTATTATTAATGGTGGGATGTTGATAATATCATAGGTAAACATAAACTTTTCATTAAATATTTGAACTTCTCCATTTAATCTATTACCTTATTTCAAAAAGGGAACCGAAAATAAAGTTGTGTCGACGTTATGACTCGTGTGAAAACATAGCACCTTAATTCTGACCAAAAGTAAAGTGCAAACATTTTCCTATGGTGCAGCCTTCTAATTCAAAATCAACATTATGAATAACGATAAAAATTTGATATTTTTGATAAATATTGAAATTTTTCATTAAATATTTGCTCTTTTCCAAGTAATTTGATATCTTATTTCAAAAAGAGAACCAAAAATAAAAGATATTAAAATTATGTGGATGTTTTTATTATATAGTTGTTATATTATGAAATAAAATTATTTGTTATTCTTCAACATAAATGCTTTCATTTGAAAATTAGTAAAAATAAATACCGAGACATATGATCATTTTAAAAGGGGAATTAAAGGTTTTCCCAATAAAATCTTTATCATGGAGTAATGGTAGCAAAAGTAATTAATTTTTGAACCGAATACCTTGCGACTATGCGTAATTCCTAAAAGAAATTTTCTCAATACCTATTGTGTTGCCTAATTCTGAGAATGCAGTGATTTAACTCTTAATTGGCAAGTATTTTAGAAATACGCGTAGATTATCTGCCCACAGATTTTCTACAAATAAAAGTTTCAAGCAATTAAAATACTATCAAAAGTGATCATTATGGTCCCTGATTGGCAATATCAAAAAACTGACAAATGTAGCGTTTAAAGTGATTTTTTTTTCTAATACGATAAAAACTCAACAAAACACAATTAATCAATAGATATATTTTAATATCGATGAGGAAATTTAATTATAATTAACGTCCTCCATCATTCAAATTTTCTCCAATAACATTTTTCCAGATTAGTATTTGATGTTTGAAAGTGTCTTTAATGATATTCTGTAATCATTGCAGTTAATAACACCTTTCAGAATGTAATTGAAAAATATTAATAAAAGTAAGCCGTTTAATTAATTAATAAAGTTGCCTATTAAGGACTGATAGGATTCTGCTTAGGCAATTCATATTTTAAATGATATTAAAAAAGGAAAATTAATGAAAAAATTTGAATATTCATCATTAGAATTCCATTTAATATCTTTATTAAAGACTATTAAACAGAGTTCGTCATATTAAGTGCCTCACTTTCAACGAGGGCAGGAAAACTTTCGTCACCTGCACCCAAAATCATCAGGCTTCTCCTGAGCATCTTTTGGATTGCATGGGTCTCTCTAGGGAGGATCTCTTTAGCAATCCTCTTTTAGTCTTCGACTTCCTTACAGTCAACGAACTCGTGGATCTAGTCTGACTCCGTCAGACATGGAGGATAAGCAACAACAACAACAAACAGAGTTCGTTTAAAAATATCTGTTTCAGAAAATCTTAAGTTCATTATAGTTTTAATATAAAATTGCAAGCAGCTTAGTATATTTTTTGTATCACATAATTTAAATTTCTGTTTTAGGACTTTTAACGAAGTTTTGATTACATCGTTGTGTTCTTATATGTCCTTCGATTCAACGATTTGAAATTACCGCCATTTTTTCTCCATTTCTTACATAATTATTATCTTTTAAAATGAATCAATTTACACCGATCACAATTGCAAACTAATTCCAATTCGTCATTCTACTTGTAAAAAAATAAATCATAAAATATAGTCACCATGACCGTAATGCTTTTACTAGAACTTTTATATGTAGAACTATACGTGCATTATCGGATATTAGTATCTGTAAACAATGATCCAGGTCTAGGCATCGATGCTCATTTCGTTCAAAACGATATATTTTTGTAACGATTCGATAGATGAAAAGATAAGACTAAATCTAAGCATAAAATGGGTGCAGAAGAAATCGTGTTGTTGATACTTATAACACTTGGACAAGCCAAGCTCTCTATGCCATTGGCTATGCGAATTTAAGTCAGTAGGGTGCGTCTTTCGTTTAACCAGAGCACCACGAAGGTGAAAGTACGGCTTTGCTCTAAACTCCTCCGATAGATGGCACCACCAGAGGATATACTTCCTCAATTTTGACATTGATCTGGAAGGGGTGGGTATTTTCTCCAGACCATTACTCCCATGGTAACACTGCAGAAGAAATCGTGAATTGTAGAACTATGCAAGTTGTCATAAATAAAAAGTTGAATTATAGTCCTTGTCTCGAAACAAAAAGTTCGATGTTTGACTTCTGAAGAAAAATCAAAAAATGTTAGAAATTGTTGAGCTGAGGGAAATTGTTCGCCCAATGAAACTCTATGATAAAAAACTGTTTTACACAAAAAAAGTCTCAACCTGTGAGGACATACCTGAAAATTCTTTAAATTGTAAACATTTTTAGACTAGAATTCTGCTTATGATTTTGGGGTTCAGTATCAAACAGAAAATATTGCCTTTAAATGTATCGATACTTATGGATCAAAAAAGAAATCAATGTTGGTTATTGAAAATAGGAAATATTGGCTACACTTATATTTCTATTTGCTGACGGAATATATCCGAAAAAAAATCAAATGCCAACTGTTCGAAATTTATCAAGTAAAAATATATTTTCCACATTATCTTCACCAGATTTAAATCTTTTAAGTTATAGTTTTTATTGAATTTCGGGTGAATGTTAGGAACGCAGAAACCTTGCCACTACCAGAGCTTCCGAATTGAAGAGTGAATTGGGCAACTGCGAGGATTTCTAAAGCGGATATTTTTAGTAATTTGAAAGGATGATGTTCTTTGAAAATACGGTGAACACTATAAATGAATAAAAATCAAATTCCTTATGAATTGTTACCCATTTATAGTGCTCATCAAAACTCATGCATTTATTATTTTTAATCATGAATTGGTTTTTTTCGCTCCAGTTGAGATCATGACGGAATAACTTTGTTAAAATTCTCATTGGTTTAAAATATTCATGACGTCATGAAACATTTCATCAACGTCACGTCGTATTGAAACGGCGTCGTAAATCCGATTTGTAGACGAATTTGCTGGCTGCCTTCAAATCGTACTCATCGAGCGGCAGTAAACAAGGCGAAGTTCATCATTGAATATCTAAGAATATTACCGAAGTTTATTTTGTCAATGAAATGGCCTCGGGTTCATGTACAGTTGGGTACTCCTTCATTTGGCCATCTTGGCACCTATCTAGGTGACAAAAAATCGCAAAAGAATCAAGGGGTAACTTTTGCCATGATTTCTTATATGTAAAGACCAAAGCATCAGTTTGAAAACCCCTTTTCCATTGATTCAAACCATTATTGCGTTGACAGCAGAATAGAAGAAAAAGCAAAATGAAAAAGACAAGACAAAACATTAATGATTATGATTGGTTTAAATTGGCAAGGATGATTTAAATTGAAAAAAAATTCCTAAAATCTTAGGAGAGCCCACATTTTTGGCAAAACTGTAAAAAAGTGCCAAGCCAGAACGATATTCCAGAAATAGTTTGGTTTACCATGTCTGATGTATCCAAGTAGGGTTATCAAGATTGGCGTAAGCCACAATTATCGCCAACCAAAATCATTCGCGCCAAGGGTGTGGGCTCTGCTAGGATCCAACCAAAAGTTTCATTTATTAATATAATTCCAAAATATTAATTGCAATATTTATAAACAATCTCTTTTAACTTTTAAATTTAATGCCCTGCTTATACCAACATTTATGATTTTCATTTTTCATAATTTATATCTATACAATAAAATTATCCGATACTGGTAACAGTATTTCGTAGCCACCTGTGTTTTGTATTACTAAAATGATTCAAATGAATTATATAAAATATGAAATTGCCAATTTTACTGTATATTCAAATCTTTTAAAAATTTATTAAGTATCTGTATTTTGAAGTTTGTGAAGTAGCATTATTTTCGGAGCCCTAACGCATAAATATGTTAAACATGCAATATTCTCCATGAAACAAATTAGGATTGTTATCCAGGGATAATATTTTAAACTATTTTTCCTTTGGTAAAAACTTATTTATCAATAAATTTCCCTCGCTTTTATGACTTGTGGCTTAAAGCAGTTTATAATATAAATCTTAGTATTTTTTTTATCAAACTATATATTTCTTAGTATGGTTAGACTATACTTGAGGGTGCCCCTTGAATTCTTGCCAAGTTTATCGCCAAACTGGGCGATGTTGTTCTATTTATGGTAACCCTAAACGTTATGGAAAAAGTTCAGTATCCCCATACACTTGGCTACCGCGGCGAATTTTTTGTCGCCAAGCTAGGCGCGCGTTTATAAACACGGGAAATTTCCCGAAGTTCCATCGAAAAATAAGCATTTCAGAAATTTTAAAAAGGGAAATAAATATAAATGATGGACTTACTTGATATGAAGTTAAGCTGACATGCCTATTGGTATATTTATTTAGACATTTTATTCGTTTGTCACCACAGTGTCAAATTTCTGTAAAAATAATTACCTAATTTTACAAAAAAAAGCATGCAAAAATATTTTTCTAAATATATACACTTTATAAAATTTAAAAAAAAGCATGCAAAAACAAATTTTTCAAATAAATACATTTTTCAAATTTAAAAAAAAACATGAATAAAATATTTTTTAAATATAAGTAAATAAAAATGAAACACGAATACAATAAAAAAATACATGTTAGCAATAGAATTTAAATAAAATAATAACACCTTCTCCAAATCCAATTTCAGTTAAAAAATTAATTAATATTTGCGAATCCTAAATTAATTAATAATTTGGAATCCTGAGCAATAATCCATCATTATTATCTTTAATTTTTGTTAAAATAATTTGTTGATATTTTTCAACAACATTTTGAGCATGAGACATTTTAAATTAAAACAATAAATAATTAAAACATTAAAATGATGATAATAAATTAAGAAAACAAAATAAGGAAAAAAGAATATTTAACGGTTTTAAATATATAAAATAAAATATATCATTTAATAAAAAAATATATATTATAAATAAACCAAATAAAGGTAAATAATATAAAAGAAATAGTAAAAAAGAAAAATTTACGATGTTTGGACACTGGCGACAGCGAAACACAACTGCGGGAAATCCACTAATTGCAGCAGCAACAGCCAACGAAATTAAAATGACTTTCAATTAAAACGTAGAACAAATAGCAAAGAAAGTTCTCGAAGTGAAACTAAAAAAGCTATTGCCACTAAAAAAAGCACATATATAACGTAAAAATTGTTTAAAACACGATAAAAACAAAATCTGGCAACGAAAAAATAAAAATAGTAACAAAAACTAAATTTGGCAACACTACAATAAAAACAAAAGCTGAAATCGGCAACACTACAACGTAAACAACGGTTACCAGATTTGGCGAGAAATCAGTGTATGGGGATACTGAACTTGTTCCAACGTTATTGTGAAATCTATTCACGGTTCTGATTGGTTTTCTTCTCAGGATAAATTTAACCAATATCTGTAGGTGTTATTAGAGAATTCTGTGTACCTCAAAATGAGAAGATTCCAGCAAAATAAAGTGAGTACATTTTTTTCTTTTTTTTTTTATGTGCTTAATGCATTATTTTTGAAATTTCATTGTGTTTCGGCCGCCATTACTGTTTGCACAGCGTTTCGCGTGAACAGGATTGGCGCCAAACAAAAATCGCCAATCTCGCCAAGGGGCACCCTCAAATATATTTTTACCCTTAGTATATAAGTCACAAAATTTTACTTTTGAGTCCTAATTCCAACATTTCCCTTTCTTGTAATTCTTGAAGACTTACAATTATGCTTGAATAAATTCTTCAAAAGTGCTTGACGATTCCTGTTACAGGAAAACAAATTGATGTCTTTTTATAATATGACAATTGTCAATTCATTACTATGTACAATTATCAATATATTATGGCAATTATCATGTATTGATGGCAGCACATGGTATCTTATTTTTCTCATCTCTTAAGTAGCTTATTTAACTTTACGCCCTCTTTAGGAACAATATTTTGCTTTGGTTTTACAAAAAATATTCATAGTTGATTATTTTATTAATAACTTTTAATTTTCTAACATGTGTCTATTGCAAATCCAAACTTACAAATTTAAAATTGTATTTCTTTTATTACAGTAATTATTATAGTTATTCACTTTTTAATTCATTATATGCTTTTAAAAATTTCTATTTATACACGTATACCCATGAAGTATATCTCAATAAAAAAAAGAAAAGTAACCAATAAATTTTTATTAAATGCATCTATTATTTATCTTTAAATTTCTTTCTATTAAATGCTGATTTATTCATTTATTCTTTATTCTTACAAAAGATTTCTCTTGTTTCCAAATTTTACTTTCTCATCAATCTTCTATTTAGAATATCGAATTTTTACCTTTTTGCAAAGAATCAGAAGAATAAACTTGGAAAATTTATATATTGATAAAATGAATTTTTTTATGAAATATTGAAGGAATAAAATTTTTTATTAAAATATAACATGAAAGAATAATTATTTGATATTTTATACATTATTTAACAAATCAATTTCTATATATATATATATATATATATATATATATATATATATATATATATATATATATATATATATATATATATATATATATATATATATATATATGTATTTATATATATATATATATATATGTATATGTATATATATATATATATATGTATATGTATATATATATATATATCTATATATATATATATATATATATATATATATATATATATATATATATATATATATATATATATATATATATATATGTATATATATATATATATATATATGTATATATATATATATATATATATATGTATATATATATATATATATATATATATATATATATATATATATATATATATATATATATATATATATATATATATATATATATATATATATATATATATATATATATATATATATATATATATATATATATATATATATATATATATATATATATATATATATATATATATACATACATATATATATATATATATATATATATATATATATATATATATATATATATATATATATATATATATATATATATATATATATATATGTATATATATGTATGTATATGTATATATATATATATATATATATATATATGTATATGTATATATATATATATATATATATATATATATATATATATATATATATATATATATATGTATGTATGTATGTATGTATGTATGTATGTATGTATGTATGTATGTGTACATCATGTGATAATTATTGTACTTAAGAGCAATAAGAATTAATTTTTAATACATCTACTTTAATTTTATTAAATATAAATAAATTACAATATGTTTATAAAAAATAAAAAAGAACATGTCAGATTTTGAAAGCTTCTTTTAACTGCAACAATCGTAAGACATTTATTGGAAATCAATAAACCAAAATGTGAAAAGCGTGATCAACTTAACGTAAATACTGTAATTATATCATTGAATCAATCCTTTTTTTAAAAGATCTAACTGGTACAATAGTGATATCCATCAATCACATTTAGATCAAATACGTTTTTGCTTTATAAAACGTAATAAAGTACACGAATTTCATTAACATTTTACTATTGTTGCAAAACTTTTAATCTTTTAAAAATCTATGAAGATGTTTTTAAACTACAGATTAATAATTTAATTCCTATTTATAACTTAAACATCACCTTGAACATTTTGGATGAGAATGTGTTGGCTATATTTTTTATTTTATATTCTTATATGATATTAGAATTTTGTGGATTTTTTGAAATTACACGCTGATTTTATTTCTTCTTTATAATATGTAATTTATAATAAATCTCATATTAGGTTTTAGCAACAAAATATCAAAAATGAATGATTAATAATCCTCTTAGAAAAACTATTGAACTTTTCAGAAAAAGAAAATTTGTAATAAGTCATAGAATGTTAATTTTATGTAATTTATAATTTTTTGGTGTTGCTTTAATATTCCTGATATTTTTTTAAAATATCCACAATAAATTATATTTCTTTGCTGAGGAGAGAAGATTGTTTATCTCTTTTTTTCGATATAACCACAACTTTTAAATTTCTTCCTCTCTCCAATTCTATGTCACCGCATTCTGCTTTTTGACACGCTTCCAAATATTCTAAGTCCAGTTTAAATTTGTCTCATTAGTTATTATCTCAGGATTTCTCGACAGTCAGAAGCACACTGTAGGAGTTGTTTCATCCTTTCGGCTTTGTATGTTTATTTTGATAAAATAAATTTACTATCTCATTAAATATACAAATTAAGCAAAACCACACACATAGAAAAACGTGTGTCAACATTAGTTAAATAAAGACTATTTGAATGGTAATTTTAAAATTTAAAATGCTTGAATGATAAAACTGGAGTCCTATATCACATAATCCACTCCTATTCCTATTTCTGTTAAACTTAAAGAAAACATCTAACTTGGCAATTTTTTTCTTGTAGAAACTTAGAATTTAAGTGGCTGTTTTCTTTTTATAGTTCATACCGTCCTCTTTTGTGTTGCATAATGGATGAAAGCAAATTTTACATTCATTTAAACTAAATGAAAGCAACTCATTTACAAGCTAATAAAATGCAGTCTATTACACATATTGATGTTTTTTCGAATGTCCTTAGGATTTAATAATGTGCAGCCTTACAAGGGGCGAAGGCATTTTATACAGTGCGCCTACCAGTTTCACCACGAAAGTGAAATGATTAAGAAACAGAGCGAAAGGAACATCCATCTCTGAACCAGGATTTGAACCCAGGACCTACTGTTTTGAAGTTAGGGCCACTCCGCTATTGATCGGTGTACATATTTATATAATTCTTAATGAATGGACATGAGTATAATTCCACATAATATCCATACTTATATCAGTTCATGTGTTTGTTTCGTTGAATGAAATTATGGACGACATCAATGAAACTGCTAATGCATAGTTATTTCAAGATATAGAGAGGCTAAGATCTTTATTCTAATTCGTACAAGAAATGTTTTATATTCAGCAAATTTATCCATGTAATGATCAAAGAACATCGAGTAAATATTTTATAAGAGAAATCTATGATGTTTGGTTGAAGCAGAACACCGGTTGAATTGATATCTTACACTAACTTAAACTCAGTGGCACGACAGAGCATATGTGGGTCAAGGGACACACCTGTTTTCATGACCGAGGGCCCCAGGGTGTTAAGCACATGTCCTGGTTAGGTCGCCAGCCTGACGCGAAACTTCCATTCTTGGTCCTTTGTTTTCAGTTCTTAGTCCTCAGTTTTATCGATCACTGAAGGGATGAAAAGCTGAGTTGACATTTCCCAGCCCGGGGATTG
Organism: Latrodectus hesperus; assembly: GCA_037975125.1. Taxonomy (NCBI): domain Eukaryota; kingdom Metazoa; phylum Arthropoda; class Arachnida; order Araneae; family Theridiidae; genus Latrodectus; species Latrodectus hesperus. The sequence continues at coordinate 29,486,737 of CM075855.1, read as the reverse complement.
AACCTCGGACCCTATATTAGACATTACAGCAAAATTTCAGATGTTATCCAAACACTAATCACAATCAACCAACCTAAGAAGGTACATATAAGATATTCCGACTAACTTTTCTAGTGGTCAGCGTGCCTGACTGCGGATAGGGAGGTCCTGGGTTCGAATCCCGGTTCGGGCATGGATGTACTTTCTCTCTATATCTATCCTGTCTTTGTCCTTTCCTTGTAGGAATGAAGTGTGAATAATTGCCTACTCTATTAACGGGTACCTATGGCATGTGTGTAGAGCAAAGTCTTACTTTCACCTTCATGGTGCTCAGATTAAAACGAAAGACGCTCCCAATTGTCTTAAATTCGCATAGCCAAGGCATAGCGACCTTGGCTTGTCCAAGTGTCATTAGTAACAACAACAACATATAAGATATACATATAAGATACATATAAGGATAGGTGAGTAATAACATTAATGTGATTAAAATTATGTCCTTATGTTAATTATTGGGATTATAGAAAATTCACGTATTTGATTGGATTATTTTTGAATTTTATAGCTGAAACTTGCATTAAATTAAAAGGAAATTCTTTAGCAATATTTTTTGCTTTGATATTTTTATTCCAATATTTTTAAATATTTTTTATCATCGACAATGCTTTTATCGATTGGAAATCAGATATAACCGCATGGGTTTCATAGAAATTATTAGCAGGCTTTAATATGAAATTCTGGTTTTTTTTCACCGATGCGATAGATAGATCTAGACCATCTTTAGAATTCCATTCCATTATGTCCTGTTCTTGGAGAAGTTTCTGGCAGCTTATAGTTTTCAGATATCCATCCACTTAATGTTGCTCTTCTTTTGTACAGACTCTTATCAGGGGAGACTTCGTCTTCTACCAATAACTGGAGAAAAAAAATTTCAAAAAATTAGGAAAATTTCTCAAAATTAAACTTTTTATTTTGATTGAAATTTACTGTTCAATTCCATTTTTTATTTTACTAAATGAGTTTCTCTAGAGAGTAAGTCTTTTATAACAAAACTAAATTCAGAAAAATACACAAAAATTTGGGAGATCTAATGGCTATTTTCTTAATTGATAATTATATAATGATTAACATCCATCAACTTATAAAAAATCTATTATATTTTTTACGATTTTCCTACCTTCAAAACAATATTGGATGTTTTTTTTATTGAAATTCGCATTAATTATAATTTTTTCTACTTTATAAGCATGTACTTGCCCCTCTCAACTTACATTATATATTAACCCTATACTATAACTAAAAAATATTAACTTATAATTACAAATCCGTTAAATTTAATGGTGTAACAGTATTTTTCTCATCTTACACGGTATGAAAAAAGGGATTTATTTAAATATCACTAAATAATTCCTACGATCAAATAAAAATTTCAGACTTGGTTGGTTTTTATAAAATGTATCAATTGATTTCAATAATTTTTAAGAAAATATTAAATTATTTTAAATATTTTTGATCTTGAGCTTAATCTTTACATCTGTAACAAACGACTGTAAAAATAGTCATTTGTTTGTGAAGTATAAAATTTTCAAATTTAATAAAATTACATAATTAAGTATAATAATAGATAAAAAATTTATATAAATGACTGTTGAAAACTCTTGCTAAGGTGTTTAAGATATTTCAAATTCAATTATACTGAAATACTCTAAACTTATATCCCAGAGCAAATGTGCCCTATCGTCATCATGAAGAATTGATTGAAATAATAATAAATCTGATTTCTGTTTCACGAAAAAACACAGTTTCAAATTAAACTGATTGGCGTAGATAACATCACATAATTTACTAAAAATAATTCCTGACATTATGCACGATTGATGTTTCCTGTCAGGAAACCGAGTTACATTGACTACATAATGGTAAAATTCCATAATTTTGTAATGTAACTTCCATATTTTTATGAGAAATATTTGATTAATTTAGAAACTACGATTTTATTGGTCAGAAGCAGTAAAGAAAAATTTATGTAATACAAATATACACTTAAAAGGACTTATATTAAGGGAGCAATTCAGTATCTTAGCTACACAAGATACTTTTAGAAACTTCAATTTATACACAGCCGACTTGTAGACTTAGTGTTGGGAAACAATGATTCAAATATAAAGAAAAAATTACCATTGAAGTTTAATAATCTATATTAAAAGTATTAAATAAATTTTAAATAGAGTAAGTAGTGTAATGATATTTAAGAAAGATTATTGTAACTCACTTTGTCGATTTATATATTATTTCAAATGATTTTAATTAAATTTTTAAACTATATTATGAAATAAATTCGATAGTTAATTTGTCATTAATTATAATATTTTTGAAAGATAAAAATTTACTAAATAGAACTATTAAATATATTGAAACACAATTAAAATTAAATATTGAAAATGAAATACCATGTATTATGTATTAAAGCATCATATAATATTACACAATTTTTCAAAAAAAAAATACTTATTTTAATAAATTCTTTTATAAATTATTCTGATGAAATATTTCAAATAATGTAACATACTACTTATCATTAAGAAATAAAATCATTTGATAACGAAAATTTGTCATTATTAACCTTACTGGATTTTTAAACTATTTATATTGAGAATTGATTAGTATTGAAGAGTTATTTTAAAGGGACTCTTATATTTTTGAAAAAAAAAAGAATTTAATTTACACTTAAATCTAACTATTAAATATTGAAATTGTCTAACCATTATAAATGGATACATCAAACAATATTAAATAATTTTCTGAAAATAAAAAAGTCATATATTTTATTATTCATCTTTTTAAAATTAAACTGATGAAAAGTATTTCAATGAATACCAAACAATCTGTATCATTATATTATAAAATATAAATTTTCATATTTGAGATTATATAAATTCATCCGATAAACTCTTTTGTGTAAATTTATTTTGAAATTTCAAACATCCCACATGAAAGTTTTATTCATAGTTCCATGAAAATGATAATAAAGAATGGATTGGCTTTTTTATGATCTGTTTAAGGTACAATATGAAAAACACTATCCCATTCCCTGTATGGATAATATGGTGTCTAGTGGACAACAATAATAGGCGCTGACATTACTCAGTATTCAAATTTCAGGAAGCCAAAATGATAACTTTATGCTCTATTTTGTCATCTTATGGCAGTTATCTGAAGTAGTTCCGGATATTGTCGCCGTTATTATAGCCATCATCATGATCTCCAGAATTCTGACATTTCCTTATAATTGGATGAGTAGGCTTCTAAAATCTTAAAGCAGTTAAAAACATGTTTGTGAAACTGTTAAAAATAACAGTTAAAATATATTTATCGGTGTAGATATATATATTATTTATCATGGAAAAGTTTTCTCTAATAACAAGCAACTTCTAATCACTTGCAAATTTATTATTAAAATATCATAAACTATATAATAAATTAATGTTTGGAAAATAGTTTAAAATAAATCAAAATGAATTATTAAAATACTGACTTTAAATGTATTATGTAATATTTTATATGTATTAATTAATTAAGAGTTTTATATAAAATTTTGAAAATAAAATTAGTTTTCTTTGATACTACAAAAATTATTTCTATCTTTCGTAAGAAAAATAGGATTAAAACATTACTTATCAGCTAAAATAAACTGAATATGGAAAATAAATTAAAAGAAAAAATTAAAATGAATGGATTTAAATTTTTGTTTTGTACGGTCCTCTAATTTGTGCTATTTCTTTTGTGCTGTATATGAAAATTTCAACCAAATTGAAACATAATGGAGGAAATTATCAATTAAAAAGTGAAACGGCTTGATCGACCCTTTAGCTCTTTCGATTTTTCATTTGTAATTCGTCACACTGCATAAGAGTTGCATCTGCCATTCAGTACGAACTTGATACGTGTATCCAGTGATTTCAAGTTCCTAATTTGGTACTGTGATTCACGTAATTCTTCTTATCAAATTTATATTTCATTTAAAGTACTTGCGTTAATGCGTTCAATTTAGTTTGCCGGACCGGCTTATTGGAATATTGCTATTCTGAATGTACTCATCTCATATCTTGATTTCATTAAAAAAAAAAATTCCTAGTTATCTTGTAAGGTTTTAAGTTATTTTCTATGAAAGAATTTTTTCATGCTGTCCGTATTCTCAGAATAAAAAAAGTACTTTTTAATTGTGTTGCGAAAATATTTTTTTACACCTGCACTGCGATGTTTAGCGGAATTTTTATAAGTTTTTTTTTTTTTTTTTTTGTCCCCTTCCTATCCACCACACAAAATAGATTTGAGTGCATTTATTCATAAAAAAAATTCTAGTAAATGCAAATTTTTGTTAATCTTTTCAAAATTCATATATTTTAAAAGATTTACGGGTCTTAAAAATTCCAGAATTTAAGTACCATTCATTTTGTGTACAACTATGTACTCCTTCACACTACTTTTTATAGATTGTCATGAATGAATGAGACATTTATACTTGTTAAATTAATAATATTACTAAATTTCTTGCTTTTTGCAAAAAAAACAACAGCTAAAACTAAATAAATATTGCAAATTATGATCATAAACAGTCTTTCAAGTTGCTAAATCAATGCATGATTTGTGTTCTGTTATTTATATTATTGTTTCAAAAGTCCGATATTGCTATTCTAACTAGTTTTGAAATTTAAATTCTTTTAAAAAATTATTTTTATAAATCTATGTAATTTTTAGAACTAATTGTTTTAAATGGATGATTTTTATGATGCATTTGTAATGACGTTATATTTTGGCATTTTTCTCATCTTTTCCTAAAATTATTCAATTAAGAAATACGTTCTTCTCTATCATTACTTTATATTCACATGAAATTCTCAGCATTTTCAGAAATTTGGGCATAAAAATTTAAGATTTTACCCTCGATTACAAAATCTCAAGTTAAATTAATGTAATTCTAATAAAGAAAAATAGCGAATCCCTAGAGGTTTTTTTTATTTTTTATTTTTTTATTTTTTTGGTTTCATCAAACATTTGGAAATGAATATGGCTCTAATAACAGAAAAGTATCAAGAAATAAAATAGAGCTTAAAGCAAATATGATTTTTATTCAATTAAAATATATTTGTGATATGAAATCGAGAACTGAAGTAAAATTACGAACAGAAAGGAAACATAAAATTTGCCATTTTTTTAATTTAAAAAAAATTATTTTGTCATAAATGCATACATGTTGAAAATATTCTGAAAATTATGAGTAGATTTTGTGCAATTTCAGTTAAAATAAATTTCATGATAAGGAATTCATTTCAAAATGAAATATCATTTCACTCATGAGGACAGCTGAAACTGGAATAAAATTAAAGCGACTTTTGCAAATCAAAACTTGGAAAAAACAATGAAAAAGGTAGATAAAAAATGTTGCAAAAAAAAGCGGAACAAGCCGTGAAGAAGGAAAACTTTTGGGAATAGCCATACATTTAGCTAATTAAAATCACTCAGTTCAATTTCAAGTGATATTACTGATGCTTTTAGAGATTTTTGAATCCAACTTCAAGGAATAAAAAGATAGCTTTTTTATTTTTATTTATTTGATATTTTATATATATATTTATTTTTCATTAAATATTTCTGAAATTTATTTTTTCAGAAATTCATGTATTTCATTATTTATTTCAAGCACTTAAAAAAAAAAACACTTTTAGCTTTTTGTGTACGAAATTATTTCAAAATGGCGGGAATTTACATTCTGAATATTTTATGTATAATTTAATAATCAAATAAAAGTAATCTCTTTGATATATTTATGTAATTCTAATTTTTTTGTTTGTTTGCGGAGATTTGTATTGTTACTCTGTTGACGAGAGTATATTTTCTTTTTTTTTTTAACCTTAAAGTGATTGTTTCTTTCGTTTCAATTGAGATCATCGCTACGTCACTTTATTACAATTCTCATTGGTTTAAAATATTCATGACGTCAGATAACGTTTCATCTTAGTCATAAGTGTGATTTGAATTTGCTGCCTGCCTTTTCAAATCGTAATCTTCGAGCGGCAGCAAACAAGGCGAAATTCAGCATGGAATGACTGAGAAATGTGTCAAAGCTCATTTTGTTAATAAAACGATTTCTTATATATTAATATAACGATTTCATATAGTTCTGGAAAATGGTGGGTGTCATATAACCCGATACTCAATTTTTGTTTACATTCATTTCATGAAATATCCTGAATATTGGGAGTTATGTAATTTTTTAACCATAAAATGATTATTTCTTTCGTTACAGTTGAGATCTTGAGTACACCCTCGATTACGATTCTCATTGGTTTAAAATATCCATGACGTCAGATAACCTTTCATACACGTCACATCGTATTAAGACGGATTTATAAATCTGACCTGTCGACGAATAGGCTGCCTGCCTTTCATTTATATTCTGCGAGCGGCAGCAAATAAGGCGAAGTTCACCATCGAATGTCGCAGAATATTGTCGAATTTCATTTTGTTAATAAAACGATTTCTTTTATAAGCATCGATTTGAGAGGCCATTTTCCGTGGAGTCAGGTCATTGACTCATGGACAACAGAACAGCAGAAAAAGCAAAATGAAAAAGACAAGACTAAACATCCACTTTATGGTTAGTTTAAATCGGCACAAGGAGGCGATTTAAATTTTTTTTAAATTTCATCAATTTAAAGAATTCGAAATTAATAATTGCAATATTTGTAAACAAATTTTTTTTAATCTTAAGACGAATGCATTCCTTACACTAACATTAGTTTTTTTTTTTATCTTGCTGAGTGTTGGAACGTAGGGTTCAGAGAATGCGCATGCGCTATCAGCGATGATCAACTCTGGATTCGTTTAAACTCCAAATTTTATGAACAACTTTTTGTTGTGGTCTTTGTCTTGAGCCAGATAGGTTAGCATTATGCGGTGCGCTGCTCCACTTTTCGAACTGAACCGTAATTTAATGTAATGTCCGACATCCTCAGTACACACATGCCCTAGGGACCCGTTTATAGAGAAGGCACCCATTCATACAAGGAAAGGACGAAGACAGGAAAGAGAGAAAATCCATGCCCAAAATGGGATTCGAACCCAGGACCTCCCTATCCGCAGTCGAGTACCCTGACCACTAGACAGGATAGGCGACTGTGAACAACTTTTAAGTGCGTAAGATGTCTACTATTCAATTTATTGCGTTGCTGTAACATAGCATAACAAACTTCGTGTGATTGCGTATACTAAAAAGCATGAAAACGAGGGAGAAATCATTGAATTTCATTGATTCGTCATTGATGCACAAAAATCAGAAAATTTTCAGCTTGCACAAACGGAGAAAGTTCCTCAAATTTTTATTATGCCTACAAACAAAAATAACCTTCAAAGGTACAAAAAATGCAACTGTTAAAATCTTTTAGGGCTCGAAAAGTCTCTATTATTGATGTTGTAGATAAAATCTGGTCAAATAATCGTATTACTTTGAATTTAAAATACTATAAATCCATTACATTAATTAAAAATAAAGTTTTATTCTTTAAGAATGTATTTATAAAAGGGTCGTTTTATACGCCGGCAAATACAATACATTATAATATTTGAATTTCTAATGGAAAGCAACATGATAACATGATTCGAGATTACTAGCACTTAATTATCTTCCTCCAAAGTACCAGGCAGGTTAATAAATCATGCGAATTGGATTGTGTTGTATATAATTATAAATTCAACTGTATTTTATCTTTATAAAGGGAAGATTTCATTATAAAAGATTATTCATCTTCAACTCATTGCTTGTGAGTGGTTTAAAATGTAACCGATTATTTTCCTCCCCTTTTCAAACACATTTGTATTCTTGTTTCTTTTTAAAAGAGTTTTTCGTTTTAGAATGCATTCATGACTCTATTGAAGCCACTCGACTGAATTAACGTACGACGTCACATTATTAATATTATAGTCCAGCTGATCCTATCTACTACCGAGTACGACTAATTTGAGGCCGAGCTCCTGAAATGTCTGTGGCAAACAGTTGTACTCATAACATTTCATGAGTCATAGTTAAAATTCCAATCCATAGATTATTATATCTATTGTGTTGTTGTTGCTACTTAATAACTCTTGGACAAGCCAAGATCGCTATGCCGTTAGCTATGCGAATTTAGGTCAGTAGGGAGCGTCTTTCATTTAAACAGAGCACCACGAAGGTGAAAGTACGTCTTTGCTCTAAGGCTCTCCTGATAGATGGCACCACCAGAAAATCCAAACTTATTTGACTTTGTTCTGGAGGGGGAGAAAATTTTCTCCAGACCATTACAACCATGTTAACTGCTCAACGACAGACCACAGGACTTTCAATTTCACAGATTTAACGATCACGTATATCGCATGTACTCGGTGGGCCTTTGGCGGCATTGGGAATCGAACTCCATCTTTCTGGACTGAAGGCCGATGCTCTAACCACTAGGCTACCATGGTCATATCTAATGTAATATGGATTACCACACTTCACTCAAATTAGGTTAATTTATAAAATGACGCAGCGTCTTCCAGTGAAACGCAATATTTTAAATACATAGTTCAAAGCATTCCTTTAATAATGCTTAGTTGTATTATTCTAGTTCAATCCTAAACAAAAAATGCTATTTTTGGCTCTGTTCAGTTGCATCAGCATTAACATATGCTTTGTGTAACATCTTTGCGAAGTTGTTTGATTGGTTTGTCACTCATCGGCATTTTTTGAATACGAGGGCTAATTAGACCAGGACCTACGTTTGAAAGTGGATTCGGAAAAAGTACAAACATCCAACCCCTAAGTAGGATTCGAACCCACGAAGGGAAGAGCACTAACTATTCGGCTACCAGCTCGACCGCATCTTTGCGAAAGATGAAGCACTACAGATGATGAAAAAAAACTATTTAATGTCTTTGGTACATTTAAATAAAATGATGAAAATGATTTGTTAAATTTTTCAACACATCGTTATACAATTAATATGAATATCCCAGAAAATATCTTTAAGCTTATTAATAAGATTTATCATGGCCTTGTGAGCTCCAGTGGCTCAGTAGCTTCATGCCGCTTCCCTTAAGCTCAGCAAAGTGAAGCATCATTTGTCGCAGGCAGTGGTTGGGAGGGTGACCACGGTGTACTCTCCTTCACTGGGTTGCTGGAACTCCGTAGGTTGGGGACGTGTCTACGTTAATCTGTGACGTCCAAAGTCCTTCCGCTGGTGTGGCGTGGATGTGGAGAGGAGGGTGCCAGCTCAGGTGTGGCCTCGTCACCTGACCTTGGTTCAAAATTACGAGGCACCTTAATTAGAGCAAAGACGTACTTTCACCTTCGTGGTGCTCTGTTCCAAACGAAAGACGCACCCGTTTGACTTAATTCGCACTGCCAACGGCAAAGCGAGCTTGGCTTGTCCAAGTGTCATAAGTAACAACAACAACAAGCATGGCCTAGTAAAGATAAACTCTCTTATGAGCAAAAGTTTCTGGATTCAATTCCAGTTACTGTTGTTGACAAGCTATGTATTCAGTATGCACATCTGACGAATTGAATGCTTGAGAGTTTTCCCGACTTCTTTTGTGATATGTGAACATTTCCAGTTATCTATGATAAGGCCCCTCACAAAGCAATTATGCGGTCGATGATAAAATGTACGCCGGCCGATGCCTGAACGGTTAGGGTTCCTGACTCCTACCCTGTTAGTCCCGGGTTCGAATTCCGGTTCGGGCATGGATGTTTCTTTCCTTCTATATTTCTCTGTCCTTTCTCCTGAGATAATGTAGATTCTTGTGGAAGGATATTACGCATGAAAAGATCTAATATCCCTCCGTACAACTCGAGCTTCTGCTCGAAAGTTATCAGCTCAGGTTTGCTTTGATTTGACTGGACCAGAAATTTCTTTAATGACGAATTAGACTTATTTTAGCGTCTTTAGATCTAAAAATAAATTAATGGAAACATAATGAGGAAAACAAAAAACACATTTACAACTCTCGATTTCTTTGTCTTTCAGTCTCGAAAGCTATGAAAGAAACATTTTTAATTGTAATATTTTAACTCTTCGCATTAAATTTATAAAATCTAACCCTTTTTTTTTAACTTGTTATGAAAGAGACGAGAAGGTGAAAATTCGTATGTAGACATCGTCAAACGACCAGATTTTTGATTATGATTTAATATATTTCTGAGGTACTTAATTTATATAAAACCTCCTTTGATAATCCAATGAAAAGCTCTAATATGCTGAAAATTTATAATTGAAACTGTGAAGCGTATATAGGTACATATAAATAATATTACATAATTTCTGACGTTCATTTTATAGGGTCCCACTCCAAATATTTCCTAAAATTGATAAGCGATTGAAATAATTAAATAAAAGTTAATAACTTTAAAAAATTATGTAAACTATTTTTTAAAAGTACATTTTATAAATTTATTTAAAAACAAATTATTGTAAATAAAATGGTTTTTTAAATAAAATATGAAGTGAATTTAATAATTTTCCAATCAGATGATGTAAAATTAAACTTATTCAAAGAATTGAAAATATATTTTTACAATTAACAATGTTATTTTTAAATTTATTAAAATTTTCAAACGTTTTACGCAATTAATAATTTTTTTTTATCTAAAGTCATTATTATTTCACAGTCTAAGTATTTTAAAAAATATATTTTAACCATATTTTACATGGAAGAACAATATACTTAATATCTTTTGTTTCATCAAAGTTTTTATTTTCTCCCACATCTAAAAAATTTTTTATCATCTTTAAATATCTCCCACATTCGTTAGCACCCTTAAGAGCATAGTGCTGCCATCTAGTGATATGTTATTATAATTTATGTTAATTAAGAGATGTTTAAATCCAATAAAACATTTAGTGAACTACTATAAGAAATTTCAAATAAAATTGTTTATAAAGGACTAAAAAATTTATTAAATTTTAATATTTCATAAATAATTTTTGAGAAAAGGATTATAAGTTCTTTGATTGATTGATTGTTTGTTTCTATTTTGATCAATACAAAAATATTTTGAAATTATTCTGAAATCCTCACTGAAAATTTTCATTTAACTGAATTATATGAATAACTAGAATTTTATTTAGTATGAAGAAAAGAAGTTTGAAAATTTTGTATATTCTTATTTTATTTTTATTTATTTATTTATTTATTTATTATTTTTTTTGTGACCATAAATAGTTTATAAATTTTGCAAATTTATGAATTATTTACATTTGCAAAAAAAATAAAGATAATTTTACTAGAAAAGAAGACATGAAAACACTATAATTTGTCGAATATCAAAATATATTTATGAAATAAAATGTTTGCTTTTTAATGTAAAATGATAACTTAGGGAAACATTTCTTTTTTCTAATATAGGAAAATCAAAAAACTTATTATTATTTGTAAACAAATAAATCATTTTATTTCTCGTATAGTTCATATAAACATTTTGCTTTTGATATATTTGCTAAAAATCACTTGAAATGCATCAGATTTTTCACAGCTTAACTTTCTAATTGTTACTTACATTTTGACACATATAAAACATTATTAGAATATTTAACCTCTCTACTACCGGCAAACTATTTAACTTATTATCTGTAAAATCAGTTATAGTGTAAATAATAATACAATTATAGATATAAAGAATTCAACTAAGAATATGCACATAAAAATTTAAGATAATTATTTATATTTTTTATACTTATATGTTTTATTTACGTCCACTACCGAATGCCAGAGAATAATGTCAAAGCTCACTTTGTTAATAGAACGATTTCTCATATAGGTAGCAAAGCATCGGTTTTCCATGGATCCAAGCCATTAACGCGTGGACAAAAGTGCATCAGAAATAGCAAAATGTGACAAAACATCCACTTTATAAATAGTTGAAATCGGGGAAAGGACGATTTAAATTTTTAAAAATTTCATTTTATGATTTATAGTACTCATTACAATGATTAAAAGTTTTAAAGGAAAAGAAAACAATTTTGCATTAATAAACAATTTAGAATAATTTCAAAAAGTAATATTGAGAAAATATTTTTCTTTCTTTCTAAGCATGAATTTATAACGAAAGAAGCATGAAAATGTTAATATTTATTTTAATGGTCTGAATATATATATATAGAGAGAGAGAGAAAGAATGAGAGTTAAAATATTAACCTTTGCATGTTTCTTTCGTCTGTAAGTAATCTTATTCCTACACGTGCTGAGGCTGGAAATGTGGGAGTGGGAGGAATATCTTATTTGGAAAAGAATAAAATCAGTTTTTTAATTTTTGAAATGAAAATGGGTGTGGTAAATCAGAGTAGTGCATTTGTCCACGATATAAAAATATTTGAAGACTTAAAACAAAAGAGTTATAATCTATTACAATTATAAATAAAAATAAATAGAAACTAAGACAGAAAAAATAATAGACTAAAAAAAGATCAGGAAATGTATTTTAGTTTCGTAATTTATTGATAGATAAACATTTAGCGATAAATCAACCGATGCATCAGTAATAACAGAGATAATTACTATTAATCCACCGGTTTTCCATGAAATGAAAACGTTATGGAATATTTATTTTGTAACTATGATGATGACACCATTTAATTAAATATTTAAACTCAAAATTATAAAAGAATCTAGATGCAAATAGATGTCGCTGTCATACATTTATTAGTAGGTGTATGGTAATTTTTTTTAAAAATAAGTATGTATACAACAGAGGGCGAATTTGATTCCTAACCTATTTTATCGAAATTAATGAGATCCTTTTGTTAATGAAGTACTATTTGTCAAGTTTTTAGAGTCATACCCAGAAAGTGAAAATATCGTAATCTCGATTCAAAGATAAGTAATATTTAAAATGCATCTTTGATTGAACTGGTTTCTTTCCATATTTTTTTCTGCAATCTATAGAAAGATATATGAATATTTATTCAATTTTCTGATCACTCTTCCAAAGTACACGTAAAATCCCTCACTTTAAATTTCAATCAACATATAGAACTAAATGTAAATGCTAAGCCATTATTTATTAGATTACTGACTTGTGTTTCTTAGTAAAAACTTACAACACCTTCTTTGCACGATTGAGATAAAAAGATGTTGTGATACAGAACAGTGACTTCGCATTACATAACGAAATGATTTGCAGCACATTTAATTCAAAAATTCTTAAATTGGTGTTCTTTATCCGGAAAAAAAATTATTTGAAAAATAAGAAAAAGCCGAATTACTAGTTTAATGAAAGACGATAGTGATTCATGTAATTGAAATCGTTGGGGTAAAAATACAAAGGGCTTCACAAAACGCGCTGAAAATAGCAACGAGTAAGCATATTTACCATTGTAGTTCAATCTGCATTCTTCAGCCACCATGCTCATTTTGCTGACGTCAGCTATCAAAAGCATCCGTCATGTAGTTGTTGTCGTTATTACTTATGACACTTGGACAACCGTTGGCTAAGCGAAGTCATTTGGCTAAGCTAAGAGAAGTCTAAGCGAAGAAGAAGGGCGCGTCTTTCGTTTTAACCATGGAAGTAAAAGTACGACTTTGCTCTAAGACTCCTCCGATAGATGGCACCACCAGAGCACTTTCACAATTACGACATTGATCTGAAGAGGGAGAAAAATTTTTCCAGACCATTGCACCCATGGTAACGCATCTGTTATACAGCACTGAATATCAGGATGTTTCTTCTGTCAAGTCTCGAACTTTTTTCTGAGTTAGTGACTGGGAAAGAAGCTCTATTGCTGTAGTCTGTAGGTTCTTATACTGTTGATGTTGAAGTGTCATACAAATGCCTCTACAAAATTCTGCTTAATGTTTATCGTATGGTGTCCCATACTATTGGAGCCTATCATTTCCCAGTTGTTGCAACGGTACGTTATCCGACAGATCGACCTTGGAGAAGACCTGAGCATCGAAGGCGCGTAGACGAATCCTCGTTACGCGATCAGATCAGAATATCCATAATATCCTTCAGAAAACTGCAGCAAATACCAGTGAACCACGGCTTCTAACAACGAATTAACAGAAAATATGCAGGATTTCCTATTTGACCGTCATGCGACTATTCTGCCCATTGGTGTTTAGCTAACTCATTTGTCTAGATAATAATAAGGAGCGTTGTTGGGATTTCTAATGGATTCATTAAGTTATGTGGGTCGTAATGATGCTGAGAATCTTCTCGAAATAGATCCCCCATCGGATTCACTAGTTTTCTCAAGATTTTCACGAGCATATGCTAGTATTAGATGAATGCATCCAATAAGAAAGATTCCGTTAGACTACTCATTATCCAATTATGTTATTGATCGTTATCCAGCACTGAGGAGCCTAGTCTCTTATTAGATTACCTAGCCTCCTAGTTTTAGGTATGTGAACCATCACCTATAAAATGGCCGTGTCCTGTAATATTCCTTTTAAAATTTCAATACTGTCGGTAATTGTCTTTTAAATGATTCTTATTTAATGTTAAATATACTGACTGTAAACATCTTTTATCAGAAATAATTGGCCCATCATCAAATGACAGTTTTTTCCTTAATGTTTCAAATCATCAGTCAAATATCCTTTCTCTACATATTTAAGTAGATTTATATGTTTTCATACAAAATAATGTATTTACGTATTATCAAACTGATCATTTCCGAGGAAAAAAATATTGAGATTTTGCAACAAATTTTGAAATTTAGTGTCAGCAGTGGGCTGAGCTGTTTCATGCTCTCGTGATTTATATTTCTTTACTGCTCACGCGGATGGAAGTTTTAAATTTATAATTGTTTCCCACAACTGTACCGATACAGAAATTGGAATATGAGTGAAAAAATAAAATTTTAATCTGTTTCAGGGAAAATATAAGTTAATTGCTCCGTTCATCGCCTCACAATTTGAAGAAAATATGGTTTAGATTTGAAATTTGTTATAAGTATTAATTGGGTTTACATAAAGTGCTTATAAATAGTGTAAAAACGTAATATTTTGACTATAAGGTTTTTTTATTTACTTGTTTATTTTTCGAAAATAAGATTAACGGGATAATATGTCATTACCCAAAATAGAAACTCAAATATGAAAATTGTAAGCAAAATATATAATAATATAAGCACTTGAGAATAATACATTAAAGCTATAACCATTGTCAGATTCTCTATCATTATATATTAAATTAAGCGTTGTAGTTTACGGGCTGTGCTAGCCTAGTGGTTTGGGTATCGGGCTTCCGTCCTAAAGAGCGAGGTTCGATTCCCAATGCCGTCAAGAGAACCACCAAGTAGTTACAGATGTAAGTGCTTGTTAAATTTATGGAATCAAAAGCCTCATTGATCAGTTAACATGGGTGTAATGAGAAAACTTTTTCCCCTCCAGATTAATTTCAAAATTTAACTAGTGAATTCTTTCGCGTGGTGCCATCTATCGGAAGACTCTTAGAGCAAAGGCGTACTTTCACCTTCGTGGTACTCTGGTTAAACGAAAGACTTAACTGACGCACCCTACTGACTAAAATTTATATATATTAAAATTATAAAATATTATAATTGTCATTTCATTGTTGAAACATTTTTAAATAAGCATTGAAATTCTTAATTCAGAAAGCTGATTAATTATTCCGAAACTAAGTGCATGTTATGCATGCAGAGTACAGTTATGAATTTTGCTTGAATTTTTTATGTTTTATGCCTTAAATGACTCATATGATGACATAAAGTAGTGCAGCATAAAAATTAATTACCAAACAAATTCAAATTTAAAATCGAAGTCAATTTGGGTCTTGAAGGGCAGGCTAACTACTTTTCCAACTACCTTCAACCATTTAATCAATTTTTTTGCTTTTATTAATTTGCTTAGAATGGTGAATTATCATATATTTCTTTAACACGCAGTATTTGAAACTTGAATCGCGTCTATACAATACAGAATTGCTATAATATTATTACACTTAATTTCATTTACTGTTGTGATTTTGTTACCTACATGCTTTTCAATGCGATTTTGCTGCTGTTGTTACTTATGACACTTCGACAAGACAAGCTCAATAACGGCTATGAGAAATTAAATCAGAAGGATACGTATTTCGCTTACTTAGAGCACCACGAATGGGAAAGTACGTCTTTGCTCTAACACTCCTCCGACAGATGGCACCACCTAAGGATTCACTTTCTCAATTTTGAATTTGATCTGAAAGGGTGGGAAATTTTCCCCTGACCATTACACCCATGGTAACTACTCAAGAGCATATGTAGGCTTGATTGAGTTTATTTGCCATTTAATGATTTCTTTTTTGCACCCGAGAGTTAATTAGACCGAGACCTACAGTTCAAAATGGATTCTGAGCCACACAGATATATATGACAAAGAAGGGATGCTGGTAAACTCGTCATGTTTCGGAAAATCTCTAAACTATATCTCCAACGTTTGTCAGAAGTGTCGCATATCTATTCTAGAAACTGAGAAAAAATACGTAAAAACTTTCTAATCTTCCAAAAAAAAAGTCACTTATGATAAAAAAGTAACAAAGCAGTGTACTTCACAGATATCAAGAAAGTCATCTGCACAGGGTACAAACAATATTTTAAGATTAAGTGTAAAAATTATTGCTCGAATGTATTGTAGAAGCGTTGTTGTATCCTTGCCTTCAGTACATTGTTATCCCCAGATCATCCTGTTCTGTAACTTTTAAATCTCAATGTCTTTCTTTTCAAGTGAGATTTAAATAAATACTTCTTTATTTCAGCTTTTTATATCCTATATAAACGTAACGCATGACTTCACTCATTCGATTTTGATTGAAGATTCCAGGCATGATCTCAAAAATGATACTAAAGTAATTTTGCATTTTAAATATCCATTAAAATTTTGGAACTTGTAGTATATATTCTCCATTGGCGAACTTTGCGAATTTTTTGTCGCCAAGCAGTTCTAACGCTGTTGCCACTTAAAACAAGCCGTATATAAGATACAAAAATGAAGTAAAACGCATATATAATCCAAACCTGGCAACAAAAAATCCAAAAATGCTACAAAAATTCAAATTGGTAACTCTAAAAGGAAAACCGCAAACCTTATAATCAAAACAAAGAACAGCAGATTTGGTGAGAAATCTTATGTGGGGATATTTCATACTTATATCAAAATTTTAACAATGCCAACTGGAAGTAAGTTTTGCTTAGCAAAAAACACAGTAAATTGTCTCTAATTTTTATAAAATTAATTTTTGAATAGATGAAGAATTTTTGAATAAAATAGTCTCTACAATTCTATATCCTTATACGTATGAATTAAAATGTTATGATTTAATTCAATATTTTATTCATTATGGATGTGTATGCTTGCTTGGTATGTCTGTTTATACATTTATTATTTAAATAAAACACTTATCAGAGCGACATTGTTTTTCATTTTCAGTAAACTTCCTTTTTGCAATCAAATTATAATGTAGTACTGTAGTAAAATCCATTTAAATAAAAGGTTTCAAATGTTTTACTCTTGATTTTACATATCAGTAAGAATATTGTTTTCGATTTAGTATAAATGAAAATCTTTCAGTTCTTTTATTTATTAAAAATGTTCTCAGATAGTAAAAATACATTTTATTCTGAAATTGTGCTTTTTGGCTCTGATTTTTCAATTTTGAAGTCAGGACTTTGATTCAGTCAGGCAGTTGATTCAAACATTTAATTTCTTCATAACAAAAGTTTAAATAATTGCATAACAACCCTTTCTGCTCTAAAAAACAACTAAAGCAATTAAAAATTTTATCATCTATTACCAATGTATCACTTTTTTAATATAATAACCCAAAAATTGTTGATCACTAGTCGTTGATGCAGTTATATATCACCTTAACAAATTTTTCAAAATTACGATTATATAAAATGCATAAGCGTTTCGCTATTAAATAAAAAAATTTAATTGGGTATGTTGACAACCCAGTTATTTTTGTGATTGACTTTTCTACTATAAAAGTTGTGCATCTCTAATTCAGAAATCCTTTGTTTAATTCTTCTGAGACGTCTACAAAATCGTTTTATTTACAGCAGATTAAAGAGGAGATTAACTTGGTTGAACTCAGAAACAGAAGATTCAAGAACTCAGAAAAATAGAGGCGAAAAAATTTTTTACTAACTTTATGTAAAATTTTCATAATTAAAATTTCTTCTTAAATTATTCTGATCATTAATTTAACAATAATTTTTATTGTAAACAATTGAAACTGAAAAACTTAATATTACAAATATAGGAATTAAAATTGACATCATAATGTCAACTTTTCTAACTTCAGTAAGTTTATAAAAAAATTTTTATTAATAAACAGTAATCTGCTTTCAATTTTGTTTATTATTACCATTATTATAAATATATATGGAATATAGAAATACAAACAAAATGTTCATATTGACAACAAAAACAATTTGTACATAAATGTTTTAAGCACTGATAAATTCAACCAATATTATGTAATATATTTTTAATGAAATCAGAAATATTTTGAATCAAACAGTTTAAATATATAATATTAGTAAGACCACTAATTTTTCAAAGTTGTTATTCTTAAGTTGAATATTCTTAAGTTCTTCATTGATTAAAATTATGATCAAAAAGTGTGCATATGTTTCGATAAAAAAAAGTTAAAATAAAATATGATTTTTATTATTTATTTCTCATGACTACTTTGAAAAGTTTTTTCTGTGGTTATCTTGCCAGTGAAAAATTTCTACTGAAAGAAATGACCTGTTAATAATAACTATTGATGTCAACAGAGGGCACCACTACACAAACCT
This sequence comes from Latrodectus hesperus, assembly GCA_037975125.1. Lineage (NCBI taxonomy): Eukaryota > Metazoa > Arthropoda > Arachnida > Araneae > Theridiidae > Latrodectus > Latrodectus hesperus. The sequence goes on along the minus strand of CM075855.1, from coordinate 29,467,934 downwards.
GTATTTTTTTTTATGAATTAGAATATTTTTGTAAATAAAACGCATATTGACAACAGAGAAGAGAACTCTCTCTAAAATGTATGAAGGATGTATTGTTTTCGTAACATTCTCTGCTCTATGTTGATGTCATCCTGACATCAAATTATGTTATTGTAATGAGTCACTTCCTATTGTTGGTAGTAACTTATAATTAACTGATTCGTGCTCTATTTTTATGTAATTTTTGTTTGTTGTGTTTGTTTATTAAAATGTTTATTCAAACCAAGAGTTTTTATTTCGTTAATTAGTTTACTACTCACACTACCTTTTAGCATGCTTAATGAAATTATTTTCGAAGGATTTTGAAATAGATTCCCTAATTAAAATATAAGCTTTTTTTATTATTGTGTATCATTTTAAAAGTAATGTGTGTTTTAAGCAATAACATATTTTACATTTTCAGTAAATTTATAACATTCAAAGATGTTCTTAATATTTAAACTCTTAAAATGCATAAAAATTATTCCGATATCATTATATTAACATTAAATAATTTCTTATAAATCAAAAGAAAGACCTTTTATTAGTATTGCTTGAAATAATTAATTAAAAAGTATCAAGAAATATTTTTACAGTCATACATTTTAAACTTAATCATTCAAAAAGAATTAATATTATAACAATTTCAACATGAGAGAAAATATAAAAGCAACAAATAAGAAGTTAAATAAAATTTATTTCCAAAAAACTTTTACGCATTTAATAACTTGGTTTTAAATAAATAATTTTAAACAGCAAGCAATTTGATTTTTAAATTTGAAAACTATGCATACACATAAATAAATATTTAAACTGGAAAAAGATATCGTGCACGTGAGGTATTGAATAAGCAAATATGTATGGAGAGTGCTTGGTAGACAGACACGCTGCGTTAATGTTTTTACTCTCAAAAAAAGTTTTTCAGAGTTTCATTTCCCATCAAGTCTATCCTTTTTCTTAATATTTGACGTGCCCTAGGGGTGACGACGACGGATCTTTGGTTGAGTCGGCGTTGAATTCACTACCTTCCGATTGCAAGAAAGATAATTTTTCTATACTGGTGACACACTGATTAATATTACACCAACATTGATAGCCACACAATTTAAGAATATTTCCTAATTATTATCATCTTTGTTTTGGAGTATTATTAGTCCAGTTGAATCCATTCAATTTCATTAAAGAGGGAATGAAAGATCAAAAAATTATATGAATATAAGATTTTTTTTGAATGTTTAAGTCATTTTGGATTAGTGTAAGACATCCACAAATGACCACAAATGTATTACAAATTTTTTAAATTTCTTTTCATCTTTGGAACGACATTTTACACCGTAGGCCTCATTTGACTATTATATGTAGTTTATTTTTAAGGACAGATTAGCTCTTAGTTTTATAAAAAAAAAAACTTAACACTTCGGAAAAATATACATTAAAAAATTTGGTGATGTCATAAATACAATTTATGAAAATGTGTGTCTTTATTTGTGACAAACTCAAATAATTTTGAAACATTATTGTTGTCGATTACAAATTTATGATTGTTGAGTAATTACTTTGATTGTGTAAAAATTGTTACAGAAAAAAAAGGTTTATTTGCTTGTCTTTGTGCATATAAAGTTTGTAGTTTAATTTATTCCTTTTTCTGGTATTTTCAAACATTTCTCTCAAGCAGTGATTCCAGTTTTTCTGGCGAAACAAGTTTAGCGGCTCTGAAGTGCTACAACTGGCTCAGAGTAAATATACGATCCAGTCAACGAAGAACATTAGTGCAAATTCGGCCATATTGACACCAACATTTCATATGTATATATTTAAACTCTAGGGACTAAGTAGCTTCACACCATTAAGATTAACAAAGTGAAGTAATTATTTTGACCATTATTTTGACCGTTTCTCAAAATAATGGCATGGTTTTGATTCATTATTTTGACCGTAACTCAAAATAATGAGGAGCTTGGGAATAGGCGAGGGTTCCAAACCCGTTAAGCTAAAGGTACAATCCTGGGCTCGCTTTCACCGCTATGTATGTATATATGCGTTTAATGACAATTAAAACAAGATGAAAAAAATTAATCTATCCCATTCTATTCTGTAGTAGGTATAGGACCCAATTTTTTTTATCATTTCGTCGTGTAACACCCAATAAATAACTATAAGAACTGAATTTTTGTTTAAAGAAACATGTGGTTTATCAAAGTAACCACAGTGCATTTAGTATATGATTTACCATAATTGACAAAACATCAAAAAGTTTGGTGCTTCTTTTATTTTTCTTGTTAACAAAATTTTGCTCGTGTACCATTGGTTTCCTTTTTATTTGTTTTTCATTTTTGCTTTTTTCATCTTAAGTCAACGAGATAGTAAAAGTATACTCTATGTTTCATGTGTAATTTTCATAGCTATTAAATTTTATATAAAAAAATCAGTTTTCCATTTATAATTTTGTGCAATTATATATTAAAAGCTAGCATTTGTTGTAGTATAGAGGTGTTTACAATCATTACTAATTACTTACATATTAACTGTTTATATGCTATGCTTATTTAATCGACTAAAAATTTTAATTTGTTGTGGCTGTTTTATTTATTATCAACTGAGCAATGTTGCTGGTTTTTAAGCAAAGCATTGAACCAAATTTAAATGTTTGTGAGCCTTAAATGCTAATAAGTTTTTTGTAACTCAGCCAAGCAAGCAAAGCTTTTTTCCAGTTAAGGATGTTTGGCTTCCCTGCAACATTTTCGATAGGAAAGTTACTGTTTACTTTTACTAGTGCTGCTTCCTTTTTCAGTTTATTTGTCCCCGAGTTTTTGAAATTGTCTAGAGTTTGTTCTTTGAAATTCCATCTTTTTTGACCATTTTTGTCTTATTTAATATTTTTGTCTACTTTCAGAATTTTCTTTTTTATTTCAATTGATGAACATATTTGTTTCTTCAACTGCAGCAAATTCTCAATGAAATTGGTTCAATCTCTCTCGACAGACAAAATTTCATAAATTGAGTTGTTCAAGTGAAACGATACCAATGCAGTAAGACAGCACAAGTTTTTAAAAAGTGTTTCCCTTTTCTATGATCTAAAGTACGGAAAGAATAATTTTTCCTTTTTTCTGTGTCCTTTCGTACGTGAAGCACAGAAGTAAAATTCTGCGCCACAATTCTTCCCCAACAAATATTTGATATCCATGTGTCTTCGACTATTGTCTTTAATGTTTACCTATGTCAAGAATGAATCAAGCTGTCAGGGGTTTCATAGAATGGAATCAAATAAAATATGGAAAAAATATCATGCCATAAAAATATAACAAACGGAAACTATTTATCAGAAACGAAAGGTTGCAAAAAAGAGATTTTTCAAAATTTTAGTTCTTAAATTTGAGTTAACATTATCATTGTGACTATGGTGTCAGAGTAGGGACTAGCCACTAGTTCTTAAAAACGTGAGTATTTGAAATTACAGGTTCGTAAAACTGAACATCTACTGTATATGTATTATATACAATTAGATTCTTCGTCCTATTAATATCACATTGTGTGTAATCTTATTTTTATATCTTAAATAAAATGACAAATATAGACTAAGCGTGCATGTTAAAAAATGTTAGATTTGATTTAACATCATTATTTCCTTATATATAGCAGCAAGATTTGGATTTTGACACAAAAAGACATAAATATAACTTACTAATTTATGAAAGATAAATGTTCAGAAATATTTTGGTCCTTTACAATTAACGATAATTGCTGACGAATTAGAACTAATGATGAATTGGAAACTCTTATCAATGATAAAAAGTATGGTAAGATTCGTCAAAGCACAGAGACTTTCAAATCATATTGAGAAATCCCCTGATAATCGAGAATTTTGCATTGAAAGCCCCTGTGCCAAGGGGTGGACCAAAGAAAAAGTGGCTTGATGATGCCTTGAACGATCTGAAAACCTTAAAAGTCTCCAACTGGAAAATGTCAAGTCAGGAACAGAGCTATCTGGAAGGATATTGTCAAGAAGTCGGAATCCCACTCTGAGTTGCAGTACCGATAAAGTAGAAGAGAAAAAGATTTGCTTACATTTCATTGATGACAGTCAATTATTTTTCAGGAAGAATTTCTCAGTTATAAGTGTAAGTGCTCCGTTGATTTGTGTTAACTTTGTTTTTAGCATTGCATGCAATTCAATGCTTTTTTGGGTTTGATACTGCAAGCAATAACACTGATATTATATATAACTTGTTATAAAATTTTACGATACAATAGGTGATCGGTTAACGAGCATAATCTATTACAAGATTATGTTTGCTATCCGAATAGTTCGTCAACCAATCATCGATTTACCTTAGACTTTTTTGTGAAATCAATTAATTCATTCTAAAGACCCTAAAAATTAAATTTAAAAAGGGATGTATAATATCTTAGTAAGTTTATTTAAAAAATACAGATAGACTTGCATATTAATCAGACCTTTACATTTTTTGTTTATGAAGATTAAAAAACATGTCTAAGGTCTATTGTTTTTTTCTCTTTTTTAGGATTTTAATAAAGCGATTAATCGTATTATCGTTGTAAATATTCCTAACCCTGCTGACATCAGCTAGGTTTGGTTACCATTCTAAGACAATTACTTTGCCATCTTCCGACTTCTTCAAATCAGTTACTTCAAATTAGTGAAATCAATTTCGGTTTCGAATCAGATGAAAACTAAAACTGATGATCTACTTTGGCTATAAATATTCTATTGTCTATAAATATTTTATAAATACCTATCTTCTAAGATAGAACTTTGAGGTTTAATAAGCAAGCAACATAATTCAAGAGAGATAAAGTAGGAATTTTGGTCAGTTGGGTTCCATGTCCGAACAGAAAAATCTTTCGTAAAAGTGTTCGTTGTCCGATTTGTTCGCAGTTCGAATTATTCGTTAACCGATTCACACTTTATTCATTCAAAAAAACGTTATGAACATAAAGGAAAAATGTCACATTTTAATTTAATTTACCTGGGGTTTGAGCGGCTACCAGGCGCGTCGGCAGGTGATGAATAGCCGGACGTCCTGTAGTGGGATGGCTCCGAATACTTAATAAGGAGCCACGAACCAACTCCCGTAACCCTGGTGTTATGCGATCCGTGCCTAGGGTGAATGGCACTGCGGTTACAGTGTTTAAACGGAGCCTCTAGTTGTCTGGCAAACCTCTAGAGCAGTGTTTCTCAACATTTTAGTATTCACGGCCCAATTTTCAATCATAATTTTTATCTCGCCCCACCCCCTTCCCCACTGTGTACAATAAAATGTATACAATAATAATGTATTTTGAGTATTTTGACGCTAAACCTGCACTACAATCTTAATTTTAAACTTTACAAATAACCAAGAATACGGAAATTTATTGACATTTTGCAACACCGATCCTCAGCATTGAAAAAACAAGAATCCTATGCCTTTTTATTGCTCTTGCGTCCCGCCATGTCGGGCATTCTCACGGTTTCGCGAGAAGTTTCGATTTGTCTGGAATTTGTCTGGTCAGCTTAAAAGTTAAGTTAGGAGCGTGCGCAGATGTGAACAAATGTTTTCTCATAGGGAGAAAGAGAAAGTTCTATGACGCCAATTTCAATTTTCCAAACAATCTCATTCGAGTCTATCCTTCTATCGCTATTGAACCTAGTCTGAATGTGTATGTTATATATATTTTCGTGTAATATTAAATATTCACGGCAGTAGACTTATGCAGAATCATGGATAACTTTTTAAGCGGGCGTAAGTGAGCATTAGACGATAAACAAGCATCAACAAGTACACAGACGAGCGTGGTTCCGAAAATAAAATCAAGAAAATATCCTCAAAAATACTGAAATTTGGGGTTCACTAGTACTGAAGTAAATGAAGAAGAAAGGCGGCCCCTGTGTATCATTTGCTCAAAAATGTTGGCGGCAGACAGCGTGAAACCTAATAAACTTAAACGACATTTGGAAACGCTTCATATTGAGTACGTAAACAAACCCAGAGAATTCTTCGAATTAAAATTAAAATCATATGAAAGCAAAAATCATTGTTTAAAAAAACTTTGCCTGTGAATGAAAAAGCTTTAATTGCCTCTTACAAAGTTTCATATAAAATAGCCAGATGTAAAAAGCCTCACACCATTAGTGAAAAGTTTATTTTGACAGCCGCAACTGAGATTGTAGAAATTATATTTGGAGATAATTTTGCAAAACAATTGCATTCTATACCTCTTTCAAATGATACTGTTGCCCGTCGAATTGCTGATATAGCTGAAGATGTAGAGTGTCAGCTTTTGTCGAAGTTGCGTGGCAAATTGTTCTCAATACAACTTGATGAGGCAACAGATAGTACTAAAGATGCTCATTTCATTGCCTATGTTAGATTTTGTGATGGTTTGTCAGTAGTAAAAGAAGTAATTTTCTGCAAACCAATAGAACTCAAAGCAACAGCACTCGCATTATTTGCTACCTTAAATGATTTTATAAACGAGGCAAACATAGAATGGAATAATTGCGTCAGAATATGCACCGATGGTGCTCGTTCTATGTCCGGAAGTATTCAAGCACTTGTGAAACAAAAATCGCCACAGTGCGTCTGGACACATTGCATGATCCACAGAGAAGCTTTGGCTTCCAAAGAAATGAGTCCTGGTTTGAATATTGTGTTAACTACAGTTGTAACCGTAGTAAATTATATAAGAATGAGACCCCTGAAATCAAGAATCTTTTCCGCACTTTGCAAAGACATGAGTGCAGTACATTTAGCGTTACTATTTTATTACGAAGCAAGATGGTTATCACGAGGGAAATTTTTGTAATGTGTTTATGAATTAAGAGAAGAAATCGCCGTTTTCCTAGAAGAGGAAAGTAGACCGGAAGCTGAGAATTTTCGCGATAGTTTATTTGTGAGGAAATTGAGCTACATGTGGTCGACACATTCGAGAAATTAAATAACTTGAATCTTCAACTGCAAGGAGCAAATACACATATATTGGATACAATACAAGGAGCAAATACACATATATTGGACAAATACACATACAAGGAGCAAATACACATATATTGGATACGAGTGATAAAGTTAATGCTTTTTGTAGGAAATTGGAATTGTGGCGCAGATATTTAAAGCAAGAAAACTTAATGTTTGAAATTTGAATGATTGTTTTAAAACATACAAGGCTTTAGAACAACATGTAAAAGTTGTTTTTGTAACCATTGAAAATCATTTAGCAATACTAGCAAAGAATTTTAAAAAGTACTTTCTTGCTGACGACAAACTGATATCAAGTTACATGTGGGTGAGGGATCTATTTCAAAATACTCCCGAAGGACTCTCAATTGAAAAGGAAGAAACCTTCATAGACTTCACGGCAAGCGGCGAAACCAAAAGACAATGGAGTAATAAATCACTCTTTGAATTTTGGCCAGGAATGGATGATGAGTTTTCTGCATTTCGCAGTCTATTACCATTTTCAACATTTTACCTTTGTGAAACTGGATTTTCTACGGTGGCTTCTTTGAAGACAAAATATAGATCTCAACTAAATATAGAAAAAGAACTGAAAGTGTCTATTTCAAATATTAAACCCTCTTTCAAAAAACTTTCCTCTGAAAGACAGGCCTAAGGATGTCACTTATAATTATTAAATTTGTTTTTAATTTAGTAAATTGTTTTGATTTAATAAGTTAATTATTAAATATGTCGAGATGTATTTTCCTTTGTATGTGTATGTATGTTCTTTCTTTTCAGTTACTTAATTAATTTTTTAAATAACATTTTCTCTTGGATATGCTCGCCCCCTCCCCATTAGTATACTCGAGCCCCCTAGGGGGCGCGTCCCACAGGTTGAGAATCACTGCTCTAGAGTATTTTGCCTTACATCTCAGGCAATACTTGGCGGACTTTCGTTTTTCTTGAGATTTTTTCTTTCTTTTCACTGGCGGAAAAAAATAAAATTCTTACTGTTTTTACAGTTACAACTCCTGATGTAGACCCAGTCTCCAGAAGACAAGGTAACCCAAGAGAAAAATAGCGAGGGAACAGAAATGGATCCTTCAAAGAGGGAAGTAGGAATAACCTCTCAACCGTCAACATCTAGGAATGGTCAGGATGATTTAACCAGTGTGATTGCCCCTCTAGATAAGATCAAAATTAAGAAAAGGTTTTCCGGTGCTCAGAAGAAACGACTTACCAAGGAAAGGAAGATCGCTGAAGGAACTTGGGTTGAAAAACCCAAGGGCAAAGGCGAAAAGAGACAAAGTTCTGGGATGGAGAAGGACTCAGCGTCTAAGACTGCCAGGATGGTCAGGACTGGAGGAGAAACCTACAAGTGGGCCCTCACGGTAGTCATGATGGCTGTAGTTCCTGTAGGACATCCTGATAACCGTTTGACTTAAGAACAAGGAGTCGACCTGGAGCTTCTAATAACGGAAAAAATTACAAGGAATGATGACGGCTTTGCCCCCACTTTCCTATCATGTAAGTTGGAAACAGGGGCTTTAATTATCAACTGTGCAGATCTGGAGAGCTCTAATTGGCTGGAACAGAATGTCAGTGATATTAACCCCTGGAAGGAGCAACAGCTTTTGGTGGGTGAGGCAAAGAAACTTGTCAGAACCACCAAAATTATTGCTAAGCTTCCAAAGGTATGCTGCAAACTGGATCCCAAGGTGATCCTGAAAAAAATGAGGCACAGAATGGTGGGCTTACTTCGACTGAGTGGAATATTCTGCACAGAAAAGATGACCCATCAAGACAGACCATCGTCCTTAGTGTGCCTAAAGCGGACGCGGCTACACTTGGTAGAAGGGGATATAAGACTTATTTCGGACTTCACCAAGTTCAAAGCAAAGTCCTAGACAAGACTCCAAAGCCGAATGGGGGTGAAGTACTTCAAGCCAACATCCACTACAGTAAAGGAGGTACCTCTAACCTGAGTAGGAAATTTCTTACTGAGGACTTCCACCTGGCCTTGATTCAAGAGCCTTGGCTTGTCAAGGGTAGAATCAATGGCCTTAAAAATACTAAAGGTAAATTAATCTATGATTTAAATAGTAATGCTAGAACCTGCATACTTCTTGATAAAGATATTGAGATTTTAACTCTTTTTGAATTTATCAATAGAGACCTAACAGCTGTGAAAGTTAGACTCGACATGGGGAGTGGTGATTGTGAAGTTGTTTCCCGCTCCATATACCTTCCCTATGAAAAGAAATCTCCACTTGGTGAAACTCTGCATAAACTTCTTAGTTTTTGTGCAGAGAATAATTTGCATGCAATCCTGGGATTAGACTGCAGTACTCACAATGATGTCTGGGGAAGTACAGACACAAACAAAAGAGGTGAGTGCCTTTTAGAATTTATCTTAAATAACAATTTAGATGTTTTAAATAAGGGCAATGAACTGACTTTTATTACTTCTAATAGAGCTGAAGTGATCGATATCACCATCTGTCGCTATTCAGCTCATTAGTAAGAATATCAAGAGTTGGGTTGTGGATGGTAGACCGTCTCGTTCAGACCATAAGAATATCCACTTTGAGCTTATCTCTAATATAAATGTTGATCGACGGTTCAGAAACCCCATGAGGACCAACTGGAAAAAGTTTCAGGAAGAACTTGTGAGACCTACTGAGTTAGGGTCCAAGCCTATTAGAGATAATTATGATCTAAAAATCACAGCAGAATATCTTCAAATGAATATTCTAGAATCTTTTAACAACAATTGCCCTGTTCGCACTAGTAGAGCTGAACCCCAATGTGTTTGGTGGAATGACTCTCTGGCTGCTGAAAGGGCAAAGGTTAGAAAATTCTTTAATAGAGCTAAGAAATATGGTGAATGGGACATTTATAAAACGGCCTTAACCAATTATAACAAATATGTTAGAAAAAGCAAAACTGAATCATGGAGGAAGTTCTGCGAAGAGGTAAATTCTATCTCTGAGGGAGCTAGACTCCAACGTATCCTTAGAAGGGATGAACCTATTTTGGTTTATTGGTTGGCACCTTAAAGAATGAGGATGGCTGCTTTGTTAATACTGAGAAAGCAATTATGGAAGTTTTGACCAAAACGCATTTTCCAGGAGCTAGAAATATTAAAAGCAATGATGGTCAGCACTTCATTGGCTCTTTAATTAGAGTCAATGGAAGTCATTGGACTGAGACAGCCTTACATCAGCTTATCTCAAAGATTGAAGACTATTTGGATAGGAAGGAAAGATTGCTTTCCTAGACATCCAAGGAGCTTTTGATAATACTTCGCATCTATCCATAGTTAATGCTCTACGAGCTATAGGAATCAATTGCATTCTTGTTAAATGGTATGAGACCCTACTCACGGATAAAGTTATTCAAATGAACATTTTTGATGAGTCACTTGAAAAGAAGACTACTAGAGGCTCTCCACAAGGAGGTGTCTTGTCGCCTATACTTTGGAACCTAATAGTTAATAGTGTCATTAAATATTTTAATGATATGGGCTACTACACTCAAGGGTATACGGATGACATTGTCATCCTTATCCTTGGTAAGGATTTCAACATAACTTCTCAACTAATTCAAAGTTATGCTAGTTAGTGTTGCAAAGAGAGGCATCTGACGGTTTGTCCTCAGAAGACCAATATTGTACCTTTTACACGCAAAGGGAAATGGGATGATTTTACTATCCCTAAACTTTATGGTGCTCCCAACAATGTTGCTACTGAGGTGAAGTATTCAGGCCTATTTCTTGACCAAAAACTCACTTGGAATAAGCATGTTCAGTTAAAAATTAACCAAGCTAAGTGTTGTATTATGACATGTAGAAGAATGCTTGGTAAAAACTGGGGTCTTCAACCGAAACTGGTGCTTTGGATATACACTACTATTATCAGACCTATTATTACTAATGCCTCTATTATTTGGTGGTGCAAGGCGGAACAGGTAACTGTGAAGGACAGGCTAGGAAGTCTGCAAAGACTAGCTTACCTGTGTATCACAGGAGCTATTCCTCTGCGCCCACCAGAACTTTAGGGATTATTTTAGATATACTCCTCTAAGCATCTTCATTTGCAGTACTGCATATAGAATGATGTTGCAAAAGCAATGGTATGACAAGCCTTTGGCTATAGTTCATTTCAGAATCACCAAAATAAAGGATCCTATTCTTATGATGCCGTCTGTAACCATAGAAAAGTCCTACGAATTCGACAGACCTTTCGAGATTATTTTTCCAACCAGGGATGAATGGAATAAGAACACGATCAGTTTGTATAACTATGATCTCATCTTGTTTACAGGTAGATCTAGAAAGGATAACCTCTCTGGACTTGGAGTGCATAGGATATCACTAAGAGTCAGCTTCCTTAGGAGCCTTGGGAAGTATGTCACTGTATTCCAAGCTGAAGTTCTTGCCATTATTGACTGTCTCTTATTAAATATTAGAAAATATTACCATGGGAAGTGGATTCTAAGTGATAGTGACAGTCAAGCTGCTTTAAAGGCCATTAATTCTTTCCAAGTCAAATCTAGGATTGTCCTGGAATGTAGAAACCTTCTTAAGGAACTGGCAACCAATAATAAGGTTTTCCTTTTTTGGGTGCCAGGACACGTGGGATTGAAGGTGATGAAAAGGTGGATCAACTGGCAAATCAGGGTTCGTTTTCTAACCCTATTGGTGCGGAACATTTTTGCGGCATCAACATGAAGATCATAATGGGTACCCTACTCAAGGGGGAAAAGCAGAAGATGAATAAATCTTGGTTTAACACTTCTGGTCAAAAGCATGCCAAAAGTATGATCGTTAGATCATCGACGAATGTTGCCTCTGAAATTCTTAGTTTTTCTAGGGCGAAGATGCGTACCATCGTAGACTTCATCACTGGACACTATCATTTCAGGAAACATCGCCATACTATGGGACTCGTTCAAGACACTAATTGTAGAAAATGTCTTAAGGATGATGAGTCGGCGCATCACATCATTTTTGAGAGTGATGCTTTAGCCTCCATTTATTTTAATACTTTAGGAATCATCAATACTAAAGAGTTACATCTTAGCTCTATAAAGGGTTTGTCTCACTTTATAAATAAAGTGGGCGACCCAATTTATTGGAACTAAGATTTCATGGGCTTGAGATTATGGCACAAAATGCTATCGAACAGAGGTGCCCAGTACCGTGCAAGCCCATTAAGAAGAGAAGAAGAAGAATTTAATTTAAAATTAAATTTTTTTATAAGTTTACTACAAAATCGGTGAGAAAATTCATTATTTTAGCTGTTTTTGTGACAGCATGAAAAACGAAAATTCATGCGAATTATTTCAACCGATATAGTTGTGGAATGGTTATGAAGTTCCTTAAAAAGTGCATCATAAACAACAACATGGGTAATGATGAAAATCATGTAAGTGATTAAGTTCGAATCTCGGTCATACTTCATCACTTTTATGATCCATATGTTTCATGTTAAATACAGCAGTGCCGTAAAGTAAATACCTGAAGTTTAAGAAGAATATTGCTCATGATGACAACTGAAAATGCTTTTAAAGAATTAAAATACTTTTACTATTGCTCAGTGCTAAAAGGGAAAAAAACTATTTTTATCCGAATTCATTTAGAACGAATTTCCTATATTATCTTATTAAATACAAAATATTCCGTGAAGACAAGTAATTCTACAAGCTTTTAATAGAAAATTTTATCTCATTATTTCTTTATTTCTTTTAAAGTAATTTTTAGGCTTTAAATTTTATTTTAATTTTTAATTTCATTTATATATAAACTTTTGTTCATTATTTATTACAGAAAATTAATAGCTGTATCATTTATTACAAAAATTAATTAGCACTTACAAGTAATTCATTTCAATGGTAATACATATTATTCAATGTATATATAATTATTAAATATTTGATAATATAATAAGTGTGATAAAATTAATAATATTAATATAATTATATAGGATTGTTGAGAAATAATTTCATTGCTACGCTGAGAGCGCCAAACACGTATTTTTGATTCTGCCTATAAAAAACGACCATTCGATTCTTTTACAATTATCACTAAATTTTATACATCCTAAATTTTATAAAAATTATTAAAATATTTATTTACTTTTTCTTGTATATTGCTTACTTTTATAACTATGCTTTAAAAAATAAGTTCAAATTTTATTATATAATTTAGATGCTTAATTATTGTTTATATGACTGGAATTGGAAATTTGTGATTAAATTTTAAAAGGCTCGAATGTATTGTACATTAACAAAATTTGACCTCACACCTTTTTATAAATTAAGGACTATCGATATAAAAAGGATTTAAAACTAGGTTTCTAATTAAAAATACACGAGTTTATTTAAGAGAATGTAAATTCTTTTTCTCTTTTAATAAACATACATATTTTTTACACTTCTAAAATAAACTTAATCATCATCTTTATTTTAAACTATTCTGTATTATCCTTTTAAAAATGAATATAAAGAATTTAAAAAACATTAAATCTTCTACCTTTATTTCTAATTAATTACATTGTTTCAATATTTTTTTTTCTGCTGGAAAGTGCTTATATTTCTAATAATTAAAACATTGATAAGAATAACGGCAATTTTAATTTTAAATTTATATATTAAGGGAACTATTTATGCTATTCTGCGCAGAGCCTGATTTAGCCTAATTGGGGCCTGGGAAAAAACTTTGTTGGGGCTCCCTCTGCTGCACAACAACAATAAAAGAATTATACCTAGAAATAAAAAAATAATATAGCTATTAGGAATTCAATGCAATAGAGAAAAAATTTAAGTGTTACAGTAATATAACCACTATAAATTTAACATAAAAAGTTGAGACAAGTTCCTCGAAGAATATATGATCTTATGGGAGATTTTAATCACTTCAGCAAATGATGACATAAAGAAAACTTTTTATTCAATTTAGGGGCCCCTCTTATATGAAAGCCCGGGGCAGCTACCCGGTATGCCTCTACCTCAGTAAGATTCTGATTCTGTGTCTTTAAAACATCTAAAAAAATTCCGTGTATATTAATATAAAGTGATAAAAATTATATGATGCAATAATAAAATAGATTCAATAAAAAAATTTTTTTCATACAAGAAAACTTTTTTTATAATAAAAAAAATTTTGTTCTGTAATCTTTCTTCGATAAGGGAAAACAAAAATAATGATTGAAATTTTAGAGTAATTTTTGATTGAAATATAAGAAAGTTTTGACAAAATGGTATCGTAAAGAGCCATATAAAGTCTAAAGGTCATACAAACTGCAATGAAACCAAATTTATTTATATGAAAAAAAATCCAAATTTTATTACAATTTTCAAATTAATAGACTGATAAGAAATAAAAATAAATGAAAGTAAAAGCCATACGAGTGATAAAATATAATGTTCGCTGTAAACAGTGAGATTTTATGATATGTTAGATGACAAAGTTGAAATTTTTTGTACCACTTGTAAAACTATGTTATACTTAGAATATTGTCAATGTTTAAAACATGATTCTATTTTAATCCTCAAAATAATAAGAACTATTTCCAAAAGTTTATGTTTAATTGAATATACATATTTTACAATGCACCTTGGCTTGGTCACTGATATCTTAACGGTATTATAATAAACATTGGTTAAAAAAAACTTGATTGAAAAGAAACACAAAACAAGATGCTAAATTTACTATTTAGTATAGTTAAATATTTCCAAACTTTTGATTAAAGTTGAAATGACATGAAACAAAGCATTAAAAGTAGTACGAGTATTTCCCTTATTCTATGTTATATTTTATCCCAGAAATAACTGGTTAATTTTACATATTATTGGAGTCTCAAATTTCTCACTTTTGATTTTATGTTCTTAAGTCACTATTGGGATAGTTTTCGAATGTTCGCGATTCTTTTTTTTATTGTATTTTTTATAAACTAATCGGTGTTCGACATACTGTGAGATAATAAAAATGATCAATCTTATCTAAATAGTAGAACCAATCAGAACATCGAAGATAAATTCCTACCTTTATGTGCATTAACTGCAACAAACGCGCAAGCTCATTTTCGTCTGCAGAAATAACCTAGTTCGCGTTTCTGAATATTTATTGTGTTCATTTGTGTTTTCAAGTTCTTCAAAGGAGAAACCATTTTTTAATAATTAATAAATGGTATTCAATTCCATTTAATAACTTTAATATACAATTGAAAATGTAAATTACATTTTTATCGCCATCCTACATTTGCTGGTTTACCTGCAGTATTAGTTAAAAAATAACTAAAAAAATAAAAATCAATATTTTTAGTCCCAGTTTACCTGGAAATAATTGTTTCTACAACAATTGATTCGGTAAGCTTTGATAATTACGCATACTGATATTTTTTAAAATTTTAAATTGTTTTAGAAATCAATTCTGTTAAATGAAACGAAAATGATTTCCACCATTTTTGTGGAATTATAATTTTTTTCAGTTGTCTAATTACTGATTGTTTTTACTATAATTATGTAAAGATTTTCATCGTAAACATTCCTTTATATATTAATTTTAGTTTCCGTTTTGTGAAATTTGATCAAAAATCTCCCATTATAGTAAATTTAAACTTGAGAAATATTTTCTCTCTTAATTTTTTTCAGTAATTTGGTTCATTTTTTTTTAAAATTTTTATATAAGTTTATAAAATGCAATTATAATCTACTATATAACTATACTCTGCTATGATTTATTTCTATCGATAGATACGTCATACAAGTTTCGTTTTCTAATGCAGTTAAAACTATTACCTGACACTCGGCTCCTCAGTTTTTTTTTTTTTTTTTTTTTTAAATATTAAATTAATATTTTATTTTGAAGAATGTCGATGCAATATTTGTGTTTATGAGAATTCAGTTTTTGAAATATTCATAACATGTTAACATTTATTATAATATTTTCTCTAGATGTAGTTTAAAAATGTACAAATTTGATACTAAAGTTTATGATATACATTTTACTATTTTTATTGCATTGTTTTTTAAAACATAATTGTTGTAGTTTTCTTATTTAATGTTTTTAAAAATTCATATTCAGTTATTTTTATTTCTTATATTTTTTATCTAATTTTCAAATTTCTTGAGAGACAAAATATAAATACTAAGATGAATTTATTATTGTTGTAATTAAAGGGAATCCATTAAAATATTAATTATGACTAGGGGTTAAAAAATTGACAATTTCATTAGCAAAGCAACACTTTTCCAAAATACAAATATTTTCATGGAGGAAATAAAGGGAAAGAAAATGAGCAATAATTTTATATTTAAAGTAAAAAAATTCTTACGTATGGGTGCCACTTTATCTTTAGAAACCAAATCAGAACTTTGAAAAAAATGAAATTTAAATAATTGGTTTTCATCAAATTTTCAAATTATAAATATTTACTCTTAATCACTCTTTGTATTTCCTAAAAAAAATTTTAAAAAATCCCATTAGTATTTCAATTTAAAAAAGTTATTTATTCAAACATGAAAATGTTTTTAAACAGTCATTGCAAATACTATTATTTTAAAAATAAAGGATCATACAATGTTTAAGAGAGAGAGAGAGATTTTTTTTCTTCATTGCTTCTGTATTTGATTTTAATGAATATAAAATTAAATTCTAACTTTGAATTTTTTAGCATCATTTGTTACCTA
The DNA here is from genome assembly GCA_037975125.1 of Latrodectus hesperus. Taxonomy (NCBI): domain Eukaryota; kingdom Metazoa; phylum Arthropoda; class Arachnida; order Araneae; family Theridiidae; genus Latrodectus; species Latrodectus hesperus. Next base: position 29,451,282 of record CM075855.1, on the reverse strand, counting down.
AAAAACCAGTCATTGCTTTCTTAAAACTTTTAGCACCAATAATTTTTTAAAAAATTGTTTACAATATCATAAATTTTGGAAATAATTTTAAAAAGTTAAGAATTTTATATTTTGCCTTAAAGTAAATATTTTTGATTTTTAAAAGGTCTTCTAAAATTTTCAAGAAACTAAACTTAAATATTTTCATTTTGCCCCTAGGACATAAAAGTGCCACTTAAAGTTTAGGGTAACTAGAAATAATGAGGAAAGCAATAAAACAAATTTAATTGGAAAGAAATGAATTGAACAGTTTTATGTGCAAGATTGATATGAAAGGAGAAAAAATTTTGAAGATTACTATTCATTACTTATCACAGTTTTCTATATTTTTGTCTTTAAAAATACTAATAAAATTTCATTTTAGATTATGTGAAACAAGGTAATAAAATACTCAAATATATACATATATATATTGTCTACTTGCCCATTTTTTTAAGTAATAGTTTTTTATTTATGAATTTACTATGTTACATACATATATATATTCTCATCAGATATTCGTCATTTTAATAAATAATTTTCTTCAAATATATTATTAAAAATAATTTATGATTAATATCAATACCATTAAATATGCTTTTTACTACTTGTTTATTAATATTTATTATCATTTTTATGCTTCAAATATGTTGCACACATAATTTTGGTTTCAGCTATACAGCTAAAATCTTCATGTATTATAAATGAATTTGTTGTATCATTGTTTGTATCATACCAGATGTGTCTGATACAAACCAATAAATAAAGATAATTATTTAATCACAATTAAAGATAATTATTTTTATGACATGTCATAAATATGGGACAGGGATCTAATAAATGAGATATTATAAATTCATTACAATACGTAAGGATTGCCATTGCACAGTAATGTCATTCAAGATCACATATATAATTGTAAATTACTACACTTGAAATTATAAAATTTTTCCTCGCTTCAGTGCACATATTTTCATGGAATTTTATATTTATTATAATGTGAAAAAAATATTCCAAAATGATATTTTGATAGAGATTGGCTTCCAAATGATAATATAATGAGTGGAATTAAAGTGACAGTAATTAATATGAATTATAGTTTACCATCTGACATGTCATAAATATTGGGTTTTTTGGTTCAGTCATAATTTCTGTACATGTTCGGCACATTGGCACTGAGTGACAAGACAGCTTGGAGCATTATACTCTAATAATTTGTTACAATCTGGATGAAATTTATGTCTTATTCTAATGTCTGTTTTACAAATGTAAATGGACTTTGTATAAAATCTAAAATGTATAAAATTGTAAAACAAGTGCATAAAGCGTATAATATTCAATAAACTACAAAACTGGTTAATCTATCAAATGAGTGAAAACAAGCTAATACATGCAAAAATATCTAATAAAAAATGTATACATATGAATTTATTTTATGCATGAAAATTTGATCAAAAACTAATTAAAATAACTATTAGTAGTATCAGCATGTAATCTGTATTCTTATAACTACCAGCATGTCTAAATGATATGGATATTATATAGTAATATACAAATATTAATTTACAGTAAATAAAATTATAATAGATAACACTTTTCTCTGTGTAATGCTTATTAAATTTCTTGACATTATCTTACGATTCAACTTGTGGTATTAAAAGATGTTCTTATGCTAATTAATAAGTGAAATTTTTAATTGATGAGAAAGCTATTAATAATTTTCATAAATATATAACATTCTATTTTAATCTCATTACATAATATTTTCAGTGAGTATATTTACAGTATTTATTATATAATTTTAATCAAGGCCTTATTTTCAAATTCAGTGATCTTTTTTGCCATATTTATTTATATTTATGATGCACACATTAAGATTTCCTTGTATTTAATTTCTAACAGTTTCTATGTCATATTTTATTGGATTTAGTATTTATTTATTATTATATCACAAAACTTCTGAAGAAAAGTACTAGATTAAATGTAATTGTTTTAATAGTTTAAAATTTATTTTTGCTATTCTTAGATGTGACCATAGTTATTTTGATGTTATGTGAATGAAATAGCTGATTTTTTTTCCAATGATGACTGAATTTTTTTAAAATCTCTTTTTCAGGCAAAAATGATTTCCTGTAAGGTAACAGTTATTTCATTTTTTCTATGCGTTCATATTTGCATAGCATTGTCAACTGCTACAAAAACAGAATATTCAGACTGGAAAAATCCAAATGACTCTGATGATCCACCAGCACATGCGTGGGATTTTGAATTTGATGATAAACAAGTACAGGTATGTAGAAATATCCATTTTTTAAACTTTTTAAGTGTATAAGTATTTGATATTTAGTGTGAAATAGTTGACTCTAAACATAACTTTGACAAAAACTTATTTTTTGCATATGTATAACAAAAATATTATGTTTTGTAGGATACTACTGAAAGTGATAAGTCCTTCCTTAAAGCAACAGAAATCGTTACTGAAAGTAAGTAATTTAAATTTGTGTTATTATATTTTACCTTATTAAAATATTTTCATTAGATCATTGACTTAAAGCTATTGTCCAGAACTTTCTTATGATGAAAATACAGTTAATTTGATAACTACTATTCTAACTAGGTTGGGTTTAACACAAGAATACTTTCTTCACATAAATTTATTCTTAAAAAAATTATTTTCTTAAAATTCCTTTTGTCTTAAATTCCTTCCTTTTCTTCGGTATAGCTCTAGTTTCAGAAATTGTGTACAATTTGATTGCTGCACTAAAAATCAGTTTTAATTTTTCAACTGAAAAATAAATTGCTAATGAAATCAATATTGCCTTACTACATTTAAATTTAAAAATTATGTGGAACTTTGTTTTCGAGTAACTTGGAGCTTGCACTTTGTTATATTTATCTGTTTCTGTTGTATTTTTGATTAACAATTTCTAATTTTGAGTAGCTGGATTAATTCCATGATTTATTATGGAAATAAAACTGTGTTGTGTCTGATATTTATATTTGTTTGGTTAATTTGTTTTTATATAGGTTATTTGAGTCATCATCAAAAATATTGAAGAATATATATTGTTATAGTTTTTAACACTTATTTATTGTAAGTGGGAAATTAACTGTTATTCATAATATTTAACAAATAATGTACAAACTTTATAAGATATCACTGCATTTCCATTTCCAAACTCTGCTCTGCTCATTCTATATTTTTGAATCGGTAGCTGAATATTGTCATATGACTTAGCTGCACAACTTGTAGCAAATTTGTTCTGGCTGTCCTTTCTATACAATAAAATATAGATAATATGGCATAATTTTATTATGCTTATTTCTACTGCATAATTATTATGTATTATATTACGCAAAATGCCTTAGGGAAATGAAGAGCATTTTGCTGTAAATCATAATTTTATCTATGCATTATTTTTTCTGTTTCTGATTTTCAAAGCAATAGAAATATTTCCTATATTACTTCCTGCAAATGGAAAAACTGGAAAGTAAAAGTAAAAAGCTGTAATATAAAAAAATGAGACATTACAGAAAAGCAAAATTTCCATTTTATATTTGCAAGATAATTTATTATTTGAAATTCATAAATTTCTCGTAGTATGTAAGTGTATTTTATTTCAAAACTTAAGATATTGGATATTTTATTTACTAACTTATAAATTTTTATGTCAGATAAAATGAAAAATAACCACTAAAATAACATGATTGTTGACATACTGCTATTAAATGTACTATAGTAAACTTAATGTATTGCATATTTTAAGTAATAAATTATTGTTTCATATAAAATGAATCATATAAATTAAATGTAACTCTTGAAAAAGCATGATTCTTGACATACTGATATTAAATATAAGTGGCCCATAGCATTAGAAAGTTTATAAAAGATGTTTATAATTAAATCCTTAAACTATCGTCTCATTTCTTTTTATTTAATATTTAAAGAAATTTTAACAATTTTTGTACTATTTATTCTTCTTCTTCGAGTTGGGTTTGTATGTCATTGAGCACCTCTGCTTTTATCAGCATTTTGTACTGTTAACTCCAAACCCAATGTTTCTTAGTTCCATTTGCTCGGATCACCCACTTTATTAATAAAGTCTGATAACCCTTTAATGGAATCTAGGTGTAACTCTCTAGTATGGATGATGCCTAAAGAGGTTAATCTAGGGAGGGCAAGAGCCTCACATTCATAAATGATATGCTTGGCCGTTTCCTCTTGCATATGACATTTCCTGCAGATAGGATCTTGCTGAAACTGTCCCATTTTATGGAGATGTTTTCTGAAATAGTAGTGCCCAGTTATGAAGCCTACGATTAAACGTATCTTCTGCCTAGAGCATCTTAGAATTTCATAGGAAATCCTCGCTGATGATCTACAGATCATACTTTTAGCGTGGGTTTGACCAGGAGATTTGAGCCAAGCTTCATACATCTTCCGTTTTTCCCATCTAAGAACATTGGTTTTTGCGGTCTTCAAATTGATCCCACAAAAAGGTTCTGGACCAATGGGAACAAAAGACGATCCTTGTTTAGCAAACTCATCAGCCCTTTCATTGCCTTCGATACCTTTGTGCCCTGGCACCCATACAAGGATCACCCTGTTTCTAGTTGCCAGTTCTGTAAGAAGGTTTCTACACTCCAGAATCATTTTAGATTTGATTTCAAAGGAATTAAGTGCTTTTAAAGCGGCTTGACTGTCACTGAAAATGAGAATCCGCTTATCGTAGTAGCCCTTCTTCATATTCAGTCGCAGACAGTGGATAATGGCCAAAACTTCTGCCTGGAAGACCGAGCGTATCGCCCAAGGCTTACAGACAAGCTTATTCTTGGTGACACGCCACAAACTCCCAGTCCTGAGAGGCTGTTCTTCAGTGATCCATCTGTGTACCAGATTAGATCTCCTGTTTTAGTTTCAAACATGTTGTTATCCCATTCCTCTCTAGTTGGAAAAACTATATCAAATGTCCTATCAAACATGTATGTTTTTTCCATGATGTCAGATGGCATCAGAAAAGTAGGGTCTTGAAATTTCCTGGTGATGCCCTTGTGCCCTTTGGCAACAGGCTGGTCATACCAGTGGTTTTGCAGCTTCATTCTGTATGCATTCAATCTTACTATTTATTCACAGACTACTTTTTTATTATCAGAAGTTCAATATTTGTTACTTAAAATTTTTTCAATTCTTTATTTTGTATTTGAAAATTCTTAAACTTTCTTAATTATTAATAATTTTTTGTGAAATTTTTTATGGCTCTGAGTAACAAGGAAAATAATTCTGTTAGTCCTAATGATGAAACGAAATTATTCTATTGCTTAAAAAGTATTAGAGATGCAATAATATAGGTTTTGAAATTTTAATATTCCTTAATTGTAAATTATAGAATTGATTTCTAATTATTTTTAACTAACTTCTAGAATGATGGTTAATTAACAAAATAATATAAAAATAAATCAATTTTAATTTTATATAGATGACTTGTGCAAGAACTTACAATGTAAGCCTCACCAAGTTTGCTTGCTGGAAGATGATGATGTGGCTGTTTGCATTAGTAAACGAAAACTTGTTGCTAAAGAGTAGGTTTTTGGTTATTGTTCTAAATTCCCTCCTATTTTGAAATAATAATCAATTTGCAATCGAAATATCATTGTTTATTTCAGCTTATTTTTCTAAGCAAAACAAATCAAAACATATTTGATATCAAATATGGCTTGTGTGATAAGATATATTTATGAGACTGGTATCTTAAACATTAATAATTACATATTAAGCTTCCTTAAGAAGTACAAACAATTAACTAATCATTAATTTCTAAGCTGATTTCTCTATTAACAAAATATTTATTCATAAGATGGCTTAAGAGACCTAAGCAATTGGTTAATTATTCATAAGACTGACACCTCCAAAATCATAATAATCTCTTAAAATATAGTTTTGGAAGTTAAAACTTGGGTCGTGAAGAGGGGGTGGTGGAAGGAACAGCCAGATATTATCTAAAGGTGCTTTCACTTTCCACAATTGTATTCTCATTGAATTATTATTCTTAATAAAAACTTATAATTCATTGTTCATTGAATTGGTTTACAAACTATCGAATGCTTCTAAAAATGTGAATTTTTTAAATCGCTCTAAAATTAACTATAGTGTATTGTGTTTATCTTTGAGTGTTGGGTTCAACATAAGTATGAAATTTTTTTTAGATAATTCTGCATTTATCTAAAGATGAACAGGTGTATTTTCTTATTTATCAGAGTTTTTCTTTTTTTTTCTTTTGATGTGTTGTATTATTAGTATCTTAATGTTATGTACCCTGATAATTATTTAATAATTTGTATATGATTTTAATTTTCTGTGAATTACTAATATTAAAAGTGTATACCAGTTATTACAATAATAGATACTTTTTCTTGCATAATCATTAAGGCTTGTAGAATTTAATTTATAATTAAATTCAAGAATTATGCATAAATCTGAAAAGTTAAAATCGTTACTAATTATCTTTTTAAAGCTATTATATCATACATAATTTTAAAAGAAATCTATGTTATCTTTACTCAAGTTATGATATATGCATAATAGTTGTCAGCAAATCTTTCTTTATGCTTACATGCTGATCTGGCAGCTGAATGGTTAGTGTTCTGGTTTTCAATATAACAATTCATGGATTCTATTCCCACTTTTGGTTTCGCTATTTATAGTAATTTGGAATTCACTTTAAATTGAAAATCTCTGGTTAGAGCTTTTCAGTGCACAGAAAAGAGAAAAAAAAAATACTGATGAGCAATAAACAAAACTTAGTTTTTTTAATTAATTCACTGATTTAAACAATTTAATTTACTGCTTAAAATGTGTGTATTTGTAAAATAAATGTTATAATTTTTTAAAGTAAAGTTGCAGTCTTATAAAATGAGTTATTTTTGTAAGGATTTTATATTAAAAACTATTTTATGTAAGAATGTAATACAATTTCATGTAAGGTTGCTTTGAACTTTATGCTGAATCTTTTTGGTTAATATATAAGTGTTGAATGTCATAAGTTGAAATTTGATTAACATAATATTTGACTTGTGTGAGAGAGAAAATAATCAGAGTATTGTTAATAAATTATTTTATTTTTGAGTTTTTCAGAATTTTTTTATTAGATCAAGAGGAATGGTCATTTTTGCCGTAAAATTAAAGAATTTTTTGTGTAAAATATGAGGATAGTCATTCTTATAGTTTTTAATCAGTTGTTATTAAATTAATTTTAATAACTCATTGTGCTTTTAAGGTACTGAATATAGTTATTTAATGAATTTTGGAATAGAAATACATATTAAAAAGTAAAAATCAAAAACTTTTCATTTGATTATCACAAAAAATAAAACAACTTTGAAAAAAATATTTAAAAGAGAATGTGATTATAACAGACTCTATTAATGAAAAGTTTACTAATGATTAAAGAAATCGTGTATTTTTATTCAATTGAACTAATATCCAAATATTTAAATAAAAATAAATATATTATAAAAATATATTTAAAAATAAATATATTTAAAATAAAAATAAATATATTCCAAAATTTTCCTTATATATTTATGCAAAATATTTAATTAATATTAGTGCTAAATTCTTTAAGTTATAAAATATTCATTATGCTCTTATTTATTTATTTGCATTATATAGGGGGAAGTGTCTTTAATATCTTAAAAAATTTAATTTCTTTATCATTGAATTTAATTGTAAAATAATTTTAAATTTAGCCAGTAAACATATGTTATGAACCTGACTTATAGATTTGTTGTAACAGAATAATTCCTTGCAGCTTTTATAATATTTAATTATAAACTAAAATTTGAGAATTTTTTTATTTTGTTATATACCGATTTTTTAATTTTAGAATTACATTAAAAAATACTGCTGTGAAAAAGAATAAAAACAAAGAATCTAAACCTGAGGCCATGTTCATGGAAAAAGGAGAAAAAGATGGTTTGACCAAAGAAAATCCATGTATTCCATGCCCTGCTACAAGACCTGAATTTGTTTGTGGCACAGACAATCATACATACTCTTCTGCATGTCGATTGGAGTTCCGTAATTGTATGCATAAAGTAAATGTTCGAGTAAATTGTAAAGGCTTTTGTCCTTGCAAAAGTAAGTTAAAAGTTATTTATTTCCTATAATTTGCCTAAAATTTCCTGCTTTTTTAATCTTCATTATATACAAATAATATAAAAATGTTAACTTAATCTATAAAAATATATTTACCAATTATATAAAAATGTTAACTTAATCTATAAAAATATATTTACCATTTTATATTTATAATAACCTGATTTTTTTCTATACAGAAATTCCTTTTAGTTTGAATATAGTGATGTTTTTGAAAGTAATCTTTCACTTTCGTTTTAGGTGTAAAGAATGATTATGATAAAAACAAAGAGTTCCAGATTAAGTATCGTTTGAACAAATATATGACCAAATATCAAAATACCATCAATAAGAAACCTGTAAAGAAAAATCCCTTGAGTAATATGATTAAAACTCATGTTAGTTTTAATAAGTAAGTAATTTGCATTTGTATTGTTTATTTGCAAGACAAATGTTTGTATTATTTGCATGTTGTATTGTTTTTATTTAAACATTGAACTAGATACTTTTGTATTGTTATGTTTGTAAATAGTTTTTCAGTTTTAATTCTGTTGTGAAGCAAAAATAAAGATTTTTAATTCAAGCATTTTAAGTAATATTGATTTGAATCCTAATTGAAAGAAAATCTATTTGTAAAACGTTTTTCAAATAACTTGTATTTGTCATTCAAATGAAAGAACTGAATGGAAATGCAGTTAGCAGTTCAAAATTAAATCCTTCATTTGTTAATTTATTAAGTTTTTTACATTTTTGTTCTTGAAAGAGGCATGCATTTAAAATTATATAAACTAAACTTCTAATAGTGAACATCAATTAAAAATTGCCATAAAAAATTAAGAATTTACAGATAATTTATCAATTTTTGATTATAATAAAATTTTAAATAAACGTTTAAAATATTGAAATTTTTGAGTGAAACAGCATATTCCTTTATTTCTAGGATCTTTGTTCTTTTTTATTTTAATATTTAAAGTTGAACATATTTTTTTAATTTATGCTTATAAATGTAGCAGTTTTGCAACAAATCTAATAAACAAAATAAATGCACAATGTATAATTTAATAATATTGATATAAAACATCTATATCTTGTTTATCCTTATTGAAAAGTATGTGAGTAATTAATATGCGATATTAGAAATTTATTTCAAATATTATCAACAATATATTTATCTTTGTAATTTTATATTTACTATATGACCCTTTCTGTACTATTGTTTCAATTACCGTATTTTCCTGTATATAATCAGCAGATTATATATGTGTTAAAAAAGTTCCAAATTTTATTGTGTGTATTATACGCCGCCGCGGATAATCTGGCAAAAAAATATTTTTCATCAGAAAAGTTTACAATAAAGTTTTGAAAAAATGTGATTTATGTTTCATAGAATAAATAACAGATGGTCGCCAATATTCAGTTGACTTATTTTAACTATAATCAGCATTGTCCAATTACGTTCAAAAACAAATTCAAGTTCTGACCTGTCTCTGTCTTGCGTTCTGTCTTGACCAGAATTGTTGAGCTCTGAAAACATTTAAATTCATATATTGTCATAGGGAAGTGAAAATTATTAAGTTACAGAGTAAATTTTAAATTTAAAGCTATAGGGAAGGCAAATGAAAAAAATGTAGACAAACGTGTAATGTAAGGGGAAAAACAAAGCAGGCGCGATAGAAAAGAAAAAAAGCATTCTATTTCCAGTTAGAAACTAATCCATTTCTTTCATTTAACTATTGACCAAACAACTATAGTTTATTTTACAAATATGTTCTAGCCTCATTTTAAAAGTTATTAAAATCTAAAAATCGATAAGTTTTACTAGAATCTTCTTGGACATTGATCGATGTTGTGTTTTCATCTCAGTTAATCGCACTTTGCGAGGTGGATTTAAACAGATTTTTATCATTATAAATGTTTTTTCCGTAGAATTAATTATATTTTTAATTATAAGGAAGATATTTTATTTTATTTGGCTCAAAATTATCAGCAGTAAAATTTTTCTACTATTCGAATTACAGAAAAATTGCTGTGGATTATACGCCGCTGCAGATTATGGAACGCGTTTTTTTCTTTTGCTTGAATAAAGGGACTTGCTGATAATACGCCGCTGTGGATTATATTCAGGAAAATACGGACATCATATTCATAAAAAATCATATCTAAAGAATCATCAATGAACTGCTTGATGGTCAAATGAAATCGGTTAATTTTTATTGCTTACAACATAAAAAAGAACCAAAGTTGTATCATGATATCAGGAAGAGGTGTTTCATATCAGCATGCTATTTTGACAATTTATTGCTTTTATTTTTACAGTTAAACATAAGTTATATATTGATAAAATTATCTTACTATTACCTTATTTTATACTTTTGTTATTTTAGCAATAAGTATTTGTTTTAAGAATAAGAATTAATTTTGTTAGAATTTTTAAAAATGTATTTTGAAAATAGAGAAGTTCTGAATTAGTTTATCTCTGTGTAGAAACTCTAATCGTTTCAACAATAACTGTTTCAAAATTATGTTCTGCGCATGCTATTTGTACAAAGCTGGCAACTAAATGATTAGCACTGTAGAGTTTTATTAAACAGTTCTTTGGCTTGATTTCTTGCATGTGGATGTAATGGCATGAATTTATTTTAAATTAGAATCTTTAATAAATGATTCACTTAAATAAACAATGTTCTGCTTTTAAAATTTCAAAACAAATAATGATTGAAAGAATACATTTTGGAAGATTAACATGGTACAATTTCATTGAGTAAGATATTATAATATTGTGTGTAAGTGTGGAAGTTAGTTAAAAATAAGTTGCTTTGAATTGGGAAATTTTTTTAAATGTTTTCCCTCTTAAATGTTTTCAATAATCATGTGGCATTATCTTTACTGAAGAAATGTAGAGATTATAATATTATAATCTTAAAAATATTCTTTTTAGATGTATTTCAACATTTGACATTTAAACAGTATGTTATATTTTTTATATTTCGAACATGATTATTAACTCCTAGAGAAATGAAATCGTTTCATCATCAAAGTATTTGTCTTCATTCTTTTAATGTGTTATTTCTTTTTTCTATAGAGATAATAATTCTCATAAAACATCCACCACTCAAAAACCATCTCAGGAAGGTAAATATTCTGGACCAATTCTAGAAAAAAGTAAGTTGCATTGCTTTTAATTCATTTTGATATTTTTGTGAATCATTTGTTCCCACAATATTTAAATAAATTATATCTTTTCTTAGGTTGCACTGAAAATGAGTTGAAAGCTATGGGGGATCGTCTTTTAGATTGGTTTTCAGTTGTTTTAGCTGATCATCGCCGTAGTGGATCACGTAGACGTTCCTTCCGCCTTAGTCATAGTATTTATCCTTTATTTATTAAAATAAATAATTTATCATAGTTGATCTATGTTACAATGTTTATCTTCAAAATTTAACTGAATGTATGAGATAAATTAAATTCAAACTCTCATTAATTCACTTTTGTAAAAGAAAGTAACATATTTGTGCAAAACATGAAGATTGGTTACTTATGATGAAGATTATCTGTGTTCTTTCTATTCATACAAATTCTTCTTTACATAAACTTGTCTGATAGTTTTCGGATCATTCCCATCTTAAAAAACTCTCAAATGAAGATGTCTTTTACTTGTTTTCAAACACAAACTTTTCCAATATTTTATTTTGTATTTAAAATTCTATGTGTTTTAAATTTTAAAAGAATGCATAATGCTTAAGCTTAGTGTTGTTGAAAAAAAATTTGTGAATTAAATATTATTGAATAAAACTGAAAAAAAAATCAAGTAAATCAAATCTTGTAATAATATGTACCAAATATACATTTAAAACCAAAGGTGAAAAACTGTAAGCTTTCATTACTAAATGCAAATAGAATGAAGTTAATTCAAAATTTAAGCATAAAAAAATGCTGAAATTTAAGTAACATGAAATTAAATCTAAATTTATGTATAAGAAATGGTGAAGTGTTAAAGATCATAATCATCACGCAAAAAGAAAGCTAACACTTAGAAATAGTGATCTTATAAATAAAATACTTAATCATGGTTTCAGCTTAATTTCAAAATATTAATAAAATTTCAGTCATAAATTATCATTTAGAAAACTCCCATACTAAAAAAAATATTTATTGGTAGGTAATTTTTATTTTTTAGAAAATTTTATAATTTTTAATGTTACTAATAAATTTAGTTATAATTGATTATTGAAATCTAATTATGTCCTTCCTAATGGAAATAGATTTTAGCTGAAAAGTTATTTTAAAAGACTGATAAATTTGTTGATTTATTGATACAAAATGAAGTGATAAGTATGAGCATTACCCTGGTATTCTGTAGCTGTTAAAATATTTTTATTCTCTGTGTTACACAGTAGACCCCTGAATATTAGCTGCCGTACATTGTTGATAAAAATGCAAAAGAAAGCAAAAATGTGTTTTTACAGATTTATAAAATTAGTTCATTTAACTAAATTACTGTGAAAAATGAAACATAGTTACAGAAAATTAACTAAATTACTTTGAAAATATTTTTGTTATATGTTAAACTGATAGAAATAAAATGCAACTAAAAAGATAATTGTTTTATGATATTTTTAAATTCAGAAAGTTTATATAAGCCTCAAAAAATTAATAAGGGATCTACAGAAGTTAGAATTTTTACATTAATTGATTATTAAGAAAAATATCTATTGAATACTACAAAATACGTAATGATGGTATTATTAGAATGTGTGTGTTGTGTATGTGTGTGGTTGTTCACATTGAATAAAAGGATGTACCGACATTATTAAATAATAAAATATTGTATAAATAATGAGTTAATTTATGTGCAGTTATTTAACAACAGTTTACTTATAGAAAGATATTTAAAGAATTTTCATCTATTGCTAAAATAAGGTTAGGTGTTGCAAAAAACAGAATTTAAGACCTTATGCAAATTAAATAAATATCACAGATCAAGCTTTCTGAATTTTCTTGTAGTTTAAAAATCCAACTATTTTTTCTGACAAATATTCTTTGGTAGCCTTGGTAAAAATAATGAATAAATTATTTTTTCAAACATGTTGAAAAATTATGTTCGAAAAAAAAATTCATTGTAAGGAAATATAAATACATATTACAAAATCAGTAACAAGTTTAATCCATATATGGCTTAGTGTACATATAATTCATGTATAAGAGTTTATGAATCAAGTTTAGAAAAACTTTTTAAAGTAATTTAAATTGTGTCAAATTTATAAAATTTTAAAGTTATTAATCAAAATTTCCTTGGACAATTATGTTTAATAATTAAATGACAATATTTTTTTCAAGCTGATTTACCTGATTGCAAACCAGCTGTCAGTTGGATGTTTCAACACTTGGACACTGATGGAGACATGAAATTGTCTCTTCAAGAATTATTCGATCTTGAAAATGATGACCAGGAACACTGCCTGCGGCCATATCTTCAAGACTGTGATGTTGTAAGAGATCAAGTTCTTAGTCAATATGAATGGTGTTCCTGCTTTGATAAGGCCCGTAAGTTTTAAAGAAATGAGATCATTTTTAAAGTCATATGGATGGTATAAAAGCAAGATATTTACACCTTATTTACTGAGTTTTAGATGAAAGGAAAACTAATGACAAATAATTGTGAATATTTATTTTTATTTGTGCTTTACGACAGCAATTTTACTCATATAATGCTTAAGCAATATTATTTCCAATTCATAAAACATTATTTAAAGATATTCTTTGTGTTTTTTTTTAAATATTTAACTTAAGTGATAAATATTGTTTTCTCTTACAGTCTGCTTTAGTTTCAATCCATCCAATAAATTGTTTATTTACCTCAATAACTATTTTAAATGAGCTTTAAAAGTATTTGTAATATAATTTATTGGTTTTATTTTTATTTATTTATTTTTTATTATTTATATATTTTTTGTTTAAATTTTCAAGTTAATATTTTTAGCTTTGTATTATACATTTACATTTTAAAAAGTAAGAAATAACTTTTGTATCTAAGTTTTGGGCTATTATTAATTGCGTACATTCTACATTTCAACTTTTATTTCAGAACGTCCATGTGCTGCAGCTCTTCGAAGAGTTCCTCAAGGATTAATTGGTAAACATTTGTTCATTTATTTATAATATTTGTTAATTATGTGCTTCTTAGATAACACTTAATTGCTTGTACAAATTATGTATTAATTATTGCAATTTTATTTAAAGGAAATATGTAGAGATGGTGAAGCTCATACGGGGCTTAGAAATTTAGAATCTATTGATTATAAATGTATTTTAAATGGTTTATTTTGAAGCATATATTCTTTAATCATTCAAATTTCAAAATGTTTAGTAGTTAAGCAACTGTTATCTCTTCAACTGACATGTTCTCTGCTGCTTCTTGTTATAAATATCTATAGTATAATTATTATAATTATTGAATATTAATATTGGTAGTAATTTTTATAAATATTACCAGCATAAAAATTACAAATTATTCTGCTACTATATTAAACTTTACATATACTACCATATATATATATATATATATATATATATATATATATATATATATATACATATATCTATATATTGTTACAAATTTATAAATAATGATTATATTTGTCTTAAAATATCTCAGACAGATCAAAAATTCTCACATTTTGGGCAAAAATTGCGGTATTTAGACGTGTTGTAGTTTAAAAGCTGATTTCCTAATAATTTGGCTACTTGGCGACAGTTGGCGAGATTCTTGGCGACTTGGCGAGAAATCGATACTTCTGGAAACATCCATCACCTAAGCTCTAGCACCAATATTTTTCGAGATAGCCTAGAAGCTTCCAGAACCTTGGCGAAATTGGTAGATTTCTCCGCCAAGTCAGGTATAAATACCGCAGCCCGACATGGAAGAGGGGGTATTGTCATAACAGTCAGTTTAGTGAGGACGATTAGTTGTGACTGCTAGTTGTTTTCTGTCTGAGGTATTTGAGACCTGTGATTGGAAGCTGTTTCTTATTATATCTGACGGATTGTAGCTGTATAATTGTGATTGTTACAGCGGGAATTTCGTTTATCTAGTGTAGTTTTTACGAATAAAAGTCTTGTGTTAATTAAGTGGTCGCTTTATTCAACTCTCAATCAACACGAACCCATGGAGCTCGGTACAACTGGTGTCAGAATCGGGGTTGAAGAGTTGATGCTGCGTGTCACAAGAAAAATGGATATGGATTTAATGAAAAGTCTTCTCGAAATATTAGCGGAGCAGATGGCTGAGATGAAAGCTGGACAAGAAGAGATGAAAGCTAGACAAGAAGAGATGAAAGCTGGACAAGAAGAGATGAAAGCTGGACAAGAAGAGATGAAAGCTGGACAAGAAGAGATGAAAGCTGGACAAGAAGAGATTAAAACCGAGATGATGAAAGAGATAAAATCTGGACAGGAGGAGATGAAAGCTGGACAAGAGGAGATGAAAACTAGACAAAAAGAGATGAAAGCTGGACAAGAAGAGATTAAAACCGAGATGATGAAAGAGATAAAATCTGGACAGGAAGAACTTAAAAAGGAACTTAAGAAGGACATTGTAAGTGTTAAAGAAGAATTCTCCAACATCATTCAAGAGAAGATGAATGCAATGGAAGATAAGGTAACTTCAGTTGAAACTAAAGTTCTGGAGATAGAAGAAAACGTTGAAGAAGCATTAGACAATATGAATAAGAAGATTGAAAGCTTGGAGAAACAAATGTCAAACAAACATGAGGAACCCAACGTGGCATTTGTGCCTTCCCTAGCCAATATTAAACTATCAACATTTGATGGGAAATCATCCTGGCAAGTATACAAGACCCAGTTTATGATGGTAGCGGAAGCCAATGGATGGAATCCCCGAGCCCAAGCTTTTCACCTGGCGGCTTCTTTAAGAGGAGACGCGGCTGACATCCTCGAGATGCTTCCAGAGGAGCAGAGGCACGATTTCCAAGCCCTATCGAGTGCACTTGAGCTGCGGTTTGGGGATAAGTGCACTAAAGAATATAGCAGACTACAGTTAAAGTCCCGCTATCAAAGAGCGGGTGAAAGTCTGCAAGAATTGGCTGCCGATATTCAGCGACTTTCCCATCTAGCATTTTCGGACTGCCCAGCTGAGACACGTCAAGATCTGGCTCTTCATCACTTCATCGATAGTGTACGGGATCCGGAGATACAGAAAACACTTAGACTCGCCGATGTCAAAGATATCGGATCTGCCCTAAGTATACGCACATAAGATAGAGCCTGCCCAGCAGGCCGCGCGTAAAGACCGGCACTCAATCAGAGCCGTCTCTGCTACTGATACGGACTGTAATCTAAGAAAGCAAATTGAAGATCTGCGGCGGAAAGTCCGTAGCTTAGATTTGAGTAAAGGTGGCAGAAACATGAAAATTCATTGTTGGATTTGCAGTGCAGTCGGACACGTCCATAAAGACTGCCCGAAATGAAAAGATGGTGGAAATGATCTTCCACCACAGCAGGGAAACTAATATGTGGCCATCTCGCGGGGCGGAGATGTCCAGAGAGTCAGAAGCCCCATTTCAAATTGTTTCACATTTCTTCAGTAAGTGGCGGCGACAACGGACTTTTCGTTATGGGACATGTCAACGAAGTTCCCTGCAGAATGATAATCGATACGGGAGCCAACGTAACTATCATTAGGACAGATATGGCTCGCAAACTTGGTGAGAAACTCATCTGGACGCCGCCCTGCATTACCCTCCAAACTGTGACAGGTGATAAGATTAAAGTGCATGGAAAAGTCTATCTAAACATTGCATTTGGTAATGCCGAGTACCATCATATGGCATATGTCGCTGATATAAATGACGAATTTATTCTCGGATTGGATTTCCTCAAAGAAAACCATTTCAAGTTAGATTTTAAAAATAATGAACTACACTCATGTTCTGAAGACATAGCGATTTTTAAGACGAAATATTCAGATATTAAAACAGTCCATCATATAACTGCAAAGAGTGAAACCACATTACCACCAAGAACTGAGACAATAGTTTGCGGAGCTCTTTCAGAAGATAATAATTTTCATTATGGATTGACTGAATATCCAGATTCCGACAATAGCGTTAAAGGAGTACTAGTAGCTTCTTCACTCATCGACCTTTCACGAAATGTAATCCCGGTAAGAGTTGCTAATCTAAGCAATAAGGTAAAACTTATAAAAGAAGGAGAAGTGCTAGCGACTTGCACTCCAGTGATCTGTATTAACCGAAATTGTCAAGCCACACTATCTGAGCCTCCTGACACTCTAATTAATGAACTCCTTCAGAGAGCAGAGTTAGATGATAAACAGAGGAATGCTGCAAGAAGTTTATTATTAAAATTCGGAGATCTCTTTTCCAAGAAATCAGATGATGTCGGGCGAACCAAATTGACGCAGCACCGAATCAATACAGGAAATCATCCACCCATTAAACAACATCCGAGAAGATTGCCATTCGCTAAGCAGGAAGAGGTGGACAATCTTCTGATGGAAATGCAGCAGAATGACATTATTGAGCCATCAGAGAGTCCTTGGGCTTCGCCTATTGTTTTAGTTCGGAAGAAAGATGGTTCTACCCAATTCTGCGTTGACTATCGTCGGTTAAACAACATCACTAAAAAAGATAGTTACCCTCTTCCTAGGATTGACGATACACTTGATGCTTTATCTGGAAAACAATGGTTTTCGACTTTGGATCTCAAGAGTGGTTATTGGCAAGTAGAGATACATCCTGAGGATCGAGAAAAGACTGCATTCACCACAGGACAAGGACTTTGGCAGCTCAAGGTTATGCCATTTGGGCTTTGCAATGCACCTGCAACGTTTGAGCGCCTGATGGAGACAGTATTACGAGGACTTTCCTACGAAGCCTGTTTGGTATATTTGGACGATATCATTATTGTAGGGCGCACATTCGAAGACCATTTAAGAAACATCCGAAATGTGCTGGAAAAATTAAAAATGGCCAACCTGAAGCTGAATCCAAGCAAATGTAATTTATTCCGACGTGAAGTAAGCTATCTGGGACACATTATCTCTGCTGAAGGTGTAAGAACAGATCCTGAAAAGATCTCTGCAGTTAAGGACTGGAGTCGTCCAAAAGATGTCCACCAATTAAGAAGTTTTCTTGGACTATGCACATATTACAGGAAATTTGTTAAGGGTTTTTCAAGTATTGCCAGACCCCTTCACAAGTTGACAGAAGCTAAACAGAGATTTCTATGGACAGATGAATGTGAGAAAGCTTTTAAACAACTGAAGGAGGCGTTAACATCTTCGCCCGTTCTTGCATATCCCCAGCACGAAAAATTATTCATTTTAGATACGGATGCCAGCAATGAAAATATCGGAGCTGTTTTGTCGTAGGAAATTGATGATAAAGAATATGTCATTGCTTATTGGAGTAAATGTCTATCGAAACCAGAGCGGAATTATTGTACAACCAGGAAGGAATTGCTGGCAATCGTCAAAGCCATAGAACATTTCCACCATTATCTCTATGGAAGAAAGTTCTTGCTCCGGACCGATCACGCATCCTTAACCTGGCTTTTAAATTTTAAAAATCCAGAAGGTCAGGTAGCCAGATGGATTCAACGACTCCAGGAGTTTGACTTTGAAATACGTCATCGCAAAGGAACTCTTCACGGAAATGCTGATGCACTATCAAGGAAACCGTGTAATGAAAGCTGCCGATATTGTTCTAGAGTAGAGAAGAACTATCAGTTAGTAAATCCTTCGGTACGCCAAGTTACTGTTTCACCTCCATCGAAACCAGACCCATGGAATGATAAAGGACTTAGAGAAGCCCAAAAAGAAGATTCAGATATAAATCTAATTTTAGAATTAAAAGAATCTTCCAGTATGAAACCAAGTTGGCAGGATATCTCCACCTACAGTCCTGCGACTAAACAATTTTGGGCTCTTTGGGACTCACTCCATATAAGAAATGGTGTCTTATACAGGAAATGGGAGTCCGATGATGGACGTAATTTCAAATGGCAGCTTGTTCTTCCAAAATCAAGAATTTCAGATGTTTTGAAAGAATTGCATTGTAGCTCAACTGGAGGCCACTTCGGAGCAATGAAAACTCTACAGAAAGTTCGAGAACGCTTCTATTGGAGCAAAACGAGACAAGATGTAGAGAAATGGTGCCAATCTTGTGATGACTGTGCAGCACGTAAAGGACCGAAGAAACGTAGCCGAGGAAGGTTGCAGCGGTACAACATAGGAGCACCTTTTGAGCGGATAGCATTGGACATTTTGGGTCCTTTACCACGATCCTCAAATGGCAACAAATACATACTAGTTGTCATGGACTACTTTACTAAGTGGCTGAGCGTTTGCAATCCCCGATCAAGAGGCGACTACAGTAGCCGAGGTTCTAGTGCAGCAATGGGTTTCCAGGTTCGGCACTCCCTTACAAATTCATTCTGATCAAGGGACAAATTTCACCTCTGTTGTGTTTAAAGGAATGTGTCAAATTCTCGGAATAGACAAGACGCAGACCACGCCACTACACCCACAATCGGACGGCATGGTAGAGAGATTTAACAGAACCATCTTGAATAATCTCTCACTTATGGTTTCCAGAAATCAGCAAGATTGGGATTTGAAGCTACCGCTGTTTCTGCTTGCATATCGCAGTGCTGTCCATGAGACTACCGGATATACTCCTTCACAGATGCTCTTTGGTCATGAACTTCGTCTCCCTTGTGATCTTCAGTTTGGTCGTCCACCGGATACATCTTCATCGCCAAAGGAATACCTTCTAGACCTTCAGGCACGTCTTGAAGATGTCCAAAACTTCGCTCGAGACCGAATCAACCTGACGACCGAAAGAATGAAGACAAGGTATGACACAAGAGCGACAGGACATGAATTTCAAGAAGGTGACAAAGTTTGGTTGTGGAACCCGATTCGACGTAAAGGACTTTCTCCAAAGTTGCAAGCCAACTGGGAAGGTCCCTACACAGTCCTAAAAAGACTGAACGACGTCGTGGTTCGTATAAGAAAATCATCTTCTTCAAAACCAAAGGTAGTACATTATGATAGATTAGCTCCTTATCGTAATATAGAGTAAAAATTAGTAGACCATGGTCTCTTTGTAAATAGTATAGATAATTTTAATCTTTTCTATTTTCTTGTATTTTTAGTTGCTTGTGTATGTAATGTGCTCTGTATCCTCTTGAAATGTAAATTCTTTTATATTAAATTTGGCCTCCTATCAGGGGATTGTACTGCCCGGGACGTGCAGTCCTTGAGAGGGGGCAATGTTACAAATTTATAAATAATGATTATATTTGTCTTAAAATATCTCAGACAGATCGAAAATTCTCACATTTTGGGCAAAAATTGCGGTATTTAGATGTGTTGTAGTTTAAAAGCTGATTTCCTAATTTGGCTACTTGGCGACAGTTGGCGAGATTCTTGGTGACTTGGCGACGGTTGGCGAGATTCTTGGCTACTTGGCGAGAAATCGATACTTCTGGAAACATCCATCACCTAAGCTCTAGGACCAATATTTGTCGAGATAGCCTAGAAGCTTCCAGAACCTTGGCGAAATTGGTAGATTTCTCCGCCAAGTCAGGTATAAATACCGCAGCCCGACATGGAAGAGGGGGTATTGTCATAACAGTCAGTTTAGTGAGGACGATTAGTTGTGACTGCTAGTTGTTTTCTGTCTGAGGTATTTGAGACCTGTGATTGGAAGCTGTTTCTTATTATATCTGACGAATTGTAGCTGTATAATTGTGATTGTTACAGCGGGAATTTCGTTTATCTAGTGTAGTTTTTATGAATAAAAGTCTTGTGTTAAATAAGTGATCGCTTTATTCAACTCTCAATCAACACGAACCCGTGGATCTCAGTACAATATATATATATAGTAGTATATGTATGGTAGTATATGAAGTAAAATAATATTCAATAATTATAATATTTATACTATAGATATTATATATATTATTATATATAGAGTAATATATATTACTATCATGAATACCTATTCCTATTATTCAATAAAAAGAAATATAAATGAAATGAATATTACATTTTTGAGCTCATTCTTTGCTATGTGATTGATATTTTTGAGAGGAAAGGAAAAGGGGGAATTTATCTTATAACTGATAATCAATAAATATTCTAAGTCATTTTAATTAGTAGCATTTGCATTGTTTTAAATTATTAATGAGATTGGTAGAAATTAGTACTTGGGTATTTTTAAAATCTGTTGTCATTACTGTTGATAGTTCTTTCTATAAAAATTACAAGAAACAATGCATGTTAGATATAACATGAAAAGCTACAGTACCCATTGTCAAATCAGGGTAGATTAAAGCTTCTGAGAAATAGAAGCTTCAGTGCAATACAGAAGTAATTAGGCTTTATCCATATTTGGTATATATTGATGAAAAATTGAAATTTAATCTGCATTTTTCTTCATACATGGTCTCTGCGCTAAAAGACCAATGTGTTATCAAATTAGTTGTTCATCACAGAATAAGGACTTATTTCACCTTGGGCTCAAGAGACAGCAATTGATGGCATAAACTTTAAATAAATCATTAATGATCTCTTTATGAAGCTGCTAACTAAAGGGCTACTTGGGCCTTTTTTCAATAGTTCACGAATTTAATTTCCTTCTTAGATATTGATATTTGTATTAGTCTAGAATTTCTTTTTAGCTATAGATTTAATCCATTTGACCCTCCAGTTGCAAAAAATTACTTTAAAGCAATAAACCAACTGAGCAGGAAAACTTAGTTGGATTAATGGAAATTTTAGTTCTAAGATGTTGAAAGTTACTGTTTTGTTAAGTAGAAAGCTTTGAATATTCTCAAGTACTTGACATAAGAGATCAATATTTAGAAAGTAGAAATGAAACATCTACCTCTAGATTATTCAATAATAACTTGCATTGACTTTGCACATTTTCCCCCAAAAAGTTTATTTTCCAACTAGCAACTACTGGTTACTTCTGGCCTTCTGCTTAAAGACTCGTGGGTTTGATTACCACTTTAGATAAATATTTGCAATACTTCAGAATCCACATTAGTCTGTAAATCTTGGTTCAGTTAGTCTTTGTATGCAAAAAAGTGTCAAAAACAAAAAAGTATATTGTAAACATTTGACAAGGAGGAATTCTTTTTGAAAACTTTTGTTTACCAGTAAATTGTAAGAATTAGAGGTCAACTACTATTGGTATAATAGATTTTTATTGTTGATAAGTTAATTCTAATGGTGATAAATGTAAAATAGTGCCATAGTTACATGGCACTATTTTACATTTATGAGTTACAAAGAGGAATTTAGTAATCTTGTTGGAAAGAAATGGATATTTATATTCTAAAAAACTTTATATTTTTAGATGAAATTTTGTATTGAGATTATAGATTTTTAGGAAAAGTGTAATTTACCAAATGTTTAATAATTATCTTCAAAAGGAAAATCTAATATATTATGTGCCATGAATTCAAAAACTGTTATATTATAAAGTTTAAAACAAGCTATTTTACAAACATATCTGTTCATTGAATAATTAGTCATGTCTAGTGAGAGAGAGATGCCCTATGTAATAATTGTTACATAGCTTATGTGTTGAAGATGGCACACCAGAAAATTTTCCTTCCAGGACATAAAGTTAAATAACCACAAAAATAAGTTTTGATATTTTTTAAAGAATGAGAAAATAGTTTTAGGATAAAATTCCTTAATAATTCTAGTAGTAAAAGTTAACAAAGGTAACAGATGGAATCAGATAAGGAATAACATTATTCTGTTAATTATATTTGATTACTATCTTCTGTTTTTATGCATTGTTTATTGTTAATTACAAATAAAGTTATGCAATTACAATGCATAAAAAAATAAAGTAGTGTTGCTTAAAAAATTTGTGGAGTGGAAACATCTTATTTGCTATTCTTTGCTAAGTTTTATAATTAGTATATGACTGTTACATTCTTTTAACCATATTACCATGTAAGCATCTTATTTTATTATAATCCCCTGTTCAAGAAAACAGCTAAAATAATCTTAGTCTTATATCAAGCTGCCCTTCAAATCAATAGATCAAGGGATTAACTCCTGCTTCAAGTGTAGATGATCGTAATAGTTTGGAATTTACTTGAAATCATAAGTTCCCTTCCATTTAGTCCTCATGTACATTAAGCAGTCATCTTCTTCTTCTTCTTCTTAGAATTGTATGTCATTGGGCACCTCTGCTTTTATGAGCATTTTGTACCATTAACTCCAAACCCAATTTTTCCTAGTTCCAGTTGCTCGGGTCACCCACTTTATTAATTAAGTCCGATAACCCTTTAATGGAGTCTAGGTGTAACTCTCTAGTATGGATGATGCCTAAAGAAGTTAAACTAGGGAGAGCAAGAGCCTCGCATTCATAAATGATATGCTCTGTCGTTTCCTCTTGCGTATGACATTTCCATCTGATAGGGTCTTGCTGAAACAGTCCCATCTGGTCAGAGAGTCAGTCATGCTAGGGATAGCTTCCTGACTTTCACCAGAAGAAGATGGTTTGGAGGTCATTTCTACCTCAAGTGAAGTATTCATTGCTGCCCCTTTACAAGATTGCCTCTGAGTTCCCTTGTCTTTTTCAGCAAGGTCTACTTCAGAGGCTTCAACGGCAAATGCAGAAAGGTTAGTTGTTTCTTGTGTCTTTTCACCCACAAGATAACAATTAATAAGCTCAGGTAATATAAGACCACCCAGCATAGCCTGAGTTACTGAGCAACGCAAATTACTCTAGAAGTTCGCCAGGCAACTAGAGGCTCCGTTAAGACACCAATACCACAGTGCCAAATAACCCTAGGCACGGGTCGCATAACACCAGGGTTTACGGGAGCTGGTTCACGGCCTCTGATTCTATATTCAAGGCTATCCTGTCATTCCTACAAGACATTTGGCTATCCACCACCTGCTGACGCACCTGGTGGCTGCTCAAGCCCCAGGAAGGTACGCATATCCCCTGGTTCCCGGTTAAGCAGTCATAATGCGACAAATTAAATAAAAATTGCAGTTATATATTATTGTGTTTTTAAAATAAAATTATAAATCTTTTTTTTTAAATAATTTTACCCCATATGTACTTTTTATAGTTCAAATTAAATTCGAACAATTGCTCAATCTTAATTTAAATTTTAAATAGAATTTATAATATTCTAATTTTTTTACATGTGTGTGTGAACAAGCATTGTGTCATCAGAATATATAATAGCTTATTTCTTTCTTAATACAACTAGTTATTTTATCATAAGTTTACAAATAAAATATTCCATTGTGAATTGCTTAATACTTGTGTTTATTAGTTAATGAAATATTGATTGAAATGCCACATAAAGTAAATTAATACAGATTTTAATATTTTTAATCTCTTCTCTCTTTAGGATGTGTAAATGAGATATTTTTATATTTCTTAGATTTTAAGTGTAATGATAACTATAATAATGCATTTAATGAATTTATTAAAATTAGTTTCATGAACATAATATTCTGTAACTGAATTACTTGATTTTATTACATACAATTGAAAGTATATTTCTCTCATTCATATTTACAGGCAATTTTAAACTTTATGTTTGAAACTTGTAACTTTAGTATCACATATATTATACATTCATTATGTTATTCTTCATTAGATCTTTGTTATAAAACTATTTTAGTATTCATAAATAAATTCTCAATAAATTAAAACTATTCATTATCTTTTAGTTTGTTTCAAAGGTTTTGGTATATTAAATAAAGAAAGATTAATTTTTATTTCTGTGCTTGTAGGAGGATACAAGCCAGTGTGTGATAGTGAGGGTTACTATTCACCTACTCAGTGCCATGATGGATCAGGAACATGCTGGTGTGTTGATCGTCATGGAGTAGAATTTACCAATACTCGGAGGCGTGGGCGTCCTGATTGTGGTAAAATTTTTTATACTAAAATATATTAACAATTAGGTATTATTTTAAGGAATCCTTATTTTGTTGATATATACTTACTAGTAGGAAATTTAATGCTGAATGCCCTTCTATTTTCAATTTTATGACTCAAATTTCTTCAATAAAATAAGATTTTGTTCATAAATATAAAAATAAATTATAATGTATGTAAAGATACAGACTATTAACTTAACATTATAAAATATCTTATATTTCATATGTATAATTACGTATAAATAATATTCAATAAAACTATAGGCATCGTTTTATATCATTCACATATTTAAATTGTGAAAATTTTTTCTCTTTATATATAAAACAATCATAAAAATTATATAGTAATATCAGTTTCAAAACAAAATTTTAAAAATTCTAAACAGATATTTGACATTATATCTGAATGAATAAAAGCTTCAAAAAAGTAAATCATTAAAAAAAATCACGGCATTTTGTAATACACGAATACATTATAATCAGATTATTTACTGATACAGATTTATTCTGTTTAAATAATTATAATGTTTTATGGTAAAATCAATGATACTAAAATATAATATCAGTATTTTTTGCCTGGGACTTAATAAAGTGGACATCTTCGAATCACCTTTGCTAATCATAGACTTTCTGGAAATTCACGATGTCATGGGGATTGTCCTGCTAAACAAAGGGGATTGGAAAGAAGAAGAAGAAGAATCCCATTAAACATTTTCAGCAAACCTGAAAATGGTGGCTAAAACACTGCCTTGTCACCAACTATGGAAAAAAAAACGTTCTTTATTTAATTGAACTTAATAACCTTTTCTTCTTTTTTTAGTTCTATTATTTTATGGTCCAAATTTATTTATTGAAAAATGATGAAAATTTGGGAATTATATTCTGTGGAAGAGAAAGCAGGGGATTATTCATAGACAGCCTATAAAACTGATGAACTGAGAGTCGCAAATTTCGAACTTTTGAGGCAAATTTAATCTTATAACTTTGTTGACCCCAATATTGAGTCGCATATACAGAACATATGTGAATGACTATGGGATTTGGCAAAATGCCAAAACAAAAAGCATTACAGAACTGCACAAGATTATTTAGATTTGTATTTATATGAATTTATAAAGTGTTGCCTTCATAAAAAAGATTCATTTTTCAAGAAATTGAATGCTATTAAAGAGTTTTAACCGCTGAAATATCCGCCAACAACCAAATGAAGTAGTATTTTTTTAATATTCAATTTTTCGTTAAAATAATGGAACTCAGATAAAAAATGTAATAAAAATTTTAATTTTGTTATTTATAGTTAAATTTGACTTTGGTATCAATTTTTTCATCAATTTACTGGTTGATGGGATAACATTTATCATAATTGTATACCAAATTGTTACCAAATTTATCATAATTGTATACATTATATACCAAAAATCATAATTGTTTTGTGCATGTTTGATTATACTTTTAAGAAAATAAATAATAATAGAACTTACTACTTTACATGCCTCTTTTTAAAAATATGAAAAAATGATCATGTAAAAGAAAACATTAATTTTATCTGTAATACAAGTTCCTTTCACATTTCTATTCAGTTTTGTTAGACTTGATGATAGATTGTTTTCAACAATGTTCAATGAATCATTTATCCTGTAATATTTTCATAAACTTTGCAAATTCTTGGTTGGAATTGGCATCATTGTTATTGTAATAAATAAATGCAGTAAATCTTTGTTTTTTAAATCTGTTCTGAAATATATTATCTAGAAACGAACATTCTGCTGTATTTTAAAACATTATTTTTTAAGTCAATTATTTTACATATATTTTAATTCAATTATGTGTAGTTTTCAACTGGTTACATTTTTAAAATTTCATATATGTGAGCAATATATTAATTAAATTGTCAAGCTATTGTTACACTTTTCTTTGTTATTGTTTTCAATAAATGAAAATGAAATTTTTATACTTGCTATTAATAGAAATGTCTGACAGTTAAATTATTTATCTAAATACATGCTGTTGGTTAAACTTTTGTAAACATAATTAACATTTCTACTCATTATAGAAGGGCTTTTGAAAAGAGGTCAGTATCACCATGACGATGCGAGGAACAAGAAACAAGAAGAAATGAAAGTGGAAAATGAAATTTCCTCTTTTGTTGAGGGGATGCTAAAGAATGATCAATCGCGTCCTGACGAGTCCAGGGACAATGATCAGGAAGATGACAGTGAGGAAGAGGGTTCGGCTGACCGACCCTTAGATATTTAAGTAAAAAGGAAACAATAGTATTGAGTTGCAAAAGTATTAAATAGTATACAATTTGTCCACTTTTAACTTTATTTCATATTCTTTGCACTGAATATCTTGTTATTTTGCTTATATTATAGTAGTAAGAAGCTAATATGCTCCATATACACATATCTTAAATATTTCTTATTCATTTTGTTTTGCTTAGTATCATCTTTATTACATTGTGATGTGAAATATCATAATTTTCCTTCATGCAAGAATGACAAATAAAATTGCTGAAGAATGTAACCATTAGAAATATGGAGCCAGTTTAATAATTTATATCCTAAATTCAAAAAAACTAGTTACAATTTGTAAATTAGATAATTTCTTTCTACAAATAGAAAATGCTTACATTTTAAATAAGTATTTTTGAATGTTTCATAACATGCAGTGCTTTTTAGCTTTAAAATTTGTAAATGATGAACGATTCAAAACTGAATTTTCTTTAATGCATGGGATTTTTATGATACTAATAACAAAGTTGAGTGGATTGGTTTTGTATTGATTTCTACACTACTTCTGGCTCCATAAATCTAAGATTCTATGTGTTTTACCTTTCTTACTGCAATTAAATGTAAAATTTGTCATTCCAAAATATTTTAAAGGCACATTAGATAACATTTCACTGTTTTTTTTATTAAATACCTCGTTTTTTATCACTTGATTTTAATATGTGTGTAGACATAAACATTTGTATAAAATATCCTTTAAGTGTATTAAATATGTGTTATATATGTGTATACAAGCTTCAGCATTGTGACAAAACAGCCATTGAATACTCCAAACTTTTTTTAAGTTTGTATAGTTATTGCATATATAATTTTGTAATTGTATACTTAGTGCCAAAAAGAATTGCAATTTTATTATATTAGTCACATCTGTTTTTGACAATGCATAATCACTTTTTTGAGAATTCTAATCATAGTTGTACCTAATTAGATATTAGGCATGGTTGAAAGAAGAAGTAAAATTAGTTGAATTAAAAATATATGAAATGCCTAAAATATAGTGTGTAATTCTGATTCATAAAAAATGTTTCAAAAAATTCTAATATGCAACAATTTCCAATTTAAATGCAGATATTATATTTAGTTATTTCAAAATTAATTCAAAGAAACATTTATTTTGAGCAAAAAATTCTCAATAATGGAAAAATTGTCTATTTTAACTCTGTAATGAAGTACTGTTTGATATGGTCTTTTATCTTTTTTAGTTTTGCTTACAAAAACATTATTTTTTAACATTTCACAACTTTATTTTGGAAAGTTACAAAGGGCGTACTATAGTTCTATTGGATGTAGTATGCCATTGTGCATTTATAGCTATTAAAATATGTATTTATTTTGATAATTTCCATTATAATTGAGAAAAATTTATTTCTTTATACGATAGAGTGCATAAATTTAAAAAATGAATAATAATTTCCCTACTTATAAGTTAGTTTCATATTAACTTTTCTTATGAAAATAAATATTAACTTGCACTAAATTTTTAGGGGGAAGTTATTATAAAATGAGATTTTTGTGTGATAAAATATATAAAAGGATTTATATTCTCTGTGTTTTATATTAAAATATATTTACCTTGTTAAATAAATAACTTTTTTATTTTAATTATTTAAACTGCTTTCATTTTATTTTTGAAAATTATTTATAAAAAATATGAAATTTAAGCTCTAAATATATTTATCTAATTATTCTTTTTTATTGAAAAATTAACATTTTTGATGTATTTGTATTTTTCTCTTCATATATTAATCATAGGACAGCTACTGGATTTTTCTCCTTTACTATCATTACTTTTATTTTTAGAATAATTTTATTTTTTTATATTTTTAATTACTTATGTGTTCATTTAATTTGCTTAAAAGGTTCTTTAAGACTTGGAAGATAGTTGTATTCTCAATTTAACTTTATTTTTAGTGATTTATATAGAGTGCACTTTGCTATTTATACGTTGTTTTTAAACTGGAATTTCAACTACTGAATCCTAAATCAAATATTCATTCCTCTTTAGATAATGTTATATTGATAGAACTTCCAAACATGTTATAAATCTTATAACTATAAATATATAGCAACTATTTGCTCATGCATCAGTTTTTATTTATCATTTTCATATTTAACAGAATGTGCTTTTTTATATTTATTTTTTACACATTTAAGTTGTAATCTCTTAAATTTTTATGTTTAGAATATTTCTGTTTTGTGAACGAGTAATCTCATTGAGTGTAAGGTGTTTAAGCTTAGCTGTTAAATAAACATTGCTGCAAATCTAGTCACTTTATGTATATAAGTGTTTGTTGTTTTTGTTCATTCCATGTGTATTTTATGTAAGAGAATTTAACAACAAAATCAAAGTCTTCCATTTGAGTTTGTTTGCTCATATTATTTTGAGTTGATCTTTATTTTCTATGTTGCTTAAAATTGCATGCATATGTTAATTGTTATCCCTAAATGTTATAGTGAATGTACATTTGAATATCTCTAACTATTTTATGTTTTGATGGCGTTTCATGTTTGGAAAGTGTTTGTGTTATATTAGGTGTATCTTTAAGATATTGTGTGTGTATATTGCTTATCAAATTCATATTTAAAATTGTTAAAAAAATTTATATATATCTATATTGTGTTTTATTTCATTGTAAAACGAACACTTATGAAGTCATTTAATTTTTACATTGAACTTATAAGCTCATAAACTAAGAAAGGTTTATTTGAAGTGTATTAGCTAAATATTATTTAAGTTATTTACAAAAACTTCTTTCAAAGGTGAAATGCTTACAGTTTCAAATTATTATTATTATTATAACAAAGAAATTAATGTCCATTTATATATTTGTTGTATTACTCAGCTCTTTGATGGATGACATTTGCTAGTTTTGAATTTTGAATAAATAGCTCAGGATGTCTTCTAAAAATTTTGTTTTACTAAATAGGCTTTTATTTATAATTAATACATAATATTAGTTGTGATATATGTACAATAGAATTGTTTTTATTTATTTAATAAGTTATTTAATAGTTTTATTTATTTAATAAGTTTCAATGTTGAAATTATTATGTAAAAATTCTAATTAGGTATTAAAAATCTGTATGAGCATGTTTCCCTCTTTTACAAAAAAATTATATTGATTTATTTAAAAAAAGGCTAATGTACTCAAATTTTGTTCTAGTTTTTGAATTAAAATTGGCTTAAAGTCTTACATATAAATAAATAAATTCTAACACGTTAAATTTTTCACAATCAATATTTAGTGGTAATTTATTGCAAAGTTAAATTTGTATAATATTCCAGATTTAAATTTATAAACTTTGATTTCTCTTTTTATTAAATTGGTATTATAATCACTGACTTTTAAAAATTAAGCTTCCTAATAAACATTATGTTGTCAAATTAAAAAAAAAATTGTTTTGAACAGAATTTGCTTTGTAAATGACTCAAATAAAGTCTCTTAAAATCGTATTCAGAAAGAAAAATGTTTTAATAAACAGGATATTTTATTTCCTACTTGTTTGTGGAAAAAATTACATGATGAATTAAATGTAATTACTTATTTCAGTTTACTTATATAATGTATTTTAATTCTATTTCAATATGAATTTGTAAATTGTTTATCAAATAATATTTTAAAAATTTAAGCCCTGTCATTAAAATTTAAGTATGATTTATATTATAGACTCGCATTGTCCTTCAACAACATTTGAAACCATATCAAATTATGGCATTTTTGGCTGCATTTATGATGATGTAATATTGTCTTACATTCCACTCTTAATAAGAAATGTATGTGGTTTCTCAAGTTTTATTGAAAAAATTTTATTCATCCAAATATGTCATGTAGAATATAATGGTGTCAAAGCAAATTGGATTTTACAAATTGTTCATATGTTAAAATTTTTGTACTAGCTCATGTGTAGTTGTGTAGAAAGAGATTACAAGCAAAAGTACAATTGTTTGCTAAGAACTGTCCATTGACTCGAAATAAAAAAATTTCCAAAAGAAATCGTTCTCTTTATTTTAACTGTCAAATTAGTTAATATGCAAATTATATTTAATTTCATAATTTAGTTTACAAAAGGGTATTTAGTGGAATAAGCAATTAAAATATATCAATAAAATTGTATTTGGGCGTTTAGAGTACAAGGACATTTTTGTTAATTAAATACGCCTTAAAACTAAACATATCATGTTTAGTTTACGAATGCTACAGCGTCCAAGACAGCTGATGTCCAGGGCCTGGATGAGAAGTATACTTCAAGAACAACTGTTACTACCTATGGGGTAGCTGACATGTTCAGCTCTGCAGTGCGGGAGCTGGATGGTAAATGCAGTATCAGGTTGATTACACATTTTTGACATCAGCAAAAATGTGTGCCACATGTTGTCGCACAAAATCTTGATGGAAAATGGCTGATTCTGAGCGCTGAAGGTAAGGGAGAACCACAGGCTCTAACATTTCAGAGATGGCGCTGTCTCTTCATTATGCCAGCAGTGCATACTAGAGGAAGGCAGGAATGATACCATCCAAACCACAATAGCGTTTGCAAGACAGGTGTGCTGATGTCTGATGAACGCTCCGAAAAGACGCTTGATATCTTCTACAAACAAAATTAAACAGCTTAAGTATAAAAAATTTATTGTACTACAAATTGACTGGCAATCTCTTTCCTTTATATTGCATTTGTAAGTGGCACTGGTCTTCCACCTATGATGTGAGTATGCGCTTCAGTGCTAGTGATTCGGATATTTCATATATGCAAACCAATGATGTAAATTTCACATTTGCATACTTGCTTCAGATTGTTGCATTTTAGATGGTTCTATTATTACTTTTATTCTTTTCTTTTTCTTTTCTTTCTTTCTTTCTTTTTTTTTTATTTTTTTTATTTCAAAAATAATAAAGAAGCCACTACCGTCATTGTAACGATTTTTAAATCTTCATTCATATTGAAAATCAAAAACAGAAATTAAATAAATTGAATTGTATATTGAAGTCTGAACACGCGATGTGAGTAAATGAAAGACCAAAGAGTATAGATAAAACTACAATCAATGAAAATTAAAAGCGAAACTACGATAAAAGTTAAAATACCGATTCGGAGTGATCGGAAAGTGTAAACACCACTCTCGGATTGATTCGAGAAACTAATTTCTCGTTCTTGATGACGTCATGTTGCTAATTCAGAAAGTGTAAACCATAGAGCTAGGAGTGCTTCTAGCTCTATGGTGTAAACGGACCTGTAAAATTTCCTAGAGAGAGCTTCCTAATTAGAGCTGTAAAATTTCCTGGAATTTTAAGGGAATAAATTCAACCAATCAACTTTCGTTTAATGGATTTTACAAATAAAGACAAAGTTATTAATTACGTAACTATGCAAAAATATATTAGTTCTGTTTTCTAGTAACGAAGTTAATTAGTTTCGTATTGAGATGAATAAAAGTATTTGTTAAAATAATTAAAATAAAGAATTAATATTTAGTAAAAAATATCAAAATATATTTCTCAGGACAGTGAAAATAAATATATAATAATTATAAAAATATTTTAATATATAATAATATCATAAATACGGTTATAAAAAAAATATTTCCTCAAAATTAATTTTTGGAGTTTTTTTTTAACTGTTCATTAATGCAAAATTGTTTCTTTTCCTAGAAAATTTTTTATAAATGTAATTAATGGTAGAAATCATAAAATAAGTGAACTTTTATTTATTTAAGAAATGTCTGATAAAAAAAATTTCATGTCTTTCAAGTCATTTCGATCTCAGATGTATGCTATGGATGGAAATTTCTGTAAAGCGTAGAAAAGAGGGCGCTACTACCTGGAAGATCTAGAAAACTTCCGGCACGAAACTTCCTGCTTACTATTCCATTATTGTCTTATACCATCGTGCTTTTTTCCTGTAGTTTCCATTGCTTTTGAGAAATTTTAATTTAAAAGTAATTATCCTATAAATTTTTTTGAAAAGCAGAAAGCAAATAAAAGTAATAGTCGTTGCGTAGCATTTGGTTGCAATATGCGAGCTGGAACAAATTTATTTTCGCAATATAAGATGTTCAAATTTCCAAAGGAACCCAATTTACAATCCTTCATTTGATTAAATATATATTTAATCAATTCTTAAAAATAAGACTTAAATTTTAATTGCAATGAAAACCAAGATTTGTTTAAAATATTAATAAGCAACAAGTAAATAAACACATAATAACAATTTTGTTCTACTCATTATTGATAACAATTCATATATTCCAGCATGATCAACAAAATTTTAATGAAATTTATAATACAATAAAGGAAAGCATAAATAATACCTTAAGGTAATAAATCATTTTAAATATTAAGCAATTGCTTAATATTTAAAATGATTTATAGTTCAATCGCACGCAAAATATATTTCCTGAAATTTTGGAATAAATGCATAAAATTAAAAATTAATAAGAGAAGAAAATGATTAACAATTGAGATAATTAATAACAAGAGTTTGAATGTGGGTTACGATACATCATTCATCAACAATTGATCCTAATATCGCCAATTAATAAGAGCGATTCCTCGCAAAATATGGTAATCCATCAGGATTATTTAGGTAAAAATTAAAAAGATTTATGGGATCACCACTGATTGCACTCTTATTAAAAATTAAAATTTTAACGGATAAAATAAAAAAAATTCGAAAACAGCAATAAATACCTAAAAATATTTAAATAAAAATTTTTGCGATTGCATTGATTTTCAATGGGAAGAGAGAAAACCGGAAGTATTTTTTTTTCACTGAAAACTCCATCCTCATCCTCATGATTATCCATGATTATCCTCATGTGACCTATTGCTTTTTCATAGCCTACAGTGGAAAGTAAGAAAACAATTCAACGTTACAGGAATAGGTTCTAAATGTAATAGAATTTGTGCGTAGATCCTTTTATGCTTTGAATTTATGTTAGGTTATATTAGGTTACGACAAAATCTGTTTTGGAGCTTTATGCTCGTAGGCTTATAGCTGGCATTGAGTTAAGCCCGCCACACACGATAGGATTTTTCCTTACGATTTGTTGGAAGGGGTAGGAAGTAATTAAGCACACAGTCCCCTCAAACTCTGCTGACCACAGTAGGGGAGGCACATCTGGAGTGGGAAGTTATTTTTAAGGGTGCCATTTTTCAACATTTATTGCTTTTGGCTTAAAATGTGTGCCTTGTAAATGGAAATCGAAAATCGCCAAAAATTTCAATCATTTAAAAGAGTTTTTCTGTCACTTTTATGACTTGACGTATTTACGTATCTTTTTAGTTTTTATTGATGTACTCATTTGTCTGCTTGTAACGTCTGCCATTAAATGTTATCATAATTATTATAGTAAGTTAAGTAACATAAGTAAATTAGGCACAGAAGTACTATTGGCTGTAGCTTTGGACTGATGATGGTGAAAAGAAAACAAACAATAAAAAAAAGAAATGGGCAAAAAATTGGTTGCTCCAGCGTGAAACTCTTTCACATCTAAATTTGATTACAGTAATACAGTCGGAAGATAAAGATTTCTTTAATTACATGAGGATGAATGAAAAATTGTATGCAACGTTGTTGGATAAGGTAACACCTTTCATTATTAGAAAAGATACATCCATGCGCTCATCTTTAAGTTCTCATGAACCAATGTCATGAAAGTGCAACTTAGCACTTTCTGGCAAGCGGTATTAATTAAAGAGCCCCATTAGTACATTAAAAAGTTTATCTATCGAGTACTCATTCAATTATTTATTAGTATATATAAAATGAATTATTAATTTGTTATCTATTATCCAAGTATTCTTAGATTTTATAATATTTTCTTAAATGATTTTTAAATAAAAGGGTAACAAATTAACATTTTCCAAATGATAAATAATAACTGAAATACATTTAATTTCAATTTCGCTTGAAGGTGAATAATTTTCTTTTGTTTTTATTAATCAATTTATTATTTTTAATTATCTAATTTTATTATTGTTTAATTGTATAAAGAATATTTAAAGAAAACAACAGAATAATCGCAACTAATACCTTTATATAATTGTTTAAACTTAATTCATATTTAAATATATAGAAAATTAAAATTTTAAAATTTTCATTTTGAAGATTTGTAAGCATTCTGAAATAAAAAAATATTGTTTTCTAATAAAGCTTATTATAAAATTTCGTAGTTAAATTTTACATTAAGTGTGTAATTATATATATTCATTCAGATAGAGAATAAATTTACAAAATAAATTATTTAACTTATTTCATCACCATTCTCAACAAAACTTAAGTCCAAATTCGTGGAATTGCAGTTTCGTCCAGAAATGATATATACTCAAAGTATCATAAAGTCGGCACACATATGCATCCTCCGTGCTTACACCACATTTTTTCGATTCATTGATTTTCTCTTTTATAGGTTCTACGGAGGGCATTAATTTTTTCCTTTACTTCCTTAATTGAAGCCTTTTCATCTATCTTTTTGTATATTTTTAATAATTTTTCATATGTTAACTTTTTTTATTTTATTTGTGTAATCGACACTCATTATTTGGCACAAAAAGGCTCATCTTTATAGATTTCAATAAATTCCTGCAATATTTGCTTCATGGACATTTTTAAAAAAGTAATCAAATATTAGTTTCCCCATGTATCGCCAAGAAATAATTTTCAACCCTGCGAAACAGACACGCGACAACGGGAAGCAATTGCTTACTTCCTGTGTTGGAAGAAAAATCAGACCTTGTTTGAATTTTCTTGAACCTGTCCAACTTCCCCACACACGGTACAACTTGTTCACGTCCAACAAATCCATAGGAAAAATCCTATCGTGTGTGGCTGGCTTAAGATGAAGTTTTTTCAGAAAGCGCTAAGACACAGAAAGCTGAATTTATTTCGTTCTGACTCAATACAGTTACAGAAATGCACTACACAGCTCAAAATAATTAAAGAATTCTATAAAATAATAGTACAGATAAAAAAAAGGAAATTAAAGTTTAAAAAAATGGAAGAAGAAAGTCACAAATAGTAGATTTTCTCGTGTCCAAAATTTGAAATAGGCCAATAATAAAAACTATATTTTTGTGGACATAAGTTAAATTTGGCTTTTAAATTACTGAAAGCCTTGGCCGAAAAATTCTCGTACTCAAAATCCACCCACCAGTTACTCACCGTTCTTTTGATCACGATGGTGGCCCCACCTCTCCCAACCAAGTCACCGCAATTATTTAATTTTTCTTAAATTAATCCATTAGAAAATTTAAATTGTGAAAAGAAAATGATTAAAATGACGAAAAAGGAAGTATTCCAATAATTTTATACAAAATGAAGTTTTGAATAATATTATTAAAGATTAATTGGCAACAAAACTCTTTGCGCGTAATACAATTATTGTTTTGTTTTCGTCGGATGTCGAAAATTTGTTAATTTAACTTCAAATTTTTTCAAATTTTTAGTTCTTTTGTTTTATTTATGAAATAAATTAGTGATTGCTATATGTTTCAACAATATTTTTATAAATTATACATAGTGCTTACATTTATATGTTTAAATATGTATTTAATTTGCATACTTGGAAATAAATTGAAATAAGATCACTGAAATCTGGTATATCAATTACATTTTATTAACATTGTGTATTATATAAAAATTTTATAATAAAATCTTTCTGATGTTCTTATTTGCCAGATGTTACTCAGTATTTTATCTATATTTTTCATGCCTATTCTGCTCTTATGTTTACATTTTCATTGATAAAATGTGCTTTTATTGAATACGTTTGTGAAAATGTTGATAACTTATGTATAATTTATTCACTATTTTTTATGAATTGTGGTTTGTATCAGAACCTGAAATTTCTTAGAAATTTGCAGTTTTTTCTTCATAAATTGTAAGATTAAATGTATTTGTATCGAAATAATTTTCTAATGTCTATTGTAAAAACTGTATTTCCTGTTAATTCTTTTTGTTTAATTTTATATTTCCTAATGCATTAACAATAAATATTTAACATATTTCATCATAAATAGAATTGTAAACATTTCAGTTGTCCTTTATTAATATTTAACTGTCTCTTGCAGATTTATTATTTAATTTTCAAATCTAGCCTGCTTTATTCAGTCTTCTGTTGTTTTTGAATAAAAATTGAATTTACTGTTATGGTACACAAGTTTCGACACATATTTTTATTAATTTTGTTAATTGCTAAATTTTATTATTACTGTGTTAAAAAGTATTTTTTCAGTAATAAAAAGATAATTTGAAGTTTTCTATAAGAATTTAAATATGTAAAATTTATTCAGTGCAGCTTAGTAAACTATTAAAATATCTTATGACAGACAGTAGTATTAATATGAAAAAATTATGTATTGTTTGCAGGCAAGTGAAAAATATGATTCATTGAATAAAATTAATATATTTTGAAAAGATTTCTTTATAAATGTAATATTAATATTCTAAAACTCAAAGCTTTATAAACATAAAAATTAATATAAAATCATAAATAAAATATGGGATTAACTTGTGGTTTTTCACATTCTCCTAGTTTTAAACTAAAAGCTTTTGTTTTATAATCTTAAAATAAATTTTCTTCTGATTTTGTATTAAAACATTTCAGTGATATCTAATAATGAAAGGACTGAAACTATATGAAAAACAATTCATGGAAATAACATTACATACTTGATTCTATTGCACATCTGATATTTCAATTTAAATCATTGCATTTTGCATGTCATTATTCAACCTGTGGTTTATGAAAATGTAAGTAAATAAATAGTCTGAAAAATTTAGAAGATTTATCAGAAAACTGATGAATTTGAAAAATATAAATATTTACTGGATAAGGTTTTGGTGTTGAATGTGTTACTGTACTAAAATGTCTTGATATCAAACGTACTATTCCACCAAATATTTACTGCTAAATATATTTAAGATTCTGAAACTTACGTGTTAGATTAATTTGTCAATAGAGAATGTTGCAGGGCAACTCTATATCTATTGCACAGCAGAAAAATTGCCATTCAGAACTCTGCCCTCATTCAGCCTAGCTGGCAGCCAAATGGTTAGCGCTCTTGCCTTCGGTTTAACAGCTCCTGTGTTCAAATCCCACCTTGGGCATGAATGTTTATAGTAGTTCGAAATCCACTTTAAACCGTAGGTCCCGGTCTAATTAGCCCTCGTGTGCAAAAAGTGACCGTTGAGCGACAAACAAACAGAAACTGCCCTCATTCAGTTATTTTACTAGAAATTTAGCTCTTTGAACTGAAGGATTACATGCATCTTTTGAGATGTTCTTACTGAAATATTCTATTATAGAAAGTATAATATTCTATTAAAAATATTACAATCAATAATACTATGTAATTTATTAAAAAATATTCCAATCAAATGGTCTCATTTTTCTTTAAAAAAATGAGACCATTTGATTGGAATATTTTTTGTTTAATTATTATATTTAGAATTGCATGAGTGTTAGATGTGTAAGATTAAAAATGGATTTAATTTTTGGAAAATACTGAATTCCTTTTCCATTTTATGTTTATTTTGTAAATATAATTGCACTATATAATAATGTGCATTTGTTTACATCTGTGAAGATAAAACTCAAAGAAAATAAGTTATAGCAATATTAAAATGATCATAACATTTATGGCATTGTTAACATGGTTTGATTAAAATATTATTTGCAAGTTATATAATGTAATACAATGAAGTGATATACTCTTGTATGATATAAGAACCGTTATTGTGCCAAATGAATGCAATTAACCTTCATTGAACAAGCTTTGTGTTAGAAAGAAAAAGGTAATTTTTTTGTTCAATTATTATATTTGAATTTAAAAATCTTATTTTTTTAAACCTCAAACTTCTCCATATGTAAGAAAATGAATCTAGAAGATGAATTGTATATATTGCAACTTTCAGATGGAACATTTTTCACTAGATGCCATTCTGCATATTATATTTAAATTGAACATAGTGTTGGAATTTTGATCATTATATATTCCTCATTTTGTTATTTTATTCATCAATTAAATAGATAAGAAATAATGTGCAAATAGATATCAGTTTTCTTACCTACCAAATATATTTTTGCTTAAGATGACATTTTTGAATACTTATTTTCTTTTCTTTGCTATTTGAGTCTTTTAAGGTTCTTAACTAAGTTTTGTTATAGTTTAAATTATTTTTGGATATATATAACATTCTTTCTTATTTATAAAAACCTTAATACCGAGTTATATGGTTAAAAGCAAGTATTTATAAAAAGATAAATTTTTAGTGTGATTAATGAACCATTATATATATATATATATATATATATATATATATATATATATATAAGTGAAAGTCAGGATATTTCTAGCAATACTGATACATAAACATGACAAAACACATTTTATACTTATGCTTCTTTGAAGATTTTCTATGCAAATCTTCATTTTATATTTTATTATTTATCCTAAATTTGCCACTTTTTATTAGTTTGAAGTTAATTAATGTACTTAATCCTTTAATATAACTTCAAAATAATTTAAGTAACATTTTCAAAAATGTATTTATGTAGATAAACATTTATATGTTTTAAAATGAGGAAAATTATTGTTAAAAGTTAATTTTAATGTGTATGACAAAATATGTGGTCATTTAATATAGTACCAAAAATTACAACATTTGGACTTAAAGAAAAATTAAAAAAATTTTTTTTTAAGTTTATGTTAATTCCTGTCCTGTATTTGTTCCATGCTATACATTTCGTGGGCGTATCTTAGATAACTGTGCACCATCCTAAAAGGGATAAATACATGGATATATATTGATCAATATCTCTTATATATATTGGCCAGGGAAATACATTTTCTCTGGAGAGGAATTTCCGGTTTTAGAATATTTTCAAAGTTGAGGTTTTAATTTAAAAATTATCAATGAAAGGAAAGTTTTAATTGAGTTTAAATGTTTCTTTCATTCAATAATGTAAAAATAATTCAATTAAAGGGATTATTTGAGGCCAGTTTTATCTGAAATTTAATTGGTCTACAGTGTGAGATTTATAATTCTTATCACACATTGTGGATACACTTGTGATTAGATTAGTTGAATACATCTAGAAATCCAAAGATTAATTTTTCTCTTCCTATATCATCCATAATTAACATGCCATTAATATGTAGGATTCCATAAATATATTAAACTGTTAACAAAAAAATAACAAACTGTACATTTAACTGTAAATAGAGAATATCAGTGTGAGATTGAAGTCAGAATATCAGCCATTTGATGGCTTCAAAATCACCAACTCTCAAGTGCTGTAACTTATCGTACAAATGTCATGTCATTAAGCGTCCTTTTGTTTTTAACTGTGAACATGTCCATTGACATTACTTTAATTATTTTCATAAAAAAAAACTGTTATGATCCCCTTACATAAGCAGGATAAGTCTTCTGATCAATTAGACAGTTACATACCTATAACCCTTTTACTGTACTTGCAAAAACTGTGGTGGTATTGGTTGCTGCAAGACTGATGTGGTTTTTGGGGAGTCATGCTCTTTTGTTTAACTCTCTGGTTGATTTCCGATGTTTTCACTCCACTGGTTAACAGGTGGAAAAATATGGAAAGCAATTTATTTTTGCTTCCTTAGTTATTTTTTTATATATATTTTTAAAGGTCATAAAATTTACCCAATTTACCTCTGTTATCATTCACTAAATTATTAAGTATTTTGTTAGTCATTTGCTAAGTTTTTGTTTATAATAGCTGCATTTATATAGTAATAGTGCTATAGTATATACATTTTCCATCAAAATCTCTTAATAAGCTGTAACTTAGTAAGTAATAGAAAATGTTATAGACCTTCCAATAAATTAAAAAAAATTAAAGTTACTATTTTTATTTATTTTTTATTATGTGTAATTATTTATTGATTACATGTGTGTGCAAAAGTTCTAAAATGGAAAAATAAAAAATGAAGAAATTTATTTTCAAATGAAATTGCTTACACTGAAAATGTTTAATAGCTAATTATTTTTCTATGTCAACACTAAAATCTCAGATTGTATTCTTATATTTATTTTGAATTCAATCATTTTTAACCCATATTTTTATTTCTTTTTAATTACCTTGAAACTTAGTTTGAACTGAGTCTTGAAATTAATTTTTTAATCTATTGGTATGGATGTTTTTTTAATACAATATTTAATTATGTTTTTTTTATTTAAAATATGTTTTTCAATTTAGTTAACTGGAATAGAATATTTGTTAGCTTTTCATGCTTTCTTTAAAAAAATCTCACCGTTAAAAAATTTTAATTTCAAAAAATACATTTAAAATTTTAATATAATATCTAATTGTTATTTTATTTATAAACTTCAATTATAACTTAAATTAAGTATCCAATGTAATTAAAATAATTGACTCTGCAATATTTCCTGATAATTCTCGCAATGATTTACTCCTAAATTTACAGTGGCATAACAAATTATTATGTTTTATCTGTCATAGTTATTTAAATTCTGTGCAACATCTATTGTAGGAATTTTGTTTGGTGACTTTATTTGATCTGTACTAAAAAGTATTTGATAATAAAATAATTATACCTTTAATTTTGATTTTTAATCCTCAATTTAATTTATTTTTCAGAGAAATGCTTGAAATCTTTGCTGTATATGGAAGAATTTTGATCATTGCTAGTTATATAATATCAGTCAATACATTGTCATACAAATGCATTCATGATGAAATAGCTCTGAAAACTATTTCAGCCAGTAATATCAGTGGAAGAGGAAAGCGGAGTATAGAATTTGAGCCTCTCAATATTCATGTACATAAAGAAGACATTGACTCAAAATTTCCTAAAAATGTTCTTTTTAACATTAATTCTGCTTTGCAAAGAGCCATTGATTTTATTTCACAGACAATACAAGGTTTGTGATAATTTAATATCATATGTTATGGATTTTGAGTTAAGCTAAAATATTAATTAAATTACTATTCAGATGTGGATAATATTTCAAATTATATGTTATTTAAAATTTTCTTTAAATGTACCACAAATAAAAAGTTTTATTTTTAATTATTTTTGAATAAATTTGGTTATATATAGCTAGAATTAGCATTAATATATGTTGAATTCATATGAAATTTTTACATAAAATGAGATTAAGTTGTTATATTGCAATTATTTCAATTGAAAGTTATGACATAAAAAATATATTTAACTGATAAAAAGACTACAATATTTGATTTGAACATTTCTGTAGTATTTCAAATATAATTTTTTCCCAAGAGAGCTATCAATTGTTAAATGATTTATATTATATTAGTTAAACTGGCACAATTTAATACACAAATCTTATAGTAAGATATTTGAATACCTATAACTCACAGCCTTATGGGCGAATTTTGATCATTCATGGTTGTAGCCATATTCATGAGCAGATAGAAGAAAATATGGAAACACAAAAATTCATCTTGATAGATATGCGTGAAAAAAGGATGAATAAATCACCAATCTCTCATTCACCAGTGGTGGGGATTAAACTTGAGACTTTTCACTCTGAAGGACTTAGTTATATCATTAGGATATGTTGAGTTCTGCTATATTTAATTTATAAGTAAATGTTTCTTTGATATCTAATTTATAAAAGTTATAATAATTATCATTTTGTTATTTTCAATTTCAATAGAAAACATGTATGCCATTATGAAAGCAATTATAGTGGAATGTACATGTAAATGTTTGAGTGAATTCGTGGTTTTCCTACAATGAGAAAAATAAAATATTATAAAATGTCTATGACTTAATTATTTGTATATTATTTTAACATTATTTTTTGCTATTACATGAGATTTAATCGTCAGTCAAATATTTTAGTAACTATAATTTTTATTTAAAAAAATCATTTTAATTCAATTTTCTGACATAAGTATAATTTAACTTGCTAATTTACACAAATGTAGATATTTAAATTTTACTGCCGCCTTTAAGTTAAAAAAGAAATCAATTAATTGAAATAAAGTTAATGTAAATCAACATTAGTTTATTAAATGTTTTAAGACTATTTTTTATTGCAATTTGTTTCAATAATTTTTAAACAGTGTCATAAATATTTAGTTTGCTTTTATTCAAGTCAATACAATATATATATATATATATATATATATATATATATATATATATATATATATATGTATATATATGCATACACATGTATATATACTGATAACATGAAGTGATGATAGCCACCTGGAGTGTTATCAATTATAAAATGTAGAACAAACAAACTCATATATATGATAAACCTTTCTATGTATAGAAGCATATAATTGCCTTGGCAGTTGTGATTTATGAAAAACTTACTTTTAATTCAATTAATTGTTGCTTTATAACTGTATTTTTTACTGTCTTATATAATATAATAATAAATTATTGCTAAAATTATGAAAAATATAATTATTTATTGAAATATTTGTATTTCAGTCAGACAATCCATAAACCCTTTTCTTTTGGAACGTGAAAGTTGTTCTCAGAAATGGATGTCAGGTCTGAACAAAGGAAGGTTAGTTATCACAATTCCTTGATTAAGTCTATATATATTATACCAATAAAAAGTTTCTATGAATACTGATGTTTTATCACTAATAAATTTTATAGCAATATCTACAATATCAATATTATTATATTATTAATAAACATAAAGTTTTTTTAAACTAATATCAGAGCAAAAGTTTAAAATTTCAAAATAATTTTATATATTTACTACTACACTTATAAAGGCAACAATAATATTGTTTTTATTTGTTTTGGTTCAAAATTTAAAAGAATTATTATTTTGAATTAATTTCTAAGGAATTAAATAACATAGTTTTGAAAAATTAGCTCTAAATTGCTTTTATAAAATCTCATACTAAATCTATAGACAATAAAATCAAACCATTAAATGATTGAATGCCAATCTCTCTAACAATAATGATTATTTTTTACAGATTATTTAAATTTCATTAAAATTTTGAATTCTAAATTATCTCCAATAGAATTAATGCATCTATGAAAAACTTGCTATTATTTTAGAAAATCTGCTAAAAAAAATCTTAAAATTCATAAAAATTATTATAAATCAACAAGAATTCTAGGTAATTAGTCTTTGAATTTTAAACATCATTAAAAACCTTAATAACATTACAAAGTTTATTATCTTTGCTTTGAAAATTAGTGTACCACTTTGCTTGTTAAGATTGAACTAGTGGTTAGGTCTCTGACATTTGATTCAATTGTCTGAATTTGAATTCCATTTTGGGTCGATTGATTGTAGAAGTTTGGAATTCACTTTAAATGCAGATCCTGAATTAATTATTCTTTATATTTTGCAAAGAATCACTATTGAGTGACAAGTTAAAATTTACACCTTAATGATGTCATCAACAAAATTGCTATACCTTCCTATGTATAGTCCACAGTTTATATGTTAAAAAAGTTTCAAATTTTATTGTGTGTATTATATGCCACCATAGATAATTTGATAAAAGACAGTCTCCAT
Organism: Latrodectus hesperus; assembly: GCA_037975125.1. Lineage (NCBI taxonomy): Eukaryota > Metazoa > Arthropoda > Arachnida > Araneae > Theridiidae > Latrodectus > Latrodectus hesperus. The sequence continues at coordinate 29,406,335 of CM075855.1, read as the reverse complement.
CAAAATAGCTTAATATAAAATTTTGAAAAAAATGCTATTTATGTTTCATAAAATAAGTAACAGATGGCTCCTTGTCTCGACAAATTTATTTCATATATTATCAGCTTTGTCTAATTGCATTCATGAACAAATTCAGTTCATCATAAAGATAAGATATTCACAAAAGCAGTTGCTGTCATGATTTTGGATTTTGCCTTGTTCTGAGTTATCCTGTTCTGAAATTATTCAAATTTGTATATCATCTTGTAGAGCGTGTTTATGTCAAAGACAAGCAATATGAATATTTGATCAAACTTCGAGAAACTTTGAATTATGTTTCAAACAGTTTTTGTCAAACCAAAATTGAAGACCCGTATGATTCAATGGCTAATAAAGTCTTTGAAGTAGTTAAAGCAAATGACAAGAGATCCTTATTTACAAAAATTATATTTTTATTATTTAGAATTGTCCTTCACTTTTTTTACACAGTATGATAAGAATGAAATTAATTTTTGATTGTAATAAGCAAATAGTTATTTCATGTTACAGATATAGTTATCTAATTGTAAATAAGTTTTTAAAAGTGCTGTAAAGAAATTATTTTATAAAAATTCAAAGTTATTCTCTTATTTCAAAAAAAAAAAAAAAAAAAAAAAAAAACTTAGTGTCTTACTTTTTCCCAGCAATGTATGAAACAAATGTTAATTTTTTTTTTGCTAATGTTAAAAAAATTATTACTTTCTTTAGATTTTGTAATTTAATTCTTTTCTAAAGATAAATTATGTGTTGAAGACAGCTATAAAACATATATTTTTCTGCAATATTATCTATTGTTGTATTAGTTAATTAAATTCTGACAAAATATTTTTTCTGATTATTTTATGCACAAACATCATTTCTATTTTTGAAAAAGAATTTTAAATTCAAGAACTTATAAATCAGCTGATTATATCATATACTAATTATTGGTTTCACAATATTAGTTATAAGGAAAGTTTCTTATTATATAAATATAACTTAAGAGATCAATCTTTTAAGTTATATTTAAAATATATATCATCAGTTAAATGTATTTTCATCAAATCAGTTAAACTTATAATAAAGTTTAATTTAATTAAAAGTAATTATTTTTATTACTTAATTAATTTATATTATTTTATTTATAATTAATTATTAAAGTGATTATTTTATTATATTAATTAATTTATTAAAGTGATTATTATTTTTAGTGAAGTAATTAATAATTTAGTAAGTTTAGTTAGTTAAAGTAAAGTTTAAGTTAAATAAATTAAAAAAGTTAAGTTATATTTAAAATATTTGAAAACATACATTTCTTAGTTTATACTAGGATGTATTTATTAATTTTATCGGAAGTAATGTGTTATCCAATTTTAAACTCTTGCAAACTTCTTATATATAATTATTGATTCAAGAAAAACACTTTGGATATAGGTAGCATTATAGGTACACACATTCATATATATATGAAGTCACAAAATTCAAGTATTTAACTATACACATAGATAGAATGAGGCAATAAATAAAGTAAATACAAATGCAAAAACTGTCAACAGCCAGCTTCATCTGGAGGGGGTTGATGACAATGGTGACACAAATGTATGATTTTTCTAATGATGTCATAAGACAAGTATCTAAACATTATGCCATGACACCCCAAAACCATTCAAATGTAAGAATGGAGAAGTATAACAAAAAGTAGGAAAAGTAAAATAATAAATAACTGTTTCTTTTAAATATATATATATATATATATATATATATATATATATATATAGTTCATATTTGAAATTACTAGTACATGTTAAGTAGAAATATCTATATCTTTATAGGTGTTCAAGAAAGAAATCAGGTCCAGAATTTTGTTCTACTAGAGAAACTGATTTCATAGTATGTAAATATTAGGCTTAAAATATAATGTTTATCATATGTCAACATATTTTATACAGCAATTTCTTCCTTTTAGATTCCTAATCAATACTTGAACAAATTAGAAGTTTTTGATAATAAAGTATTGGATCCCATTTTAACAATTGAAAAAGGAAGTGGAGTAGTAGATTCAAATTTCATTCTTTTTGTAATTAGTAAATCAACCTCATGGTGCAGCAAAAGTGTAAGCATGTATATTTTTGTATTTCATACAATATATTTTTCTGGATAATAAGTACTGATGCTATATTAAATTAACACTTCTTCTCTACCCTCTACTCTTGTATATATATCTACTCTTTGTTTTTTAATATGTTTTAATTCTGTCTTACTCATGAATTTAATAGTTAAAATTATAAATTTTGATTCACATGTGTTTTTTTCTTTAGTATATATTGTCATAAATATAAAAAATAGCCATTCTGATAGGCTTCCAAAAAACTTTTTTAATGATTGTAAAATTTAAGGAATTTTGTATAACAATTATTATGATTGAAAATCTTTTACATATCATTAATATTTGTACAAAATAAACCAGTTTTTTAAATAATAGTTTTTAGTTTCTTCAAATGCACTATAATTTTAAAATGTATAGTTATTTACAATGTATGATACTATGAATCCAATTTGTAATCAAAACTGCTTCAGAGTTTATGAAAAAAATTGTTTTATTTTATTGATTAACCTGTCTCTTATAAATATATTCTACTATATTTAGTATATATTATTGAAACATTTAAGGTTATGAATAAAAATGTGGTATATTAAATTTATTAAAAAGGAAAATGAATTAGAATGGATGCTTAAAATTCTTAGTATGAAATTGAATTTTTCTGAAAACCATTTTGTTGTTCACTTATACAGGTACATTATTATGTGTGTATAAGTAACACATTTTGGTTACTCTTGATATACAATTATTAATTGGTGCATCTTGGTATACACAGTTAATACGAGTGTAGAACCATAACATTTAACCAAGAGATATTTATAAAATAGCAATTATTTCATAGTAAAAAGCAATTCTTTCAGCTAGAAATGATGCTAAATATTGTAAATTAATTAAACATTTTTGTAATTTATATTTCAAAATAATTTATTTGAAAATGTTATAAAAATCATTTGATGTTATAGTTTATCTGTGAATAATATTCATTATTCCTGAAAAATCTCACACAGAATTCATGTCTCCTTATAAACTTCAAAAATTCATGTAAATTGTTTTATTTATTTTACCCTCTTAAAAAACTCCGGTATTTGAGTAGATATTTTATTTTAGAGTTTTAAAAAATTACAAGATTTAAAAAAAATTCATTTTAATGGTTTTTATTGCACATCAAGAAAAAATCACTTTTTTTAACAACATTAATTTATTTTTAAAATAACATTTTATTTTTAAAACAAATTTTGAAAATGATTTCTTTAAACATAATAAAATTTAAACATTAATTAGAAGAAATTACCCATATGAAATTTTTTAGCTTTTTTATGCAATCAATTTAAAATTCTCTTTTTTATTTTAAAGAAAAAGAATATTGAACAAGCAAAATATGCTTTTTCAAATAGTTGATTTATTTATATTATATTTAATTTTAATGTTAAGGAAACAATTGTTTGTGTAATGATGTCTTATTTAATTTAATTAATCAATTCTTTTATTTCAGCAGATATGTGAACAAATTAGACTCTGGTGCAAATTTTCTTATAAACTAGTATTATCAAAAAAAAAAAATCTAATATTTTGTGCAAAAATATTAATGTTACTTCAAATGTTTTTAATTTTTATTGTTATCATAATATTGATAAGTGATAACTATAAAAAGTAAATAGAGCAAAATTTTGGAAATTAGTTTTTTGTTTAAAATTTTGATATAAATTTGGAAATGGTTATTTTTTTGTTAACGATAAAAAATGCTTTATTCTAAAGCTGATTTGATTATTTTTCATTAATATTTGAAGTGATAGAATAAAAATTAATGAAATGAATATTGCTAGGTTATGTTACATATAAGTTGCTGTTTAATATTTTTAATTTTTAGAATTAATAATTATTTTTTAATTGTATAATTGCTTAAGTTGCATTTATTTACAATAATTTTTGTTTTAAAAAATGCTATGTTTTTATTTTGTTAAAGAAAAGTTAAATATTATTTTGTTACAAAAGTTAAAAACAATTGTATTGTAAGTATATACCTGGAGTTACATTTTCCACAATTATTACTTTACTTTAATTTACACAATTATTACTTTCTTTTAATCCATACTTTATATTGCTTAAATTTATCATTCATCATTGTTTCTGATACAAATTATTGATAAATGATTTTACATACTTTTTATTTAAATAATTATTTTTTTAGGGTATTCAAGCATATGGATCTTACTGCAAACTGGACAAAACAAATCGCCCGATTGCTGGATTACTGAATTTGTGCCCTGGAATTTTTTCAAAATCATATGTTAAATCTGATCATTATTTCAGAGTAAGCTAAGCTTATTTTTCAAATTTCCACAAAGTAATTAAAAATCAAAAATTTCATTTTGAGTAAAATAGTTTAGATTTTTCTTAGCTAAAATATTGTAAATACTCATGGTATAGAAATGTACTTCAAAAATTAAAAAAATTATTTTTATTTTTACTAGTTTTAATAATTATTGATAGTTACATGCATATAATTAGAAATCTTTAATATAATAGTGGGTGGGTACTCCTCTATAAAACAAAGGATTATCATCCCCAGATAACTTTATTAAAATTAAAGTTTTTTTAAATTTTTTTATAAAAGTAAGGAATAGTTGCTAAGAAAAGTTGGTATTTATGTTATATGTTTATGTTTTATTTATTATTATTGATATTTTTTCATATTTTGGAAAATGAAAAGTAAAATAACATTTTTTATAATGTATCATTACAAGTTTCAAATATTAATTAAATATACAGATACATTATATTATTATGCTATTATTATGTTATTAAATTATGCTACTTGTTATTAAATATTCAAATAAATATTAAATACAAAAATTTCAAGATTAAATATTTAATATAATTATTGTTACTAAAGCAAATTTACAATTTTGTTGAAAAATTATGATTATTTAAATGCTTCAATAAATTAATATTTTATTGATACTTATGAACTGATTATACATACTTACAAACTGGTTGTCGACATTACTTTTCAATTTTGTTTTATGATATTCTTTGACATAGATTGTGTATTTTATAATTATAAATTCTCATAATTGTGAATACATTTTATGCAGTAAAATATTCTGCATAAAATTTAAGTTTTATCGATTAAAATTTACTTAAAATACATTCAAGCTAATTTATTTAATTATTTTTTATATTTAATTAGAATATTCATTCAAATGTATGATATTTTAAAGAAATACTGTAAATTATGTATTCCTTAAAATTATGCTTTACTATCTATTAACATATTTATTAACATTCATTAAACATATTTGCCTTATAGTTAGAAACATTTGAGAACAATTTTATTACATTTGTAATCATATTTATAAAAAAATTGTTAGTCTTCGCAGAAGAAAAATATTTTTGTTCAACACTTACTATTTTTATATACGCACAAAATTCAATTATTCAAAATTTATTTATAAATATATTAATTGTAATGAATCTTAATGTTAAATGAAGTAAATATTTTATAATTTGGCTAAAATATTTTGATGATCTTTTATAGGTAATTATTCATGAATTATTTCATATCCTGGGCTTCTCCAAACACCTATTTCCCAAGTTTAAAACTTGCTCTACAAGTAATCAATGTTAATAGTTAAATTAATGTAAATAAAAAAATGAATGAATTCAATATATTTTACTTAATATGTATTTAGCAATGAATTGCTCGCTTTATATATTGTATTTAATTTTACACTTTAATATTTAATTTCAATTATTGATTTGTTATATCTCGTCACCAATTTCTTAGATTTTGTTTTGTCAATTTATAATATACATTTTTTATTTTATAATCATTTTATCTGTGATTTTGTATTTGAGAACTAATTATTCTGAACTTGATTACTTAAAGGTGATTTGAAAGCCCAACAAATATCCAATCTTATAAAGTTTGAGGTTTAAGCCCATATTATTTTCTTGTTTAGATTGATGTTTAGATTCATTCCCCTAAAAGTGTTTGTCTTATAATGATGCATACAGATTGTTTAGTGAAATCCTATTACTGTTCTTCCTTTAATCAAATTTCAATGGTGTTACATTTCCAAGCTGTCAAAAAGGAAGTATTTTTGTTTTCAGAAATTTTTGCTGTTTATTCTGGGCTAATGGTATTATGTGTTCTTTGCATTTGGTTTATATGCCTAATGATATCTAATTTCATTTTTTTCACTTTCTGTGATAAAATAATTTACATACAAACCTATGCATGCTATACTTATATTTGTGTATGCAAGATAGTGCTTGATACTAGATTGTTGCTGCTGTGCAGTTTTAAGCTTAATTTTGCTCATATTTTGTTTGGTTCCTAGATATACCTGTTAGCCATCATATAATGAATATACTTTAATTTACCTTGTTTAAGCCTATAACTGATGATGCTTCAAAATAAAATATTTAAATATGTATTTTAATTTCTAAATATTTTAAGAAAGTTTCTATAGAAGTTTTACATTTATTGTTTATTATTATAAATAAATTATATGGCAGTGGTGGCTTAGTAATTAGGGCATTAGCCTTCTGTCCGGAAGGGCTTGGTTTGGAACCCAAGGCCGCCAAAGACCCTAGAGTACATGCGATATACATTCTCTGTAAATTTGGGGAATAGAATGTCCTGTGGTCGGTCATTGAGCAGTTACCATAGGTGGAGAGAAATTTTGGAATTGAATTTCCTCCTCTCAATATCAAAGTCCAAATTGAGGATGTGGATCCTCTAATGGTGGCATCTCTCTGTAGAATCTTAGAGCAAAGACAAACTTTCACCTTCATGGTGCTTTGGTTAAACAAAAGACTCACCCTGCTGATGTAATTTCGCCTAGCCATTAGTTTGCGAGCTTGGCTTGTTCACCTGTGAACCATGTAACAGAGCTTGTTGTGAAAATATGCATTGCCATAAATAACAACAATAAATTATTATTATAAGCAAAAGCTTTACATTTTGAATATTTTTAGGCATATCTGATTTCCAACCAATGGTTGAGGGGTTAGCGTTCCTAACTCCTGAGCTTTGGTACCGGGTTCGAATCTTGGTTTGGGCATGGATGTTACTTTCTCTCTGTCCTTCCTTGTGTGATGATGTATGAATGTGGCCTGTCCTATAAACAGATTTGAGAGTAATGCTACTCGCCTCCGTGACTTAGTTCACAGGTGCCTGCTGGGTAATAGATGAGTAGTAGTTTCCGGCATTGTTGTGATGAGGGTTTGGTTGCTCAAGTGCCTGCTGTGTTATAAAAAAAGCTTATCCAATTTAATGAATAATTTTTGTTTTTGTTAATTTACTTTGCAAGAATCTTTAGACTTTGTTAATAGTTGCTTTATATATCTTAAGTTATTTATTTCTTACTATTGGTAATTTTTATGTTTGAATTTTTTAAAAAATTTTCTTTATATTTTGCTGTTTTTTTAGCTGATAATTGTGAAACACCAAAGAAAATTATAAGTAAAAGTAATGGAGTATTAAGGCTTGTATTTCCTGAAGTTGTAAAAAATATGCAGTCTCACTTTGGATGCTTGGATGAAGAATTTGGGGCACCACTGGAAAATTTTACAGATGTTGAATTAGAAAATGAAAATGTAAAGAACTTTTTCATCGATTAAAAGTTCTTATATTGAAAGAAGAAAGTTATTTTAAAAAACTTTTTATAAATCTTATATTTTTACACTGTTTTATATCCTTGATAATACATGAAAACTGTTCAAATTTGTAATGAAGGCATAGGAAAACAAATTTTACAGAAAAAATAAGGAGCTTTGTAAATTTCTTCTTAGTAATTTAAAAACATTTTCAAAAAGTATTTTGTAGTTACTGAAAATTATATATTGTTGAAAATATTTTAACTTTGTTTATTAACATTATGAGTATAATTTATAAAAAAGTGAATTTGGTCAATGATATTATGCAGGAACATCTTTCTTATTCAATTCAGTTTTTCTTTAATTACATCCATTTTTTGTATCGGGAATCTTAAATTTGAATACCAGGTAATTGAATGATCAACATGATCAAATACCCCCATATATTTTAATCGAACAATATTTTTTACAACTGACAATTTGTGATTAAATTATTTTAATTCAATGTGTGTGTATGAATATTTAAAAAAGTTTATTTTTTACACTTATATATCTTGATAAATGCTTCCATTGAAAATATCTTCAAAGCTAATGCAATAGGTTTTGTTCTTTTGTCATTGATCAGTCTGAATTCGAAATTCACAGAAGCAATCATGAATATCGATTGAAAATTCTCTTTCTTGGATATTAATAAAAGTGGCTCAAGATATAGGATAGTATTTCATATTGTCATAGATAATACATAATGCTGGGGAAAATGTAAAGATGTAGAATCTTTTTCTTCAAGGATTGAATAATTAAATTTATTTAACATTAATGTCTATAGTGACTCAGGTAAAGAGATTAAAACTTTGTTGATGTTTTTCAAGAATATAAATAATCTTGCAATTGATACTGAAAATATTTATTTAATTTGAAATTATATTTCAGTTTGATATTCTAAAATCAACATTGCAAATGATTTTCTTTCATGCTGTTGTATAAAAATGAAAAATATTTTTTATAAGTGTCTGTATATGTATTTTTTTTATATATGCTCACAAGTGATACAAAACTACCTAAAAATACCTTCATTTTTGTTGTAATTTATATATTTAGCATAACTTTAAAAAATAATTTAATATTTTAAAACTTTTTCATATGTTTTATTGCCCAAGTTACCAAAATACTGTGGATCATATGCAATTAAAAGTGATTATGTTTTGTATATTTTGATGAGTTTCTTATGAGTTTATTTTTTTATGTATTTAAAGACTTTTCTTATGTATCTTTTCTTTCCTCTAGGATTATTCATCACATTGGCATCCTCTTTTGATGTATAGTAGTATTATGGTTCCAGCATTCACTCCAGTAAGTAGCTTTTTTTTAATGCTCTCATATATTTTTCATATTTAAGTACGTTTTTTTGTATAATTTCCAATACCTTTATATTCTGCTTGGTAATTATTTTAATTTTTTTAAAATATTTTTGTAAATACCATTTCATAAATTTTTGCAACTCGAGCTTTATCATTTTTTCACAATAATTTGAATTTAGATAATAATTTAAGAAAAATATTTTATTTTAAATCTATATGCTATAGTTTTTAATTATCATCATTTGAAACTTTTCATTTCCTTATTAGTAACAAAGTTTAACAAGTTTTAGGATGACAATATATTTTAGCACCATTAAAATAGTAATTTATTATCATTATAAAGCATTATTAACACCAAAACTGAAGTTGGTAGAATTTTAAAAAATTTCCTAAGCTAAATTGCAATTTTATATTTTTGATGGAATAGTTCAAATGAAAAAACCAAGTTTGTCGAATTTTTTTTAATCTGTTAACAAATATAAAATTCCTTTTCTATTTTTTCTATATTTTATTTTTAAAATTTCGTCAATTGCATTTAAATTCAATATTAACTGTAATAGCAATGTTCTTTATATTGATTGCCTTAAATCTTTGAAATTTTTGTTGAAATGTGATTAATGATTTGCTAAACATATTTTTTTATGTAACTTTGTGAACCCCTTCTTAATGAATCCTATTGTTAAATATATGCTTGATATTTTTACTGCATCTATAATTTTTATCTTTAGTTAAACTCTAATATGATGATAGTACAGTGAAATTCTTTTATTCTGTACTAGTTTAAAAAATTGCTCTTTATTTCAAAAGGGCTATTTTCTAACTTTTTTATGATTTGAACAAGATTGTGTCAATTCAAAAAATAAATATTGTCAATTAATTCAAAGTTACTAATTAATATAGATTTGTTAAATAAATGTGAAGGAATTAATCAATAATCATTAATTTATTGATATTTAATACAATTGTATAATGTTAACATAGAGGTAGCACTTCATGTTCCTAAGGCGCAGTCCAAGGTTCAATCCTCGGACTGGGCAAGATCATCTTAACCTTTTATCCCTTTTGTGGGTCAATAAAATTGAGTACAAAGACAAATCGGGAATTAAACTCTGGGAGCTTCATGTTGGGCTGACCACCTAACTCATACATATACTACACAACCTTGGGCCCTTGGTCATGAAAACAGATATGGGCACTATAGGACTTGATCCTCGTGGGCTGTTGTGCAACTGAGTTTTAGTTTTTTTATTGTGTAAATTGGAAAGTAAAAAAGTGCTAGAACTAAATGCTTTTTTAATGCATAAAATTGTATTTCAAACTGGACTAAGATATATGTTGGTATTTGAAATTTTTTACATTTATGTTATGTTTTGCGTCAATTTTAATTTAAAATGTGAATCATATGTTCAACAACAGCATTCTTTTAAGGATTCGTTTTATATTTACTTTAAAAAGTTGTAGTTACTTATATAAATTTAAAGAAATGTCATTTTAGATTTCAACAATTAAAAATTAATCATATTTTTATTGCATTTTTATTTTTAAAAATTTGTTTTCTTTCATTTAATGTTTCCTTCTTCAGTTGTTATTAAATTAATAATAAAAATTTACTAAAATTCTAAATACAAAATTTGAAGTTTCAACTCTCATTTACATTGTAGTAAGTTTCCTTTTATATCACTGAGAAAAAAATTCAAACAATCTTCCGATGTATTCTATTTATATTTACAATATAAATTTCATGTATTTTCTCTGTTATTTAAGTTCATTTATTGAAAAGAATTGTTTTTCTGTTTCCTTTCAAATATTGCGAGCTTTTATAAAATGATTGTGGATCACAACAGATAAGCTTATATTTTTAGATAGAGCAAGGAACAAAAATAGGTGAAGCAAATAAATTTCTTTAATCATATATATGATTAGTTAAAAATGTGTTGTGAAATTTTACTATTTGCATTAAAATATTTCAAATCTTGTTAGTAAAAAAAATATTTGAATTAATAATTTACTTTTGAAGAAAGCAATGTCACTTTTAGAGTAAGTTCAGAAAAATATTTTTTACATTATTTTGAAAAATAGATTGCATCGGAATTGGTTGAAAGAAATGTGTGAATGAGCATTCTTCTTCAATACAACTTGTGTTCCGAGTATGTATACTCTAGCATATGTTGAAAGTAGAGTCTTGGCTTTTGTAATCATGATGAATGAATGTTGAATGAAATATAAATAGTGAAAGTAAAATAATACTGAAAGTAATATAATAATAGTTGAAAGTAAAATAGAGTAATGTGATATAATTTATAGATGATGTATAAATAGTATGAGATGAATTCATGAATAGCAGCCAAAAAAATTGCATGACGAAATAGCAAATGACTTTGTCTTAAATTAAAAAGATTGTAACTTTATATTTCTTTCCTTTTAAAAAACTTTATAAACATCAGCAAAATATTTTTGTGAGTATCTTTTTGTTTGAATGTTTGTAACAAATTAAAGTGTTCGGTTCAGAACGATTTACTGAACTAAATTTCTTACTGTATTTTTACTGTCTTGATTATTGAAGTTAAGTGGTAGTTGTGTATTTATGTTGTGAATATTTTGAAGTGTTTTATGTGTACTTTGTTGATTTAAATTAATTTAAAGTTTTATTAAGATTAAATTGTGTGTGTGAGATCAAACAAATTCATTATATTTTGTGTTGTATTTTCATTCCTTTCATTTAATAAAGCATTTGAATAAAAATCTCTTAAGATTTTAATTCATTTACCAGTGTGTGTATTTGAAACCATCTAAAAAATATTGTGGCTAAAATTAGTTATAACTGTCACGCTATCCTCTTCATTGTGGATGCTTTTTTTAAAAAAAAATAACTGGTACTTGCAAATGAAGTAATTTTTAGTTACTTTTATTGCTATGTTAATGTATTAGTAATTTCCATTACATTTATTTATTGATTTAAATAAGAGTTGCACACAATAGTTCTATTTTTATGGCCGCTTAACTTAAAGTAATATTAATACTTTCTTCTTAGCAATTATCAAATTGGAATTTGATAGTAAATTTTTTTCAGTTTTAATAAAATCAAATATTTATTGTTAAAAATTATTGGAATTTATGTAATTAGAAGTATGGTATCTCCCACAGAAATTTTTATTTATTCCAAAAATTGGAAACATTTTTTTATGTGAACAAAGAGTTAATATGATGAGAATATTTATCACATACTCTCTTCTCTAAGTAGTTGAGTCAAGTACACAATAAACTCATTGTTGTCCCAGTTTATTGGCTCACTGGAAGTAGTAGCCCTTAGAAAAATAACAAATGCAATTCATTTCAAAACACAAATATATTTATCATTTATCGTTTGAGCATTTTTGATCTTGTTTTCTTATTTTTATTAATTATTTTTATTGGAGAAATGTATAATCATGGGTATATAAATATACCCTTGATTGTATGTATTTTTATCACCACACACTTTTCTGAAATTATAAAATGAAGATTTTATTTAATTTTTTAGCACTTTGTATGATTTTCATACTATGCTGATATTCTTACAATCAAAGCAACTTCAACCCAATTATTTAAGATAATGTCAAATCAATAATATCTATGGCATTTTAATTCTAAATTAAGTTTAGAACTGAGTTTAGAATTTAAGTTATGAATTTTAATTTAAAATTAAATTTAGAATTCATTTGTGTAAAAAAGGTTAAAATTGAGTTACGAATTTTTATTTTTCTAGCTTACATTTATATTTTATTAGATTTTACAAGGATTTTTTTTATTAACTGTAATTTATGAAAATTTTAAATATTAAATCATAAGATTTAATAACTATTTTTTTCATTATTTAAAGATATTTACTTTATTTAAAGATTAATGTATTAATAATTGCTTACCTTGTATTTCTTTAAATATTTATATATAACTTTTTTGACCTGTTTATATGACATGTATTTATGAATGTCAAGTTTACTATGAAATTATTATTCTATTTCAGGATGACTATGTTGTTATTGACAATATTTCATTAGCCCTCTTGGCTAGTACTGGATGGTATAGAATCGATTTTTCCAAAGCACAAACATTCACCTTTGGGAAAGGTAAATATTATATTTAATTTTCTTTCCAAAAATATGTAATTGTTAATGTAAATGAATGTTATTGAAACTTACAAAATTGCTTATATATAAATCATTTTTTTTTAAAATTCTATTGAACATACAGTCTATGAAAGTAAAGCTTCAGAGAAATGAGTTACCCTAGTGATTGATTATATGTATGCTGTTATTTTTAGTTTAGAATTAAATTAGTAGTATCATGGATCAAATATTTATTTCTGTATGTTAGAGTCTCAAATCTGTAATGTATACAAAAATATGTTTTCCGTTTTAACATACAAATATAAATAGGAATAGTGTTCCAAATACTCATTTCCACTAATCAATACTTTTCATAGTTTTTTTTTTCCTTCATATATATAAAGTTTGTTGATTTTGGCTATTACTGGTATTGGAAAAAGGATTTTAATTTCTTTAATTATATATTTTTGTTAAAGGAGTAAAATATCAATGAAATTTTGACAATTTTTTCTGTCTAAATTTTTGAGACCTCATATTTAAAACAACAAAGTATTTCGAATGACACTGAGAATCCTACATTTTATTAAAATAGTTTGTCAGTTTAGAGTGATTGTATAATGTTTCTTGTGACTTTTGTTTCTGTAATAATTTCTGCTAACTTAACATATTCTAAATTTCTTCAATAAAAATGAACTAGGCGTTTCTTTTAAAGGCCCTCGGTCATGGAAACAGTCATGGGCACTGTAGGCCTTGGCCCACATGTTCTGTTGTGCCATGGAGTTTAGTTGTAGTTTCTTTTAAAACTTTTTAAAAATATTTTAATTTCTAAAATTTATTACTTAAGTGAATTTGATTTCTAAATTGTTTGAATTCGCAATGTGTTACATCTTTCTTTCTTTTTTTTCTTGCATCATCATAACTATCCAATATTTTTAGCTTATAATGAAGATAAATGATTCTTTCAACTTAGATGTTTTAAATTTAAAGTTATGAGTCACAAATCATTCCTAATTATATATTTTTAAGATATTTTAAAAGAAATATTATTTGACTAACATTGGAGAAATGAAGTTATTTTTTTCACTAGTTAAAGTTCTTATATGATGTATTAAGATATTTTTTACTTCATATTAAAAATGCATTTATTATCACTGAAGAGCATTAGCAGTATTTCTAAAAGAACAAATATTTATTTTTTCTGTCTTAAACTTTGTTAAAATTTAAATAATTTTTAAAAAAGTATATTTATTTAGAATTTTTTTGAATAACTGGAAATGTATTTTAACTGTAAGATAAAATAGATATTAAAATTATTTTAATCTCTTTTTTAACGAAATTTATTAAAATAATAAAGTTACTTTTAACTAAATATAATTGAATATTTATAAACCCAGCTTACATTTATGTATCATAACTTCCTATATATGAAAAAGTTAATGCTGCATTTTAAAATTTTTTCTTTGAATTTGAAATACTGATGTTAATTTTAATTTTAGTATATAATATAAATGAAACCTAAGGACTTAATAGTAGGATTTTGTGCTACAGATCAGAGGTTCAATCTTCTGGCTGGACAAAGTCGACTCAGCCTTTCGTCCCTTCAGTGGTTCGAAGAACTGCACTTAGCATATTTATACCAAGCATGCTTGAGAACTAAACACTGGAGGTTTTGCATTAGGCTGACCTCCTAAACGGCACACATACTTTGCACCTTAGGTGCCTCAGTCAGGAAAACATATAGGCACTGCAGGCCTTGGCCCACATTTGAGCTATTGTGTCACAGGTTAAATTTTTTTTATAACAAAATAAAATGCTCTTCTAACTGTAGTATAGAACTAACTCATACAAAAATATCAAATGTTGTTTACTGCTACATATATTTCATTGAAGCATTATAACACATTATAAATTAGTATTTATTATTATGTCAGATTAGAAAAATCGTGCAATTAAAATTTTAAAACTCATGCAACACAAATTGATATTTCTTAATTGCTAATGAAATTATTTTCAGCTAAATTATCATTGGCATTTTAAATTTTATATGTGCTTTAGATTAAGTTTAAGAATAATTATTTTTAATTATATTCTATTAATTTGATGTAAAGAACTGAAAATTTTTCTCATAAAAATAAAAAAAAGGGAAATATCAAAATATTTTTGCATTCAAAGATTTTCTGTTGAAACGGAGTTAAAGTAAGAGTGATCCAGGGGTAAATTTTTATTCTAAGTTTATTTTTTTTCTCTTGATGATTAATTTGAAGGGAAAAAAAGCAATATAGACTTCAATTATTATTGCATTATATTTCTCATTCAATGTTATTTTTATTAATTTTTCTTTTGCATTTATATCTTTGATACTTAATTGATTTTAATGTATAATTAAATCAACAAGCTTTTTTTAATGATGTAATGGAAATATAATGTTTAACAATATTTCCTCAAAATCATAATATTGTTAGTAGCTATTATGATTTTTCATAGAAAGATAAAATCCCTATCATATTAAATGAATTTTCAATAAAAAAGAAATTCCTATAATTAAATATTAAATAGTTTTTAGATTTATTCAAGTTAATTTGGTTTCATTTACTATAATAAATAATTGTAATTTTTAACAACATTACAATTTTTAAAGTGTGTGTATTCCTTTTTCCTTTTAAGATTTTAAAATTATTTACTTATCTTATTTTATCATAATATTTTTTGTGTGTAATATAGGTTATCTAGAATATTAGATCTAATTTGTATAGTAATACTATCTTAAATCTGAATTACAATGAATACCGTATATTAAAGTATACATTTCTTGACACTATTATAACTTTCGATTGATGCACATGCGTGACTTCTTTTTATTTATCTTTGAGAAAAAGCATTACTGATTTATTAGTTGTCAAATATAATAAATTTTTGTGAATAATAGATAAGTGCTATCCATAGGTAAAGCATATGTAATAAAAAATTTATTATCATAATGCACTTCTTTCTTTTTCTAGAAAACCATTAGTGTCACTTTATGTTGTCTGTCTTTTTTATCTCTCAGTATTCCATGTATGGAATTCAAAGTTTTTCTGGTGGTTACAAATCATTGAACTTAACTTTTTATGTGCTCCAGTTCTTCATTGATTGCTTTCTTTTTAAGTTTCTGTAATACTTTTTGTTGCTGAAAAGAATTTATGCCAGATTTCAAAAATTCACTTTCAAAAGTTAATTATTGCACAATGTATTCTAGGATGTTTATCATTTTTATCTTTCCACTTTTTATATTTGTTCTTCAGTGTTATTTTCTGCTTCACTAACACCTCTAATTCTTACACATCTATTTCATTTCCTTTCTTACTCTAATATAAAAACAGCATATTTCTATTTTCAAATTCTATTTTCTAATTTTTTATCATTAATTTTGATACTGATCTTCGTACTCTTTAATACCACTAACTGTATCTCATGATAATCGTCTTCATTAACTTTTATTCAGGTTATTTCTTTGAGCGGTAGGAATCAATATCTAGATATATCACATCCAAACACTCAAATGAAAATCATGATATTTTTCTTATTTTAGTTTAAGAGATAAATAGTTTTATAACAATATGTGTGATTAACATTTCAGTAACTTTAATTAAACTGGATGTGTAAATATTAACAGAAGCTATTGTAACATTATTTTGTAGCATATTTAATGAGTTCCTTTCATCCCATTCTTTATATTCAACATATTTCATCGAATATCAAAACATTAACATAAAATTACTTATTTGGTTACATACTTCATATGCTCCTTTTACACATTCCTTTGTTCAACATATTTCATTGAATTTTTATTCATCATCAATTGAAACAAAATTGTTGGAGTTAATGAAAATATTACTTCTTTCAAGAGTTTTTTTTATTAAATGAACTTCAATGAAATATGAATAACTTCCAGCCTAGTCTCATTCCTTTCTGTAACAACAGTTCTATTAAGTATCCTATAAATGTTTGTATGAATCACTGCTATATAAATCTTCAAACTTTTTCTTTTATGACCTTTGCTTTTATAAAAAAATCATGTTTGGCAAAAATACAACTCCTCAAAACCTAAAGTAGAGACTCTATTTTTTTAAAAAAAATACTTTGAGAATGAGATTTCCAACTTATTTCTATCATGTGACAAGGAAGAAATTCAACAGTTTGGCATAAAGTTACTTATTTTATTTTTGAAATGATGAAAACAAAGGTTTTTTCTCCTATTTCAGTTTATTCTTCATGTCTAGAAAGAATATTATCCAGCTAATATGTTTTTACAAAAATTAATTCATTATTAAATGAAGATCAAAAACAAAAAATGCAATTCTCAAAGTTATGTTAATTACTGCATAGTCGTCTTTCTTTTAACTAGTCTGATTCCTTTCATTTTGACTACTGTGAAGCAGAATGCATAATAAATAATTCTCAAAGATGGTTCAAGGAGAGTCTTTCTGAGAAAACAAGCAAAGTGTTGTATGAAATGTATTATAAACCTTTTGAAAGATAGGTTTCCAACACTAAATGAAGTAGGAGATGAAATATGTTTTTATCCATCTTAAACTGAAATTTTTATTTCAATGTAAAGTATTCAGAAATGTAGTTTCATAAAATAAAGAGCTTCATCATATTATGACACTTTTCTTTTCACAGATTTTATTATCACCCATCATTTTTTTTTTTGCAGTGAAGAATAAATTTTACTATAGAAAATTTTTTTACATCTAATGAACGATCGGTTTGTTTTTAGAATCATGTAAAGTGCTTTATTATCATAAAATTATTAGTTAATTTTATCATAATTGATGGGCTTGTAGCAAGTAAATTGGGACTTGATCTTTTTCCCGATATAATTTCAACAATTGATTCTTGAGAATTAATTTTTTTTCGTGGAAAATAATTGTATCGATTTTATGCATTTCTGCTGCAACCCTCAAGCTGATAGGGAATTCTATGGACTGTCATTCAGTTTAGCAATTCATGGGTTAGATTTGTTTTTGGACGAAAATTTTTAAAGTGTTTTGAAATCCATTTCTGTTCAAATAAATTCCAGTATGCAAGAAGTCATCATTGAATTTATCATCTGCTATAATCATGTATGAATCAACAAGTTGAAACAATTTATTTATGTACTTGTTTATTAAGACAACTCTGCTTTTTGAATTATCTATTTACGAGGTATATATTTTCTAATATTTGATTCACACAGATTCTTTGTTTTCATAAAACTGAATAAAATTCACCTATAATCCTCTTGTATTTTTCTCACATCTAGATGGCAATGTTTGATCCCTTAAATGTAATGTTAAGCTATGGTTTTTTTTATCATGTGTTTTTTTTATAATTGTTATGTTATATAATTTTGTCTGTAAACTAGTTTCCTTTCACTGTCAGCCTATCTGAAGGATACTTTCATTAGTTGTGGTTCCTTTATAAAATTCAGCATGCAACAAAGCAGACTTTCATATTTAACAAACTATTTAACTTAATAGACTTTCATATTTAACAAATACTTGTTACTTATTACTAGAGCAAAATTTCACTATTTAATCACTGTATTTTATTAATTTGATCATTTCCAATTTTAAATTAAGTATCTTAATTACAACTTAATGTTTAAGATATTTAATAATTAACTTAATTTTGCTAAATACATTATTTGCAAGGATAAATTAATTTTTCTGTGTATAAAAATAATGATAAATGTAATAATATTTTTCATAGACATATTTCTTTACTTATATAATTGAATGCCTGCAGTAAATTTGTTTAAGAATTTTTTCCATTGTATAGATCCTTAACTTGTATAGGAAGCTGTTATCTTTAGTCTATTTTGCTATTTTTTATACTTAGCAGTTCATTAATTTATCTATGGTATGTTAAATAGAAAGCATATTAAGGAAATTATGTGTATGATTAGAAATAGTATTTTTTTATTATTTATAACTCAAAGCATGATAGTTTATCATTTCCAGCTATCTGAGAACCACAACCTATTTTTCACCATTTCTTTCTTTGACAGCCACTTTTTTTTATAAGCTTTGTGTTTTATTGGCAAATGTGACAATTTTTGTGTTAATTTCGCATTAACGAATCATTTATTGGCATTTTATACAGAAAAATTTGATTTTTGTGATTTCAACAATTGAACACCAATTTTTTTGAGCAAAAAAATTGAAATCTGCTAAGTAAGACAATTGAATTTTTATCTGAATTGATGGGTATGTCTTGATTTGCTTTTAAAAAACTGAGAAATTAACACTGATAGCTTTTAATGTTTAATTTTTATTTTCATCCATACAAATATTATTTTGTTAAAATATTGAATATTAATATCTGCGAACTTCTGTGATTTTTAGAATAAAGCTTGCATTGGTTTTAAATGCCATATATGAAAAAATTGTTTTAAAAAATTTAAAGCTGAATAGAAACATGCTAAATTAATTTGCAAATGATATCATTATGCACTATATAGTCACAAAATATCTGGACCTCAGTATTATATAAGACATATTATATATATATTATCATTATTATTAGGGAAAATAAATGTAAAAATGATCACTCAACTATTGATGGAAAGTTAGTTGAAAATATATCTAAATACTTTTTTAATGTATTTATGTTTACTCGTTAAAATGAATCGATTTGTATAGTACTCTTGTTTTATATTATATATTTATTATTGTATAGTACTTTTGTTTTATTTGTATAGTACACTTGTTTTATATATTGTTATTGTTTTATTTACTCTTGTTATATCAACATATATTTATATATATATTGATTAATGTATAGAAATATTTCTAAAATATATTAAATTGTATAAAAAAAAGAAAATTTTTACTTTTTCTTTTTTTTTTAATTTTTACTTTACATATGATATATACAGTTTGTTATAATTACTTAACAAAAGTAATTATAACAAACTGTATATCATATGTAGATTTGAAGTCTAATTCCTCACTACATGAATTAAAATGACTTGGCGAATTCTGAATTAAATAAAATTCAAATAACACGCATATTTTTGCCATACGATTTGCTCATTTGGGTACGTAATAGGAGTATCCTAAGATCTTAAAATTAATGATAATATTTTCATATATTTCCATGCCCTTTTCATTTTGCAAATCACAGTAGAATATTTTTGATTTTTAAAATTGTGTAAACGCTTGATTGTTAAATACTTAGCTTTTAAAAAAGTAAATATTGAAACCTTTCATCTGGAAATTATGATATTTTTCATTATTTATATGCCTTATGAAATTTCTCAATATGTATGAAAAATGTTTCCATTTTCTTTATATTTCAGGTGAGGGATGTAATTTTGGTTTTGGTGATAGTTGTAATAAGTCTCAATATCTTTGCAAATTTAGGTATGAATGATATTTGATATTCAAAATGAAAATAACATTTATGATAAAACTATAACAACACTTATATTTTATGTTATTCCTCAACACAATTTTTCATTCAAAAATACTTTATATAATTTTTATTCTGTTAAATTTAAATCAGTACTAATTTTTATAAATTGCCCAATATTGAAATTAAATTAAGCTTTGATTAGTTAATTAATTGTATTAGAATCCAAATATAAAATTTTGTGCTTGCTTTTTAACTTCTTATTAACAAAATAATAATATAATTTGAAAAAAAAAATGATTGGTGGAAAAAATTATTTAAACTTACATTATTTTTTACTTTTCTATTGATTAATGATATTTTTTTTATTAAATTTTATACTAATTTTAATTACTCTTTATTTTTGATTTTTAATTTTTGTTACATTTGTTATAACTTTTCATTTCCATGTATGTTTGTAATGAAAATTTTATTTTATTCAGATGTTTTTCATATACTTGAATTATGTTTATAATAAATGCATTTTTATTAAATCAAAAGATATGTGGAATAGTTTTTTAAATGCTATTCTGAAAATTTAGTTATAGTATGCTGTTAAAAGTGATTAAATAAATGTAGAAAAACTTAGTATTGTTATGAATGAGTGTTTGAGTTTTAAGTATTATAAATAATATAAAATTAATTAATAAATTATAATTATTTAAAAAATTATTAAATAATATCAATAATTTGACACTCTTTCTTTATATATTCTCTTATTGAAAATATGTAAATCTAAAATAGTTAATTTTTCATTTTAGTAATGAGACTGGATGTGATATTTCTCAGCAGACAATTGGGAAATGTGTAAAAGTTGATCCGTATTTTCCATGTGGAATATTTAGACCAAACAAACATGTAAGCTGTTTATGTATAATTGTTAAAAACCTCAAAGTTTTCCCATTCATGATTTTGCATTATGGATATTTATCCTTATAATTTAAAAAACTTTACTTTGAAACGGTTTACATACAGTTTGGTTAAAAAAAATAAAGTTACGTAAAGTTTAATTTGTTATTATATATAAATTTAATTATATTTATGTATAAAGTTATTTATCTGTACAGTTGATAGAATAGTTTTATAATTGGAAATTTAAAATAGAATTAATTAATTTTCTGGGTATTAAAAATTTTTTATGGTTACATAATCATTTTTAAAATGCAATACATTTGTTATTGAATCTGATTTATTATTATTTTCAAGAAAAGAATTACAACTTACAGAATTAAAAATTTCAACTGACATCATAATGCATAATTATATCTTTTTGTAAGATATATAATAAAGTTATGAATGAGAGAATTTTTGAAAGAATTAGCATTAAACCAAAATAGAAAATAAATAATTATATATTATTAAACTTATTATAAAACTATATTTTATTATTCAAATCTGAAACAGACTTATTATTTCTTGTGTGATGTTTACTTATCTTGTATTTGGAAATTTTACATTGATGAAGCTATTTCATTCAGTCATTCTCATTAATAAAACTATAGAAATTTATTATTTTCTATTTACATGGAAAGTTATCTCAAGTTTCTACTTTTCTTTTGTATTATGTAAGATGTACTTAAAAATGTTCAATAGATTTTGCACAAGTATATTAATAGATAAGAATTTAATAGGCATAATGGTTCTAAGTTAAAATTTATTTCCATCAGTAATTCTGAACTTTAGTCAAGAATAAAATATATCAAACAAAACTAAATTGTACAAAAATGTGTTTCCTTTACCTATGAATTTTTTTAATAAAAATCACATTTATATAATGCTAACAATATTCTGTACTTCTAAATTTTCTGAGTAATAATAGATAAATATTAAGCTTCTTTTGCTTATAATGATTAATTATGAAAAAATAACTAATATTTCAGATAAAAAAATATCTTAATATGTTGAAGGAATATAAAACTAAAACAAATATTATTAAACTTTCATTTTGTTTAGGAAAACTGCTTAAAAGAAGCAAAAGTGCCATTTAATAATGACAATCAGTTTTTAGAATTTGAAAAAAAATGTGTCATGCTTCAAAGAGAAAATGATTCAGTAAGTATTTTGTTAGCATTTTAATGAATACTTGATTTATGTTTTGATGCAACTTGATCTTTGTATTTTTTGACAGTTTATACTTTAATTTTTTTATTTTTGTACATTTTTTATTTTATGTAATACTTTAAGGACTATTGATCAATAAATTAAATTTTATTATTGTAGGAATTTTTTGATATAGAAAAATCTTTTAATGTGTTGAAATAAATTACTCCTTGTTGAGAGCGAGATATTGCAATTTCATCTCTTTGTTTTTTTCTTTTCTTCTGTTTTCTGTATGTTGATACTTATAAACATTAACATACAGGTGACTTTTTTATATTTAAACATAGTTATTTTTTTCAATTCATTTAAATTAGAAATTGTTTTTTAAATAACAACGTATTGAACTATATAAATTCTCTCTTATTTTTTCTTAAAAAACAATACAAACCTTGACATTTTTGAAATTGAGTTTGTTGAATACTCGAATATTAAATTAATTTTATTGTATAAATATTTTTTCCTATGTTAATCTAAACTTCTTTGAAAGTTTACTAAGTTCAAGTTTGATTTTTAAATTTTTAAGCTTTATTATTATCATGCCTATCACAAAAAATAAGCAAAATATTACATGGAAAAATTTCACTTGCTCTTCATGATAAAAAAATAAATGAAACTATTTTATTCCCCTAACTATAATAAATAAATGAAATTATTAATTCAAATATGAAATATTTCTTATATTATAGAAAAGGATTTATTTAGATAAATTATAGCAAAAAAATAAATAAATAAATAAATAAATAAAATAAAAAATAAGTAATAAATGAAATAAAAAAAACACTTTAATTATTTAATAACCTATACTAAGCAGAAGTAATTTATAAACTTGAGGGAAGCAATTTCATGATTTCACATACAGAAGTCTCATTAGACTAAAAAAGCTGACAATACTATTTTAAATTTTGCATCCCAAGATTTATTTATATTATTTACTAACATGAAACATTCATAAAAACAATAGTGTTAAATTAACAAAAGAAGCTAAATCTTATTTTATATATTAATGGTATCTTATGAAATCTTTACTGGAAGATATTTATATGCTGATTATGTAATGCTCAATTTTCTGAGGTATCCAGTTATTTAATTCCTTTTAAAATATATATATAGAATTGCTTATTTAATTTATTTTTTTATTTCTTCCTTTGACATTTTTCTGATTTTTTTTCATTTATTACAATTATTTTTGTTCATGTTATTTATTCATATTAGTTTATTTATATTAATACTCATAAATTTCATGTATACCATATTTGTTCATACTGCAGACTTTTATATAGGTTACATTTATGTTTTAAGATATCTGGTTATTTGGTTCTTTTTTAAAAATTATGTACAATTGTTTATTTTGTCTATTTTTTTTTATTTGTGATTAATACTCTTTTGATTTATATGTATCTTAATGTTATAAATTTGGTCTCTTATACCATGCTAAACATTGTCAATTGTATATGTTGTCTATGTACAACTATGCTAAATGTTGTCTATTATAATTTTTCTATTTGATTCTTTTATCAATTCTAATCTAAGATAAGTATTTTTCTCATTTGAAATATTTTCAATCAAGTTCTTAAAAAGTGAAAAATGTTTTCATGAAATCCAGTATAAAAAATAAAATACACTTAGTCTATAACTTTACATGTAATATATGTGCTTAAAGAATGAAACAAACCTAACAAGTCTATGTATATTTTTTATAAAAATATTATGTTATCTTATTAGGGTTTATCTTTTTTTAATTGTATCCCATTTATAAAATTCCTTATTTTTAAAATAAAAATGTAAATTGCATGGATCAAAAATATTATGATTTTAAAATTGAACACATTAATTAAAAATTAACATTATAAAATGTAACAGATTTTATTGAAAAAATCTGAATTTAAATTGGATTATAAGCAGATTAACTTATGTAATAGAATTATTTATTAAATTTTTAATAAAACAACTTTGCTCTTTAATAATTTACACAAATAAAAATACACAGTCTAAAATTTATGACCTAAAAAAAGTAATTGAAATTTATTTTATTGAAAATTGTCAAGTTTCTGAAGTTGTGATTAAATATAAACAATGGCCAATGAATTCGAAATTCAAAATCAATATTTTATTGTAAGACAACGGTTATTATTTGTGTAGGCATCAAGTCTACATACTCTTAGAGGTCATTTATATCCAGAAAATTTTATTCAATAACTTCACAGTTTTTTTATTTTGTAACTTATATTGAAGAGGAAGGATGTAGAATATGTCTTTCCACCATTTTCCACATATTTTTATGGAATTAAGATCCAGGTTCTATAGTGCCCAGGAAAGGTGTTAAAAGTCAGACTAATGTTCAGCAAACCAATTTTGTACATTTCTGGCACAATATGTGTTGTTTTATTGTCTATGAAATAATTGTTGCTACCAGGGTAAAAATGAACATTGCAAGATTGACATTTGGTTGGCTAGTATATCTAGATATCTTCTGGCTATTTGTTTACCCTCAAAAAACACCAGAGCATTCTTTCCATGTCTGCAGATCATATCCTATGTCATGATATTCCCATATAGATATTTGCATAGTGCTGTATGGAAAGATTGATTTGTGGTTTTGTATGGTTTTAACAAAATTCAATGTCTCCCATCTGTGAAAAATAAATGTAGGAGGATTTATCTGGTTATCTATTTGGAATTTTTAGATATTTAGTATCTTTTTTTCATGCCTGGAAATAAGTGGTTTTCTCATAAGTTTCTGATTATCCATTTTTATTCTTTGTAACTTTCTGCATATGCTTCAAGCTGAAGTCTGTTAGGAAGAAGCTTGGCTGATAAATTTTGTCATTTGAAATACTAGAGTTCTGAAGTACAATTGGTTGGTACGCCAAATACACTCTGGAAAACTATGCTCAAATCACAGTTTTCATTTTTTGACAAGGACTGTGGGCTCTTATTATTTTTATATAAAATATATAATTCACTAAAAATTACTATTTAAAAAATAATACATTCTAAAATTTCATTTACATAATGTCTGTTGCGTCTTATGTTAAACATTTTAAGATTTGTTTAAACATTTAAATTTTTTAATTTTATCTCATGTAAATATAAGTTTTAATTTGCTGAATAAATACTTTATATATTTGTTTATTTACAGCAATTGAGTTATAAGAGGCTCCAACCCAATGTCTATTTTTTGTGATGTATTTGTTGTAATATATCTTCATTTTATTTATCAAAAAATTTTGATCTAACAAATAAATGACATTTTTATTTTTTAATTAGGATGTATGTAGTTACTAAATAAAAAACAATTAAGATTATTTTGTTTGAACTTAACAATAACACAATCACTTAAATAAATGTATGTAAAATGTTATGTGATCTCAAATATCAAAATAAAAAAGTCAATTCTTAAGTTTGCAATTAATTTGCAGAAATGTCTAATGATAAAAATTTGCATATTAATATGTGTTTTTTAGTCATTATTTCCTGTTTGTATGGTATTAACATGTGGAACTTCATCAACATTGAATTTACTTGCTGATGATACATGGATTGAATGTGACAGTGAAAATCTGGTAAATTATATTGCATATATATACGCTAAAAGTATATAATTTCATTTTAATAATTTTTACTTGAAATATGATAAATTATTAAAATTATTTAAATACTTTTAAAAGTAAATTTAAATTGAAATCATGATAAATTTAAATTATTATTTATATTCCTTTACCATTTTATGATTTCATATTATTTTGTTTATTTGATATAAATGTGTTTTGTTATACAATATTCTTTCTCATGATTTATTTATTTATTGTTTTATTCAATGTTAATCAAACTGTTATATGTCTGATTATTTTAATAATAATTAAAACGTTAATTTTTTAAAATTATATTCTGATAAAATTCTTCTAAAACTTTCTAATAAAATTGTTAAAATTTGTCTGTTGAACAAATGTAATACTTGTGTAGTCTCTAAATATTAATTTCATTTGTGTAAATTTCTGTTGAAATTTAATGAAAATTAGTATTTTTTATAAAAAATCTTAAGAAGTTTCACTTTTTAACTATTATTTACTAAAATTACTATTTAACATATTGAATTAATAATATGTTTTGAATGAGAAAAGTTAGTATTTAAACATAAAATATTCAGAGGATAATTAAGTATTGTTAAATGTAAAGGGTTTGTTGATATGGACTGGTGTTAATAGTTTTCTTGCAAATTTTTAAAATTTACAAATAACTGTTAAATTAAATTCTGAAAAAGTAAATGATTATCCAATGTTTAAAATAAAAGCAAAAATTAAATAAAAAAAATCAATTCATCTGTCAGTGACATTTTATAATTTGTGTTTTGCATGGAGGAGTAAAATAATGATTCTAATAAAATATTAACACCATGAAGAAAAGCTAATTTATTGCATATGAACAGTATGGCATGACTAAAAAATTATTAAATTTGTAGCTAAAACAAATTAATTAGAGCGTTGAGCTGAGCTTGGATAATAGAAATGGGCAATTTATTCCATGCTGCATCTTGCCAGTGCCAGACTTTATAGATCATAGTAGTTGAAAGGGGTGATAGACTAATAACTCTATAACCCATGATCAAATATTTTCAATTGGTGAGACACCTGGCAACCGTATTTTACAGAACAACAATGGAATGCTATCCATACTGAAGAAGGTCAATCTGATGGATTATATGCTCTCTCATTATCTTGTAGACAGATGCTGCTTCATAGCTCTGATATTCAGACTCAACAACTGTCCTCAAGATGTTAGAAATATACTGATTACCTTTAAATGACCCTTTGTAAGTTAGAAATATGTCTGTCCTGCACCCATAGCATTACACCAAGTACATAGTCTAACTGCTGAAATCAAATGCATCTAGACAATGAGCATTTTTCTCAAAGCATTCAAACATGCCCATTTCTTGACTAATAATCCATGATACGATTGTATTGTTTTTCAAAGTCAACCTCACTGTATCTGTCCTATTTGTAGTCAATCATGAGAGTGCATTGAGCTCCTATCATTTCAGTCAGTATGATCTCCTGCAAACCATCAATTCCATGTTTGCATGATACTTGTTGGATTTGGACTAGTGCTAGTGGTAATATTGTGGAACCATAATCTACATTTTCTAGAGGCAGTGATTCTGATTTTATTGCTTTCTGACATTTTCTCATAGCATCTTTTGGTCTTATTGGAAGTATCAAATGATATTCTTAAAAAAACTCTGATCTTACAAAGTGATTTCCAAATAAGAAATCTCATCAGTATCTTTAGCAATAATATGTGAGAAATATATATGAAAATCATTTCTTTTATGTAGTGCTTAAGATGCTGTATGTCCGTCTTTTATCATCCAAATGCCCAAAAATATAATTCATTTGCATCTTTCATATCTCTTCTTCCTTTCATACAATTTTGATAATTGTAAGATCATTCCTTTCAAGTGTTACAATTTTAATGGTCAGCCTATATCTTTACTTTTAAAGTATGTATCTTTTAATATATATCTTTACTTTTGAAAAAGCCCACGAGGCACGAGATAACATGTATTAAATGTTATTTTTATGTGTATATTTATATTAGTTATTAAAATTTAAGACTAAACAATTTTTATTTTATAGTTCTTTCATTTTTGTAATAAAATTTTTCCATCTTCTCAAGACAACAGCTCTTTATAGGCTTTAGCTGCCTCTTCCACACATTGCTTCCAACATCTTCTATCATTAATGACTCCTCTTCATTTTTCAAGTATTTAGGTTTCTTTCAGTACCATCTAACCATATAGTAGATGGTTTTCCTTTAGTCTGGGACCTCTCAGGGTTTTTAAATGTTAAGATTTTTTTAAATTATTATTTTAGGCTTCTCCATACATGAGCAAGCTATCTTAATTGATGACTATGAATGATTTGTGTAATCTGCGATTATCTATAGCGCCTGTACATTTCAAAATTGTATTTAGTTCTCCAGCCTCCTTCTTCCTGCATTGGGCAAAATATAGTACTGAGAAATTGTAACTTGAAAAGTTTTTCTTATTTTCTTTATTTATCTAATTTTGAAAGGAAGTAAAAAAGAAAAATAATAACTTAAAATTTCTTGACTGAAAATTATATTTCCTTTATTAAGTTCCCATGCATATATTATAGAAAAGTTCAATGGTGGCAACAAACATTTTGTCATAAAAAATTAATTTCATATAATATTGCTTAATTTTTATTTATAATATGAAAAGCCAGTTTATATGTAGAAAATATTTACTAACTGTTATGTTTTTTTTATCAATATATTAAAATAATTATGTTTTGTTTTACTATTTATTTGAATTAAAATGAATGCTTTATTCATGAAAATATAACATTTTGTTTGTAACGTATTGGTGTCTATTAATATTTTTATATATAATCTTGTAATTATACTGTTAATTTTAATCTAATTGTTAATGATATTTTTACATATCTAATAACTAATTCATTTTTGGTTATCGAAATTATAAAAAGAATATATTTTACTGTAAAAAAAAGGAGATTGTTGTCTGAAACATTTTATTGTAAAGTATTTTGAATTATTTATATTTTTATAAATTAAAATTTTTATGCATTATGTATATTGGAACTTTGAGCACAGAAATATATATTTTTATAAATTTAACTCTTTTATTAATCTTTATGTCTGTAATTTATTGTTGTAAAAGTGAATGAGACTATTCGTAAAAAATATCTACAATTTCAATCATGAAAACTGTTAATATTTTTCATTAATGGTATTATATACATTTGTATACAATGACACTCTCTCAATCAGAAACATATTTACAGTCATATACAATTTGTTTGATATCAAAATATTTAATTATGATTTTATCATATTTTCATTAATTAAAATTAAATATAATTACATTTATTAACTTTTTCTTAAATCAATTAAATAAATTACTAAATTATGAGATATTTTTGTTGTATTGGATGTTATTATTAATAAATGATAAAATATTTTAAAAATGAATATACTAATTATGAATTTTTTTTTTGAGTTGAATGTAAATTTTCAACATATTTAATATTTTATAAAATAGTATTTTTTCTGGCCATTTTTAATTTTTCTAATTTTGACCTAGGTACTTATAAAAAATGTTAGTGTGAAATGTCCAAGTGAAAATTCTTATTGCCTTTCAATGAGAAAAAATGTTGTTGAAACATTTTGTACAATAGATAATAACAACTTTGGTGAGCATGCATTAGTCTATTATTATGAAGGAAATATGTTAAAATTATGCATTAGTTTGAAACTGTTTATGTATCTACATTGTAAAATAGAAAATATTTGTATCTCGTACGAGCTGTTTTTATGTGAAGCACAATAGCAAATTTACTTTTATTCACATTATTCTGGCAGTAATTCTTACTCTCTTAACTATTCTTATTTTAACAGCTTAATATTAACAGATATATAAATTGTTTTCTAAATCTGCATTAAAATTAAATACATGTAAATTAAAATAATGTAGTAATTTTGTAAACAATGTTTTCTTAGAAAAGTACTAATTTGTCTTGTGTGAAAATAATTATACATCATTTTATTCTACAAATTTAATGCATTTTTTAAAAGAGAATGTTTTGAGAAATGTATATATATATAAATTTACATTTTATTAAAGTAATTCTCATGATCTTATTCTCCAATAATAGTAATTTTTCTGTCTTTTATATGCTTCATATATTTATTGTTTTAATGAATGGTAATTCATATAAACAATGCATTTATAATTTTAATTTCCATGTGACATTTTAATTACTGTTTTTAAATAATAATTATTAATAATCAATAACATTTTTATAATTGGTGTTCTGGGAATATTTAATAAAATTTAGTATTAAAAATTGTATGATTCACTTTTGCATTATAAATATAAACTGTAGCTACTAAAAAATTTGCCAATAATTGATACATTAGTTTTTGCTAGTAATAATCATACTAAAAGTTATATTTTATATTTTTATTAACATGAGTTGATTATTAAGATTTTCTAAAATGCAATGGTTGACAAAATTGTGCACCCAAATCTAAAGTCTGTTATTCAATTGTGCCTTAAGTGGCATATTAATTTAATGTTCCAAGAGCAACTAATATTAAAGATAAACATTTCTAGCAGTGTTATCTATTCCTTTGCACTGGTAGAGGAATTATTTTAGGCTCCAGGTCCAGATTCTATCCCCTCGGAACTCATAAAAAGTGCAGAGACCAAAAACATTGAAGAAATTCATTATCTCATTGAATCTGTATGGAACTAAGAGGTTCTACCTGAAGATTGGAACCTGAGTATTATTTGCCCCATTCACAAAAAAGGAGACATCTTGGAATGTGCAAACTATAGGGGTATTAGTCTTCTTTGTGTTTTTTACTAGTTCTCAACAATTCTTTTCAACAGACTAGTACAATTTATAGAGAACATTATCGGCGACTATCAATGTGGATTTTGCAATGGAAGATGGAGAAGGCAAATTTTGGAAAAAACCAGAGAATTCGATATAAAGACAACTATCTTTTCATAGATTTTAAAACTGCTTATGATTCAATAAATAAACAGATACCTACCCTTGGAAGCTATGAAAGAGTTTGAAATACCTCAAAAACTCATTAATTTGGTAGCTATCACTTTAAACAAGACTAATCTTAGAGTCAAGATTCAAAATGATCTGTCACAGCCTATTCTAGTTTCCAATGGCTTAAGACAAGGAGATGCACTGGCTTGTCTCTTCTTCAATCTCGCCTTTCAAAAAGTTGTAAAAGATTCTAACATAAACACTCGAGGAACGATTTTTAACAAGTCTGTACAGATATTTGCATATGCTGATGACGTAGACATTGTTACATGAACGCCCAATGCCTTAAAAGAGGCTTTTACGTCACTAGAAGCTGCAGCTAGTAAAATGCATCTTGCAATCAACCAAGACAAAACAAAATACATGACCACCGAAAAATATAGCACTCCTTATCTAGAGGTGGGAAACTACAAGTTTGAAACTATTCGCAACTTTAATTATTTGGGATCTGAATTGAATATATCCAATGACATCGCACCTGAGATCCGCAGCAGGGTTACAGTTTCTAACTGATGCTTTTTCGGCTTAAAAAAGTACCTAAAATCTTCTTTCGTCTGTTGAAAAACAAAAATTTTGATATACAAATGATTCGGTTTATTCTCACTTACTCATCTGAAACGTGGACATTGACTGAGAAGGACAAAGAAACCTTCTCCATTTTCGAAAGGAAAACTTTACAAAGCATCTTTGGTGGAATAAAATGTGAGGATACATGGCAAAGAAGAACTAATTCTTAGCTCTATAAACTATGTAAAGAACCAGATATTGTTAAATTTATCTCAATACAGAGATTAAAATGGACAGGACATTTGAGACCGATGAACAACAATCAGGTGACAAAAAATTTTTCTTGGCTCGCCCTATTGGCACCAGAAGAAGAGGACAACTGAAACTTTGGTGGCGTGACTGCCTTGAAAACGACCTAAAAACACTAAAAGTGAAAACCGGATGACCTTATCTAAATATAGGGGGTCCTGGTATGCACTTCTGAGGAAGGTAAAAGCCCACCCTGGGCTGTCAGGCCAATGAAGAAGAAGAATTATTATTTTATTCCTTTATTTCAGGTACCACATTACCTGAGAGGATCAACGTACATCAAATATTGTTGTTCATCTTGCATGCAATTTATTTTAAGGAGATTTTCTCATTTTTAAAGATTTTAAGATTTATATTGATCTGATTTAAACTTAATGAAGTCTTGTCAGTTTTGCATTTTTCATTGTGTTTTATATTCCATTAAAAATATTGCTAGAATATTCTTGTTAATTGCATATTATCTTATATTTAAATCTATGCTTAAATATTTAAATTGATGAAGTCATGTGTTTTAATTTGTGATTATTAATAAGTCCCTTGTATAAAAATGGATATTCCTGTTTTAGAGTATATTCTTAAATAAGTTTGTGTTTGATATATTTGGTCATGATTAATTTAGGTAAAGAAATCATATTAATTTTCTGTGAGATGTTCATATGAATTAATAATTTAAATGTTATATACAATTTAAAGAAAAATCAATGGAATTCAGCAATTAATTTAGTAAAAAAAAAAAGGGAAAACATGTAGCTGCCACAAAATATTGAATTTACCAAATTCAGAAATAGTTGTGAATTATCAGTTTTGTAAATATCATTTTGATGCATTAGTCAGAACCCATTAAAGAAGGTTATGTTGATAGAATATTGTGTGTTATATAGTTCCTTAAAGTACAAATGAAGTTTAATTGCACATCTTTCACTCTGCATATATATGTGTGTGTGTGTGTGTGTGTGCATATAAGATTTTAAAGTTAATTTTCTAATAAACTACCCTTTATTTATAAGTAAAAAAAAGTTATTTAATGTGCACTCTATGTCAAGTATATGGTAAAATAATACATATATATAATTAGGTAATTCTTATTTTCCTTATATTGATGAAAAATCAAGAGAATTAATCACTTGTATGTGTTTCTGTTTTAAAAATAAATTTTGAGGAACATTTTCTGGTTTTTTGGATACTGGAAAGCATTTTACTTTTGTTTTCTTTAAAAAAGCTAGTTATGAGTCATTCAGGTACTTGTTTTGCAAAGAATCATTGCACTACATTATTTTCCTGTTAAATGTTGGAAAGTTCTTTTTCACTCTCTTTCATTATGTTCTCAATAATTTCATTATCCCACATCTCTTACAAAATTCATTTCTGTAAGTCCTCAAATAAAATTTTATTTTCATTAGGATTAGGTTTTTTTCAGAGTTCACATTAGTGAGTAACTCTTCTTCAATCAAGTCATTGCTGGGCTATCAACTGAATGGTTAGCGCTCTTATCTTTGGTTTAACAGTTTGTGAGTTTGAATCCTCTCCTTGAGCATGGATATTTGTAGTGGTTTGGAATCCACTTTAAACTATAGGTTCCTGTCTAATTAGCCTTAATGTGCAAAAATTGATCATTGACTGACAAGCATACCAAACCAAACATTCTCTCAAGTCACCAAATAATCTTTGCGATTGTTATTTATAGTGGTGTCTTTACTAGAGCTTGTGTATCAAATTGCTCTAGATATTATTTTTCTTTTATCAGTATTTTCCGCATGGTTCGATAAATACATTATGCCTAAAATGCCTGTATACTTAGGACATTGCAGCTGAATGCCCATGATCACTTTTTACAGAAGTACCATCGATATTTGAATTAGAAGTTGATTAGGCTCTGATATATAATTTGTAAAGTGGAAATTAGGTAATTTGGGATTATTTCCAATTAAATAAAATAATTATTTAAAGACTTCAGTATGAGTACTGCAGTTATCCTTAATTAGAAGAATTTAACTATTCTTCCATAAAATCATCAATCCATTTTTCTCAGAAATAAAATAATTAAAAATATTAGATAATAAGAAAATTTAAACCAAAGATGCATAAAAAATAGATTTGTAAAAAAAAATATTATTCAAAAAATGAGAATTATAATTATCATTGGTCATTTAGAGACTAACTATTTGTTCATAAAATCGCAAGTGATCATCTACTGTATGTATGTATATATATGTATATATATGTATATATATATATATCCGTGTTACAGCTAAAGAGTGTGAATATCAGTTATTCTGCAGATTACTTATTTAAATGGCAGGCTTGCTAAAGTGATTCTTTGAAGTTCAAAAAATTTTTGTATTTCATATTTATTAAATAGGTACTCGGTATATTATCTGTTAAATGCTTTTTAAAATGAAAAGAAGACTTGCTTGATAAATAGCAGTTTTCTGAGTGCTTAATTAGTATAAAGTTATTTTTCGCTATCGCTAGATTCTCAAGTAAATTCAATCGAACAATAAATGAGCTATAGATAATATCAATGATTAATCAATTTAAAACTATATTTACAAATAATTAAGCAGTTTTAAATGTGTTTACAACTAAGGCAACTATCATAATTTTGTTTATTTTTTAATATCTCTTGATTCTGCTCATTAATAAGGCAAGTTTACTAATTTGCAGAGAGATAAACTGGGTAATGTGCATATTAATGGCTTTCGAATTTTAATAGTGACATGTGTACACATGTGGATTTTATTTTAAACAATGAAAAATGTTAATGAAAATGGAAAATAAATAAATGTATTTTATAACAGAATAAAAACTTTTTTTTTAATTTTTTCATCTGTACCAAATATTGTAACAAAAAAGTATTTTTCAAAAATTAATTTAGTCAAAAAAAGCCATTAAGTACATTATTTAAAATTTCAAAATAAGTAAATTAATCATTTGAAATAGTATTTAATTGAAATATTTCTTAGGAAAATTAGAATGGAAAGGAATTTTGGAATAAAATCTTATGTTTTTTCACCAATAAAACTGGAAATATGTGAACAGGTATTTTGAAAATGTATAAATGTGTAAAGATTTTATATAATAAATAATACTCAAGTTAACTACTTCCAAAGTTTTAAATTAATTGAAAAATAAAAATAACCAAAATAATTTAAACAAATTAATTAGAAAAATGTTCAGTGAAAACAACATAAAGTTTATACTTTAGCTTGTGATAATAATAAAAATAAGCGTTTGAACAAATCTGTTAATGGTTGGATAAATATATGTATGTATATTAAAGGGGTAAATTTCCCAAAATTGTCTTAAAATTTTATACTAAATTAATGATATGTTAAATTAAAAATCTTTTGGAAAGTATTTTGAAAATAACCTGATCTAAAGATTTTAAAATACTATCCAAGTTTATTTTTTGTATCTTTTAATTTTTATTAGAAATTAAGCTTATCTAAAGCTGTATTTTTAAAAAGTAAAATTAGCTTTGAAATTGTGACAAGAAAATATACAGATTTTTGAATGAGATAAATATTTGTAACTAATAAACCCATTTAAAATTTTTTTGCAATTCAACTTGATATTCAATTTTTTTTCTTCACTTATAAACTTTTACTATTTCAAAAGAAGCACTGAGTAATAGATAGAAGGCTTGCTTCTATTCCATTTTTATTTAAATTGATTTATTGATTTCCATAGATTTGATGTTAATTTATTTACAATCATATGTTTACAAGGTATGAAAATAATGATTTTGCTTATCTTATTTATAAGCATTTTAATCTGAAAGCAAATATTTTTGATGTTTTTTTTTTTTAAATTATTCCTTTTGGTTTTTATTAACAATTCATTTTGTTTTAATGATGAAATTCTTACCTAAATTTCCAAAATATGTATGATATTACTTTATATTTCTTTATATCTATATAATATTTTCCCAGATTTTATAATGCATATGGTATCTTAAAATTATCTTGTGCTAGTGAGATTAAACCCTGGACAATAATGCCTTATATTATTTAATTCTGGAGTTTTTCTTTTGAAATAAACAATTGTGAAAAATAATCTAACATGCATAAACTTTATATTTAACTTTGTAAAATTATTTATCGTTTTATTTTTCATTTTAATTCTTTATTACATTTTCCTTTTCTGATATGAATTTATTTTTAGCTGTGTCTATACAGATGATCTTCATAAGTCCATCTGCTGGTGATATATCAGACAGTGAAAATTTAAAAAAATTTAAAGGAGACACTTTACAAGCACTTGCTTCTTATATTGGTATTCCAGTCAGTTACATTGTGAATTATTCTTTAACGGTACGTCGGTTAGAAAAGTTAGTATATTTAGACTTCGTTATTTGTCCACCAAATGATATAAACAGTACTGAACTTGAAATTTTGGTGAAAAACACTCAAGATTTTGTGCAACGCTCTACATATACTAGCATCTTTACTGGAAAAAAAGATTTGCCAGTAGCTTCAACTAAAATATTGTAAGTTTCTTACATAAGTTATAATTGAATATTTTTTTACTATCAGTATGTAATTGAATATTTTACTATCTGTAAATTAAGTTTTAAGTAATATTAGTCTATTATTAGTCTAATTTATTATCAGTATTATATTAGTCTATTTTTTACTTTTGTGTTTAAAGTTTATATATTAACTTTCAGGCTCTACTTTACAGGAGATAGCTTTAAAATATCTTTTTTTATCAGGAATGTGGTTTCTGCGTAAATTTTTTCTTTATAATTAATCGAAATTCCTTCAGTTCATCATTTTATTAATATCTCTAGTTTTTCTTTCACCAAATGTTAACTGATTTTTTGACCGTAAAAATCAAAAGGAATTTAACTGAATTAATTTTTGCTTGAGGAAAATGATCAACTTTTTTTTTTAAAGTTTTCTTTCAGAATATATATTATATGAACATCTTGAGTTTCATAATTAATTTTTAAAGGCTTTGTTCATACTAGTGTGTGTTAACAATTTAATTTTAATTATTTATTGGTATATTACTTTGACAGTCTAAATGTTTATTTTCCTCATATAATTATAAATAACTGAACATAAA
The DNA here is from genome assembly GCA_037975125.1 of Latrodectus hesperus. NCBI lineage: Eukaryota > Metazoa > Arthropoda > Arachnida > Araneae > Theridiidae > Latrodectus > Latrodectus hesperus. The sequence continues at coordinate 29,369,176 of CM075855.1, read as the reverse complement.
GCAATCAGAATTTTTTATTTTTTCAGGCAGCATTGTATTAAAATCATGATGCTCCTATTTTTCATTTTAAATAATTTTGTCCATGAACCTTGAAAAAATTAATCCAAATACGGATTTTATTTTACGGGATATGTAATCTATTCAGAGAAACTAAAGCATGTTAATCATAAACTTATTTTTTCTTCCCTTGATTGAACAGATTTTAAAATACCATCTATAAAGACTATAATTTTATTTTGTATGTTTAAATCATATTAGTGCTGGTGAACAGTTTATTTTATATGATCTAGAATGTAAATATGTCACAGTCATGAATAAACAAACTGCCATATGAATGTCTATTCTTGCAATTTTTACTATAATTGGTTGTTGTTGCACCAGCATGCTTCCTGGGTCCGAGGCTCACTTACATTATCATATACCCCTGAGTTGCACTCTACCTTTTAGATAGAATCAGCAAGGTGAAGTCTTTGAGATTTTAAAGTAGAAAACATATACTTGACCTGCTACCCTTAGAGATATCATTTGACTTGTGGAGAACATTGCTGCCACACTCAGTTTTAACGTGTCTCAGCTGCCTTTAGCAAACACAACGGATCTCGGTTAAGCCAGGATTAAAACTCACTAACTTCCAATAATGAGAACGATGCTCTAACCAACTAATCCGCCATGGTCCTACTATAATTGGTTGTAGAAAAAGATAATTGCTATTAAATCATTAGTTTTGCTAGGAAAAGGTAAAATAAAATTAAAAGCTGTAATTTTAAATGAACATAAGCAAATTTAAACATTGTCCACAAAATGTAACATTTTTAAATTATATAAATATTGTATTTAAACTTTATTTTCCTGAGATTTATTTTTGATATTTCTAAATTAATTTTTTAGTAATTCTAGAACAGTTGACACTCATTTTTACAAACCTGTAATTTATGAACACTTACAGCTTTACAGACTGATGCCTAATCCCTAATTAGGTTTTATAGAGGCAATGAAAATTTTTATTCGCTACAGACTAAATTTTAAAAAATCTGTTCTTTATATACTCATTTTTATGCACTTTTTGTTTGCCTTTTTTTATCATCTGATGTTTTATTAAATTTTTTTTTTGTACTTGAGAAACTCGGATTGAAATCATTATTGGAGAATCTTTAAATTGTTCATTATTAATTGCAATGTTATATATTAATTAGTATAATAAATAAAAAGTAGTTTCGATTCTAAAATTTGTATGAATCATAGAGGGATTTATGAGTGTAGGTTGTGAGCCAACCTCAAGTATCATTCTTACCAGATTTTTTGAAGCTATCTGAAGAATTTCACACTGCTAATCTTACTTCCAACTTTGCATGCATGAAGTGTAATCGGTAGCTTCAAATGAAAATATCGTAGGATATTTTTGAAAGGAGTGACCTTGTCTTGGAATTATCGTATAAAATTGACATTTTAGGTGCAATGCTTTTGTGAATGTGTGCATAGAAATGTTGCAGGAAATCAATATCTAAATAATTTTAACTAACAAGTGTTATTAACTCACAGCAAACAAAAAAAAAGTATTTAACGACTTGAGAGAAGATATGTTATACATCTATGAGCTTCAACAAAGAAACCTTCTGCTCCTCGAAATTTCACTTCAAGATTTTTTGAATCTGGATTCAGATGTAATTTGTTCATAAGATTTTGTATGACTTATACATAAGGTTTTGTATATTAGGAACATAGTAATTGAGAATGGAAGAGCACTGTCAGACTTCAAATATAAAGAAAAAGAATTAGTGTTGTGACTCTCATCAAAACAAGTAAACAAATGGCTAATAAAATTATAGTATTTGATAAAAACAACAGTAAAATGCTTGTCTACATAAAAAAGTGTTTTTAAAAATATATTTTTGTAATAGAAAAAGCAAGCGATTACTTTTAACTGATTATTTTCCTCAATAAAGTCAAAATAAGGATTGTTTTTATTTGTGGATTCTATTTTGCATGTTTTTATGTAATGCTTACAAAATAATTTTTTCTAATAGTATTTTATTTATAAAGAAAGAGAAGTGTGGTAAAATATAATTTTAAGATCTAACAGTCATTTTTCTATTTTATGTACTTTTGATTTTTAAGAACTATATTATACCCCTTTGTGTTCATAAAAGTGAGCATCTATTGTAATAATTCTCTATATTTCTGGCTGTAAAATAATATAAATCTTTCAGTGTTTCTTAGTATTAAGTTGATTACAATTCTTGTATGCAAATTAAAGTATTCTCATTTTGTACTGTGTGCAGAGTTCAGGCATCTTGTATTATTTGTAGAGATGAGTGCTAGAATTCATACAAACAGTTGAAATATTTTCATTATAAGCTTTGTGATCATGTGTTATCACTGCTTGTGTACAGGTGCAAAATTGCAAATTCTGCATAAATAATGAATCATAAATTAAAATTTCTAAATTATCTCTTATTTATTCTTAACTCAATATTTGCACTTTAGAATTAAAAAACTCTTATAATTAAAAAAATAATTCTTTGAAAATATTTTGAATTTTTAAAATCTTACTCTTTTGTCTTAAAATATGTTTTAAAATTTTTTATAAATTCCATTCCATAAACAATTTTATTAACAGTGCTTTTTTTAATTCTAAAGACTCTGTCTGAAGGTATTATACGATTTATGAATAGTTCATGGTATATTCAAAGCAATGTAGTGCTTACTAAAATTTGGTCTGTTTCATTTTGCTTTATAGAGTAAAATTTTGCACAGTATTACTTAAATCAAAGTTAATTAAGTTATTGTATGAAACAGAAATTTGTGTGTTGATTATTTAAATATGTTAGTATATTTTATTTGTGTGTGTGGTATTACTACTTTCCAGAACATATATTTAAATTCGAGTTATGTTATTTATTAGCAGAAGTTTTAATAAAATTTTGAATGAATTAACATGGTTGGTTTGACAAGTATACTAGCAGCAAAATATTTAAACTTAGTTTGAATAAAATATAATATTTTTTTAATATAATTAAATGAGCTATGTATTTCAGAATAAATCTATCTGCAAATGTCCTCACAAATATCTAAATAATTTACATTCAATTTTTGCATTCTATGAAAAAATCTTTTTCTCTTTACATACATAATTATTAAATAATTTCTATGTGTAAAATTTAGTTTGAATTCATAAAAGAAAAAAATATTGAATATTTTTGCTTTTAATTCTGAAGAGAAATGTTAATCAAAGTATTTAGTAAACTTATTTATAATTTTAGTATGCTCTAACATTAAAAATACTATATATGTTACTTTGTTGCAAATGTAAGTGCAACATATAATTTAATAATATTTTATCATGTAAATTTCTATTTTCGAATTCATTTATCATTGAACAGTTACTTTACATAATTGTTACAAAAGATCATGAATTGTATGTTCTGTGTATAAGATTAAACTCTGATACATTATTATGTTTGCAGCATCGATCCAGAGCTTGTTATTGCTTTTAGTGACCATGAAGGTTTTCGTGCACTTATGATTGTGCCCATAATGTGTGGAATTTTTGTTGTTGTTTCCTTCATTGCCTCACTCATACGACTAGTAATCATTCCCAGGCACAGACCAAAGAGAAGAAATGCTGAAATTCAAGAGCTGAATGACATATCAGTGAAATCATGATTATTTTTTAAATAAATCACCCAATCTTATCTTATTGAATCATTTTAAAAATGATGTAGTTATTATTATTTTCTTCAGAAGTGTATTCTTGTGAAAACATTTCATTGGATTAGTTTTCACTTAATTAACATTAAATGCTTAACTCTCCGATATTACGATTAAGAGTAATGTACTTCAATTTATAATATTGGAATATACTTAAAAAACTTAAAAATGGGGAGAATTTTCTAAATTTGTTTTTAAATATCTAAGTCATTTATTTTTTGCTAGATATTTCATTATGATTTTTTTGATAATTAAGTTATTTACCATTGTAAGTATTTTTTTTGTGTATATTACAATACAAAAAATAGAATACTGCGTTTTTGCTGTAATCAGTATTTAGTATTCATAAGGTACCTTTGTATCAAATATGTTTGAATCATAACTTTGTTAATGTTCTTATTGTAAAATGGGAATTCAAATGTTGTAAAATGGAATATAAAGCAATTTTATTTTATTTCTTTGGAATGAAAGTTATATGTTTGATGATCCCTGGTACAGAAATTCAAACTTTTTTGTCATTATGCCTAACTTTGTAGTTTTTTAGCAAGTTGTTTGTAAAAATACAGCTGAAATAAGTTTGAATTTCATTTAAAGTTACAAAAACTTATTAAGTATTATAAAATTGAATTTTTACTTAATGAAGATTTTTGGTGATTATATTTCTATAGAAAATCTATTAATTCGAAAATAGGCTAGTTTGAGCCAACTTTTGTAGCTTTAGTAGTAATTTAAGTTTGATTTTTTTTAAATATAAGTTTAAATGGCTTCTACCTAATGTATAAAGCAATGTGGATAATGGACAGATATTCCTTTTATTTGATGGATAATAGAATAATGTGCAATACTTTTTGCTTGTTCAGAATTATGATGCATTCGGTTATCATTCTGAATCAGAAAATTTGATTTTATATTCTGAAATAGGGATGTATAACCAATTTTTTACAATCTTAATGATCATAAACTATCCTGGTTTTTTTCAACAATAATATCTGATGTATTTAACTCTTAAATTTAATACATTAGTCAAAACTTTCAATATATTGCAGTTTATTGTATTTTTTACAGAATTACCTCATCTGATACATAAATAAAATCAAAGTAGTCATATTCTGTTATTTATAAAACTTAGTTAAATGAAAGATTCAAGATCTTTCATCTTAGCATTTGATTTTATCTTGAGATTTTATTTCTTGATATCAGTTCTTTAAAATTCGATCACTGTTTGATTTATTTATTATCAAACATTAAATTAAAATATTGATAGCATGCTGATTCACATGTGCTTTTTTGTTATTTTTCATAAAGTTATATAATATTTGAAAATATTAATTTCATAGTTAACTGTTTGTAATCATCAGTTGTATTAAACATTTACCTATTTTTATGTTTTTTCCCTATTTAAAATTATAACTGAAAGAGCTTTAAATGTGTTCACTGATTTTCTTGCAAAATATAAGGGCTTTATTGTGATATTTTTATATTGTTGATTGGAAACAAATCTAAGGATTTTTTTTTATAAATATCAATGAATATTTTTATATACTATTTTGTCATATGTAGCTCAAAAATAGTAAGTATTTCTTAATTAAAACTTTTTTTAACAAAAACATGTGGTTGCAAGAGTTGTAAATAGTTCGTAAAGTGTTCACATATATTTAGCTTTAAATTGAGCAGCTTTTATTGTATATAATATCATTTAAGCTCAATTTTGAGATTAACCAATTTATATTTTTCGTAATTTTTTATTGTTTTATCTTTTATTAAATATTAATCGCATTGAATTTTTAAGCTCTTAAATTATTATTTCATTTCTTCAGGTGTACCACAGTGATGAATTCTTTTTTATTTTATTCAAAATATAATATTGAAGTATATTTTGCAATATCAAATGTTTATATGCATTTATATGCTGTTCTTAATTTTTTATATTTCAGAATGCATTGTGTATATATACATCTATTTATATATTATTTTTTTGTTTTATGTTGATTATTTTGAAATGACTTATAAAAAATGAACTACAAATGATTTAAATTTTTTATATAAAATATTTTATAAGCGAAATAAAGTATACTAAAATTTATAGTTGTTTTTTAATGTGGAAATATAATCTTCATTAAAATTCTTTCATTATTTTTCAGTTTCTTTTAGTCTCTCTAAGTGTAAATGGAAAACAGCTTTAATGGAAAAATCATTATATCATAATTTCATCATTGTTACACTTTTGTAACTTTACATAAATTACTTATAATTAATGGATTCTCTGAATTTCAATGAAGTGAAGGTTTGGAATATTCCTGTGGAGTAGGATTATTTTGATATCAATTTTTGCTCACAGTTGCTGGATGAAAAAAATTTACTTGCATTTCTTTCATTTTGATCCCAACTCATAATATTGAGTTTTCATGTTATCTGTATTACTAGTTTGATCTAAATTTTAATTTGAGGTATTTTTATATTTTTAAGTTTTTTAAGATTTTGGTTGCTTTGTTACAAATGATATTTTGTGCTTAGTTTGATCTTTTTTAATCATTGCATATAGTACTTAAAAACTAGTTTTTTTTTCATGGGTTTCTTTGATTTAAACTAAATTCTTTCAATTCACGTTAAATTTGTTAATGTCTAGGCTCGGTTTTCCCACACTTTTTCAAATCAAGACTAAGAAAATGTGACCCTTCTGTGATTATTCAATTTATTATGAATCATGTTCTTATATAATACGACCTTGTAGCACTGTGGTCTTTTCATAATGACTTCAGTTGAAATAAAGCCCAAAATCAAAGTAGCTGATTTCATATTATTGGTATTTTTGTTTCTTTTCACTCATATTACTCATAAATGCATAAATTTATTTACTTCCGTTTTGTATTTAAACATTTTTATAAATAAATAAAAATATTTTCAAAAAATTGAATAGATTTTTGTCATAAAAAATCTATTCATTCTTCTGAATATATAAAAATGAAGACAAAAATTCAAGTCAATCTCCTTATATTGCTTTTTTTTCACACATACCTACTTCGTACAATTAACAATCAAACAAGTTATTTATAAGCAATTATATTTTTATTTAAAAATATTTTTAAATAATATATATATATATATATATATATATATATATATATATATACACACACACACACACACACATAAATGCTTGGCATATGGGCACTAAACCATCAGTTTTGATTTTGCTTCCTCATCGCACATAAGAACAGATTTATAAAATAATAATGCTGTGCATTTCTCTATATACTTATTATTTTTTCAAGGACTATCGAGAGTTACGTGTAATGCAAACAGAAGAGTCTCAGACAAATATATTATTTTTAAAAAAGATGGATATTTTGGCTATCGTGCCCAGACATAAATCGAAATAATGGCTACAGGAAGGGGAAACTGGAATAATTGGCTTTGACCCAAAGAGAATTATCAGGCATTTCCCTTAGCTTCATTTGACAGATAGGAAGAAAAAACCTTCTCTTAAATTCTAATTCAATTATGAGTTTTATAGAATCAAAAGTATTGATTAAAAACAATTTGTAAAATAGTTTTTTTTTGTGGGGGGAGATAGTGTAAATCTGCTTTTCTCATTTCCTTCGATATACATAATAAGCAGAAACCCACCGTAAAACAATTGAGCCAGCCAGAGTGAAAATCTTGCTTTTTTACATCCAAATGCAAGATAAACCTATATTCTAAAAAAAAGTATGTGTATCATCAAAATAGGTGTCGTATCCGGGCGGCAATTGTGGGTTCGAATTTCACCTTAGGCTTGCATGTTAGTAGTGGTTCGGAATCCACTTCAAACTGTAGGTTTCCGTCTAGCCTTCGTTTGCAAAAAATGATCGTTGAGCCTACCGACTAAATCACCAAAACATGTGTTTCTGATTATTGCCTTATAGAATATAAAATGATTACAGTAGACTCCTACTCCAATTCCAGTAGCTCGATTAGTCATAGGTCCATCAGTGTTAACGTCAGTCTAAAGGTTACTGGTATATCTTCTCAATACTTTGATTGTTAAAACTATTTCTGCCAATATTAATTATTTATGAGCCGGCAAAGTTTTTCAAACAAAACTGCAGCGTTTCTGCGAATATCATTCAACAAGGAGAAATATTAGCTAACGTTTCTCTAACTGCTATGTAGGGGGATTCAATTGCTAAACTGCACTTATTAAGCAAAGATTTTGAAGTCTTTCTAAAATGTCGACTGGGCTGATAGAAGCAGTCGCTAAAACCTCATTACTGTGATTAAAAAGGGTTAAATGTATAAAGCATTAATTAAAATTTCTCATATATATGATAAAATGGACTGCATTAAATATAATTAGTATGTATATTGTATACAATATTTATGTAACAAAATCTAAGAAAATGCTTATTTTTTAAATGCTCTTTTATGAAACCAATTTAAATTGTTCTTTTGACAAACTTAATGTTATTTACGGTGAAACAATATGAATCTGATAATTTTTTTTCGATGGCAAGCTTAAACTTTACATATCTCCATCTATTTCATTGTTTATAGATAATTTTGTATTTTCGAAATTTTAAAAACATTTTTGTTGGAAATATAATGTTAATTATAAAAATTAATTTTCATTATTTTCAGATTTTTACAATCGCTGTGTGTGTGTCTAATTTAAATTCGTATGTAAAAAAGGAATATCTCAACATATTCGAAATTCTTCGCTAATGATATTAATATATATATGTATATGTATTTAAATTATTTTCTACATGCAGACAAATTAAAATGAAACAAAACTTATTTTAAAATAAAAATTTACTTATAAGATTTTTAAGGAAATATGCTACATAAAATCGAGGGTATTTTGCTGAACAAGTAATTTGATTACTTAAAATTAAAGAATGTACAGAATTCCAATAAAGTCTTGTTAAATTTGTTATTTTTTTAAAAATGTCTTTAAAAATAAATTTAATTAACCAATGAAGTTACAAAATAAAGTAACTGCAAAAAAGAAATTGAAAATTTAGTTATGAAATTCTTAGAGAGATGAATAATATTTTTTTTTCCGTGAGCAAATCATTTGAATACATGAAATCCTAAGTATAATTGCTATTAAACATGATATTTTTATCAAATTTCTCGTAACTATTTACATATTTCCTTTAAAGGATCAATAGCTAAACGTAACGAATGACTAAAAATAATGATTCTCTTTCAAAACTGATTGTTCAAAAAATGACTTAACCAAGCGTTGATGAACTTGAGACATAACAGTGAATCTTATTTTACACATAAAATTTATATTATGCGTTTGCAGTAAAAAGATGCAAATAGTTAGAATTGATCGTAAACGCACTTCATCTGAGATTGTACTGCCAACTTCGAAAACATTACGTAAAGGGAGTGCAAATTAGAAGTTCGACAATTGTATTTCGTCGTAAGCTGTTTAACTATGATTTGTAGAAGACATTGACCTTCGACCAAGGAAGAATAATAATTTACAGGAATTGAGAATCATCCTTCAGAGAGAAATCGTTGATCGTATTGCATGAAACCAAAAATATAATCTATAATCTAATCTTAATCTTTGGATATACGAGAACGTGACAGACCAATGGATCCGATTGCATCCATTTCATTGCAGAAAAATTAATTGCGATAACAAGCTTATCTAGTCACATCGCGAAACATAGCACAATCAATTTGTATCTGTTTGCACCATTCCACGGTGTTTGCAGCCAAGTGGAATGTGCCCAGTCTATTGCTTAAAACCACAAGGGTTTGAGCCGTTCAGGGCGTGATGAACAACGGAATGGAATGCCATTGTCTTCATTGATGAATCTTGTTTGAATTCTGACAGCAACACCAGGGTTATAGTTTTCTAGTCTAGAGACAGTGGTGAGAGACTATTGAACTGTTGTGCTTTATGCATCGTCACACTCGTTATGCACCTGGTATCATGGTTAAAGGTAGTGAGAAAACAAAATGAATAAAATTTGAAAAAATTTAAATAAGAATATGAACAAGAATTAAATATTTTGTCGTACAAATTTAAGAAACAAATTTTGGCGGTTCACAGTAAAATTTGTGTTAAAGCAAAATTGATATCTGCTTGATAGGACAGAAGTTTTGTGTTTGCAAGAATTCTTCTTAACGTTATTTGAACAAACATTTCTATCAAACTAGTAATTTCAAACATTTAAAAATATTATTTTATAACAATAAAATCTGAAAACTAGTTTTAACAAATTGAATCATAGATATTTTTATATAGAACCATAAATTAATAAATGTAATGAAAAGTAGTACTACATGTAAGTAGGAAAAGTTTGTTTGATAAATCTAATTATTGAACATTTTTGGTGAAAACTTTTCAATAAAAGTTTAAGCTGGAAATTATATTTTTAAGATATGAATAGCTGGGTAGTTTGTTTAGTTTGTCGCTTAATGGTTCCTGTTTGTACGCGAGTGATCAGACATATATTTTAAAGTAAATTCCAAAACACCTAAATCGGAAGAGGGATTTGAACTCAAGAGCTGTTGAATCAATAGTCTGAATGCTAACCATACGGCTTCCAAAAGATAACTTGATGGTGGAATAATAAAACTAGTCTTGAGATTCCTCTGAGAGCTACGATGATCTTAGTTCAGAAGTGAACAAAAGCATGCATAAGATGGTGTACAATTTTCAGAAAGGAGTTTTTCTCATTCTTCCGAAAGTGTTAGTTTTTTTAATAATTTAACAAGGTAACTCAGTTTTAATATTTCGTAATCTTATAGAGAAAAAGCGGGAATTATCATATTCCTTTTGTTTCAGTTTTATAATGCAAGTATTAAAAGCAGAGGGTAAGACTTAAAGCTGATATAAAATTGTAATCAGAACCAAGCAAAAAGTATATTTGGTGTATCGTTTTTCATGGAAAAAATTATTTCAGAGATATGTCACAAAGGTATGAAGTTCTTAGAAAAAGAACATTGATTCGTTTTACTACAGCTATATCTGATTTAAAAAATTGTAATATTTTTGATTAATGGTATATGAGTAATGGTAGTAATGGTAAATATTTTTGTTTTTACAGTTCAAATTAATCATTATACCTACCTTTAAACTATTCTAGGTATTAATTTTTCTTCAGATTAGGGAGAGACACTAAATTCTCTTTTTTCTCATGAAAAACTCCAGAATAGCATTTCTTTTCCTTGTCTCTGGGAATCGACTTTTTTTCACTCGACTTTTTTCGGGTTGTCAATATTTTAACTTTCATGCCACGAATACGGAGGAGAAAAATTTCAATAATAATAATAATTTTAGAAATCTGTGAGTCGATTTTCTTATACAACTATAACAAATAAATCTCAAATAGTCCGCTTAACCGTAAGTCATAACTTTTATATTTAAAACTTTGTTGCGTTGATGGCAACATGCTTGTAATTTGACACAAGTTTCACAAGTTCCTGTTTTGAGGAAAATAAACAAATCAAATTCCAATGATAGTGCCGAATTTATAATTTTAGTTTTATCTCATTTTCCTTCTCCATCGTTGCAGTTGATTTTCATTTCAATAATGATTAACACAGGGTATTAATTATTAAAAAATATCCTTTCTTTCAGTCTATTTCATTTGTTGTGCTTGTTTTAAACTGAATCTGTTCTGTAAATTACAATATTTTCTGAAATACCTACATTAATTTATCAGTGAAGGGAGTCAATCCAATTTAATTAAGAATTATTCAATTAAGTTGACTGTATAATTTTTGACACCATATTTTCTTTAAAACTAAATTTAAAGCATAATTTTTGTTTTTTAAAAGTAGTTCAATTTTGTATAAAATATTGAAAAATCTAATATTGTCACGAAATGTATTCCGACATTCTTTGCTTAATATATTTCCCGATATCTATGAGTAACATATCAAACAATGAATTTATTACAAAAATTTCCGATAATTTTTTTCATTTTTAGTTTGATATTTGAAAATAAGTTTTAATGAATAATTTTAATGTTCATGAATATTTATATTTAAGAAAAATTGTATAATATGTCATGCTTGCATTCAAGTCTCCTATGGAAAATGCAACAAATACATTTTTTTTAAGTTTTGATAATTGGCAAATGTAATTTATCTGTGCAGTGTTTCTGTATAATTAAATTACAATACTTTGAGTCTTATCATTTAAGTTTCTATATATCTAAGGTACAGGTGCCGTATAATCCATGCGCCCAATTCTGAGATTGGTGATTTTTTGGCAGATTTTCTGGTAAAACTGAGTAATACGGCCGAAGTTTGGCGATTTTTTGGATTTTTTTTCGCCAAGTTCAAGTAAGGATTGAAATTCCTACGCTATATTCACAGCGAAATACAAAACGAATATAAAAGACAGTATTGAAATTCCGGCACTATATCTAAACCGGGTAAAACTGAGGTCTGTCCGTAATACTCAGTTTAGCCGATTTTCTAATATATCTGGCAAACTTGTTTTTTTTACGTCATACATATGAAGACCTATAAGAACTATGCAGAAAATTCTATTTTGGTATCCCTAGTATTTACGTCATCGGGCGCATCATGATACGTCATCTTGGCAACATTTCTTCATCGCCAAAAAAATACAGAATTTGGAATCGTGGATAATACGGCACCTGTGCCATATCTTAATCTATTATTGTGAAATCCCAAAATTGATGTTGCATAAATTATATTAAAATTTATTTCAGTAATTCATTGTTCATTTCAATTATTTCTATATAAGTTGCAGCTATGTATATTTTTGGCCTCAAACCTATGAACTTCCTTTAAAATTTAAGATTATATCCTTTAATGAATCAGTTAGGGAATTGATATATGCGTATGATTCTTTAGTAAGTACTCCTAGAAGTCTGACAAGGGAATGCAAAATTCAATTTTTTCTAAATTATTGTTAATATTTTTGATGTAGTATCATGGAAAGTCAAATGTACAAATTGTAAATATTTTACACTTTGATATGTATTACAGTTATAGTTTCATTATACAAAAAATGCTTACAGTTATAATAATATCAAGTGGCAGTGTATATTAATGTGACTCGTATGCATATCAATTGAATCTTTTACTGTAATTAGAAATGGCTGTTAAAATCAGCTTCACAACTTAGTTTCATTAATGGAAACAGTAATCAATATTTTTTACTTTTGTTATACATATGCATGCATAATTTTTGTTGTTTAAAGTTTTGTTTATTCGAGCAAATTTTACACTTCCAATGACTGGCTGTTTTATAAAAATATTTAATTATGTGTAAAAGTTTAAAATATACTGATTTATTTTTGTTAAATGACAAAGTTTAAATTTTGGGAAGAAAATACAGAAATAATAAAAGCATCAAAGCTTAAGAACAGTGTATTGAAGTAAATATACTTTTTAGTAGTTTAGAATTTTCCAATGCTTTTTTTTGTCTATAGTCATATTATCCATTTCCTGGTTTTCATTACCAATTTTCTTCCCCTAAGTTAGAAATTTTAAATTATTCTTATTCTGCATTAATGAATTTTAGATATTTAATTTCATATACAGTAGAACTATAATTATTCAAATACCAGACCCTATTAGAATAATTAAAAATTCGGATAGATTCTTTTTTTAAAAATGGTCTATTTTTATTTTACTATTGTATGTTGGAAAAAAAGGGAGAAAAGCAACGTATTTTAAAGAAAAATAATTTTTAATCAATTAAATGAAAAAACAACACTTTTACTTGTTAAAGTACTTACAAGTGCTGTTTATTAAAACTGTAATTATGTACAGTGCTGCAGATGAAAGTCATTGCTTGCTGAACATTTTGGTAAGAGTAAGCTTTTTAACTGCTTTTACCAGTTTTCAGGCAGTCAAGTTGCACATTCACTTGACTGAGAATATGCAAGGGATCCCACTCAGGCTGATGCTATATCCACTTCAAATCAGTTTCATAGGCGGTAAATGCATCACTAGCTGATGGTTCCATGTCTACTTCAACTTTAACATAAAGGTTATCTTCATTGACACTTTCAATTAGTTTACCATCATTTGCAATTTGAAATCCCAGTGCTGTAGATATGGCAGAGTAGAAATTCCTAATCCATTCTCCTATATTTCAGCACTAACTTTTGAACATATAGAAATTTTTAAAAGAATATTCTAGAATTTTTCAAGTGATACATCATTCTCCTTTCTTTTACTTGAACTTTTTCCATTTTTTAAATTTTTTCCTTCTTATCTTCATTCTAATTTATTTTTCTGAAATTCTGTAGACAATTCAAGTAATGATTCAGATAATCGGAGTTCTACTGTGTTTATAACATCCATCTCATCAATGAGATTCATTTAATTTGCTTGAATTAAAAATTTTTTCATGATCTGTCTCTCTCTATATTATATTTATTCAATAAACTTAAAAGTAGGAGCTAAATGTAACTATGTCTTTTATTCTAATGGAAAAGTTTTATTATTTTTTTTAGAAAATTAGCTGGGAAGACAATTTTTATTACTGGTGGAAGTCGTGGAATAGGAAAAGCAATTGGATTAAAAGCTGCAAAAGATGGAGCTAATGTTGTTATTGCAGCAAAGACAGCTGACCCACATCCGAAACTTCCAGGCACAATTTATACAGCTGCCAAAGAAAGTAATTATGAAACTTAATGAATAAATTTTTTTATTATATTTATTTTACAAACTTTCTTTGTACATTCTACTTTTCTTTGTACAATAGAATTACTATTTTTTTTGTTAATACAAAATGATTGAAAAGTGATACATCTGACTTTAGAAATTGGTACTATAAAAGATACTTAAAGAGTTTAACATTTAATCTGTAAATGTCACTGTTAAACTGCTGAGAATTTGTATTATATAGTTGGTTGAAAAATCAGATTGCTTTTGTGTCAGTTTATAAATAAAAAAGGCAAATATTGTTTCACCAAATGTAATTATTCATGCGTATATATTTTTTAAAAATATTTCTGCTAATTTTTTTTTGTTTTAAGTGATGGAATCAAAATTAGAACCATTTGATCATGGAAAATAAACACATCTGTTTTGATTTTTTATTTTATATTTATCTATTTCTATGTTGCATTTTAATGTGTATATCCTCATTATAATAGCTTACCATACATCTTTTTTATGTTGTACTTTGTCATTTATTAACTAATCTTTTCTCTCCCCCATATATACAAAAACATGAATTGATTGATAAGTAAGCTCAAACATATGCTTACTTTTGTGCATTTTCAGCTGCCTTTTAATTTCATCATATTTTAACTAGAATCTGATTGATTCTATTGTTTCAACTTATTGGTTTTAATAATTATTTCTTGTCTTAATATTTCATACTTTCCTTTCTTTCAATATTTTTAAACTTTTTCTCATTTCATCTTTATTAAACTTTTATTTCTGTTCTAATTAGCTTTAATATAAAGAATTTACTGATTAAAAACTCAACTGTTTACATATACAATATTAAGTGGATTAGTGTTGCAGGCTTTCTTGTATTGCACCCTGGATAAGTAGTCTATGGGACATATAATTTTACATAGTATTAATCAGAAGTCTGTGAGAAAGTAATCTATGGAGAACAACCAATATACATTGAAGATGTGAGTTTTTTTATGCTAGTGACATAAAAATTAGAGATTATATAAGTGATTGTGTGCTCTTAATGGGTAAGAGTCCTTCCTTCCTCAGTGGTGCGTCAATTCAGGGTGTGCTTTCTGCACAGTTGATTTCTAGACTGTTCTCTACTTTGGTGGACTCTTTAAATTTTTTATATATTTTTATTTTAAGACTATTTAGATCTGTTTTAAGACAGTTGATCTTACTGGATCCTTAGTCTTTCCCTTTTTCAGGCTCCAGTTGGCTTAGCATTGAAGATCTTATTGTGGCTTGACTATCCTCCATTTTGATCAAGTGTCATGCCCGTTTCAGTCTTTGGACCAAAGTAAAAAGTAGCTCTAGCTCTTTGTGTAGTTTATAACATTCCAAATTTGTACTTCTCCAGGTACCATTACATAATGGTTAAGAGTAGTTTTGAACTTACATAGAAAAGTAGGCAGTCTCCAACTTTATCAAAATAGTCATTTTGGAAGTAACAGAATTCTCTCTTATAGTATTATATCTGGTTGTAATATTGTTCTTTCTATTTCTAAAGAGGTTCAGATATACACATATGTTATTATATTCTGGTTATTTTACCCATTGTACATTTGTTATAAGTTTTTTTTTAATCTGAACTTCATATATGAAAATACTACAGTATGATCATAATGCAGCTATCATGAACCCTTAAAGAATGGAATATTAATTCATAAGTTATTTACTGTAAATTGCACTGAATATGTGCTAAATATTTTTGAGAAATTCTTAGTAATATATAATCATCTACCAGCAATGATTTTGCAGTTATAATTGGTGCAACAAAAATGAATGCATTATTCTCAACAGCTTTTTGATAACCTCCTCCAACATAAAGATAGATCTAAATGTTGATATACGATTGAAGTTATATATTATGTACTTATCTATGTAAATACTGGATTGCTCTTTCCAGGCTATACATCAGTAAATCTATTACATTAATAAATTTGTCCAGTCCTGGTTCAAGCTATGCTTTCATTAAGATTTTTTGTGTCCTTCATATTTCTTCAAATATGGATAATTTTGTTTCATATCTTTATATTTTATGGTGTCATGTTAAAGATAATTTAGAACATTTATACAGAACTTGAAATTTAAAATACTTTATAAACTTTTTTAATGTAATAGTGATTTTTCTCATGTTAATAAAAATGATATTTTTACAATAATTAAACTCTTTCTTATTTTTTCTCTATCATAATATTAACATTGAAAAAATATTTAAAGTTTCCGAGTTAATGGATTCCAATCAGTAATGTTGATGTAATAGTTCTGAATTCTTTTAAAATTTACATCAGCTAAAGTTAAATAAAAAATATTAAGTCCAATCATAAATTCAGTTTTTGATTAAAAAGCACTACTTCCTCAATTGAAAGCTTATAACATAGTTTAAAATTTTCATTGAATTGTGTTCATTAATGAATATTTTAACCATAGAAAATATAAACTAGCTTTTAATGCTATATTGTTTAGCATAATTAATTTCTGATAAATAAATTAACTAAAAAAAGATCACCATTTAAATCAATTTCTTAATGAAAGTCTTTATTGTCATTAATACTTTCGTTATGAAATTGAGAAGACTTTCATTAAGAAATTGAGAATACTTTCACTAAGATTTTCTTTAAAAATAAAGTATAATACTGATTATGTTGACATGAAGTATTAAGTCAATTTCATGCTGCAATTATATTCTGTAATGTGTTATTTTATTTAAAACCAATATTGTTATTGAACATCAAATTTTGCAGTATGATGGATTGAAAGGATCAAACATTCTATCATTTTATTTTAAATAAAAATGTGTAATTTCTTTCAGATAAAAAATTATATACTGTAATAATTTTTAGCCCATTCATAAGATTTTAGTCCCTTAGAATATTTAAAATTTAATCCTTATTTCAAATTAAAATGTCTAATTACAAATTCAAAATGTTCGATTTTTTATATCTATAATTATTTAGCCAGTGATAGGTTACTTTTGTTTTAAACCTTTTCTAACATTGGTAGCTTAATAACTTTCTTGTGTTTAATTGAATTCTCTTGTTAACATATGTAATAGAAAAAATTATATGGGTATCCAATAAATTAAAATCCTGTTTTGCTGTAAAATTACTGAAATCAGTTTGATAGTAAGAATTTATTTGTGAAATTATGAATACGTACTCATTCTATTTAATATTTAGCTATTTGAACATTGTTTGAAAAAGGAAGTTTAAACTTCACTAGAATCCAGCCGAACTGGCAGCCGAAAGATTAGCGCTCTTGCGTTTGGTTCAAAAGTTCGAATCCCACCTTGGGCATGAATGTTTGTAGTGGTTGGTAACCCACTTTAAACCATAGGTCCTGGTCTAATTAGCCCTCGTGTGCAAAAAAATAACTAACAAACCAAACCAAACAATCACGAGAATCCAACTTTTGTCTATAAAAAGAGATTATAGTTACTGTCCAATATGGAATCCAGATCTATAAGTAACATCGTGCATGACTACCATCATGAGATTTTATCAAGGAAAATACCAAAAGATAAAATAATATATGTATATGTGTTATTTTAATGATAAATATTAAAGTATTAAAATTTATTTTGCGATAAAGCAAGTTTGCGCAAAGCAAGTTAGAAATTAAGCTATAAAAATATTTTGCGATATTTTTATAGCTTAATTTCTAACTTGCTTTGAATAAATATAAGGTGATCTCACAAAGTTGCAAGTGAATAAGTTTTTTAATCATTTCAGTGGAAGATGCTGGTGGTAAATGTCTGCCATGCATAGTAGATGTAAGAGATGAAGAACAAGTACAAAATGCTGTGAATTCTGCTGTAGATAAATTTGGTGGCATTGATATTTTAGTTAACAATGCAAGTGCTATTCATTTGACTGGTACTGTTGAGACTCCTATGAAAAGATATGATCTGATGCATAACATTAACACCAGAGGAACCTTCTTAGTGTAAGTTGATACTATGCTTTAGTATATACAAATTAGCACTTAACTATTTAAAGACAACTAACATTAGGTTTTCTAACTTGTTATTCTTACTGTTTCAATTTTTTGACTATTTTTTTATATTCTATCCCAATTTTAGCAATTTATCACAATTTTAAAATATAGTAATAAGATAATAAGATTGAACATTAAAATATTTTACTGACATTTAAATTTTTTTGTTAATTTTGTATAATTTCTTGTAAAGATTCCATAAAACTTAGATATTTTAAGAGATAATATTTTTAAAAATGGATATGTCTACTTCATTAATCCAAAACATAAAAAGAAATAATTGTTTAATTTGCTTTTCTTTAGAGAAGTGTATTGAATAAAATATCATTCATAACAAATTTTAAAAAATGCAATTAAAGACTGCATGTTAACAAAATTTTTCTTGTCTTTTCAGAGATTGCCTTTTTAGTAAGAAATTGTTTAATAATTAATCATTTTTTTGCAAACAAAAATTTTCAAAATAGAGTGAATTCTTGTTATTGGTAGAGCTGGGGAATAAGTCAAATTGCTATCTTACTGCACCATAAAAAATTTCTTGGTGGGAAAATGTTTGATATGCTCAGAAGTAGATGGCTGTTTAATGCCACTTTCAATCTTCACAGAATTTATAGTTCTAAGAGGTGCATTTACAATCCTTGGTTCTTATAGTGTAAAACTAATTTATATATTTGCTTTAAAAATAAAGTTTAAGGTTCAAAATTCTTAAGTTAATTTATAATTTTAAAATTGAGGGAATTGTACTCTTAAGTAGGTTTATTTTATTATACATAAGTAAGTGTTGGTTTACTTTTTTTCTTAAGTTGTCTAGTCATAGAATGCCTTGGCACTTAATTTTTTTGTGTATTTGGATTCAAATGCACACAGCTGAAAAAAGGAAGGGGAGGAAGTAATAGTGGAAAAAGCTGTTGCATAACAGTCATGAAAGGGAATGAAACAAAAATACATGTGTAGCAAACACAATACAAAAAAAAAGTGAAAATTTGTTTAGGAACTTTTGTTACCTTAGGAAAAATTAAAAAGGAATTTTAGAGCAATGAGTCTGGTTAATTGTAAATGACAAAAGAACTTCTTTGGAAATAATGCTTGGTATTTTATATGATGTGTGATCTCCTTAAGTAACTGAAATTACTTCAGATCTGTTTTTCATGGATACTATTAGTTCATTAATATTTAGGGAATAAATGTACTAAAGTATGGACGAACTTGCCCTGGTAACATTTGATATTTTTTTTATTGACTGAAGTCAATAATTACACTAATACAGTGATAAAATTACACTTCTTAATACTCAGAAAGCATCTTTTATATTTTTTAAAATTGAAATCACATTTTCCATCTATGGTAAACTTCATTAGTTTTTACCATCCTCTTGTCACCTATGTATCATTCTAGATTACAATGTCCATCTTTTAAGCTTAGGATTTTTAACGGCTATTTCATTTAAGTATTTTAATGGACTATGATTCACATCTATTTCAAAGGAAAAATCATGAATCCATTTTCCAAATTTGTTTAATCTAGAAAGAATGATCCTATATTCTTTCTCAATCTTCTTTTCAAGCAAGTTTCTCTGAGGTTTTCAGTCTTTTATTAATGAATTTATAAATTGTAATATGATGTACATCTCCAATGGATTCCCCCCCATTTAAATATTAGTGGCAATAAGACTGCAGATAGACTGGCGACAGAGGGCAGTGAGGAAGATATTTCCACTGGTTCATCACATGCATACTAGGAACTTTATTCTAATGAAAAATCCAGACTAAATTCAATCTAGCACATTCCACCTATGCACCAACTGGTACTCTGGAACATCTGTAACTCTTCTGGAAATGTGACTGAAAATCTCAGACTTCCTTGGCCAGATTCTCAAGTGGACATCTAAAATGTTTATCATTTGAACATGGCACAAAAAATCATCCCACTTGTAAAAAATGCTGTGACCCTCCTACCTCACCAAAACATATTCTGGACTGCACCAGACTTTCCCAAAAGGATTTATTCTCAGATCCCCTGCTAGTCATTAACTTTCTGACTGTCAACAATTTATTGGAGTTGATCTGCTAAATCTTAGATCTTTAAAGAGGGTAATCCACAACAACATAAATTGTAATTATTCTTATTTATTAAATTTAATAATAAATATAGTACTTTAACATAGTTTGATGATTAAAATGAATTAGATGTTGATAATGTTAAATAGTTAAATATTAACAATGTATAAGCAAAATAAAAATTTTCTTATTTTGTTGAATTTTTCATACTTTGAAATATTTTTAACTTATATGTTAATTATTGTATTTTATTTGATATCATGCAAAAGACTCATTATTTTGCTTTATTAATTTTTTCATGTTGTGCTTTTCAGCTCTAAACTTTGTATTCCTCATCTTAAAAATTCTTCAAATGCTCACATTTTAAATATTAGCCCACCTCTTTTGATGGAAGCTCGTTGGTTCAAAAATCATGTTGGTTTGTATATTTTATATTATTATCAATATATTTATTGTTTATTACATTTTATCCTATATAAATTACCTTTGTTTATTTCCTTTTTGTATTAACTTTCAAAAGTAATGACAATAAATTGAAAAACGTTACGCTTGGCTATGAACCATTGATTACTAGTACCACCATGAAAGTAATAAAAGTGAATTTTTTTAAATTATTAGTTTTTGATTATACAATATTAAATATTTTGCCTTTCGTTTATTATTTTAATTTTTATTGATATTTAAAATATATTTGCAGTGATGCTTCTATATTTTTAAATGTTGCTTAAAATGCCATATTTCACTGAAAAGATGATTGTATTACAAGGTTTTGGTTAATTAATGTAATGAACATTTTTTTTATTATATATTGCTGAAAAACTAATAAATTTAATGCTAGCATAACATCTACAAATTTTACAGATTAAATAATTAGTTTCTCATGCATTGAAATTCAAATCTTAGAGCCATTTATTTTTAGGATTTTTTTTTTAAAATTGATATTAGTTAAAAGTTAAGATAACTATTTTAAAATAAATTTTGCTGTGCTAATTAATAAAAGAAACCTTTGAGTATTGAATTACAATAAAAAAATTATTTTTCTAACTTCTTCTTTTTTTAATAAACTTGGATATTAGAATCCTAAAAAATAGTTAAATTTTTATTTCTTTCTAGCAAACTAATCTTTAAAAATTATGAAAATGCTAAGTCAATTTTATTGCTTTTTTATCTTTTGATTTTATCTGCCTTGTCTTGTTGTAATTAAATTTTTTTAATTGATTTGTTTGCTTGAAATAAATAACAATTGTTATCACCCATCATTACTTTATATCTCTTTTTAGGATTTAATTAGGTGTATATATATATATATATATATATTTCCACATGTATCTTTTCACTTCTGCCTCAGTTTTTGTAATTTTGATTCTTTGACTTAGTTATATCATGAACAAAAAGGTTTGCTGCAATCGTATCATAATGAAACAATATATTTTTATTATTTTAATTTTGTTAAGATTTGATTCCAATATTTAATTTTTGGTTCCAAGCTATATTTTGCATTGCATTGCAGTTATATTAAATCACTTTGATTCATTTTAATTTTATGTTTCCTCTTCATTGTGCCATATCTTCTCTGCAGCTGATTAACTGAAATTGTTTTGCAATGTCGGATTTTTCTTCATCAAAAACACTGATTTTCAATTTAAACTGATTTTTTTACATTACTCTACTTCCATGTGATTAGAGATTTTCTTGAAAACTTTAATTTTAATTTCACAACTGAAAATAATGCTAAAATGATTTCATTCTCTTGTCTTAGAATTGTGATGAAAGTTCAATTGCTAAATAAAATATGTTTGATCTCAAAACTAAAAAAAACCAAACTGTTTAGTTGTTTTCTTGATAACTTAGACTTCAAAATAAGACTGTTTAAATCTATTGTTAGTAGTATTTCACAATTTAAGTTAATCTCTTCAGTAGTTTAGATGAATTGCTTATCTTAGAAGTAGTATAGATGAAAAGAACCCCAATTAATCCAAATGAAAACTTCGTTCATTGGGAGTACTTAAATTGTCTTTTCAGTGTATAATTTTATTAGTCATCAAATATTTTAAAACTGGAACATTAATCATTAAGTTCAAAGTTTAAAAAAAGAAAAACCAATTATTATGCTTGTTTTGAAATCTATTTGTAGGTGATAACTGCTAAATGATTCTTGATCAATGGTTTTCTTTGTTTCTACAAATTTCTGAGAATGGAAATATAATTAACAGTGTATTTTCACTCTATTTTAATATATAAATTTTTGATGTTTCACAATTTTTATCTGATATTTAACAATTTGATTTTTGCATATTGTGAGCAATTTTTTTATACAACATTATGTACATTGTTTAAATTATAATTATATCGTATGATCTGATTTAGTGTGATATGCATTTATTGAAATATCAAAAAATATCTAATATATTTTTTAATATATAAGAAACATATTATTTTTCAAATATGTAGGAGAAATTGTTTTTATTTAGAAGTCTTAAACTGGTGTTATTAGTAAGTTCCTATATGGTGTCAAGAAATTCTTACAGTCACTGTTGATGCTAAAAGGATAATAAACTGATGAATTAATTATAATACTGCTTATTTTTGTTTCATGTTTTCCATTGATAACAATTTCAGGCATTATTTTTTCATATACATGTTATAGGAAGCTTATTTTTTAATTGTTTGACAATTTTATGTTATTTTTCCTTTCTGTAAAAGTGACATCACAATATTGTGCCCTAGTTGTTCCTTATCCACACTATCTAATAAAATAATTTTTAGAGTCATTTTTTTAATGCTTTTCTAGTTAGGAAAGAATTTTTTTACATTCTGTTTATGAATTATGTATATTAAATTAAAATATTTTTCAGCTTATACTATGGCGAAATTCGGGATGTCTATGTGTGTCTTGGGAATGGCTGAAGAACTCAAAGCTGATAACATATGTGTGAATGCATTATGGCCTAAAACAGGTATTTTCTGAGTTGGATATTTATTGCTTTAATTTTTATTCATTGTAGGATATTTTTATTTATCACAAGAATTTATACATTTAATAAATGTTAATTTGAAAAATCTTGTTAGGAACATTAGTATGACAAATTTAAAACTTTTTGTAATCATTTTTCTTGGCAACATTCATATAAATTAAGCATCATAAAGTTAAATAATTTTCAATAAAAAAATTGTCGTTTACAAATTTTAAAATTATTTTCAGGATATTTAGTAATAGCAAGTAGACTATAAATTAATTTTTTTAAATATTCTTACAGATGATTTTTTATTTGCTTTAAATATGATTAATTTATTCAAATATTTTTAATTTATATTTAAAATGGTAGTAAAAAATTAATAGTAATATTTTTTTGTTTTGCCTCAATATTTTCATAATTATGATTTCTTGATACCTCTATTGGTCTTTTATACAAATATACTAATGTTTAATAAATATTTTAATAGTAGATTGATATTAGTCTAGTTTTCTTTTCCCAGAGTGCCATTTTTCTGTTCTCTTTATTCTTTTTGATGAAACAAAAATATCTTTTTGGATAAGTTAATCTTTAATGAAGAAGTGGATGGACTATTTAATAATATCATTGTGTGTTATTGGCTTAATACTTTATTTTGTTCATGCATTTAAACATTGTATACTTAATCCAGTATTTGACTCGATTGACATATCTCACATTGTATTTGTAAAATCTGAATACAATGCATAATTTTATTTTGAAAAACCATTGCTGTAAACAACAATTAAACTGTCAAAATGATTCTTTTAGATAATAAGTAAAGATTGGTATACATTTTATTTGTTTAAATAATTTCTTACACTTTGGTAAGTATAATAATAATTTTTTTTTGTAGTGTGCATTTTTTGAGCTTAATTTAAATGCTATTTTTGATAAATTATCAAAACAACTTAATACAATCTCTCATTGTATCACTAGAAATATATTCTGAGTTTATTATTTTATTAAATAATGTAAACAGAGATTTTACATACAAATATGAAATATTTAATACTGTTTATTTGTAAAATTAGCAATAGCTACAGCAGCTATGGAAATGCTTGGTGGGAAGGATATTACTAGAAATTGTAGAAAACCGGATGTAATGGCTGATGCTGCCTATGCTATCTTCACAACTAGATCAACTGCACAATATTTCATAGATGAACCTCTTTTAAAATCACACGGAGTTACTGACTTTGATCAGTATGCTGTAGATCCAAGTAAGAGCTAAAATCTGTATCTGCTGATTTTAAATGCAATCTAACTTTAGTAGTGAATTGTTTTAGTAACTTAAAATTTCTTTCAGGAAATTGGCTATATGCACACTATGTACACATAATTATATATAAATTAATGTTCATAATACACTGCTGATCATTAAAAATGTAATATTAAAAAAAAGCAGTCCAACCTTCATGAGATTTGCAACATTTGTATGGCAATGGAATATTAAGAAATTACAATCTATATGTAACTGTACATAAAGTGAAAGATTACAGATTTGATGAACCTGAATTAATTTTCATGCGAGTTTTTTTCCTTGTGTGCTCACCTTCTTTAGGTAAGTATGGGTGTCCCAATTCTGAGGTATCCAGGAATCTTTATTCTCTTTCTGTTTTTCCTGCCTTATTCTAATCTTTTCAATACATCAATGGCAAGCGAGGGAACTTTTCATTAGTAGCCGTTGTCACTCTGTTTGCTTCTTGTTTCTCATGGACAGTCAAAAAATCCAAGTGCTGCAATGTGGGGAAACCCTTTAGATGGGTGGTACTCTGTGGTCCCCAGTATACCAATCAGCTGGTACCTAGCTCTCTTGTGGCGAGTATGCTGGGGATCAAGTGAAGGGGTTATATCCTGGAACTTGGTGTTAAGGATGGTCTCTGCCTCTGGGGGTGAGTTCGTGTGTTCAAATCCCACCTTGGGCATGGATGTTTTTAATGGTTTGGAATCCACTTTAAATTGTAGGTCCTGATCTAATTAGCCCTCGTGTGCAAAAAATGACCGTTGAGCGACAAACAAACAAGAATGTCTCTGGGAGTAACCCCCAGTGTATGGGGCATGGTAAGCACCAAGGCTGGGAATGTCCAGAGCTGGCAGCTACTATCCTTTGTAGGGCTTCATAATGGGTGGTGGTGTTGAGCCTGAACCTAAGTAAATATCCTGTGGGTTCTAATTCTTTTGTCATTGAACCTAATTCATCTACTCATTATTTGTTGATAAAAACTCCAACACATTTCATGCAAAATGGACTTTTCTAGTACAAAAACGTCTCATCTTCTGTTGGCAGCATGCAAAATGTAAAGAATTACAGTTGGTTGAGCTTCTTATTCAAGCTGACTTGAAATACGATTTAGTAATCAGTAATTTTAAAAATTTGAAATAACTTCTTGTTGAAGCATCATTTTATAAAATTTTTAATGAATTTTGTGATGTTCTCTCTAACCCAAACTTCATAAATGTAACAGAAGCAGAATTTTTGGAAGAACTTTATATTAAAAAATAGTTTGTGTTACATGCTTTATTAAAATTTGACATGACAGTAGACTTATTCCCACCTAATGTGTTATCTTAACTTTTCAGATTACCAGTATTGCTAAAATCCTTAAAAGCAAGTTACATAAGCTACAAACTTCGTCCATACATTTCTAACTCTCTTAAGTGTTTTAAGTGTCAGAGATATGGTCATCCTCAACAGGCATCTCAGAGTACAGATCCTATAATGGAAAATGTGCACAATCTGGTCATGAGACTAATGATTGTACTTCCAAAATTTTTAAATGTGATAATTTTTTTGATTCAAAATTTTTTTGAAATTATTACTTTCCTGGAAGCAAGACAAATAGTAAAAAACAGAACACCAAAATTTGGAGTTTCTTATTCTTTTAGTTTAAAAGCAGGAGCTAAAATGAAAAACAATCCAACAAAAAAGAGTACTTTACATATATCTGCTCCACTTTCAACTTTGTCATCTAAATCCGTTTCATTATCAAATTCAAATAGCACAAAAAATCTACTTCAAATACCAATAAATCTATGTTGATACAAATATATAAAAATCTAAATTTTCTAGAAGGAAACTTTAAAATAACAATTGATATATCCTTTTCTGAAACAGACGTGGAAATGGACTCCTTCTCTACATCTTAGACTATTTCAAAAAGTAAAAAAGACAAGCAGAAAAAACAGTCAAGTAAAACTTGGATCTTGATGACATTATTAATTTCGTGAATCTTTTGTGGTTCTTTGAAAACACTTTTTTTATAATATTTATGTGTTTCACCTTTCTGACTTTTATGAATTTGTTTCAATGTTTTTTATTCTTCTGAGTCATTCATCTCAACATTCTCAATTAGTTCTCAACCAATAATTCACTCAAGTTCTTAAGTTTTTCAAAGTTGCTTTGTTTTTCATGCAGCTTTTCCCATCTAGGATTTTGCATCAGTAAAATCAAATTAAATCAAATCTTGAGATTTTTTTATTGGTGCAGCTTCTGCATGGTTTATGAAACAAAACTAGTCATTTATGCTTATTTTTCAGTTTCATATTAAAAAACTTGCTGTTAGGTTGGATTGTCCTTTTGAAAATTAATCATTATATTAGAGTTACCTAGATTGAATCATGGGAAGTTGGAATCCATAGATGGAGGTGGGAACTAATAATTGATTGAAATAACAGAGAAATAGTGGACAATATCATTAACAAGAAGACAGTAACATTGTATTCATGACTTTGACAAAATATTCTGCCATATTAGTGACCAGATTCTTATGAATGAGGTTTATAACATAATAAAATTGATTCCATACAGATAATTTGTAATGAAGTGCAGAGTTATTGGAAGTATAAGTTACCTACATTGATGATTTGATTACTTTGACTTTAAATCATAGATATTTTCATTTATAGCAGTGAATATCCATATGGCATAGAAATGTGCATCCAAGTATCACAATATTTTGTTTTGGACATAAATCAACTTTATGGCCACAACTTTCTATTTGTACAAGTTGCTCTTATATTTTCCTCGTGCAAGAATTGTTGGAAAACAATTAGCCTTTAATGCACCACTTATGGGTACTGAGGTTCAATTTAGGTTATGTGTGGTGGAAAGACTGTGTCATTTCTCAAGTACTTACAAAGCCTGTTCCATTGAATTGCGATGTGGTGTGTCTGCGATAGTGGATAAGACACTTATTAATTTCTCTCTGTTGAAAAAGTTCTCTTTCTAACTAAATATTTTGCTGTTTTTAAAACAACGTTAGCTTTGATGTTTCTTAGTCTTTTTACTGTAATATTTTCAGTTGTTAACAATGTCTTTTAGATAAGATTGATTTATATATTTTGTATGAAACTAAACTTATTAATGTTGTCAAAATTGCATTTAAGAAGTACTATCTAATTTTAATTAGTAAATTGTAAATTTGATAGTATTAAAAATACTTTTTAGTTTTCCATTATAGGATCCTAAAAAAATAGCATGTTTCTTACAGAGAAGCAAAAATAATACAATATAGATATGATGATTTTAATAAAAATTTTATTATAAATTAAATGTATTCCAATCAATTTTTTTCCACAAAAATTTGTTGAAGATTGATAAATGAAGCTGAACAAGCTAAATTTTAAACAAAGCTATAGCAAGTTTCTGCAAAAGATGGCTTAGTGATAATTTTGTCCATTAAAAAGAGCATTATAATCACAAGTCGCCAAAAGTAAAAAACGGCTAAATACAGCAAAATTTAATTTGGTTTTGTGAAAGAATAGTGTTGTTACATTATACATACTCAGTTTACCATTGATGCAATTGTTTAGCAGTTAATGCCAAAATTAAACACTGGTCTTTAAATAAGTTTTGCCAATAAGGGACAATTATTTAATTCATAAAATGTAAATAAAGTGTTGGTATTATATTTTAGTAGTTTCTAAAA
Source organism: Latrodectus hesperus (assembly GCA_037975125.1). Classification (NCBI taxonomy): domain Eukaryota; kingdom Metazoa; phylum Arthropoda; class Arachnida; order Araneae; family Theridiidae; genus Latrodectus; species Latrodectus hesperus. The sequence continues at coordinate 29,340,862 of CM075855.1, read as the reverse complement.
ATGTAAACATAAGCAAATGGAATATTCACACAGCAATTTAGGATTTTTTCTTTCATGTTACAGCGATTATTGCAAATACTTTATAGTTTTATTTTAGAATCAGATTAGTTTTCATATCTTCTTGTAATTGTTTTGAATTTTAAGATTTTTTATGTGTTCTTTTGAACTAAAATTTTATTTTAATTTTTTTAATATTGATATAGTTTAACAATTTTATCAAGAAAATTAAAGGATTATTAATTTTGAAAGAATTAATCCATATTTCAATAAGTCAAACTGGTAGCAAATGTCTATAACTGAACTTCAGTTCACCATTTTGTGAGGTTCAGTTTCCAACTTGAGTTTTGGCATTTGTGGTTTGGAATTCACTTAAAACTTTAGGCTCTGGTCTGATTCAACTCATTTCTGCACATGAGAGTTAGAGGCAAACAAACTGGATCTAACCACATTTCAATCAGTAATGAATAAATATACTATTAAAAACATCATGAATGGCACAGTCAGATTATTTTATCAGTCTTAATTTTCTTAAAACATGATATTTTGCTGTCATTTTATTTCTGTATAAAAACATTTTGTAGTTTATTAGATAAATTTTATATATCAACTGCAAATTTCTAATTTAGTATTCAGTCAAAGATTATTAAATTTTCAATCTAATATTTTATGATATAGATTTTTATTGAATACCATTAATAATGGAAAAAATATTCCGCTTTGTATGTGAGGAAATTTATCAGTACTTTTTATTTGGAACCATTCTATTGTACCCCAGTACGACAATCATTGTAACTGGAAGAAAAGATGGCATTTAGTACCATAAATATTTGTGTCATGTATTGCTTAAAGAGGTTTACATTTTTAGAAACTAAAAAATTATCCAAATATTTTACATTTTAACTAGATAATTATTTATTGACAAAACTTATTTAAACATCAAAGTTTAGTGGAAACTGCTTAGTAGTTGCTTTGATGATTGATTGCAAGCGCTATAATGAAATAGTACACTTTATATATTAGATGAATAAGAAATTAAATTTCATTTGAAAAACCTTTATTGAAGAATAAAAGATTTAAAGGTATATATATATGAATAAAAGTTAGATTTTTCAAGAATAAAAATATTGTGATAAAATTAAATTTTTTCATGATATTTTTTATTTACTTTTCCATAATTTATTTTTTTATCAAATATTTTTCATTCTAAAAAAAAAAACATTTTCAGAAAGTAAGATTTTGCAAAATTTTTAAAATTATAAAATTTAAAATGACATAAATCTGCATTATTCTCAAATTTTATTAATTTAAGCTATTCTGTCCAAAAAGTGTTCAAGCTTTCAAACTTAAAATAAAAATTGAGGATTTAGGATTTTGACTGTTTTATTTAATGTTTACTTATATTTCAGTTATACCTTATATTTACCATTAAAAAATATTTTATATATAAAGCACAAATGTAAATATTAGCATTTTATATTTGTGAGAACTTAATTTTGTTGCTTTTAATTTAAGTACGTAAATAAGGAAGACATTGTATGTCTTGTGTGGCTCTTACCTATAATGTAACAATCAATAGTAATTTTTCTAAAAAATTAATCAAATTTTAAATTACTCTTGTGTAATTTATATGCTTTTTATATGAGCTTATGTTTTGGTTAATAATTAATGATTTAATGGGGTTATAAACTAATATTTCTAACTTTGGTGAAACAAATGCCCCATCAAATGAATGATTGTAATGAATAAAAATGCTTATATCACATAATTTTAAAAGATGTTCTTGGCTGTATGAATGGAGTAATTTAACATTCAGCATAAATTCGATTCGAGTGTTTTTTTTCTTCTTCTAAAAGAATTTCTGCTAAATGTTCCTTTTTGAAGGTTTGTAAAACTTAGTTCTCAGGTTTTATATATATATATATATAAATTATGTCCATTTTTATTTCTTCTGCTTAGCTTTTAAATGCTATTTTAAGGTTACAACATACAAGTATGCTGATTTATTTTATGTAATCTGAAGTTTGGATGATGAATTAATTTGTTTTACAACTGATTTATTAAAACTAACTGAATTAATTTTATAGATTTTGTTTTCAATTTAACTCGTATACATGTTTTTTTATTATTAGACTTATTATCTACTTTAAATATAAATCTGATTGACAATACTAATAATATAATCATTAAAAATAATAATGTATTGATTATAAGATAATAATTATGTGTTTTTTGTATAATTATTGAAATATTTGAAATTGATGTTCTATATATAATTTGAATGTTTTCTATCATAACTTCAATGCATTCTAAATTCTTTTTATTTTTGTTACAGTTTTCTTACTTATTTTGTTTTTTATCCAATTTCCTAAAGTCATTCTATTAACAGTGATTAAAATAAAAAAATTTGTATTTATTATAGTGCTTTAACATTATTTTCTCTTCAGCTCAGCCTTTGTCTCCTGATTTCTTTTTACCAGAGGAAGAACTGAAGTCATTTTCAGTAAATTTAGATGATTTGTATAAGACACATAAAGAAGAATCAGCAGGGGACAAGTCTATTGAAAACGTTTTCAATAAAATAAAGTCACTGTTAAATGAAGAAATTGTTAAAAAAACGGCTGGTATTTATTCATTTCAAATTACAGGTAATCAAAATACAGCATTTATTTAAATATTTCATCATTTCCTAATATTTATATTTTTATATTCTAATTTTTTTGTTACAATTTAAAATTTGATTAAATTTTCTTATGGTAGCCATGTATTACAGACATTTTTTCTAATTTTGTAAAATAGCATTTCTCTTTTTATTAAAAAAAAGGTGAGATATGATTTAAAGTTATTATTAAAAAATTTAGTAGTAATAGTTTTTGTGATTTAAAAGTAACAAGAAGTAATAAAAAGAATAAAGAAATTTTAAAACATTTATTGAATTTAACATTTTTCAACAAAGACAGGTGTATTTTTTATTTAAAATTAATAAATTTTGCTATTTTTTATCGTATGTTATTACTGAAAATATTTTACAATTAGGTATGAATCTAAGACAAAAGTTAATAATTTTTGGAATATATTTTTATAGAATAAATTTTCCATATTTTTTTTTAGCACAAAGTTTAAGAGAATGAAAAGCAAAAAGTTTAGAAAATTGATTGTTGAAAACATTTTTTTAAATTCATTATGTGTTTCAATTAAGGTAGATACAAAATAATAAATTGAACAATTATAATGTAAATATTTTTACTTTAAATATTCTAAATTTTTTTGACACTGAGTCTGAAGAAAACATTTGGTTGAGTACTTGAAATTATTTCTTAAGGCATAAAAAGTTAAATCTGGATATTAAGCTGAAATATTTTAATTATAGAAGTTCTGTTGTAGTTTTTATACTACAATTGATTTTAATCAGTTTTGTCACTGGTAGTTTAATTATATCACACCTTAAAATGTACCTTTTCATTGGTAAATTATATCTGTGCTATCATATGAAGAATTTTTTATATAAAAGCACAGGTATAATTTTTATATTAACAAGTATTCTCAGAGGAGTAAGTATCATTCAAAGAAATATGTTTAACTGAGAAATACTATTTTAAATTATTGCAGTTGATCCTTCATTATGTGGGTTTAATTCATGATAATTTTTTTTGATTATCATTTCCTTCAGATATTCAAATATCCTTTCAAATTTGTATTTGATTTCAGTAAATAATTTTAAAAATTATTTGTATTACTCATAGTACTGAGTGTTTTATTATACTTTGAAGAGAAATAAATGCAAAATCTTATTTATAGATAAATGAAAAAGTTGTATAAAAATTGTTTTAAATCAAAATTGTGTGTAAAATGACCTAGGCATATTTTTATTACATTTTTCTATGTTTAATATATGTATTCATTTTAACTGTAAAAAAAACTTAAATGTATTTTGACCATTGTTAAGCTTTTCTCTTTCAGTGGCTGAATCATTAATTATTTGCCAAAGTGCAAATTTAGTAATTTTCTTATGTTTTTTTTTAAATTCTTTTCATAATTGCTTCTAATTGATATAAATATTTTTAGAGTGTGTAGATTCAAAGTATTTATTGTTGACATTTTCATTTGAAAATATACTACCTGTCATGTCATTTATAATTTATTTAGATGAACCAAAATCCTATAGACATATACTGATTCCATTTGATATTATTGCACTGTACAGGGTTTTCATCAAGGATGTTATTCTTTATTAATTGAATTATCTGGGCATACTTCCTGAATTGCAATAATAGTATTCACTCTGTTTTTCATAATTAAGACTATTGTTTGAATTATTAATTGTATATTGTTGCTGTGTACATGGCAATAACTTTTCATATTCTGTAATTTGTTTGGTACCTTCAATTTTTGTAGATTGAAGAGTTTTGCAGAAAAATTTTGTTTCACTATTGTTTTACCTAAACATAGAGTTATTTTGATACGATCTATGAATATTAATGTTGTTGCACAGTAGTTGCTAAGCTATTAGATGATTTTGCTGGTTCCTAGAAAAATGTGGAATATACTTATCAAGATATGGCCACACACACACACTCACACACACTCTCTCTCTCATGGCTAAAGACATTTAAAATCAAATAATAAACATGTTGAAAAATTCACAATTTATTTAATATAAGAAGTTGAATCTATGGATTTAATAACCAAAGGACTCTTTTGTTTTGTGATATTTGAATAAGAAGGAGAGCTATATGAAGAACTATTTTTTTTTCTTTAATCTGCTGGGTAGAGCAACTAGCCTAAAATGTTTGAAGCTTTTAATAGTTATTAGCTTTTAATAGAATTAACTGGAATTTTCTAACATTTCCATGAAATTAACTGGTGAAAATGTCTTAGGATATGCACTGACAGTGCCACAAATATGACTGGACATTTTCAGGAATTGTTGCAAAGATGAAGAATGCTGGTCACCAAAACATTTTATCTACACACTGCATTATAAACCGAGAATAATTTGCAGCAAAAATTAGTTCTCAGAATTATATGAAGTATTATCAAATGCGATTGAAATTATTAAGAAAATTAGACATAAAGCACTCAATTCTCGAATATTTGAAGCAATTTATGAACAAATGGATTTTTTTGTCTATTTTGTTTGCTGAGGTCAGATGACTCTGGAGGGGCTAAGTATTAACCCAACCAATCCCCTTGCAGGAAGGAGTCATTATTTTTCAAGGAACAAAATAATCCAAAATGACAAAATTTCTTGTCCAATAATGAATGGCTAACATAGCTTGTATACCTAGCAGATATTTTTTGTGTTAAGTGAACTAAACTGAAGGACCTGTTTACATGAAGTAAAATGGATGTGTTTCAAAAGAAAATATTACTGTGGCAAACACAGTGGGTTGAAGACAATTTGCAAATGTTTTCTAATTGGATGAATAAATGAAGGAAAATATTAGCCAGCAAGTAATAACATTAATTAAAAAGCACTTGGAATCACTTATAGAAACTTTTGCTCATTATTACCCAAAAAATGAAGATCCAAGACATAGTAATATTTAGATAATAGAGCTATTTGTACCAAAAATTCAGGGTAATAATTTAAGGATGCATTTAAAAGAAAGCCTCATTGACCTATTGTCTGTCAAAGCTCAAAAATTTAAATTTCAGTCATCCTTATCAAGGTCTCAGTTTTGGCTTCCCATAAAATGTGAATACCTGTTTCTAAGTGAACAGGCGATGAAAATTTGATTCAATTCTCTACACCTTATTTATGAGAAAAGACTTTATCTGTCACAGCCATCAAAACATGGTACCAATCTCAGCTTGAAATAAATGCAGTTTCCCCTCTTGCAGTAACAATATTGGATAATAACATATAACTCTTATTTCAAGTAAGCAAAACCATCCATTACAATAGGAATGTATAATGCTAAAAGTTTGATATACTTGAGCTATTTTTTAGTTGCTTTGTTTCTATAGTTTTTGTTTAATTTGTTTATTATATTATGGTTTATTAATAAAGCTTTCATAATTTGGTTGCAATTTGAAAGTTTCATTTTATTAACCAGCCACATTTTATGTCTTCTGGATCACATTTTTTTATAAATATATTTAACATTTAAAAAAATCCTATTAGTAGTCCATGGGATTGGAATTATAAATTTATTATTCCTTGAGCTGAAGAAGTTTGGCGACCAATATTGCAGACTTATATCATTTCATTGATGTTGCAAAATTTTGAAATGAAAGTACGTGCTTTCAAGATAACTTTAACATTTCATTGTTATTCAAAATAAGAGACAATAGATTCTGTGAAATCGAAAATAATTTTTTAAGGAATTTCTTAGTTAAAATAATCTCTTCAGTGATTATTTCATTATTACATTTTTTATTGTAAATAAATATAAAATTTTTTAAAATTTCTATGATTATGGATAATGTGTGTTATCATTTCAATGTAAGTTCAAAATAATGAGAAAATATATTTCATTACTAGAAACTAACTAATCTATTGATATGTCCTAGTGCATCCTACCTTACTTAATTATTAGTTAAAGTAAAAACATCTAAAGATTTTGATTTTTTAATATCTATATTAGATTTTTTAAAATTTCCAAGTGTATAGAAGTAAAATATTAGTACATTAGGTGTATATGAATTAAGTGTAACATTTAATTTATGCTATTTTAGGTCCTGTAAAAGAAGAGTGGTATATTGATATGAAAAATGGTTCAGGGTCCATTGGCAAAGGCTCTCCACCATCTGGAAAAGCTGATGTTACCTTTAGCCTCGATTTAGAGAGCTTCATTAGTATGTTTACTGGAAAATTAAAACCTACAAGTGCCTTTATGAGTGGAAAATTGAAATTAAAAGGCGATATGGGATTAGCAATGAAGCTTGAAAAGTTAATGTCCCACATGAAATCACATTTGTAAATTCACTCCACTATTTAAATAACTGTCTTACTTGAAATCTAAATGCAATAATTTTATATTTTTATACTATTATAAATTGGAAGAATATCTATAATAAAAAGGTGTGTTAATGGAATTGTAATTTTTAATAATTTATAAATGATTTAAATAAAAGTTTTCATATTTCTTGTTATTTGTTTATGTCAAATGTTTTGCTTACTAATTTAGATAATATAAAAAGTTTTAAAATATAATATTTGATACAAATTCTGTTGGATTTATTTTTTAAACAAATCCAACAGAATCCAATCATTTATACAAATAATAGAAATTTCCTGGCCAATGTTAGACAATTTTTATCGCAATTTACTGTCCTACTGCTCCACTAACATTGCATGAAACTATAAATAATTTTCTGAAATATGATTAATAATATTGGTTGCTCAAATTGACACCAGGTTCTATTTCTGTTTAAAACTAATAACTTCCAATAATCTAATGTCGAAAAACCAAGTATATAGATGAAAGCAAAATTGAATAATTGACATAAATCCTAAGAAAAAAATTTAATTCTGATAATAAAATATTGAAATATTTAATTTGATCATTTGTGAACATTATCATTGTTGCAAAAGTTTGCAAGTATAGTATTATGGAAGTGATACGCAAATTATTTTTTATTGCCAGTAACTGATTTGGACCTTTTTTTATTTTGTAAGATAGAATTTTCCTTTTTTTATTTTTGTTTTATCATATACTTAAATTTTTTTTTCATTGAACTTTGCTATATTTTTTGTATCATTACTAATAAAACTAATATTTTTGCAAGAGCTTTTCAAGTTTAATTTCTGATACAATTTTTTAGAAGTTATGGGATTTTTTGTATATCATTTAATTTTTGTATATTCACTAAAATTAAAATAAGTTAAATTATTTTCACTTTAATTGGTACACAACCAAAATTTTAAATTAACAAACTCTTGAATTATGCACATGTTAATAATTTTAAATTATTTTGTATTTTGACACAAAAACTGAGGTTTTATTTCCATTTTGTCATTGAAAGAAGTATTTTATTCTCCTATAACATTTATTTTTGAAGATCATGGTAAAATGAATAGAAAATTAATTTCATCTTATCTAACTATATTTATTGCATAAATGTATGAAGTAACGATAAGATTTCCTTAAATTACTTTTTATTGGTCCATTAGTTTCAAGTACAATGAAAAGTTTGATTATGGATGTAGTTCTCTGAAATTATGCATTTGCTGGTTCCATTTGAATTATCTCTGTGATATTTATGTTGATTCACTAAATATCTATAGTTAAGATTTGTTTTTTTGAAAATACTTTTTGTTGGTTCACTGGAAATTTTCAAATATTCTAGATCAATTTGATTATGGAGGCAAAGTTCTGTGAAAATTAAATCTGCAGTTTTCGTTTGAATTTTCTCTCAATGACAATGCTTTTGTCTCTGTCTGAAAAAAAGGAAATATTCAAAAGTATTTATCTTATAAATTTAAGTTAAAATCAAATAAATTTTCAATAAATAGTATTGAAAGATTTTTCAATATCAAATATTTTTTAAGTTATATACAGTTGTAATATATTTAATATATTCTTCAAAAATGTTTAGTATAAAAGTGAATTAAAGTCAAAAGTCAAATAAAGTTTAAATAATTATTTCATTATTGAATTTTAAGTATTAACAAACCTGCATTTTGTAATTATATTAAATTAAGGCTCAATAATACAAAGCTCTTTCATTGAAATACTAGTTTCATGAATGGAATTAGGTAAATACATTAAGTTTTGAAAATAGAGAAAAATATTTATTTTTTAAAATGGATAATTTTATCAATCGTAATACTGTTTCCTTACCCGAAGCAGAATTAATAGAAGTAAATTCTTAAGAATCAATTTTCAAAAGTGCTTTAAAAAGTCATTTCTAATGAGAAGTTCTAGTCTTTAGCTTTCATCTTATGTTTGGTTCTCTTTATAATTTTGGATTTATATCTCTCTGGTTCAGCAAGTAAATTACAAACGAATTATATTAAACAAATAATATCATGAATGAGAAAATTAGTTCATTTTATTAGTATTGAAACATTTTTTTAAAGAATGTCAGATTTCAATTTTTAGTTTAATTTTTGAACAAGAGTAAAATTATAATGAATGATCTGGAGAAGTCTTTCAATACTTTTTATATTGATTGTGTATAATGGATATGTATATAGAAATACAAATTTTGCAAGTTCTTAATAACTTTAGATTTGATTTTGAATTTGAAGTACAATTATCAAAGACATCACAAATATTTGTAAAAGTTTTATATTTAAGCCTAATGAATTTTAAATTACATAAAATTCATTTTTGTATCTAAAAAGATTAGAAAATTGTCATTATTTATTATTTATTAATAATATTTAATTATTTTTTATCAACAAGTTAAGCTTATATTTATTAAATATTGTCTGCAAATTATTCCTCTAATTATTTTAGGAAAAGGATTAATAACACAAAGACAATTGTTAGATTATCTTACTAAAATAGGCTCTTAAAAGTAACTACAATGTTGCTACTTATTCATGATTCTATATGTATGTCAGAAAGTTATTTTATCCATATAGTACACTTTGTTAACTAGAAAAATGAAAAGCCAAACTAACATTACAATGGCAAAGGTATGTCATGTTTTTGTTGGATAGCAATTAAGTATTTATTTTTCGATTATTTATCATTTTTTTTAAACTAAACTTAAAATGAAGAAGCTATATTAAATGGGATCCTATATTGTGATCTGGTTTCAATACTTTACTGTTTATTCAATTTTATTTTGCACTTCCATTAATATTTTGGAGTAAAAATTTAATTACTATATAAGATTTTTTTGCTGTTATTTATGAAATGGACAAGCGAAGCTCGCTATGCCCACTGACTATGCGAATTTAAGTCAACAAGATGCGTCTTTTGTTTAACCAAAGCACCACGAAGGTGAAAAGATGACTTTGCTCTAAATTCCTCCGATAGATGGCACCACCAGATAATCCACTCCTTCAATTTCGACATTGATCTGGAGGAGGAGGAAATTTTCTCCAGACCATTACACTTATGGTAACTTCTCAACGAAGACATTTTTTTATCATTATATATATATATATATATATATATATATATATATATATATATATATATATATATATATATATATATGATATATATAGTGATAATTAGTAAAGTTATAAAGTCATAGAGCTATGAATTTTTTTTCCAACATTTAAAAAAGCTTGTGGGTGTTAGTACATTTTGCGGCACTATAAATTGATAATTACGATCAAACTTATATACAAAAGTGACAAAATTATTTGTCAAACTATTTGACAACATTGTTTATAAAATTTGCATCTTTCTATGCAAAGTTAATATAATTTAGATAAAACTTGCTGTTAAATAGTTAAAGGAACTGTTGATGGGGTTATATAAGAATGAAATCTATATTTGTAAAGTGTTAAAAATTAACATCTAAACAGTAAAACAACAGACAATAAAAATATCAATTACGAATATAATTTGAAAATATATTTTCAATGTATTGTTAAAAAAAAATTTGAAATTTCATTTATACGAATTTCATTTTGCCAAATTATTAATTTAATATAAATTTTAAAAAATATACCTTAAGACAACTGCAAGCAGTACAACTCCTATGATGAATACAATAACCATCAATGCGCCAATAGACAGAAAAGCTTCAAACTTACAGCTATCAAACTTACAGTCATCTAAAAAATATTTTAATTTTACAGTTTGTTGATAAAATAATTCGAGTAATTCAAATTAGTAAAAATTTTGTGTGTACGAATGAAATTAAATATATAAATTTGATATATAAATTTGAATTTTTGATTACAATTTGATAAAATTAATACTTATTAAAATAAAATATTTTTATGCGTGAGGGATTAAGTTTTCTGTTAAATAAAATCTACTTTAAAATTTGAAGAACAAGTTGAAATGCCATGTTCATTATTAATAGAAATTATTTTATAAATAAAATATTCTTTTATAATTAGTTGTATTGGCTTAAAAATTTGTGGAAACGAATAATGGTATTGATTATAATGGAAGGCAGAATATTTAGAATAGTTTTCATGAAGAGTTATTAGAATATATTAAAAATATTTTTTTGGACCTATTCAAATTATTCGCGAAATACTTAAGTTTTCTTTGGATTGCATACTAAATCTTTCTATCCAGGATAATTTTGGTATAGCCATGCTCACATATATTGTGAAATAAATTAAAAAGAAACTTGTGAATGATCAAATAAACTTGTTGGGTTAACACAAGAGATAAGGATTAGAGTATTGGGCTTTAATTTAGCTATGTGTAAAAAGAAAATTGTGTACAGTTATTAAACATGATATTTCTTGTGATTAAAGTTCTTGGTTGACTGACAGTTTATATAATAGGCAGAATAAAAGGGATATCCTAAAAATTAATCAATATCAAGTCTGCCTTTGACATTAATAAGTAATACAGCTTTCATGGTCTGAAATGCCTTTTTGGTGATAGCTACAGCATATTTTTGCTTTTATTTAAGGAAATTCTACATAATATCAAGTAGAAAATATTTTCTGAGTTTAAATACCAAAGAATTGTGATTCAGGATGATAATTTTAACTGTTAGAACATCAATTTGAGTTTCGCTTACCGTTAGAGGGAATGAATATTTGATCACATTGCTTGCCAGTATATCCTTCGTCACATCTAAAAATGAGAATTTGTTTCATACATTTTTAAAGATATTTTGCGGAAAGCACTCAAAATCATAAATTTTAAAATTATAATATCAAAGAATATCTTACACGCATTTGTAACTTCGACCGCAAACCTCGCAATGGCCATGGGTGCATGTTGTCTCATCACATATATCTAGGAAAAAACAGAATTTGGAAATTATTTTTAACATATTATTTTGTTGATCTTATAATCAATACAATTATGTGCTATTTTGTTGATTTTATAGAAAAGTCAATGGAATTTAGCAAAATTTAGCTCATTTACGAAACATCTTAATGTTTATCTGTACCCGGAAGAAAAGTTCACTATATAATTTTTTTCAAAATCATAGTCTAGGCACCATTTTACATAACTTGTTACCTCACCATACTTCCTTGTATCGAGTTCATAATTAGACTCTACAATTAAGTAACTTGTTAAATCTATTCAGAAATATACCTAATAGCAAACAAGATAGAAAGGACGTTTGCACTAAATAATGATTGTCCACATCTTACGACTCTATTGAGGTGGTACAGGAAATTCATGGTATGTAGCACTTACAGTGTGGAAGATGATGAGAGAGATGTAAGGTTTCGAACGTCAGTAAAAGTCAAACACAATTCTGTTGTAAAGAAAGGGACAAACACGAAGACTGGCGAGTGACATAGAGAACGAAGTACATCTTCAAGCAGTAGCAATTCATTCCATTCTGAGTAATTATTTACGAGTAAATAAGCTTTGTTGTCTCTAGGTGCCACATAGTCTGGCAGAAGAGCAGTTGACTTATTATGTGACTTGTTTTCTAAAGATGCTGAAAATGTTTGATAGAGGACAATCTCAGAATATGAACCAGATTGTGACAGGTGAAGAGACTTGGTTGTACTATTATGATGTGCCAACCAAAACTCAAAAAAGTTTGGGTGCTTAATTATGAGGAAACATCCGTAGTTGTCAGAAAATATCCATCTGCTAAGAAAAAGAATATAGTTATATTTTCCAAATTGAGTGAAATTGTAGAGAATGTCATTTGGACACATAAAATACAGTTACGGCTAATAGTAAACTTAATATAGTGTCTGTTTAAAAGTCAATAGTTCATGAAAACCTGCGCCTAAAATCAAGAATGGATACCTGGCTTCTCCCCCATGAACATGCTGAAGCTCATCATGTCAAAACTTGCATCAGTATTTGACCACTATAATCAAGTGAAATTATGGAGCGTCTCTTTTTTGGTCACATTAATAATAGTCACAGTACTGAATAGTGACTGCCTAAAGTGATACAATACATGAAACATTTGTGTTCAAAACAAGAATGGGGACTTGATTTCTCCAACATGAAAACTCTCTAGCTCACTGTTCAAAGCCTGCACCGAGTATTTAATCACTACTGAAGGGAAACTTCTTGAATATCCTCCTTACACACCAGAATTTGCTCTCTGAGATTTCGCACTGTTTTTTTCATGTGAAAATAAAGCTAAAAAAAAAAACGATTTGACAATGACGAGTACCTTCTGGATGCTAAGGACAACGAGTGGACCTCACTCTCGGATGAAACTTGGCACAGTTGGCTTAAGGACTGGTTTTAGAACACAGAGAAGTGTATTGAATGTGGCGGAAAGTATTAAAAAATTAATAAATAAAACTATATTGCAAAACCTTTGTAGTGACATTTGCACCTGGTGAACATCCTGAAAGTTTTTAATGATACATTGCCTTTAACTTACTAGGCTCGAGCACGCGCTCACACGTAAAATTTATTTTAGATATCATAAATATATTTTCGATACGTTAAAAAAAAAAAAAACCCGAAACTATTGAAAAGAAAAGAAATATTTTCTTTCTTTTCACATTTAAATCAGAACATATTAAGCTGTATTATTGACAAATCTCAAATCTTCAAATTTCATTTGAAGGGTATAAATCAGCTGTCCAATATATATATATATATTAAATTTATTTTGGTTACATACAAAAATGTAGTTTGGATATTACAATTATAAATATTAGAAGTGAATGAAAGTATTGTTACCTTCACATCTGCCTGTTGTCCAACTGAAAGATTTCCCTTGGGGGCATTCACACTGAGCTTGCCCTTTGATGATGGTACAGACAGCTCCAAGTCGTGCACAAATTCCTACAATTTCTCGACAACCATCGTTTACTTCACATTTATCGCCACTAAAATTGTCTCTGCATTCGCAGAAGCGATCTCGTTTCCCGTCTGATTTGCATATACCACCGTTAAGGCATTCTTTGTCCTTTTCACAAGTTGCTAGGAATAAAAGATACGATGAAACTAAAATGATATAGTATAAAATATAAAGACAATATGCAGATATTAAAAAAAATGATCTTAGAATTGTTTGCTTTCATGAAAGTTTTTCTCATGCTTGACATTTAAAATTATATTTAATTTTAAACTCTTGAAAGTGAATTTATAGAAAACAATAGTAACAGAAGTGCTATTGTTTTCTAGTTTTATTTGGGAAGTTAGGATTAAATCATATCACTTAAAGATAAAAGATTTTTGTTTACATAGTTAGATCGATTCGGGATGTGAAAGTGCTTTCCTTTGGCGTAATATTACATCCAAAAGTCACAAACATTATCAGAATAAGAATTCTTTTGAATCAAACTGCAAATTTTATTTTTCATAAAAAATTTCATATAGTAAACTTCATTTTCTGATGAGAAGTTTTTTATTAATAATAGTTGTAAGCTATCGTTTATTAGTAATAGGAAAAAGAATTATATTTATCAATTGGGTACAGATGCTGTATAATGCAGTATGCCAAGAGTTCTTTTTTTTTTTTTTTGCGCGACGAAGAAATGTTGCCAGATGACGTATTGTGACGTCTTCCGATGACATGAATACTAGGGTATTCAAAATAGAATGTTCTACATAATTCTTATAGGTCTTCATCTCTATGACGTAATATAAAAACCTGAAAAGATAAACAAGAAAATCCGCATAAAAAATCACCAAACTCGGAATTTGGCCACCAATTGTTACATCCGGCTTTACTTTTATCACGCACTATTATGGCATTCTGCTCTGTGTAGTTACATATAGCAATTTTTGATCTACAGAAACGAGTTATCATTCCTTAATAAATCTTATATAGGGCAATAATGTAATTAAGGCAATTTCGAAAACATGCACATAAAGCCTCTTTAAAGTCTTATTGTATTTTTGTAGTATAATTTTAGATTATGTGTTAAAATGCATTCATTAATTCAGTTAAATTTTATTAAAAACATAAACTAAATTATATAGTTCTCTCTATAATTTCAGAAAAATGGCTTTCTAATTCAAAACTAATTCTTACTATCTGATATCAAAAATACACATTTGTATAAGCACTGATCTCTGAATGTACATTTTCAGAATTTAGTGAAAGATATTTAATTAATATCTAAAATACTCTATAATAAAATTTTATACAAAAGCTCCTTTTAGCTTTTGTATTTACATTTTTAGATTTGATGAATTGATCCAGTGTACAGCTTTTGGCAACCGCCACAGCTTATTACCGAATCAGAGTTGCTTAAAATAACTTTTTATGACTGCAACTGTCATGATATTATAAAATGGCATGAAATCCCCAGATTCATTTCGACAATATATTAGAGTCTTATCAATCTAATCTTAGAAGCCATCTTGATTGGAATTACACTATCAGATATTTCGACGTTCTCTGTTTGTTGTGGACTGTTGAAGGATATATTCTTGTGAAGTTGATTTCCTTTCTGGCTGGCGATCTATCTTTTTCTAGAATGTCGTATTATCTAGAAATAACGCATTTAATGGAAATATTTGTTGTATAAATGTTGAGTTTTCAAATTGATGTGTACTTCATGCACCTGGAAAGTGTACACTGTACATCGCAATATTTATTATATGAATTTAAATCAATTGATTTCTCATTTAAGGCTTGAATTTGAAAATTGATTTAGAAAAATACTTCTGAACAAGTATTATGTTAGATTCGCTCATAGAGTGGTTGATAAAGGATAAAGGCTATCTGTACTTATGTGTGAATATTTATTTGTGATATATTAAGTAAAATTATTGACAAAATAAAAATATTAATTATAATACAACCTATGCAAGATCTATTCTTCTGAGCATAACCCTTTTCGCACAAGCATACTTTGTTTCCTGCATTATCGAAGTAACAAGCTGTTGAATGCGGCCCGCAGTAGCAATCTGAAAGGTATAAAGTTTTATCATAATAAGCTGTACTTGTATGAAATTACGTGTGTAATATCTCTTTATGAAAAAATGAAACATATTTATTAATACCAGATAAACAAGAAAGTTTTTGCCATATTTAATGACCCAAAAAATATGATCCACAAAAAGTATAGCCTTTATTAGTCCTCGAAGTAATCACCATCGCCATCCAGCATCTTCTGCCATCGTGTCTTCAGTTGTGCAATTCCCTTGAGGCAAAATTCGGGAGTCTTGGATGCAAAGAAGTCCGTGAGTGCTTGGCGTAAATCTGCTTATTTGGTGACGTATTTTCCACGAAGTTGATTTTCCAGGGAATGGAAGAGGTAGTAATCTCTGATGGTGCAATGTCAGGTGAAGAAGGAAATTGGCGCGAAGTCTTCCAACCAAGTCGCTGTATGGTATTCCTGGCCACCCGCGTTATTGGCCAAGAACTGTACAACCTAGTGATTAACCAGTGTCCTTCTGTTGCATTGTCTGTTGTACACGTTCCAATTGTTGCGAGAACAAATCCGCAGTGACCATTTGGCTCATTGGTAACAGCTCATAGTGACCACTTCATGACTAATACATCTGACACCAGTTTCATCAGAGAGGGACAAATCTCCTGACCTGAATTTGTGAAACCAATGCATCGCGGTACGTTCATTCACAACACTATCCCCAAACGCTTGACATATTTGGTGACTTGATGCAGCAACTGATTAATGAACCTTGAAGTCCTAAAGCAAACAACACCAAACAAGCTCCTTCGACATGTCCATTTCTCTTAGCTACTGTACGAATTACGATGGATGAATGTGCGCAGTGGACCGGCTTTTATAACGACCGATATTCTTACTCTCGACTAACCTGCGTCTCAACCATGTCATAGACTAATTTGTATAATTATTCCACTTCATTCAACGGCAATGCGAAAACGGCTAGAACATTCTTGTTTACCTGATAATTTGATTATCAAGATAAACTTAGTCTCACCAAAATTAAATAAATAAAATAAAAAATAAATAATGTAAATAAAAGTACATAAAATAATTATTAGTATGTAAATGCTAAACAATGATTAAATTGAAATGTGGTATAACTACAGCTTTACGTTTCATAAAGATAATCCTTTATTTCTTGAATATTTATAAAAGCAGATTTTATGAGTTTCAAACACTGTTTTTAAACCAAAATGATAAAATATTCATATCAAACTAAAACATTTATTTTGGAAAAAAATGTCGTCAAACTTATTGATAGTTATTTAGTTAATAAAAAAGTAATCTAT
The DNA here is from genome assembly GCA_037975125.1 of Latrodectus hesperus. NCBI lineage: Eukaryota > Metazoa > Arthropoda > Arachnida > Araneae > Theridiidae > Latrodectus > Latrodectus hesperus. Next base: position 29,323,663 of record CM075855.1, on the reverse strand, counting down.
TTTCAAGAGAGAGAGTTCATTAAACTGAAATCATATAATATATTTGTATAGCATGTGAGTATATTAGATTTATTAGAGCATTAAATTAAAAGGTAACTAAAAAGGTTCTAAATGTTTTAAATATTTAAATAAAAAATAATTTATTGAAAGTGTAATCTATTGTTATTCCTCAGAGTAATCTCCTTTGGAAACTAGCTTTTTTAATTGTCTTCACCCACGCAGACCCCCGTGGCAAAACTCTGGGATTTATGTAACAATGAAATCGACAAGTGTTTGACGTAATTCTGCCTCATTAGACAGAATCTACCGACCTGGATTTTTGAAACCAAAAACTTGCAGTGCATTCATTTACAGTGCATACTCCAAACTCTTGACATATTCAGTGACTTGAAGCAACTACTCATATCTCTGCTTCATAATTGCGAAGGCAAGCAACATCGAACGAGCACATTGGAAACTCCCTATTCCTATCGTTATTCGACGATGATGAAATGTAATTGATGAAAGGGCATGGTTGGTATGTTTTTATAACGACTAGAGTATTCCTACATATTTTTATATTATATGGCATACTAATCTGCACATCTATTTTCACTTAAATTTGACCTTAGGATGGAACAGCGGTAAAAGTTTTTCTTTTTATTACCATTTGAAATTTTCTAAGAACTTTTGCATTCCTAATGTATTCAATTATTTTACGAAATATAAATGCACAAAATTTATATATAAATACTTAAAGCAATATTTAAATACTAAAAACTAAGATATATATATATATATATATATATATATATATATATATATATATATATATATATATATATATATATATATATATATATATATATATATATATATATATATATATATATATATATATATATATATATATATATATATATATATATATATATATATATATATATATATATATATATATATATATATATATATATATATATATATATATATATATATATATATATATATATATATATATATATATATATATATATATATATATATATATATATATATATATATATATATATATATATATATATACATACATATATATATATATATATATATATATATATATATATATATATATATATATATATATATATATATATATATATATATATATATATATATATATATATATATATACATACACATATATATATATATATATATATATATATATATATATATATATATATATATATATATATATATATATATATATATATATATATATATATATATATATATTTATATATATATATATGTATTATTTATATATATATATATATATATATATATATATATATACATACATATATATATATATATATATATATATATATATATATATATATATATATATATATATATATATACATACATATATATATATATATATATATATATATATATATATATGTATATATATATATATATATATATATATTATCACATGCTTTGTAATGTGTGCATTTTTTTAAATGAATTTAAAAATCATTTATCCAGCTTATAATGTACGAAATTAAAGTCCATCAAATTTCACTTGTAAGTATAATGGTGAATATTATTTTCTATTGAAAACAAAGGAATTAAAAGTAATAAAAATATATTGTAAATTAGATATTTATGTACTACACTGTCAACCAGAATATTGTAGTTTAATGTCAAAAATTTTCGCTTCATTTAATGTGACCCAAATTAATCGTATCTAAAGGCACCTAAATTTGAATCTTTTTTTCATGATGTGAGGAGAAACAAAAAATTCAGCTTCATTGGGAAAAAAACATTGATATAAAAATTTTTTTTAAATTGAGTTTTCAATTTTTATATTGGCAGAATTACAGAAAACATAATCATATATTTAAGACTAAAGTGCGTCAAAAGGTGATACTATTATAATGAATATGGGTTCGGGCTACTTGAGAGTCACTAAATTATAAAATTTGTCGCTAATTTGCCACAGCTGGCGACATAATGTTTCGCGGAAATGCTCGAAAGGATATTAATTAACTAAACTTATTTAAATAATACGTATTGTTTAATTAATACACATTTAAGATATTCAAAATAAGGCACTACAATCTAAAAAATATAATTTGTTGATTCTCGAATTTAAAAATAAATTCTTTCTGTTTAATTTTAGAACATAATTCAATTTTTTTTGTTCTTTAGAACAATGCTAGTTTTATTGTTAGTTTTATTTACAAATTCTGCAAAGATATAACTTAATTCATACAAACTATATTAAATTTATCATACTACTTACGTATGCCAATAATGCAATAATTAACAGAAAATTTAAAAACAATTAGTTTCCTTGTATCTTTAGAATTAAGCATCTATTTGAAATAGATTTTCTCTAAGATCTCTCATAATTTTCAAATAATTTTAAGAAAATGTTTAAGTAATAAAAGTACTTTGTTTTTCCATCATACCTGAGCACATTTCTCCAAGCTGAGAAAATCCAGGGTAACAGTAACATCTCTTTTTTCCAGATTTATCCAATTTGCAAGCAATTGATTTTATTCCACAGTAACATTCTGTAACGGCAATCGTAAAGATACATTTGTGTTACGTAATCATTGGTAGAGTGAAAGTACGTAGATAAAAGGGCAATATATATCGTTTGCACATTTATTAAACTCTATAAGTATTATTCTTAATATGAAATATGTATTTTTTATTTTTTAAAAATTTATTGAAAATAAAAATTACTCAATTGAGCATTGCCATTACATTTTTAAAGTAACTGCGATATTAATTCTTAGGATTTCTTACATACCAAATATCTTCGAAAAATTTTTAAACAATAATAATTAAGTTAAAAATTCAGAAAGAATGAATTATTTGAAAATATTCTTAAATATAATAGATAAAATAACAATTACGAAACACAACTTGGCAACACTGTTAGAAAAATAGTGTTATCTTCAAATAACTGTTTTTATGAGCAATTTGATTTAAGAGTTATCAATAGCTAGCAGCTTTATTTAATAGATCGCTTGTAAATTTCTCAAATTTTGAAAATGAAATTGCTTATTTGCTTGAAAACTAAAATTAATTGATAAAAGGAAAACGTAATAAAATTAAATTGTACATAAATTACAAGAATATATAAATAATTTTAAAATTATATTCTAAAATTAAATTTTTATATAATTATCCTTGATATTGCATGATGTAATATAACTTTTATCGATTGAAATAAATATGAAGTTTGATTTTCTTTTTCAGGATTTTCGTGAGTTAATTAATAGCATTGTTGTTGTAAAGTGATTAATAACTTTGTTATTATTGCCGTCTGGAATTCATTAATCAAGACTATGTATGAGACAGTAAATGAAATAGAGGGGAAGAGTCGAAAAATGTTCTTTAGAATTCGTTTTGGTTCGTTATCCGAATATGTGTTCGTTGTTCGAACACAAAATTTTTTCGTGAAAGTGTTCGTTGTGCGATTTGTTCGTAGTTCGAACTGTTTGTTAACCTATTACCCACTGTATTCTAGAGATAAAGATCGGAATTTTGACAAAGGGGAATCATTCACAATGTTTGGTTTTAAGGTCTGTGAAGTAATCGTTAATGACTCCCATTTAAATGAAGCAAACGCTCAATTTCCTTTTGATCCCTTCATAAATTTATTACTAGAAGTATCGTATCTGATGCCTGACTGACCAATTTTCATTAACTATAATCAATATCCTATGATTTGTTCAATTAATAGCTATTATTATTTAACTTTTAAGAAGAATAAAAAAATATATGCTGGAAAGAGATTATGTGATACCAAATCCCAAATGAATATGACACATCCCAATCAAATGCAAATTTAAATCAAACTGTTTGACTATTAACAAACACAGATAAAGGAGTTAGCTTCAAAGAAGTAAATAGGAAAGATCGATGCTCCTTGAAGCATAAAAAATCTGACAATATCATTATTAAAAGTATTTTCCTACTACTAATATTAATGATGAGAAAGGAGTTCCATGAAAGTTATTCAAATTTTTGCTACAACAAACCATCTACAATGCTTGACATTGAATTCTGAAATATCTTTCACTAGAATACTATAAACATGGAAAACTTCCTGAGCTTCTCTTTGATTCTATATTTTAGGAATGTTTAATTGGCCATTTTCGTAAACAATAAACACTATCTTATTGCATGGTATTCTCGATTAACTAATACGAATGATTGTGGGTTCATCATTTTCAAAAGCAAAAGCTAAAACGCTAGAATTATCAATTTTGGGAACATATCCATAGGAGATTTTAAAACTTCTTTATGAATTTTATGATGTGCTATTCTACAACATACAATCGCTACTAGGACTAAATGCCATGACTAGTTTAACAATTCAACAGTATGTAACGATTATATATACTGTTAATGATATATAATCTGACAATGAAGTTCTTTTCCTTTAGAATATTTCGGATTCTGCAGTGTATTTTAGAAATGTTACCACATCAAACTTTGATCACTCAATTACTTTTTAAGATTTCCTTGTTTTATACGACAATATATTTGTATACAGTTTATATAAGCATTCTGAAAGCTGATTACGATGCTTCACCAGAAGCTAAGGTCAGAAATTGCATAGTGATTTTCCACAAGATTGATTTGATCTACAGCAGAAATGCTGCCAGTCTTTTTGCGGTAATGCAAGTAATCTCTGGATAAAGAGCCCTAGCGATAAAAATTTGTAAAAAATTTCTCAGATTATGAAAGTACAATGTTAGTTCGAAATTCTAATGACTATCATATATTAACTAAATCATTAATCACATAAAATCTCATTTATAAACTAAATTTTTTAAATGCATTTAAGGATATAAGACAAATAATTAAAAATATGAATTTCCTTATGATAATTCCCCTATGAAAGTGAATTATCATAAGGAAAATCCTTATAAAATTATAAATATATATACGAAGCTAACTACAACTTATGTCAGACTAGCAGAATTTATTATTTCAAAATTATTTAATTTATTATTTTTTGTTTTGAATAATGAATGAATATAATAATAATGAAAACGAATAAAAATATTTTCATAATGAATTTATATACAAATATTTTTATTCATTTTCGTTATTATTATTTTCATTCATTACGAAAATAATATTTTAAAATAAATTTTGATGAATGAGGGAAATGAAAAAATTCTAAAGAATATTTAAATATGAATCATTAAAATAACGAAATAATTTTTTATTTGATTTAAATTTGATTTTAACTTGAATGAAATAAAATTTATTTCTGTTAAGTTTTCTTAAAATTTAGTTTCCATAACTCTTTTATACTCACATACCTGGACGAGATGCAGGAGTAGTGGGTGGAGTAGATTCCCAAACGAATTCTGGATAAAAAATAAAAACATATATAAAGATTATATATTGAAAATACATAACATCTTATCATTAAATATCGATTTAAATTAAATCCATACTTCTCTAAAATGTATTTCATATTAATGCTTTTAAATTTTCAAGACAGCGATAATACAGAAAATTAAATAGTAGACATGATATATAATATAAGAGTAAAATGTTTGAGATAATAAGGATAATTTTACATGTGTAAAATTCCGTCCAAAAAGAAAAAAAAGGGCACCAAAGAAAGCGATTTTTTTGTCACCATAGAAAACATATTCCAGATTTGTGATTGTTACTTTGACAAACCATTTGTGTTTCTTTAAGCAAGAGTTCAGTTCTAATAAATATTACTCTGCCTTCATACCAAGAATGATAAAAAAAATTGGACTTGCCAAATACAGAACAAAAAGGTTTATTTTTGAAATCATGGAATATTGGCAGCAAAAAATTATACGTTGAATTATTTTTGAAAATAAATAGAGCCAAATTTTTTTAAAATTATTTGTTGTAAAATATTAGTTTTAACAATATTCTCAAAGAATTCATTTTTGTTTCAATTCTCATTAATTAAGCACAGGAAAACAATATGAAACGAACAGTCGATGATTTGGGGCCAATAAATTCGAGCCAACCAAATCTGGCCGACAGCATTTTACAATGCACCGAAAAAGAAGTATTTAATGATTAGAAATTTAAGAATGATGGTGGAAATTTCGCATATGGTAAGCGATCTTTTGAAATTCCTACCTAGGTTCGCTTTGTGGAAATGTGTGACCGATTCTAATAAAATAAGAAAAAGACAACTATATAGTTTTAATGATAGACCGCTTTTCTATAAAAGTTCTAATTTTTATAAAAATATTCTATATAATATTTCTGTTTTCCGTTCACTTTATCAGCCCATATTAAAAACAATTATAGTTAAACTTTATCGACAGTCAATAATACCCACAACAACATTGTATTATTAAAATCATTTATTTTGCAATCTACATAAATGAATAACTTAATCACAAATTTATAATTTCATACGATAAGGAAATAATTAGCTTTGAAACATAGAAACTAAAATAAGAAATATTATCATATGCCAGGTATAAGAATTAATTTTCACACAAAAAGGGATTTATGTAAAATAAAAAAAAGTCAGTAGTTGCTTTTAGTGTTATTATTTTTTAGTAAAATAAATTGACTATACTAACAGAATAGATAGAAATAAAAAAATATAAGCAATAGAATATTCTAAGAAAGTTTTAAATTATTTCAATCATAAAATGTTTAATTCTATAAAAAGACTTATAAAGTAATAAGTAGAAAAGAACTAGCGCATCTATTAAATATATGAACCGGAACATACTAACAGTTATTGACATTTCATGGCAGATTCAAATTAAGAGTATTATTTGCAACTTTGGCCTGTTTGACACATTATTGCTATTTTTTGCAAGTTATGGTGAATTGAACCAGGTCACTATATTTAAAAGTAGTTACACAAACATTCTATACTTCAATACCCAAGATAGGAGCTATTTAGCTATGAACTGGATGCATTAACTTTTGATATTTAAAAATGTTTATAGTAGCTGGTAATTTTTGTCACAATTATTTGGCAAAATTCTCTCGTTTCTTCCAAATCTCATAACCAACAATAAAACCTTTTTCAATTTAATATTATAAAATGCGCCATTAGGCTAAATTTAATTCCAAAATAATTACGAATTACTTTCTTTATTTGTGTGTCCGTACACTGCTTTCTTTTAATTAATCACTTCACAATTCTAATATTTTGTATATTTGCTTAGTATTATAATGGTTGCCAACTGTATTCAAAATTAGTAGATGAAGCTCGTTAGTCTCCTGAGCCATGAAAATTAGTAAGAAACTTGTATCTAGCTTATACGGAAAAATCGCGATTTCGAAAAATAGTGATATGCACTATTATATGGAGATAAATATTATTTACTTAGCTTCATTCAAAGTTCTATTTTGTATAATGAAATGTGATATCAGAGATAAAAAGAAATTGAATGAGGCTTGGAATTTTTGAAAATTCCTTTTAAAAATTATATGTCTCATTTAATTTCTTTTTTCTGAATTCGATAGTAATTGTTCTGAATACGATATTATTGTTCTGATTCATTGTTCTGAAAAGATATTTAATAACTTATGAAATCGTTGAATATCGAATTCAGAAGTTTTTCATCCGCGTTTCAATGCATTTCCTAAAATAATAAAAACGTTCGCTAAAGTGAGCAAAAGCAATAATTTTTCAAAAATCGTAAGATACATCGTTATTTTTTTGAAAAAAAAAAAAAAAAAACTACTGCATGGGAATGCATAAAGAAGAGGAAAGACAAGAATCGATGGATATTTTTTATCCTGTCTATCCACCAATTACGCATAAATTACAATTCTGAAAAAAAAAAAAAATCTTTTCTTCCCTTCAAGTCTGCAGACCTAGGGAAAGTTTTTATATCCATTAAGATAATTAGATTTCGAAATAAAGGGCATTAAAGTGAGTTCAAATCATCGTTAACTATGGTTTGAATTAATTATATGTAATCGAGAGTGTAACGGAACATTTCATATGTTCCAAGATAGGCCAACACTTAGATTTAAATTTCATTCCATTCCATCCAATCGTCTGAGATTCCGAAACGAAACATCTCACGTGTTTAAAAATAGAAGATACCAACATTCTGGTTTAAATTTCATTCCATTCCATGCAATTGCCCTCTATTCAATCGAGATTCCGAAACGAAATATCTCATATGTTTTCAGATAGAATATACCAACATTCTGATTTAATTTTCATTCTATTAAATGTAATCATTCTTTCTTCAACCTTGTGCAAATATTATGTAAGCAAACAGAATAAAGATTTTATTTATATAGATAACAATCCTAAATAGCTGCTTGCTTTGTCAAAGAGTAAGTTATGGAATTATTACAACTATATTCTAATAGACATGAAATTAATACAATAGTATTAAACCATATATTTTTTTACCTTCTTCACAATGTTCACCAATAAAAGGATGTTTGCAGTAACAGATGTAATTATTTCCAGCTACTGTACACGTGCCACCATTTTTGCACGGGTTATTTGTACATGGATCTAAATTAAGAAAATGATATAATTATAATCAGTCTTATGTACAAACTCTATTTACTGTTAAATGCACTTAAATTATAAATTTAGATGTCGATAATATTTATGAAAATTTTAAGTATATTTTTGTTATTTTGCCGCTGTTGTAAAAAGTCATTACAGATATATTGCGACATTTAATACTTCAAATGTAATTATATAATCAATGTAACCATGAACTAAAAAATGAAGAGTAATTTATTTTCTGTCTAAAAATAATGTTAAATGTAAGTAATCTGTTTCATAATAAATTAATCTATAATTTTCAATTAATAATGACGCAGACTGTTTGAAATTCGAAATTACATAGTAACTTCTATTAAAATACTTTTATTTTTTTTCAAGATTTAAGATGTCATTTGTAAAACAATTAACGATTTTAGGCAAATAATGACATCTATTAATGTGGTTAATTATATCCTACGTTATATATATATAAGAGTAAAGTCTGATTGTAATTATTTTAAGACCCTTTCTGGTTCCATAATTACAATGTTTCCAGAGATTAATAACTATTATATAACAAATGAATTAGAAATCGCCTTCAGTTAATAGCACCCAAGAAAATTATACTTTTCCAGAAATGTATAATAGGAGCTTTCTTGAATCTTATATTTCATATTATTATAAGATTCAAAGAAACTCCTATTATACATTAACTTTCTATTATACTTTCCATTATATCCCCACTTTTTATAATCGCAGTAACGGGAAAGAAAAAATCATAAATTATTGTCATAAACATTCCATTTGCATCATGTATTATTTAAAAATGTTAACATTTTCAGAAACTACTAAAAATACTACATACATTTTATAAACTATATAATCAACACTTATTGATAAATCTTATTTAAATGCCAACGTTTATTTCTATTGGAAACTGCTCAGCAATTGTAATAGGACCCTTTTTTCAATGAGATTAAATCAAATTTTGCTATATTTTGTTGTTTTTTGCCCTTGGTGATGTATGACTGTAATGTTTCTTTTAACCTACAAAATTATCACCAAGCAAATCTTTTGCACCAACTAGCTTTAGCTACGTTTAGCTAAATGCTAAACGTAACTAACCATTATTTATTACTTTTTAGTCAACTTTTGTGCAAAGAAATTCGATTCAGTATAAATTAAATTTAAAATAAAATTTTGAGTTAATAAAATCATCGAATCTTCTCTTCTCTGTAAAAAAACATGCTATTTCTTTAGGATCAAAAGCGGGAACAATTGCCTTTTTTCTTGAGAGAAACAAAATATTTAACATAAATTAAAAAATCCTGCAGGACAATTAATTATACTGAGAAGTTCTCGTCTAAAAGGCCGTAAAGAAGAAAACTATTGAAGTCAATGTTATCAAACATGCTAACAGTTTAGCAGAAGTGCCGTGATTTCTATTTTCTGCCGGCACATAAATGTAAATAGTTAATCAGGAGATACAAGGATTGTAGGTGTGGTGAACACAGTGGCCGAGAAGTTGGGAAATAAGATGAAAAAGCAAATGATGAATAAAGTGCAATTATGTAATTCAATATTTTCTTTTTGCCATTAGACATTTACAAGCTTTTACGCGATTTTGCCTAACTTCAAAAGAAGTTTCGTTTTTTAAATGATTAAAACAATTCTTAAAATGTTTTGTCTTACAAAACACTTTAAGAAGTGTTTTAACTTTGTCTTAACAAAGTATTTAAGTCTTATTTTGCTGAACCTTAATGCATGAAGTCCTATACCTACTAGTAATGAATTCCCGAAATTGATTGTAGAAAATCAAAGCTATTGACTTTTCTAAAATTATTACCACATTTGAAAACATTTGGTTTCCAAAAACTATGTATCTTAAATTAGAAAGACATGACAATAAACATTATAATAAGATATAAACTTAGCAAATAATTAATTTATAGATATATACCGATAAAAATATAATCTAGTTACCTTCCTCACATCTTTCGCCTGTGAAAGGCGGCTTGCAATCGCAACTGTAACTATCACCAGTGACTCTACACGAGCCACCATTGAAACAAGGATTTCTGGTGCATGGATCTAAAAAATCAAAGCAAATTATAATTAATAAATTTTCAATTGAAAAAATATATATAATTAATTTAACTGGAAGCTATACTTTTGACTGAAGTCAATTTTTATACTGAAGATAAGAGAATATTACAAATATAGCATTTCATTAAACTCTTATCATAAAAAGTAATTAACTAATATTGTCATCTTTTGTTTTAATACCTTTAATATTTATTAAGTTATTGTTTGAAATTGTGAAATAATCCTCTTTAGTTTATTCAATTGTTAGATTCAAATCTGCTTAAAAACAAAAATTATTAAATAATCTTTGTGTGTGAGGAAATATTAAATACTTGTAAATTTTTAAAAGAATTGTTTTTATGTAAACATTATATGATGTAATGTGTAGAAGATATTGTAAATGGTGTAGAAGTAACGTGTTAATAGGAGAAACTAGGTAAGAAATGTGAAACTAGTCATGTTCATTAATTTCAACAGTAGCTTAGGAAACTAGTAACATTTGCATGATAAGAAAATCTATTTTACATATGTAGTCATTAAAGGAAACTCTGTTCCATTTATTATAATAAAGAGAATCAATTAAAATGTTGCACAGAATACCGATTAAAATAAATCAAAAAATTTTTTTTGATTTATTTCAAAAAAAGTGCGAAAAATAAATTCACTTTTCAAATTTTCATTGCAAAGAAAATGAAAGTGAATTTCTTATTTCGAACAAACAATCAGATAACCTAGAAACTTATAAAGTAACCGATAATATTTATGCTTTGCGAAAATTCTTCAACCAATTAATCTCTTTTTCAAATCTGAATTCATAAAATAAAATCTTAACCTTGATCTTAAAAATTCAAGGAATTTTTTGAGCCCATGTTTTAAAAATCTGCTTTTTATTATTTCAACAATTTTGATTAAAAGAAAAATTTTAATGTTGGCTTAAGCAAGACAATAGTTTTTCAGATTCAAAAGAGATTGTTTATAATTATTGCAATTATTAATTTAGGAGGAAAAATAGCGGATTGTTCTAAATTACGAAATACGTAAATTTTTGAACTCTCTTTATTTTGTCATTATTTAATGTTTTCTGTGACTCTTTTTCTCCTTTTTCGTGTTGAAATTATCGTCTGACTTTGACTTATTGTTTGATTGACTAAGTTTGAGTATTTTTGTTCTTTTATTTTTACTATTTAAATTTTTAATTAATTAATTTATTAATAATTTTTTTTCATTATTATGGATTCAAAATGATTGAAGCAGAGACTGAAATGATTTACACGGATTGCGATTCGCGCATTCCAAAAGTAAACACTTCAAGATTATTGACTTTCGAAGATTCTATTTCACAACTAATCCAGTTAGCTGTGGAAAATGGTATTACTAAGTTCTTCATTTTCCTGTCTCCCACTGATGGTACTGCATCTATTCCAAAGGAATCTTATAATTTAAAGCCAAGAAATAATTCAACTTGTAAAGAATCACAAGAAAATAATACAAATTCAACACACCCGTCAAGGTAAGCTTATATTTTAAACTAATTGCCCAGATGCTGCTGTAGAAATAAGCAAGATAAACAATATTCTTGGAGTACCTGTTAACTCCAGTTTTCAACCTAAATACATTTCTTCAAGATTTCTTATAAAAGAAATAAATTTAGGTTTACCTTTATATCTTGTTGCTTAAGAAATTGCGCAAAATGGCTTAACGATATTAAGCTTACAGATATTTACAAAAATGAATTCTGAAGAACTGAGTGAAAATATTTTAGTAAGCGTCATTGGACATCATTTACCTCAAACTATTAACTTATTCCATTCCATTATTCCAATTTCTCCTTTTATTGATAACGTTCGCCAATGTGGAAAATGCTATAAATTCACTCACCCTACGAAAAAATGTACACAAGAATTCTTCCTATGTAAAAACTGTGGAACATTTCATAAAAACTCTCCCTGTGCCAATGAAACACCTAAATATATAAACTGTCAAGGAAATCATGCAGCTAATGACATTTCCTGCCCTACGAGGCTTGAAGAAAAAAATTCTTACATTTTAAAAGCATGAACCACCTTCCATTTATTGAGGCAAGAAGGCGTTATAATAAATCTATAAAAACCAGTTTTTCCAGTACAACCGAAAGTCATCTTCCTTTCGTGTCGAATCAAAATGAAATAGCTGATATTGTTAAAAAAACAGTGACTGAGATGGCTTCTATTTTTGAAGCAAAATTACTTGTGATACAAGCTAGACAAGATCAAATGATCCAACAAATGTTCTCATTCATGAAAGAATGTATGCGAATATGTTCGAATCCAGCTAGATCAGTTTCTAGATCTCCTCCAAGAAAGAGTCGTGCAAGATCTATCCAGTCAAGAAAGATAAATCCAAAAATTCTGTGAATCAGCAAATTATATCTCCCGAACAGCCTATTATGAAATCTCCTCAACAAAATATTAAATATGCAGAACCTAACATTAAAAAAGAATTGAGCCAGGAAGAAGTCTTAAAAAACATTAATAATTTAAAAAAATATTCTTTTACTACGAGCGCACTTTATTTGATTTTCTATAACTGTTCAGGTTTTTCGTTTTTATTTAATGTTCAATTTAATTTCTTGGAATGCAATAAGCGTTCTATCTAAGCGCCCGTATGTAAAACTTCCGTACTTTCAATCTTCCGATGTCCTAGCAATTCAAGAAACGTTTCTTAAAAAATCCAATTTATTTCAAATTTTTAATAAAACAATAATTAGATTAGATAGGCAAGATGGCCGTGGTGGGGAACTTCTTTTTGCAGTTAATAAATCTCTACCTGTGCAAGTTTTAAATATATCCCGCTCAGAAAATAACGATACAGAAATATTAGCCATAAAAATTACTATATCCAAATCATCTCTTACTTTAGTAAATGTATACGTCCCACACGGTAAATTTTCAAATTCTTTGTTCCATAGCATCTTATCAAATATTCATCCTCCCTTCATAATAATTGGAGACTTTAATATAAGAAGTTCGGCGCTTGGTAGTTATTCAAACTCTCCCAAATCTTCAGAATTCCTCGATTGGATACTGGATAGCAACATTTGTCTTTTGGTCCGTGGTGGACCTCTCAGCCTACTCATTTCGGACTCCACCATAGACCATCCCTTATCGATTATAACTTTGTATCTCTTGATATTTTTCCTTTTTGTAATTTCTCAGTCAGTTCAGATAGTTATGGTAGTGATCATGTCCCTGTTCAAACAAGTGTTAAAATCTACAATAACGATTATTCGAAAGGTATTTCCCGCAATAGAATTTTATGGACTGGCTTCTTCAATTCAATGAACACTCAAATTGCTAATAACGGACTAGTTTCTGTTGATCAATTGCAAATTTTATGCAAAAACAATCTTGATAAATTCAGGAAAAAACAAATCTTTCCGTTAAAGTCATATCCTCCGTGGTGGACACCGGAATGTTGTTATTTTTTGGGTCAAAAAAGAAAACTTTGGAGGAAAGCGAAAAGTTCTCTTAATCAAACTCTGTGGATACAGTAGAAACGAATTTCTGCAAAACTTCATCAGCTTCTTCTAACCCTTTCCAGAAATTTCTGGGATAAAACGATAACAAATGCTGGTATATCTAAGGACATTTATTCTATTCTTAAAAAACTTAAAAATAGATCTAATGACTCACCAACTCATCATCTACTAATTTTTAGCGAAATTTCAATTATTTCGGACCCTGTTGTTCAGGCTAACTTATTTGCCAAATTTTATTCTCGTCAATAAAAAACTGAAGTACTACCTCTCGATTTTAGTTCAAACTTTGATTTAGAATATAACTCTGCATTCTCGCTCTCAGAACTCCAATTGGCGATTTCTAAATGCAAAAATATTTCAGTTGGTCCTGATTTAATACCTGATAAAATTTTGAAGGGTCTATCAAACATAGCTTTACGATCCCTTTTGTCACTCATAAATAACTCTTGGTTAAGCGGTATTGTTCCCCCGTCTTGGAAAAAATCCATCATAATTCCTATAATAAAACCTGGGAAAGATACTACTTCAGTGAATTCTTATCGCCCAATATCTCTTACAAGTGTTCTATGTAAGGTCATGGAACGCATGATATTAAATCGTCTAATAAATCATATCTCCCTTTCCAAATATTTTCATCAAAATCATCATGGATTTATGCCTCATAGAGGTTGCGATAGTATTCTTTCTATGCTTCATCATCATATTATTGCTTTACGCTCACAAAGAAAATATATCATATCCGCAACTGTAGACATATCTCAAGCTTACGATTCAGTGTGGCCAGACGGTCTTATTTATAAGCTCCTCCAATTTGATATCAGAGGAAAGGCTGCTTATTTGATATTGGATTCTTTATCGGATAGAAGTTTTAAATGGAAATGGAGTGGAAGTTTATCTCAACCTACTTTCTCTAATAGAGGTGTTCCTCAAGGCAGTGTTCTTTCTCCCTTTCTTTTTATGATTTATATGTCAGATATTTACGAAGTTCTCTCTGCTGACATTAAGTGTTTTATTTATGCTGATGACATAATCCTTTTGGCTGCTCATACATCACAAGAAAGTCTACAGCAGAAAATGCAGACTGCTATAATAAAACTTGAACAATGGTGTGATGAATGGAAACTAAAAATTGATTCCTCAAAACGTTCAGTCATTGATTTCTCTTCCAAAAAATCTCCTGTAAATTTTGAACTAACTATCAAAATATTACCTATCTCTTGGTCTAAGCACATAAAAATTCTGGGCCTCTATTTTACTAATAACTTAACCTTCAAGTATAATTTTCAAATGAAAAAAAAAATCTATCCAGAAGAAAATCAATGTTTTAAAAGCTATTGCAGGTAATAGATGGGGAGCAAAAACTAATCACGTATTTCAAATTGTTCAGTCCTTCATTACAAGTAGCCTCGATTATGGATGTCATGTATTTACATCGGCGAGTTTATCAGACCAAAAAATCTTGGATCCGATATATCACTCAGTTCTTAGAATTGCTACAGGTCTCCCTCGCTGGACACCTATTCCACTTCTTCTGAAGGAAGCAGGGGTCTTACCTCTTTCTGTAAGACAGAACTTTCTCTCTACAAGGATGTACATTAGAAATCTTGCACTTTCTACTAGATCTCCATGTGGTAGTTTGTGGGAATCAATGCCATACAGCCATATCTCTGGCACTCTTCCTCTATCTTTGCGAGTGAAAAAATGGCTTGAAGAAAATGGAATTCAAGAATCACATATTTTAAGAGTTCCTGCAAAACCTACATCTGTTAATATTAATTTATAAATATTTCTTAGAATATATACTTTTCAGACTAAAAATCTTCCTACAAATACTATCGATGACCTCTTTGAACTGCATAGTACTTCTGAATGGTCCAATCACATATTATTATTTACTGATGCATCTAAAATAGAAAATAAACTTGGAATCGCTGTTTATAACAGCAGAAATAACTCCTTTGTTTCCGGGCAAATCAATAACACTAATTCCATCTTTACAGCAGAGGCTTTGGCTTTATATCTGGCGGTGACTAAATTCTGTATTTCTCTATCCAACTATATTATATTATCAGACTCCTTATCCTATCTAAGCAGTTTGAAAACTCTCTCAACCTCTTCCCCAACCATCATTCAACACATCGGATCAGCTTTAGGAAATGCACTTAATACTTGTGAATCTATTCAATTAGTTGGGATTCCAGGTCATTCCGGAATTGCTGGGATCGAAAAAGTAGGTGCTCTTACAAAATCGGCCATTAATAAAAGTTATATTCTGCACTCAATTTCACCTGATGACCTTATCCATAATATAAGAAAAATCTTATTATAATAACAACGAATGGAAAAATAGTATATATGCCTTTAACTTTTCGCTCATGTCTTCTAACACGAAAATTCACCGCAATTATATTAATTCTCGCCTTGAAGAAGTGTGGCTAGCTAGATCTTTTCCAACAAATGCTAAATTACATAAATTCAGACTTTTTTCAACGGATAAATGCTCTTGTGGAGAAAGAGAAACTATGAATCACATAATGCTATCGTGTCCTCGATATGATCAAGCAAGAAGATCCTTAAGAGAAAAACTTGGAATTGGAGCTCTTTCTTTTTCTATGATTTTAGATTTGTCAACGAGTCCTAAAGAGAAAATTGACGCAACAATTTCTTTTTTGAAACAAATTAATAGATTCTAATTTTTTTCTCGTCTTTGTGTTTCCAAGCGGGTTTATTTCCCCTTCCTTTGTCAATCAAACGCCGTGCTTATGTTTTCGTTTTGATTGTCATTTTTTTTCAAAATCATCAATCCATCAATTTTTGTTTAGGTTTCAAATAAAAACTCAATCTTACTCAATGCGAGCTATAAGCCTATGAGCATAAAGCTCCAAAACAGTTTTTTGCCATAACCTAACCTAATTTAGAATTCTGTTTATTAATGAAATTTTTAACAACTTAAATTGTTCTTGCCGATTTAAGGTTAAGCTGTGGTTTGGGTACCCCTTTCTTGCCAAATGGGCGATAGACGCGCCAAGCGTGGTAACCCTGGCAATTTCATCCTAAATGCACTCCTTGTGGCGCATGCTCATTAACAATTATTTTGTTTCAGTATTCCTGTTGGTCGTTAATTATTTTGATTTTGAAATAACCGTAGCATTTAAAATTTGATGCACGACATTTTATTACCGTTGAATTTGCCCTGGAGGTAGTACGTGAGTTATTTATTTGTTACTGCGTATTTTTATTTATTAATTTTTAAAACTATGATAATTTTTCTCCATATTGTAGTGTATTTTTTGTTATACAATTCGTAAAAAAACCATTGTTTTTGTTTTCGTTGCCATACCAACAGCGAAATTCGTTAAAAACACGGATTTCGGTTAGTCGACATAGAAATAACATTTTTGCGTAATGTCTCTCGGATCATTCAAATCCGTGAAACAACACGCAAAATCGCGCCAGTTGGCGACTTTTTGAAAATGTGCCAAGCAGGGGACCCACAGTACATTTTCACCCGATTTAATTTAACGGTAAAAATATATTTGTGGGTGTCCCTTGGCGAGATTGGCGATTTTTGTTTGGTGCCAATCCTGTTCGTGCGGAACGCTGTACAAATAGTAATGGCGGCCGAAACACAATGAAATTTCAAAATAATGCAGTAAGCACATAAAAAAAAGGAAAAAAAATCTACTCACTTTATTTTGCTGGAATATCCTCACTTTGAGGTACACAGAATTGTCTAATAGCACCTAGATAGGTAAAATTTTACGGTACGGTCACCCTTGGCGAAATTTCCAAAAAGTCGCCAAGGCTGTATAACGTCATACGTATGACGAAAACCCGATCGAAAAAACGGCTGGAGGAAAATGGCTGAAATAGTGACAAATATTTCATACATTGTTGGTATCTATCAATATGTTTAAACTAATTTTACAAAATTAACAAATAACGCAAATTTATAGATTTCAAACATCAATGGTAAAATAATAAAGTTGATATGTTAAATTATCCATAAAATTTTTTGATTAAATTTAATATTAATGAACTTAAATCGGTAAATATTCATAAGAAATTCATTTCATGAAGACCATTTAATTTATTATTAATTATCTTCATAATGAACAGTAAAAATACCTCTCTCCAGCTCATATTTTGCCATCGAAGCCACTACTGCCTGCTCCGGGTCAGATGTTTTTGACGGGTAGACCCGTTTAATGAAATCGATGAACGCAAGGAATTTATTACACATTTTATTGTGTTTTTTCCTCCACACATATTCTGCAAGATAATAGCTGTAAAAAATCAACGCACAGCAGACAACCTTTTGAAATAAAATATCGGCGATAATATTTTGTTTTCCGCAAATTTTGTTTATTTTAATCTACTCAACAGAATTTCATTTGCGAAGAAAGGTTAGAAACGATATCTGAAAATTCGTAGATGATAGCATGAGACTTGTCTCGCGAGGCAAGCTGAGCATCTCGTGAGAATCGCATCAGACAAAAATAAGGCGGTCCAAATGTTCGCCAAATTTGGCTTCAAAAAAAGCGCCAAGGGTGACCGTACAGTAAAACTGATCCCCTAGACATTGCTGAAATTTATCCTGAGAAGAATCTGTGTACCTCCATCGTCACATGAATTCCGCGAAATAGGAGTTAAAAATGGCTTCTGTTGTGCCGGACTGGCGATAACTTTTTTTTCCGAAATTCTCTTTTTATGACAGACCACATTCCTTCAATCTTGTTTGTATGGGTTTCCAGATCCTTGAATGTCTTTGAATGATCGACGGACAAGTGTTTGAAGTCATTCTTGGAAAAGCAGTCGTACGATTTCCAGCAATCGGAAATAGTTGTTGTTCCAGGCAGGATGTTTTGTTTAATTACATTCAGTAAAGTTTCTTTTGTACGATCTAGAACAACTTCAAAAAAGCCCCTTTTACTCCCTCTTTCAACAGCACCGAACACCCTATTTCCACACACCCTTTTACCCCTATAGTGGTTTCTTTTTCCAAACTTACTTTCATCAATTTCTACAATCACGCCAGCTCCCCCAATCATTTCACACTTTCGCGCACATATATCCACACAGACATCCCTACAAAAATTCTTCCAATCCATTATAGTTTTGTCATTAATATTTAACTCAGTTTTAATCAGCTCGCTGTTAGCTCCATACACCCACATCCACGTAAAAATTAAAATCTCTATCATACTCAAATGGCTCTCCTCAAACCATGATCCTTTTCTAATGGATCGTTTTATGTGGTGAGCATTTGATGCTTTCACACGACAAACCCATTCAAAGCCGTCTGATCGATCTTTACGTTCGAGCAGAGACATGCCTTTAGCAAAAACAGGACATTTATACATATTACTAACTAAGCCTTCATTCATATACCAGTAAATCACTGCTTTTTTTCCGTTGTTTCCCAAATTGTACAAAAACTTAAGATTGATTATACTTGCAGAAGTCATTTTCAAGGCTAAATCTAAATCTCAACAAAACAAAACAAAACTTACCAGCCGACATCCAGCGTAGAAGTAACTGACCTCAATTACATATACCGTTAAACATTCAAAAATAATGGTTAAATCTAAACCAATCAGAATCGTGAATGGATTTCACAATAACGTTTAGATTAACCATAAATAGAACAACATCGCCCATCTTGGCGATAAACTTGGCGAGAATTGAAGGGGCACCCTCAAGCATAGTCTAACCAATTTAACCATAAAGTGGATGTATGGCCATTTCTTTTTCATTTTCTTTTTCTGCTGTTCTATTGTCCAATGGTTTGAATCCATGGAAAACGGCTTCTCAAACAGATGCTTTGCTCCTTATATAAGAAATCGATTTATTAACAAAATGAACTTTGAGAATACTCTCAGACATTCGAAGGTGAACTTCGCCTTGTTTGCTGCCACTCGAAGAATGTGATTGGAAGGAAGGCAGCAAACTCGACAAGTGGGGTTTACAACGCCGTCTCAAGACGATATGTGATGCAGATGAAACGTTATCTGATTTCAAGGATCATTTTAAACCAAAGAGAATTTGTAATAAAGAGGCGTACTTAGGACTTCAACTGTAAGGAAAGAAACGACCACTTTATGACTAATAAAAACCGCAGTCATATTATTAAAAAATCTTTTTTTTCATCAAAAGCTTAATAAACTCTTGTTTATAAGAAGTGAGAACTAAGATTGTTCCTTTACTATGTAAGAAACTATTATTTTAATTACCTTCTTCGCAAATTTTACCACCGAAGGGGTGTTTGCATTTGCAGAGAAAGCCTTTTCCATCAACTATACATGTACCGCCATTTTTGCAAGGATTACAGGTACAGGGATCTAAATAAAATATCAGTTTAAAAGTTAATAAGCCAATAGTAATGAATTAATTAAAATTCTTATGTATACCTTTCATTTAATTTATAAAGCTTTAAGCAATTTTTATATTTTATTCTCATAAATGTTTTGAAAAAATAATATTGTAAAATAAATCTTTATGTATAATTTTCGACGTAAAAATGTTATTGATCTCTTAAGAGTAAGTATATAACACACAATATAATAATTTAATTTAAATAAGTTATTGTGTTAAGTGCTTTTGCTATATAAGTAATAAAAAATTTGATTAACTTTGCTTATGATTCTGGTTTAGATGGCTTATTATTTGTGTTTAGTTGGCATTATTTTGCTTAAAGATAAAATTTTATAATCTCAGAAGAAATTGCTTAATTTAATGCTCTGAGCAGATTCAATTTTTAGTTTTGAAATCTGATAAAAATGATGAGTAGAGTACATTACAAATTATTTAATAATAACGAAAACTATTCTACATCTTTGTAAACTCAAGTCAGACAAAATTCTAAAAATCGAAAGTGAGTGATACATAAAAAGAAATTATATATTTTATTTCTCTCCCTCTATCCTATTTGTGACATAGTTTTTGGACGATATAGTGATTTCTTATTTGAAGACATGCTATAAATGTAAATTGATGGATATAAAAAAATATAAATGAATATAAATATTATTTTTTCGTATTCACATCATTTCCCTTACTGTTATACAAACAACAACAATTTTTAAAAAAATAATATAAATTATTATTGAAAAAATAAGTATATAAACTTCGCTATTGTTTCGATTACATTTTTAAAAATGTCCATTTAAAAAAAAATCCATATTTCTATGGGCATATCTAAGTTTAAAAATGAAATAATTGTTAAATTTACTGAGCAGTGGAATTCAAATTTGTGTATTTATTAGTAGTTGCAGCTTAATATTTTTTTAAAGGGATTTTGATAATTTTGTGGCAACATATTATGAAGCAAATTCTTTTTCAGCGCTTCTCCTCGACACATTAAATTTTAAGTTATTAATCTTTTCATGTTAAAAAATCATTAATTATGATTTTTATTTCCAATTAATTTATAAATCACTTTCATTTGTGCCGTGTTAAAGAATGGATTTTTAAGGCGAAGTTATTTAGAGCTGGTCAAGATATTTTTATCGAAATATTTTTTGTACTTAGGGAATCTGTATTGTGCCATCAGTTGGCAGGAATTAAAACTTTCATCAGTTACTTTGGCATAGTCTTGCAATGAATTAAAGAATGATTTTTTTTACTTAATATTAAATGTCGTTAATATACTAAATAGCTTCAATTTTCAAAGAAAAATACGTATTTTTAAATAATTAATTATATATTCAGCCTATGCGCTACATTTTACCCTGCTTTGCTGTATCTTGATATGTTAACAATTGATGTTTTACAAAATTCATTGAAGTGAAACTAGAAATTTCATTTATTAATTGATAAAACTTCTAATTTGGAGTTCCTTAAAATCAATATATATTTATAAACATTCAAACGTTTTCATGTTATTCTCTCTCTAAACATACATTATACACGCACACACATACAAAGGCACATACATATACTCACATCCCCAAACACACATATATATAGAATAATATGATAAGATATATGAAAATACTATGCAATTACCTATTTCACATCTGTCACCTGTGAAAGGGTATTCACATGTGCATTTGTAATCATTTCCAACAACACTGCATGTACCACCGTTTTTGCAAGGCTTGTTTGAGCACGGATCTGAAGAAATCGACTAATGTTAAATAAATTGCACAAAATTTAAAAATAGTTACGGTTCCTAATTAAATTATACATTTAATTTTTATCATTTTCTACAATCTAGTATAATTTATCAAAATTGGGCGAAACAAACGTCTATACATGTTATTCTTCTAAATTTTTTTTGAAAAAGAATACTTTCAAATATAAATGAAATTATCAGTGAAAAATTATGAAATGTTTGTTTTAAGAATATAGGATGATAAGACTATAGAAATAAATCTGCAAACATGTATTAGAGTATCATTTTATATATTTAAAAAAATTAATGTATTTAAAAACATTTCATGTAGTGACTGATTTTTATGCTTATGTGGAAAAACTATATATATTTGAATATACATAAGAAATTTGCTTTGTAAGTACTTGTAGAAATACATTGAAAAGACTTTCCAATTAGAGCAAAATGCATTGTTAAATTTAATTGGAAAGTTCTTTCGATGCATTAAATTCCTATTTGTAAGTTTTGCGTTTATGATTAATATGCCACAATAATTATTCAGTGAAATGTTCCACGAAACGTTTAATTTTCACTTCTGAAACTGAAGATTGGTGAGTGGCTGATTATTCCATATCAGAAATTGCCAGCCAAAACGTGTAACTATAATTGTGAGTTTACTCATGTCACACGAAAAAGTAAGATTGAAAACATGTACTTCAACAAGCATTGAAAAATAAATAAAATAGTGTGGTAACAATTAAAATTCACATTTATTTTATAGTAAAATAATATGTACTTAAGAAATTTTATTTAGATGAGATAAAGTGAATTAATGATTTAGGCGACATTTCATTTGATGAGTATCGACAGATTATCTTTGATATCGAAGGAAGTCCTATACTTTTCTACTACCTTTTAATACCAAACAGAATTCATTTTATTAAAAATTTATGTTTCTAAAATTGCGCAGAAAACAGAAATATGATTTTTTGTGATTTAATTTTTATCACCGTAGTTTTTTTAATTCTAAAAGATTTCATGTGCTTTTTACACGTTTCCACAAATTTATAAAAACAATAGTTCCATTAAATTTTGCCGCCAAAAAAAATGGTAATGTATCATAATGTTATTTAAGTAAGAAAGCTTAAATTACCTTCGTCGCAAGTTTTGCCGGTGAAAGGGTATTTACATAGGCACTTGTAACCATTTCCATCAACTTGGCACGTGCCCCCGTTGTTGCAAGGATTGCAGGTACATGGATCTAAAGGGTAAGAATTAAATATTATTATTTTCAGGTGTTAACAGTGAGGTCTGTAAACTAAAGCTTCGTAAACAATAGACATCTCTATTATTATTATTAATATTTTTTATACATTTCCCATATTTGGAGCAAAATTTTTTATGTTGCATTAGATTTAAAAAAATACTCAACTTGCTTATGATGAGATTAATTGACGAATTGAAAAGAGAAGTTTTTTTTTATTTGAAAATATAAATTATTCAGTAAAATATTAAACTTATTGTTAGATACAAGCTGCTAATATTTATAAATGTGTATTACTTGACTCAATAATTTTGTCCTATGTTCCTTTATAATTACCTTCAGAATAAATTGGAAATTTTATTTTATGAACGTCAATAAAAAAATCATGTCTTTCATGAGGAAAGAAGAATTATAGAAATTAGTAGTAATAGTAAAAATAGACAAGTAAAAATAGAAAAATGAAAAATGCATCAATAAATGTTAAAAACTTGTTTGATTACAATCATTTCATTGAAAAACCTTAATTTCATTTGCAGTGACATCAAAGTCTGAAAAATGAGTATCAAAAATTTTCTTAAAGGCACTCAAAACTTCAACTGCAAAACCGATGGGCAACTCAATATAAGTAGTGCTGCTGAATATTTCACATGTTTCAAAATGTATGAAACATTTTTTACGTTGTTGTGATTGAAAAATATTATTTTTTGCCAGAACAATTTGATATTAGTGTATAGAGCAGGGAAAAGCTGGTTTTCTCCTTGCAATCTCAAATTTAGTTCATTGATGTTTTGTCAAATCGACATAGAATGCTAATTTACACAAATATTCGCTTATTTTGTTATTCAGGGAGAGAGCAATGGTTTTCGTTAAAAAAAAAATTCAATCAGTGCCCGAAGTTTAAAAAAGTGCTGCAGTACTTTTCCGTTTCTAAGACAGCGTATCACAATATTATATGGTAAACTATTTTTTCTCATATCTTCAATTAACTCGCGGTATTGTCGATGACTCAGCCCAGTGGATTTGATGAAATTAACAAATGACGTGGCTGATTTTATAACTTCAGACATATCCAACATTTTCCGCACAAGGACTGGGGATGAATGAAACAAAGTAAATCTGATGGTTTTCATTTCTACTGCCATCATTTTCTATTGCTTTGAAGACAGATGCACACATGTTTTTGCCTCCACCAGTTGTAATAGATTTCAAGTTTATAGATCATACATTCTTTTTATTAATGACATTGTCAACTCCCTTAAAAATATCTTCCCCAGTAGACGTGTTGTGAATGCTTTCACTATCAAGATGTCCTTCAAACACTTAATAACTTTTACTTACTCCTCGTATAAAAATTAATAGCTGAGCCATATCTGACACATCCGTTGGTTGACTCATCCAAGGACAGGGAAAATAACCCAAGATGCTAATTTTTTTCTGACAGTTGAGGTGATATATTTTCATCGATCTCTTGTATCCGAGCCACAGTGTTTACTCGCGATTTTAAATAAATTTGCCTTTTCGGAAGACATTTCTTTGGCTACTGTAATTACGCATACTTTTATCATTTCTCCATCGGTGAAGAGTTTTCCACGTTTTGCGATTTCAAAAGTCACACGAAATCTGGCCCTAGTTGCAACCTCTTGTTCAGTATGGACTTCCGTAAGAAAAGATTGCTGCAGTTTCAACCCGCGCTTCAAAGTTTCAAATTTTTCTATCCGCAAATTTCCTGTATATTTTGAATAATTTTGAAAGTATTTCGCTTCATAGTGATGTTTAGTGTTATATTTCTTTAGAACGGCTGTGGTTGAATTGCAAATCAAACATAGCACTTTATTACAGGACTTAATCACGATATACTGTAAGTTCCATTGATCTTTTTGAATGTTTTGCATTGATTGTCTATTTTTCGCTCTTTTCCATACTAGTCAATCACATAAAAAATTACAAGTTAAATCAAAATAAAGTTACACATGGGCGTTGGTCGTATCGGTATTTTAAACGGGGTTATCCACTACTTTATTTCACCACAGACACAGTTTCGCTTCCTTCGCCTTCCCTGGGAAGTCGTGGTTGTACCGATAGCTTTTTATACTCCAATTACAGCGATCTCTAAGTGAGTAAAATACATCATAAGCTTCTCGAATCAATGAAGTTATTATTAATTTTAATTATTACTGAGTTTTTAAAATTACAGCTAGCGCCATCTGTTAGCAATAAAGGGCATTACCTACCTTTTTCTGCTTTTGACCAATAGATGTCGTCAAGTGTCATGGTCGTATTAATAGTCTTAATAGTAATTGTAGCAATTGAATCAACGAATTTAGAAAGCGTATGCCCGCTCAGACAGCGGACTCGGTGATTAGTTTAGAAATTATATATTATGGCGAAACAATTAAAACCATTTTGGCCCAGGACACTCATCAATCATCAATTTGTTTTACATCAATTTGAAAGTAAAAACAATACGAAACTGACCAGTTTTAATTTGTGAGAGCTTTGTATTATATTCAAGAAAGCTAAAGCGTATCACTAAGAATTCCTTTAGATGAGATGAAGTCATTTAATAACTTAGGCGACATTTTATTTTGACAACTTTGTAAAATTAATGAAATATTTAATAAATTTCCTTAGCAATGGAATTCAAATTTGTATATTTATTAGTAGTTGCAGCTTAGTATTCTTAAGAAATTTAAGTAATTTTGCTGCTACATTATTAAGTAAATTCTTTTTTATTAATCTTTTCATGTTAAAAATGTATTAATTATGATATTTATTTCCAATTAATTTATAAACCGCTTTCACTTGTGCCATGATAAAAAATGGATTCTAAACGAGTTATTTACAGCTTATCAAGATAATTTTATAGAAATATTTTTCGTAATAAGGAAATCTGTATTTTGCCATAAGTTGCCAGAAATTAAAACTTTCATCAGTAACTTTGGCAAAGTCTTTGTAACGAATAATAGAATAATTTATTTTACTTAATTTTAAATGTCATTGTTGTTGTTACTCATGACACTTGGACAAGCCAAGCTCGCTATGCCTTGGCATGCAAATTTAAGCAAATTGGGAGCGTCTTTCGTTTTAATCAGAGCACCATGAAGGTGAAAATGCGACTTTGCTCTACACACGTGCCAAAGGGACCCGTTTATAGGGTAGGCAATCATTCACACCTCATTCATACAAGGAAAGGACAAAGACAGGATAGATAGAGAGAGAAAATACATCCATATCCGAACTGGGATTCGAACCCAGGAACTCCTTATCCGCAGTCAGTCACTCTGACCACTAGACAAGTTGGACGTCAAATGTCATTAATACACTGAACATTTTATTTTTCGAAGGGAAATACATATTTTTAACAAATTAATAAAATAGATTCAGTTGTGCAAACTTTATTTTACGTGGTTTTGATGTTTATTGATATGTTGATAATTGATGTTTAACAAACTTCTTTGAAGTGAAACTACAAATATGATTTATTAACTGATAAAACTTTTAATTTGGAGTACCCTAAGCAATCAATAGATACTTATAAACATTTAAACATTCTCATATTATTTTCTCTTTATAAACATACATACATATACACACAAACACCCACATCCACCCACAATCATATAAATATATATATAGAATAATATGATAAAATTATATGGAAACATTATGCAATTACCTAATTCACATCTGTCACCTGTGAAAGGGTATTTACATGTGCATTTGTAACCATTTCCATCAACACTGCATGTACCACCATTTTTGCAAGGATTGATCGTGCATGGATCTAAAGAACGAAACCAACTCATGTTACACATAAATTGCGCAAAGTTCAAATATATATATAATTACGGTTTATATAATTAAATTATACATTTAACTTTAATTATTTTCTACAATTTGGCATAGTTTATCAAAATTCGGAGGAATAAGCTTTTACATTTTATTCTTCTTAATGTTATTGAAAAATAATACTTTCAAATATGAATAACATTATCTGTGAAGAATTATGAAATGTCTGTATTATAAGAATATTGAATAATATAACTAATCTATATAAATAGATCCATAAACATGTATTTGAGTATCAATAATGCATTTGAAGATTTTTTACGTAGGTACTGATTTTTATGCATATGTGAAAAAACCATGTATATTTGTGGATATATGCATTCGAGTTTTGCTTTGTTATTTCTTGTGCAATGAACAAAAATGCATTTTTGAATCTAACAGGAAAGTTCTTTCGATTTATTAAATCAAATATTTGTAAGTTATGCGTTTATGATTAAAATGCTATAATAATTATTCTGTGAAATTTTACACTAAATGTTTAAATTTTCGTTTCAGCTGAAACTGGAGATTCATGAATGTAAAGTTGTTCCAAATCAGAAATTGTCAGCCTAAAGTTGTAACTTTAACTGTGAGTTTACTCATGTTCCAAGAAAAAATTAAATTGAAAACTTGTAATTCATAAAGTATTGAATAATAAATAAAATAATGAGGAATTTATTAAGAATTTGTTTATTTTATAGAATACTAATAAACTGCTGGCCACCGTAAATGCAACACCCTGAACGAAGCCTGCAAATAGCATGAAATTTACAGCATGCAGTGAGGTATGCAAATGATAGGAATTTCAGCACACTCGCACATCACGCTCGCCTGTGGCACCGCTTCAAAGAACTATTTAAGGCTTGCGGATTTTGACAATATTAAGTTCGGCAATTGTGTTTTTCTTGAGGGTTTATTTGTTTTGTTTTAAGCGATCAATTATGTTTCGTAGAAATCAGTGATCAATGTTTGATCAAGTATCCGAGTTAGACAGAGGAAAGATAGTGTCCTACCGAGATTGTGGATTATGCTTCAGGGAAATCAGTAGTCGTGTTGGACGAAACCTAACAACTGTAATGCGAATATGTTATCGTTGGATGCAGGAGGGTACGACGGACCGACGCGTTCCATCGCATGCACCTCAGTGCATCATTTTACGTGATGACAGGCAAATTGTGCGCATGGCAGTGACGAATGCTCAGCCACATCACGAACTATAGCACAACACATTCAGTCTGTAACGGATCATCTAGTGTCTGCGCGTACCATTCAACGCCATTTACAGAAGAATGGTCTGCTCACAAGACATCCATTGCTTCGTCTACCTTTGGTGCAGAACCACAGACGTCTCCACTACCAAAGGTGCGACGAAAGAAGGATGTAGACAGCAGAATGGTATGAGATTGTCTTTACTGACGAGTCACGCTTCTGTCTGCAACACCATGATGGTCGTATTCGAGTCTGGAGACACCGTGGAGAGAGGATACTGAACAGCTGCATTATACACCACCACACTGGTCCTGTGCAGGGTATTATGGTATGGGGTGATATTGGATATCACTCTTGCATTCCTCTAGTTTGCATTGGAGGTATTTTAAACAACCAGCGCAACATCTCCGAGGTGTTGTAGGCAGTTGTCCTTCCTTAACTTCATAGTTTGCCTACAGTTATATTTGAACAGGATAATGCGCGACCAGACATGACACGCTTTGTCCAAGGGTTCCTCGTCAATCGCCAGATTGAATTGCTTCCCTGGCCGACTCGCTCTCCGGATCTTATGCCGATAGAAAACATGTGGTACGGTCCATGGTTGCTCAACGATTGATCCAGATTACATCCCCAGGTGCTTCACCAGATCAACTTTGGCAGGGTGTTGAAATTGCTTTGTCTGGTGTACCCCAAGAACACATTTAAAGTCTCTTTGAATCAATGCCGAGGAGTGTGGAAGCGGTTATTTCCAACAATGCCTGCTACTCTAGCTATTGATTTTGGCAAGAACCACACTTCACAAAAGTCTATAAATTTAATCATTTGATATTTGATCAACATGATACCTACAAAATAAATTTTCTTGTGATATTTCTTGGCTTTCTTGGTGTTGCAGTTTGGATGGCCAGCAGTGTATATAACTAAGAATTTCTTTAGATAAGATAGTCATTTAATGATTTAGGGGGCATTCCGTTTTGACAACTTCGTGAAATGACATAACGTCGCTATTGCAGATCTATTGTATTTTTTTCCATTCGCAATGTGGGTTTTGTCTGAAAGCCCTGATAGTATCAGCAGGCTATTATTGACGTCTTTTAATACTAAACAGTTTATTTTATTAAAAA